>OZ021690.1:16646614-17846614 GCA_963978525.1 Ornithomya fringillina | reverse complement strand
TTTGATGATGGTAAGGGGTCGAAAACATTTGTTGAATTTTGAGGAGTTCAAATATGTTTTTAGTAGTTCTTTTGTGAATTCTGTTCCTCTGTCTGATTTGAATATCTTGAAATGACCATATTTTAGTATGCCTTGTTCAACAATTGTTTTCGCTATTGTTTTGGCGTCTTTACTTTGTATCGGACATGCTATTATGTATTTTGTTAACTCGCATTGCATGGTTAATAATGTATATACTTAAATCCATTTGCTATTCTCAATGGTCCTACTGTGTCTATTTCTACTATTTCAAAGCTTCTAGTGGGTGTGTTTGTTATAACTTGTGGTTCTTTGACATGTTTTATTTGTTTATTTAATTTACAGTCTTAATAATTATTCACGAAATTCTTAATCATTTTGTTCATGTTTTTCCATAGATACCTTTGTTTGAGTTTTATCAGAGTTTTTTTAACTCCTAAATGTCCGCCGTGTGGACTATTGTGGTATTCATGTATTAGTTTAAATTGTATCAATATATCATTAATCTTTTGAGGGTCTTTGTACAATATAATAATCAATTTTTTTCATTTACTTTTCTTTTAAACTCATTTACATCTATGATTTTAAATAAACTATCATCTCTATTTAATGCTATAGCAATTATATTTTCTTTAATTAATCTTAAAGTCAGTTTATCCACGATCGAATCTAAGTTCGATAGATTTTCACTGCATCGTAAAACTATATCTTTTTCATTTATATCTATATTAATTATACCCTCCACCTTAGGGAAGAGGGTATATTCATTTTGATCATCCGTTTACAACCCATCGAAGGAAGCGTCGGAGACCCCACAAACCATATATATTCTTAATCAGCATGAAAAGAGAAATCGTTTGAGACATGTCCGTCCGTGTGTCCGTGTGTCCGTCTGTTGTTGGCACTCTCACGGTCGTAATTTTTGAGATATCAAATTGAAACTTTGCATACGTATTCTTAGTTCAATTTCGCTGTTTCGTATTGAAATTGGGCAAAATCGGTTAAGAGACACGCCCACAATAAACGAAAATCTCATCATACCTCGAAAAAATTGTATCTTTAAAAAATTATATATTGCACAATACTATGCCTATCAAGTTGAAATTTGGTATATATATAAGTGGTACCGTTATTCAACACTGTGCCAAAAATGGGTGTGATTGAATAACGCAAACGCCTATAATTAAAAAAAAAACACTATTTGCGTAAGTACATGAAATAGTCACATAAATAAATATGGCAATAAGAACTTATTTTTTAGAGAATTACAAAAGGTGGAGGGTATTTAAGCTTCGGTCTTAACCGAACTTTTCTATCTTGTTTTCTTCTTTGTTTTGTTTTTGTCCTTGATAAATTCAACTTTTAATTTCTTTAATTCATTTACATCATTTCATCATATTTCATTCTTATAGTTCTGCTCACAGAGTGTGGTTGTGCTTTTCTCTTTAAGCGTTTCGTTGTTTTTAAATAAAAAAAAAAAATCATTTTGAGGTTAAAAACCATTACTTACGTGTAATTTTATTTTTGATTTTTTATTTAGCTTTTGGTGTTACTATCTTTCTTGTTGACTTTAATTTATTTCTTTTTTTTTTACTTTATTATCTTCTTCCAGTAAAGGTAAGTGCGATCATTAAAAGTGTCGTCTATCAAGTCCATGAGGCTTGGGGACTCTCTCATGGCGTCCTCTAGCCCGACTATGATGGATGTCTTTCATCAAACTCAATGCATTCCAAACCTATTGTTTTGTACCCGGAAGCTCATGATGGTGATTTTATTGTGCTTGTTACTCTCACTAATGGGGACAAGAACAATATTGATGGTCTTCGGGGCCCTCTATTTTTTGCACAAAAGATTAAAGATTGTTACAATACCGGAATCAGCCATATTGAACAGATTGGTAAGTCTCTGTTCCGTATTAAATTCAATTCGGCTTTATATGCTAACAACTTTGTTAAGCAAGATCTAAGTCATCTGTGCCTTAAATATTTTATTCCTGATACTTTTGTTTACACTTTTGTGTCATTCCCAATGTCCCTGTTATTTATTCTGATGAGTATATTATGGAAAATATAATTTCTAGTGTTCCTATTGCTTTTGTCAAAAGATTCACAAGATTTGATAAAGAGAATGGCCAAGCCTCACCTACTCTCTCTGTAAAATTGGCTTTTAAATCATCCAATCTGCCTTCCAAAGTTTTCCTTGATCATGCATCAATAACTGTGAACTTTTTTTATCCCTCTGTGAGGCAATGTTCCAAATGTGGAAGATTGGGGCACTCGGTAAAAGGGTGCCGTAGTAAAGTTCAGAGGTGCCTTAAATGTGGGTCGAATAGTGATTGCAAAGGTCTTTGTACGATTTCGAAATGCATAATTTGTGGTGATTCCTCTCATACCGTTAATGACAAAAATAAATGTCCTAAATGGATTGAGGAATCCAAAATTGTCAAAGTTATGACATTGAAACGTTTATCAAGGCGCGAAGTTCGTGCTTCATACCCGGTTTCTAATAGATTTGACATTTTTAATGATTATAAGGAAAACTTTCCATCGTTACCATTACAAGATGGAGATAATTTGATAAACAGTGACAAAGTTATCAATAAATTCTTTCTGGCCAGAAATACAACAAAGTTGTAAAACAAAGGCCTCAGAAACTAAGACCGAGTCAATCTAGTCTCCCACAAAAGAGGTCCGCTCCACCAGGACCTTGCTTGTATTCAAATCCTTTTAAAGTGTCCGAATTTGAAAAAATCCTCAACGATTTCAAAACGTTTTTCTATAGTAATTTTGCGAAAGTTAACCCTTCTTGCACTCGTGCCTTTGACGATTTCCCTGCAAAATAAGCAATGTTGTTTCTGATTTAAATAATAGGTCTATTACTCTTTCAAGACCCTCTTATGGTTATAACGATGAAAATCCTTCAATATAATATTCAAAGTTTCTTACCTAATAAGAATACTTTAGAATATTATCTCAACCACTACAATTTTGATATTTGTTTTTTTATCAGAAATCTTTGTGATGCATGATTCTGATTCTATCTTTAAAATCTTAAAACTACAATATCTTTTTCAAAACCAGACCAGATAATTATGGGGGAGCTGCTATTGCAGTTAAAAAATCCATTAAGGTTTCACGTATTAATTATGTTTCTGATCTTGACATTGTCGTAATCAAAACGATTAATGTTAACCCGTCTTTTCTTCTGGTCTCAGTATACTTTCCTCCCAATTTACCCTTGAGAGTTCTTGAAACGGAACTAACCCGTCTTTTAAATTTTATTGAGCCTTTTGAGAATGTTTTGGTCTGTGGTGACTTTAACTGTCGTCACTCGGCCTGGGGTGATTATTTTAATTCACCCCGGGGAAACATTCTCAAACGTCTTACTGAAAGTTCTTGTCTTTATTGTTTAAATGATGGTTCACCCACTTTCATTAGAAGCCTGGGGAACCCTGTTGGCACTGTTCTTGATTTATCATTTACTAATTCTAATTGTCATATGAAATGGAAGGCAGATGCCTCTTTTCTGGGTGGGTCTCATCATTTTCTCATTATTATCGAAGTACATGCTTCATTACAATTTAATCGCACTTTTCTTTCTAAAAATAAGCTTCATCAGAATCTTTCTAATTTTAATGGCCATCTTGATAATGTCCAATCGTTCGAGATTTTCTTTCACTTCCAAATTAGTGAAGCCACTTTCCAGAGTACTTCATCTAATTTCATTCCTAAAGCATGGTGGAACGATGAGTTGTCCGTTCTGTTTCGCAAACAAAAGGCTGCTCGTAAAAGAGCTCTTAAATATCCTTCTTTTCAAAATTTAATGGAGGCTTCATCATCCAAGAAAATTTGGAAAAGTGCGGTCAAAAGAGCTAAGAAAACTAGCTATATACAAAAAATTTCTAATTTAAATGATTGTCCAAACTCTAAAGAGGCTTGGAGGTTTGTTAATGCTATTAACGGATGTAAGAGTCGTGATAGAAGTTCCTGGTCCATTAATAATAATGCTGATTTTCTAAGTTTTCTATGTGACAAGGTTCCTAACAACAACAAGGAAAATTTTACTTTTGACAAGCCGGTTTCCATTGTCCCTTTTTCGGTCTCTGAATTCAATGAAGTGTTAACCAAAAAAGTGGTCATGATGGTGTGACCTATAGTATGATCAAAGGTCTTAATCCTCATCTTAAGTCGTCCTTACTAGATGTTTTTAACAACTTGTTTACTAATTGTAGTATACCACCCTCTTGGAGAATTGTCCGGGTAGTCCCTATTCCAAAAAAGGAGTGTGATCTTAATGTTTATACCAATTTTCGACCTATTTCTTTATTGTCTGTTTTGATTAAATCAATAAATCTGATGGTTAAGAATCGATTAGTCTCTGTCTTAAATCGTGATAACCTGCTCCCTGTGAGATCTTTTGCATATAGGAAAGGCATGTCTACCACTAGGTGTTTAAACGAATTTATTTTTAAAGTCAGTTTAATGAAAGCGCGTAGGTGCAAAGTTGTGGTAGCTACGATTGATATCAGCAGTGCTTATGATTGTGTCAGAATCTCAGTTTTAAAAAATATTTTGGTTCAGTTCAGGATCCCTCCTGAACTTTCTAACTGGATTATTTCGTTTCTTGCTGAGAGAACATTATTTTTAGGTCAAGATTTTCAATGGCCTTCCACGAGGAAGCTGTCTGAGTCCCATTCTTTTTAACCTATATACTGCCTCCCTTCATCAAGTTGAAAGTGAGAACATTCAACTCTTTCAATATGCTGATGATTTTATTTTAATGTCGTCTCACAGTTCTTTTGACATTGCTGTTACCTGTCTATCGGCTGCGTTTTCGTCGTTTGTCCGTGTTTGCTCCAATCTTAACTTATCCGTCAACATCAATAAATCGAAAGTCTTATATTTTGGCAAAGGTTCTAGAAACTCAGTCAATCTGTCCGTCAATGGTCATAGACTTTCTCAGGTACACAGTTTCAAGTTTCTTGGTCTGACCATTACTAGCAGTCTAACCCTTAAAGAACATTACGACTCTGTCAGCAGGGGCTGCCATTCTTCTATTAACCTAATTAAGAAGCTTACTACTGTAAGAGGAGGTTTAAATCCCAAAGTAGCTTTAAATTTTTATCGAAGCTTTGTCCGGGGCAAGGTTGAATATGCAAGATCCGTAACATCACATTCTCCTAAGTATATTGATAAAAAGCTATATGTACTGCAGAATTCGAGCTTAAGACGCTGTTGGGGTCTTTCTCCTTCGACTCCTACACATATTCTATATGTGCTAGCTAACGAACACCCGCCTCATCTCAGAGCTATTTCCTTAGCAGCCAAAGAACTTCTTAAAGTTGCTTTCAACAACAAGGACCTTTTTTTACTTGTCAAAAACAATTCTCAGCTTAATAACAGCTATTCTTTTGCATACAGCAAATTTCAAGAAATTTTTGATAATATACAATGTCCTACCACCTATGCGGCTTGTACGAAATTGACGATTATTTCGAAGACCCCTTTCTCTAAGAAAACAAATACTCTTTCTTGTATGTATAAACAACATTATTATTCTTTATTAAATGAATACCTAGATAAGTCCTTTTCACCTAGGGCCACTGATGCATCTATCATAAATGACACCACAGGCTGTGCTATATTCAATGTTGTGTCGAAAAGATTCCATTTGTTCAGGATTATGCGTAAAGTGTCCTCTTTAACTGGTGAGCTTTTTGCTATCTATAAAGCTATTGAAATGTCTGTCCAGAACAATTTTAAAAAACTTTCTATTTTTACAGACAGTCATTTAGACTTGTACTGTTTTAAAGCATCAGGATTCGTGCAACTTTCTTGTTGCTGATATTATCAATCTGATCAATTCTTCCTGTCTTACTGATATTCATATCCTATGGGTTCCGAGTCACTCTGGTGTAAGTTTTAATGAAAAAGTTGATTACATGGCAAGGCAAGCTGTTACGCTTGGCGAAGTTTCTCATGTCGGTTTTACGTTTTGCGACGCTCTCAGCGCTATGAGGTCGGCCCTGAGAAGCTTGTGGAATGATTCTTTTAGATCTGGCTCTCAGAACAAGGGCAGATTTTTTTATGCTCTTGTTCCTGAGATACCACCCCACCCATGGTATCACGGTCTTTCGCTGCAACCTCATGATATTAAAATTTTGAACAGACTTATTAGTGGTCACACGTTTGATGCACGATATTTAAATCTTATAGGTGCAGTTAACACTAATTTGTGTGAAATGTGTAATTCGGTGAACGATGCTGAACATATGATTCTTGTCTGTAACAAATATGCTAATGTCCGCAGTTTGTTTTCCTTCTTTTCTTACTTTACGTGTTTACAAAGCATTTTAGCTTCTAATAACTATAACATATACTCCGACTTAATCGCTTTTATCCGGAACGCGAAGTTATTTGATAAATTATAATTGCTATAACTCCCTTATAAAAGCACAACCTATCTCATTGAGTTTGTGTCAGCATTTTTCAATGCTTTCATTTCGTTATTTTGTTGATAACCTTGCATATTAATTGTTGTCTCTTTTTTGCACGATTTTATGTTTGTGTTTTATCTACAATCTACTTCATCTAAGTCTGATGTGATCCTGGCAGTGAAGGCTGTTGGCGTCTTTGTCAGTGCGACTTACTCTGGCTATATGAGTCTTAGTCACTCGGCCATATCAACTTAATACGTTAAAAAAAAAAAATATTATACTACATCTCACTTTGCTTTGTAACTTGATGAAATAAAAGAACAATATATTATAGTGGCGACAAGCAAAATATTTTAAGTAAAAGTATTCACTTTTTTTTCATTAAAAAATATAAAAAAAATTATCAGTTTCATTTCAAATTATCAAAAAATTATCATTTTTTTTATATTTTTTTACACATGGAGATGGCAATTTTGGGAACGGTTCCTAGTTTTAATATGGAAAATTGGCTAGTGTTTCAAAATCAAATGGAACAATTTTTAATAGCCAATGACATTACAGAGGAATCAAAAAAGGAAGCGATTTTGCTAACATCATTGTCAGAGGAAGCATATGTCCTACTGCAAAATTTTATGTGGCCTGTTCAAATTGATGCAAAGTATGCCGATCTCATGGTAGCAATGAAAAAACACTTTCAACCACCAACAACAGCGTTTGCAGAACGTTTTAAATTTTATAATGCAACAAAAGAAAGTGCTGAAAGCATTAATGATTGGGCTGTGCGTGTAAGGAGGTTGGCAATGACTTATGAATTTGGTTCACATTTAGAAGTGGCCACAAGAGATAAGTTTGTTATGGGATTAGCCGGCTCGTGATAAAATATTTTTGGAAAAAGTGAATGCATCCATGAATAAGATAATGGAAATTGCTAAAAACGTCGAGTATTTAAAGAAGCAACATTCTCTTGTTGAGGTTAAGCACGAACCACAAGTACATTTCATCAAATCAAATATGGCGCCAAACAAAAACGTGAAGAAGAGAAAAGTAAGCAGCAACAAAAAACGCACGTATGTAACGTATGTGGTTTTACGAACCACAAAGTAGAAAATTGCACATATAAATATTATAAATGTAAGATTTGTAAAAAACGCGGTCATTTGAAAAAAATGTGTAACGAAAAACGAATTAATTTTATAGAAAATTCTGATGTTAGTTTATTTTCTATTGAAAGCTATGGTGGAAAGCCAATAATGTTAAAAGTGTTTATGAAAAATAACCCTATATTTATGGAACCGAATACAGGTTCAGAATATAATGTTTTATCTGATGCTTTTTATAATTCTTTTTTCTTCGAAAATAAATTGAGAAAGTTTGACATATTGCTGAAATCTTATAATGGAACAAATATTATACCAATCGGTGCTTTTGATATTCAACTTTGTTACGAAAATAAGTGCAAAGTCATAACGTTTATTGTAATTAAAAATGGAGGACCACCATTACTTGGTAGGAACTTTTTAAAACAATTTAATATTACATTTTCACAAATTAATTATAATAAATTGTCTCCACAGGAGAATACCGATAAAGAAAAGTTACTTAAAAAATTTTGCAACATGTTTGATGGTACGTTAGGATCATTTAATAAAAATCAAATTACGTTAAATATTAAACCTAACAGTTCACCAAAATTTTATAGACCGCGACCACTACCTTTATCTATGAAAGAAAAAGTTGAAAAAGAAATTGATAAGCTTGTAAAACTTAATGTGTTAGAACCGATTGAATACAGTGAATAGGGAACCCCAATTGTACCAATTATTAAAAAAAATGGTGATGTTCTCTGGGCAGAATGAAACGCAGTGTTTTGTGGTTATCGAAAAAGTAAGTGAAAAATTTATGAAAAGTTTATTGACAAATAAACAAAAGGTTCTAACAAATCTCTTCGTAAATACTACAAATACCTAGTACAGTAGTTTTGTAACATAATGTGTCTAATACCCCCACTCGAACAGATTTGTTTTAACCTTTTAATTTGATGTTAACCCCATAGCCGATGAACAAAAAATATGTTTATCTGTAGGAACAGGTTTCGTTAAATTGTCGGCCACCATATTTTGTGTTGCTATGGCTTTGAAACAAACGATGCTATTTTCTTTCCTCTCTCGAACAAAGTGATGACGCACATCAATATGCTTTGTTTTAGCGAAATATTTGCTTGTAGAGGCCAAATGTTGTGCACTATGATTGTCTGTAAAAACTGCGGTTGGAACATCTTTAAATTCTGAGTTAAGTTCGCTATCTAATCCTCGTAACCAAACAGTCTCCTGAGTTGTTGCAGACAGAGCCATGTATTCAGCTTCTGTAGTAGACAAGGCAATTGTTGGTTGACGTTTTGATGCCCAAGAAATTGCGCCACCTTGAAGTAAGCAAACATAACCCGTTACGGAACGCCTCTCATCGATGTCGCTTGCCCAATCTGAATCGGAATATACTTGAAAACCATCGATAAATGACTTTGAATACTTTAATTTAAAATCCTTGGTTCCCTTCAAATAACGAAGAACCCTTTTAACTGCTGACCAATGCTCTTGGCCAAAGTAATTATTAAATTTACTAAGGTTGTTTACTGCGAAACAAATGTCAGGTCTCGTGCATTGAGAAGCAAACATTAGACTACCAATTGCTTGCTGATAAGGTATTCTCTTCATATATTCTTCTTCATCCTTTGTTTTAGAGGCCTTCGGTTTAGATAATTTGACATTAACATCGAATGGCGTTGACACAGGATTACAATTAGTCATGTTGAATCTTTCTAATAAGTTTATATAATTTTCTTGATCTAAATATATATCATCTCCTTTCCGGGTAATTCTTATTCCTAAGCATTGTTTAGCATCGCCAATTATTTTCATTTTGAAATCGCTCATCAATTTGGATATTAATTCATCACGAAAATTTTTATCATTGCTAAATATCAGGATATCGTCTACATATATTGCTACAAAAGTAATCTTCTCATTTGAATGATTGTAGTAAACACACGTATCCACTTTGGAACGTTTCAAGTTGTATGTTCTAAGAGCTCCGTCCAACTTAGTATTCCATACAAGACTTGATTGTTTCAGGCCATATATAGCCTTTTTCAACTTAAGTACTTGTCCATGATTACCAACACGTATGCCCTCGGGCCTTTCAATATATATGTCTTCACTTAAGTCTCCCTGAAGGAAAGCAGTGACTGCATCCATTTGAAATATTTCTAAACCGAACTTGACAGATAAGGCCATTAAGTATCTTATGGAGGTATATAGTACAACAGGTGAAAAAACTTCTTCGTAGTCTATTCCGTGTTTTTGTGCATAACCTTTTGCGACCAAACGTGCCTTATAGCGAACAGTATTCTCTTGCTCCTTTTTAATTTTGAACACCCACTTTGTCTTCACTACGTTTACATTATTCGGTTTATCTACAACTTCCCAAGTTTTATTTTCTGTTAATGAGTCGATTTCGTTTTTCATTGCTTCCTGCCATTTCCGTTTGTCTGTCCGAGATAGTGCATCTTTAACTGTCAAAGGATCTGATGTGATATCAATTTCATCCTGTGTAACTGTGAAAGCTTTTCGGTTGTAAACTATTCGAGGTTTGTTTTTCAATCTTTCACTCCTACGTGGGACCACTACTTCATTTTCGGTAGCCCCCACTTCAGAAGTTTCGTCCTCAATTTCATTTAAATCATTCATTTTGTGGGGAGGAAAGAAACCAAATGTAAGCTATTTTCGTATTTTTGGTTGCACTGCAATGTTGCATATTCCCAAAGAAAAACGTCGCAAATTAGACTTTAAATCAGAAAAAAACACTGCGTTTCATTCTGCCCAGATGTTCGTATATGTGATGATTACAAAGTCACTATTAACCCTTGTTTGGTTGTAGAAAAATATCCGTTACCAAGAATAGAAGATGTTTTTGCCAAATTATATGGTGGGGTTGAGTTCACGAAATTGGATTTGAGCATGGCTTATCAACAACTGCAATTAGCTAAAGAATCAAGAAAATACACCACAATATCCACCACAAAAGGTCTGTTCCAATATACATGTTTGATTTATGGTTTGGCCTCTGCGCCTGCTTTGTTTCAAAAATTAATGGATTCTTTGTTATCTGGAATTGACGGGGTGGTGGAGTTTCTTGATGACATATTAATTAGTGCTCCTAATAGGGCTATGCACATACAACGTTTGGAAAAAGTTCTGTCTGTTTTAAATAATGCTGGTTTTAAATTATCTACGGATAAGTGCGATTTTTTTTGTGATAAAATTGAATATTTAGTTCACATTATTGATATAAACCGACTGCATACAAATCCAAAAAAAGTTCAAGAGATTAATAGCATGCCTAATCCAATGTGTGTTCGTGAAGTACAAGCCTTTTTAGGTGTTGTAAACTTTTATAGACGCTTTTTACCAGATACGTCTATAATATTAAATCCTTTATTTGAGCTTATAAAAATAAACAAAAAATTTGAGTGGAATGAAGAATGTTCTAATGCCATTCGTACCATTAAAAAGTTATTAGTTTCTAGTGAATGTTTAGCTCACTTTAAACCAAATTACAAAACTAAGTTGACTGTAGACGCAAGTCCCATTGGACTTGGTGCAGTGTTATTACTGGTTGATGACCAGGGATATGAAAGACCGATAGAATTTGCATCTCGCACTTTATCAGTGGCTGAGAAAAAATATGCGCAAATAGATAAAGAGGCAGAAGCTATTTTGTTTGGGGTGAAAAAATTTCATTACTATTTGTATGGGCGACGTTTTGTATTAGTAACTGACAACAGACCATTACAACATATTTTTAGTCCTATGAAAGGCATACCTGTAATGACGTCAAGCCGATTACAACGCATCGCGCTTACGTTGTCAGGTTACCAATTTGATATTGAATACGTTAAATCTAAAGACAATGAGGCAGATTATTTTTCTAGGAAGCCAAGTAATTCTTGCGAAATAGATGAAGAGACGGACGTGAGTGTATATGTTAATTTTATTAAACAAAGTAACAACAATTTAGTAAACATTGAAACAATACGTACTGCTACGACAAATGATAATGTAATACAGAAAGTAATTAAAAATGTTTTAGCCGGATGGCCACGAAAATGTAAAGATACAGACTTGTTACCTTACTTTAGAATTAAATCAGAATTATCAGTAGAAGACGATTGCTTGTTTTGGGGTTATAGGGTGGTAATTCCAATAACAGTAAAAGAAAGTATTATTCAATTTTTGCATACTTCCCATATAGGAGTGGTAAAAATGAAGTCTATGGCACGCCAATGTTGTTGGTGGCTCAAAGCCATGACGCAAAGAAGTTGTTAAGCGTTGTGAGCCTTGCCAAATGTCACGTTCTAATCCTCCTAAAGAGACCTTAAAACCTTGGAAGTGGTTCGAAGAAGTGTGGAATAGAATTCACATTGATTTTTTTGGTCCGATTTTCGATCGATGGTGTTTGGTAATAGTTGACAGTACTAGTAAATGGGTCGAATGCATAGATATGGGTAAAAATACGACGGCTCAAGCTACTATTGCAGTTTTAAGAGAATGTTTTGCACGTTTTGGTCTTTCAAGAATAATAGTTTCAGGTAATGGTACCGCTTTTACTTCAAAGGTATTTCAGGATTTTCTTAATAATAACGGTATTAAGCATATAACTACGCCTGTAGGGCATCCAGACACCAATGGGCAGGCTAAGAATTGCGTTAAAACAATTAAAAACGCTTTAAAACGAAATTTGTACAAAGTTCCAAAACAAAATTTCAGCAATGTGTTATATTGTTTTTTGTTGGATTATCGTAATACGCCTCATGCATCAACGGGAGTATCTCCTGCTTTTGCAATGTTTAATAAGCGAATCTTACGTACTAGATTACATTTATTAAATCCTAAATCTAATATAATTAAACAAAATACTAAACATGTAATTCATATTGTTAAAAAAAGTCAAAATAATCAAACGAAATATTACAAAGGATCCAAAAGTAACAAATTTAAAGAAAATGATACAATTATTGCAAAAAATTATTCAGAACCGGGTAAAGTAAGTACCTCACACACTGCTCATGGGTATGCAAGTCGAGTCCAGACAGTCCTATTGAATACATTTTTATCAACATAAGTAGGGGACATAACAAACTCTTGGTGGGTTGCGTATACCGACCTAGTACCGATTTTACTGAGCTTGTGATGACAATCGGAGATATTAGTATCGGTTATCTCGATGTGATCATTTGCGGAGATTTCAATAGCAATCAGCTTTATAGATGAGATGCATATGCTTGGTCTACTCTCCGTTAATACGTCAAACCCGACTCATCACACTGCCCATACATCTACCGTCCTTGACCTATTCCTAGTCAACAACATAAATAAGGTCCCCCTTTATGATCAGCTATACGCTTCAAATTTTTCTAATCATGACCTGATTTTCATGACGTATAATTTTCAACTCCAAAATGCTCACATTAACCCTACCTATAGAGATTTTAAGGGTGTGGTTATTAACGAACTAGAATGTGCAGCAAACCAACTTAACTGGAGTGAGGTTATGTGTGTACCGGACAGTGAATCAAAAATACTTTGGTTCAACAACAATGTCTGGTCACTGTAAGACGCTTACATCCCACTAAAAGTTGCCAGTGCCAATTCGCATAAACGCCCCTGGTTTAACAACTACATTCAACGATTGATGCTAGCCAGAGACGAGTCCTATAGCGCATGGAAGCGTACGCGTGCGCCCGAACACAATGAATTATTTAAGCACCTACGCAGAAAGGTTTCCTATGCTATTAGGCGTGCGAAAATGGCATATTATGGATCAAGGTTTGCCTCTGCTGCTAGCACCGCGCGGAAATGGTCCATGATTAGAGAGATCGGTATCAATAGGAACACCATCCCAACTCCAGTTAACCTCGACACTAACGAAATTAATAAAAAATTTGTTAGCATACCAATAAGTACACCCAATGTCTCTCAGTATTTCGAGATGGAAACAGTCTTTGGTTTCAATTCACTTAGATTTAACAGCGTGAACGATGTTGAGGTGCTAGAGTGCATACTAGACACTAAGTCGAATGCTATTGGTCTGGACGACATCGATCCTAGATTTATCAAATTAATTCTCCCGATTGTGTTACACAGTATTACCATGATTTTTAATGATATAATCATGCGTTCGACGTTTCCAAATTGTTGGAAGCTAGCAAAAATTTTACCAATCCCGAAAAACAATGGTGATCTCAGACCAATAGCGATTCTTCCGTTTCTTTCTAAAGTTTTTGAAAGAATCATAAAAAACCAAATATGTAATTATGTCCGTATCAACTCACTAATGGTTGATTCTCAATCTGGATTTCTAAAAAACAGATCGTGCACAACCACACTAATTGATGTGACTGAAAGTATTAGAGGCAAATTGGACGATAACAATATGTCATTCCTTGTATTACTCGATCATACCAAAGCTTTTGATTCAGTTGACCATGTTTTACTTACTGTTAAGCTAAAGAAGTTGTTTAACTTTGATTCCACATCCGCTCAGCTGGTGGAAACGTTTCTCACCAACAGGTATCAACGAGTATTTGCTAACAACTCTTTCTCCGATCTACTCCCGATTAGGCGCGGGGTTCCTCAGGGGTCCGTTCTGGGTCCACTGCTCTTTTCATTTTATGTTAACGATCTGCCTAACTGTCTTAGGTGGTGCCAAGTACATATGTACGCGGATGATGTACAGATCTGGACTAGTGGACCCCCAGATCACATCATCGATACAGCCACCAAAATCAATAATGATCTGACTAACATTGCGAATTGGGCCTCTTCCAATGGTCTGGCTTTGAAACCAGTAAAAACTTAGTGTCTAGCTTTTTACAAGAGGGCAGACCTGAGGAATGTTAAAATCCGCTTATTGGGGACGGACATTGAGATAGTTGATACTGCAAAAAACCTCGGAGTGACATTTAGTAGAACGCTCACCTGGGAGAACCACATTAACAGAAACGTTGGACAGGTATACGGAATGCTAAGATTACTCTGGCACTTGCAGTGGTTTACGCCTTTAAACATTAGGAAACTATTGGCCAAAGCATATTTATATCCTAAACTCCTCCATGGGTGCGAGCTGTTTGCCAATTGCGGTTCCGTTTCTAGACAGAGACTACAAAAGGCTAACAACTCCATTATACGGTATGTTTTTGGGTTGAGGAGGTATGACCGCGTCTCGAGTTACACGATATCTTTGTTATCTGTTAACTTGGAGGACCTGCTTATATGCAGATCACTTTGCTTACTGCATAAAATCGTAACCCAGCAGGTCCCAGGTTACCTCTTCAATAGACTCGAATTCTCAATGTCTAACCGTAACCACAACATTAAACCCATCCGACATATTTCCCTCATGTCTGACCGTAACTTTTTTGTTTTCGCAATCCGTTGGTGGAATTCTCTCCCTGTCCGTCTACAGACTATACAAAATTCTAATCGCTTTAAGAGAGAGATTATGTTGCACCTTGCACAAAGATATGCGAGTGACCTTTAGTTGTAAATAATTGTCAAATCTCTGTTTTTAATTGTTAATTGTTGTTAAGTTCTTGTGTTCATGTACTTAACATATTATCTGGTGCATACTCCCGACTCATATAGCTACGAACTGGAGAGTCGGGAGGCACCCACGACTACTTATGTACACTAAATAATGAAATAAATAAATAAATGAAATGAAATGAAATGAAATGAAATGAATCCAAAATACTCTGGTTCAACAATAATGTCCGGTCACTGTTTGATGCTCATGTCCCACTAAAAGTTGTCAGTGCGGATTCGCACAAACTCCCCTGGTTTAACCAATACATTTAGCGATTGTTGCAAGCTAGAGACGATGCCTATAGTATATGGAAGCGTACGGGTGCACCTGCGCGCAAAAAGTATTTTAAGCACTTACGCAGACAGACAACCTATGCTATGGCGAAAGTGGACATCTTGCAAAAGTATGTACCAATAAAAGTATGTGTAATCTGTGATAATAAGGGCCTAGACTCAAGGCACAGCACCTCCAGCAGGACCTGCCCGGCCTACTTAGCAGTATTAAAACGCGGCGTTTGAAATACAATGAGATTAATACAATTAAATTTAAACCACTGCGAGGCAGCACAGGACTTACTCAAAAAGACAGTACTTGAGCAAAATGTGGATGTAACACTTCTGTCAGAGCCATACAAGAATATCGCTTATCAGGGGCAATGGATCGACGACAAAAGTCACAAATCAGCAATATGGGCATTGTGTCCCATGCAAGAACATATAAAAACGTCTAATATGTACTATATTGCAGCTAAAATAAAGGACATATACTTCTTCAGCTGTTATTTCCCCACAAGCTTAGATTTGTCACAGTTTGAAGCTGGAATTGACGCATTACGTAATGACGCATCAATATACAACCCCGTGTTCATCGCAGGAGACTTTAATGCTTGGTCAACGGAATGGGGAAGCAGGTATACAAATAAGAGGGGCGAAATTATAGTGAGGGCCTTCAATAACCTAAACATGGTACTATTAAACGATGGAGTAAAAAATACGTTTGAAAAAAAAGGATATGGATCTATCATCGATATTACGTACGTTAGTTCCTCATTAGTGCGGAAATGTCAATGGGAGGTCAGCGATATCTATACAAATAGCGACCATTTGGCGATAATTACAACAATAGCGATAAATCAGCAACAAAGTGCGCTTAATAGGTCCTGTGAAATAGGCTGGAAAACCAAAACAATGGATCGTGACATTTTCAACATTATGGTCAGTGAAAATCTAAAGCTCACACCTAATGCAGAAGGGCAAACTAATAGGCTAGTTAAGTATATGACTGCAGCTTGTGATGCATCCATGATAAGAAGAGCGAATTGCCCAGGATGTAAACCCGTTTACTGGTGGAACTCGGAAATTGCCAATCTTAGGCAACAATGTCTGTCAGCAAGAAGAAAGTCCCAAAGGTATAGCTACACGGCTCAATACGAAGTCTACAGAAAAAGATATGCCGAGGCACGTAAATCTTTTAAAAAGGTAATAAAGGCTAGTAAGAGTAAATGCTTTAAAGAACTATGTGATATTGCTGCCTTTAATGTATGGGGCGGTGCATATAAAGTAGTCATGGCTAAAATTAAATGTTGTAAGCGGAACATACCAACTGATACGACATTTATGCAAAAAACAGTTGAAACACTCTTCCCCAGACATGCGACTGTAGATACGCAAACGCCTTTAACCACACAAGGGTTAAAAGATTTAGAATATGATGAAATCAAAGACGCCGTCAATAAATTTGCGAATAATAAGGCACCCGGTCCGGATGGTATACCTATGGAAACCGTTAAAATAGCAGCCCTGCACAATACACATCTTTTCTGGCAAGTATATAATAATTGTATAAAAAGTGGTATATTTCCTAAAATATGGAAGATGCAAAAACTGGTTTTGCTGCCTAAGCCAAATAAGCCCGAAGGTGATCCCAGCTCCTATCGCCCACTCTGTATGCTAGATACTTTAGGTAAAGTTTTAGAAAAGATCTTATACGCCAGAATCGAACACCATGTTATGCAGACGAATGCTCTATCAGATAACCAATACGGGTTTCGGAAAGGTCGATCCACTATTGAGGCAATAATGCACGTGAAAGATATTGCTGAAAAGGCGATCGAAGGTCAACGTTGGAAAAATGGGAATAAAAAAATTTTGTGCTTTAGTAACTTTAGATATTAAAAATGCATTTAACTCTGCTAGTTGGCCCCATATAATTGACGCCATGATCAAAAAAGAAGTCCCTGCATAACTTATACGGATTATAAAGGACTATCTTTCGTGCTAATGCAGCAGTGTGTAATAAAAAAGACAAAACATACTCGGCACTTGCACGTATGATGGCAAATATTGGTGGACCTAGGCAACCAAGACGACTTTTACTAGCCAAGGTGATAACATCTATAACGATGTACGCTGCACCGCGATGGAGTAATGTGTTATAGTATCGCCTGTAGAACCGTCTGTAATATAACATAGTTGCATACATATACATATGCATAGCGTACATTGTCCGATCGACCATACCAAACAATCATTGTCTTGCATTTTTGATGTGCAAGCAAATTGTGACAAATTATGCGACGGTCATTTAATACGTTCAACACTTGTGTAAACAACCAAGTGGCAATGTCCCCATAGCCTTGAATTTGCTAAAAGGAATGCACTCTGTTCAATAAAATAACATATCGCACAGATGTGTGGGCGCGCATTCCAATGAAATGCATCTTTGTATAAAAGATGAAATTACTAAAACTGCGTATTTTGCAAATGTGTCGTCTGGACGAATGTCCAATCGACACATCATAATAACAGCGTTCCCACGCATAAACCACATATCACATGCACACAAACCAGAAACTAGAAAAACCTATAAATAGGGAAAACATCTAGTTTGTAAATTAATTCTGTTAATTCTATTCTTTAATTCAGTTCATTCATTACAATTTAGTATTAAGTCCGTATTCATAATAATAAATAATCTAAAAATAAAATTAGTTGTTTTTTTTAAAAAACTTAAAAACGGCAACTAAAACTGGCGCAGTCGGTAAAGGATCTACGATGATCCCTTAAAAACGCGAAAAAATATATATTGATCAATAAAGTGCGAACGCAAATCGCAATAAAAAATTATTGATCAATAAAACGCGAATGTAAATCGCAAAATAAAAAAAAAAAAAAAAATAATAAAAAATAAAAAATAGAAGACCTCACAACCCAGCCAAAGGGTATATAAAAGAAAGCCAAGTATTGAAGGAAGACCTCACAACCCAGCCAAAGGGTATATAAAAGAAAAGCCAAGTATTGAAGGAAGACCTCACAACCCAGCCAAAGGGTATTTAGAAAAAAAAAAAAGCCAAGTATTGAAGGAAGACCTCACGACCCAGCCAAAGGGTATCAGAAACTTAAACAACATTAGCAACATCAGCAACATCAACAATATCAACAATATCAATAATATCAACAATATCAACAATATCAACAATATCAACAATATCAACAATATCAACAATATCAACAATATCAACAATATCAACAACATTAGCAACATCAGCAACAACAACAATATCAACAACATTAGCAACAGCATCAAGTAACAAAAAGAATATCAGTGAGTAGAGTGCTTATATACGATAAGATAATATAAAGTGAAATATTAGAAAATTTTTTTTTTTACGTGAAATGGAAAACACTCGTAGAAGATAAAAACAAGAGAAAAATTTTTTTTTTGAGAAGTTAGATTTTTGAAACGTTTATACTAAAATAAATCACCTTTGAAAGGTAAATAGAAGAAAAAGCGAATTTTAAAATCTTGTTTCTTAGGAAGTAAGAATTGAATTGAATTAAAATCTTAAAATTGTAAATTTGAGAGTTGTGCACTTATTTGAATTTTCAAAATGGCAACAGAACGACAAATACAATTGCCAGACATTGACCCATTTAAATTTTTGGGCAATTTACCTATTTTTGACGGTAACAAGGACGACTTACACACTTTTGTGACACTGATTGACAGGGTACATCCTGTTTTGCAACACTATGATGTTGTACAGCAATCGATTTTTTCAGACCTAATAAAAAGCAAAACTAGAGGTAAGGCTAGAGAAATTTTAGAAATTAACAGTCATTTAAGTTCATGGACAGATATTAAGACAGCATTATTAAATAATTTTGGAGAAAGAAAATCCATAGAAGAACTTTACGACGAGTTACGCGCTGTGACCTATAAGGGTAATTGCTTGACGTTTTATAACGAAATTAAGGAAAGATTAAGAGACTTGAATAATAGAACAGCCACCTCAACGGAAGACGCAAATATTTTGGTTGGAGTTATAAACAGTAATAAGAAAACTGCACTTAATATTTTTAAAAGTAAAATGGCTGAGCCCATGAAAACTATACTTATGTGTAGAAATCCAGGTTCATTAGAGTCTGCTATGGACATACTGTATGAGGGAGGTTATGACAAATTACATAGACCAACAGAAAGCAAGTCTAAGGATAGTTATCAGAATCCACGCTACAATAATTATAATAAACAAAACTATAACCGTGGATATAATAATAATACATACAACAGTAATTTTAATCAGAACAGAAATCGAAATCATAATTATAATAATTATAATAATAATAATTATAGACCTAATAATTATATTAGGCAAAATAATAACAACAGAAATAACAATAACGGAAACCAAAATCCTAGTTATAATAATAACCATAACCGAAATTTCAATAACCCCCAATACAACTATCAGCCAACAAGGCATTTTAATACCAATAGTGTACCTAATCAAAATCCATTTAACAGACCTACGAATAACGTCTTTAATCCGCGTAATATGATTCCCCAGAATCGTCCAGAACCCATGGACATTAACAACGTACGTACTGAACAAATAAGACCTAACAGACGTACACAAAACCAAAACAATAACGACGGAAATAAATATAATGTACAACGCAATGCCCAAATAACAGAAAATTTTCAGGAACATGCCTCAATGGAGGACTTCCGTATATAACTGTAGAAGCAAAAATAGCCCCACTAAAGTTCTTGATCGATACGGGAGCCACCCACTCAATAATTAATCCGGGACTTTGTAACCCAAAATGGAAAACTCCTACAGAACTTACAATAATAAAAACTTTACAACATACAATAGAGGTGAATGAAACAGTTTCTATACCTCTGTTTAAAGAATTAGGCAACGATAAACAAAGAGTACAATTTTTAGTTTGCCAATTTCATGATAAGTACGATGGGATAATAGGAAATAATATTCTTTTGCAATTAGGAGCAGTGATAGACCTAAAGAAAAATATATTACATGTAGAAGGTAAAAAAGTACCCCTACAATTTGGACATGAGGACAGAGAGTATTCTTTTAATAAATCAGGAACCTATAAGTTAAACCTATATACGCAACATAAGGACGGATTGGTCTACATAAAGAAAAAGATATCAAAAAATAATAAAGTAGAAATAAAAGAAGGAGTATACGAGGCAGAGAACTATGAAATTAAAGCAATAGTAAACGCAAATATCGAATGCCCAAGCATTGTTAAATTTCCTACATTAGAGACAGAAAAGGTAACTAAGGAGAATTTTCACATATATGATACGGACAAATCTTTGAGAAACGACATTAGTAGGGAATTACGAACAGACCATTTGAATAAGGAAGAAAAGTATAACTTAATGAAGTTGACTAGTTCATACGAAGATGTTTTTTATACAGAAGATTCTGATTTAACATTCACTAATGCAATAAAGCATGAAATCAGAACGACAACTAATGACCCAATCTTCGTAAAAACATATAGATATCCTTATATACATAAAGACGAGGTACGTAAACAGATAAATGAAATGTCAAATAATGGAATAATTAGGCACAGCCACTCTCCATATTCGGCACCCGTTTGGATAGTTCCTAAAAAATTGGACGCAAGCGGTAAACAAAAATGGAGACTTGTTGTTGATTATAGGAAGTTAAATGAAATTACAGTAGATGATAAATATCCAATTCCTAATATTGATGAAATATTGGAAAAATTGGGAAGAAGCATGTACTTCACCACTTTAGATTTGGCCAAAGGATTCCATCAGATTGAAATAAACGAAAATGACGTACATAAAACAGCATTTAGTGTAGAAAATGGACATTACGAATTCGTACGTATGCCTTTTGGACTGAAAACAGCACCAGCGACATTTCAGAGACTAATGAATAACGTATTGCACGATTACATTAACAAAATATGTTTGGTTTACCTTGATGATATAATTATTTTTTCCACCTCACTCCAAGAACATGTAGTTTCATTGAAGAAAATATTTCAAAGACTACGAGAAGCAAATTTAAAGATACAATTAGATAAATGTGAATTCATGAAAAGGGAAGCCGAATTTTTAGGCCATATAGTAACTCAAGAGGGTATAAAACCAAACCCCAACAAAATAGAAGCAATAGTTAAATTCCCACTACCAAAAACGAGAAAAGAAATTCAACAGTTTATCGGACTGGCAGGTTATTATAGAAAGTTTATAAAGGACTTCTCAGGTATTGCAAAGCCTATGTTAAAGTACCTAAAAAAGGATACTAAAGAAATAAATATTAAAGATGAACAGTATGTAAAAAGTTTTGAAACCCTGAAACGAATAATTGTTAATCATCCCGTTCTGATCTACCCCGATTTTGAGAAACAATTTACACTTCAAACGGATGCCAGTAATATAGCTTTAGGAGCTGTACTATCACAGGAAGGACATCCAATATGCTATGCAAGCAGAACATTGAACCAACATGAGAAAAATTATAGTACAATTGAAAAAGAACTATTAGCCATAATTTGGGCTACTAAACATTTTAGACCATATTTGTTTGGAAGGAAGTTTTTAATAGAAACAGACCACAGACCTTTGACATGGTTGTTTTCGGTAAAAGAACCCAATTCGAAGTTAGTTCGTTGGCGATTACGCCTACAAGAATACGATTATCAGATCGTATATAAGAAAGGCGTACAGAATGGAAATGCAGACGCTTTGTCTAGAATAGAAATAAATTTAGAGGAAGGCACAAACGTCATAGCCGAAACAAATAACCCTATCAACTTTTATAAGAGACAAATAATATTTGTTAAGACAAACTCAGGTTCATTGCGAATTAGAAATTCACAGGTATTTGACTCTAAAAGAAAAACTATATATGCGAAAGAATTCGACGTTAGTACTATAATAACACTTATAAAGAATCACTTTGACCCAAATAAATTAAACGCAGTACATATAGCAGACGAAACGATTTTCGAACGATTCAAAGAAGTTGCTATACAACATTTTAGTAATAGCCACAATAGAAATTTTAAAATATTAAGATGTAAGAAATTGTTAAGAGACATCACAGATGAAAACGAATTGACAACATTGATCGAACAAGAGCATAAGAAAAATAATCATAGAGGAATAAATGAAAACCTGGCTCAATTAAAAGGACAAATATATCACCTACAATTAAAACGACGTATTACACAATATATAAACAATTGTGATATTTGTAATAAAGAAAAATATGACAGAAACCCTCTAAAATTAAAATTTAAGGTGACAGAAACACCAAACAAACCAAGAGAAATAATACATATAGATGTATTCTATAGTTTAAATAAAACATTATTTTTGACATTTGTCGATAAATTCTCTAAATACGCACAGGCATATAAAATACAAAATAGATCTTGGACAGAGTTCAAATTAACCCTGACACGATACTTGGGATCATACGGACATATAGATAAGATAATTGTAGACAATGAATTAGGATTCAAGGCACTACCATTAATGGAATTTTTAAGAGAATAGAATATAGAGATACATTACACTTCTAACAATAATCATACGTCAAACGCCGATGTTGAGCGATTGCATAACACAATAAACGAACATATTAGATTGTTGAAACACGATCCAGAAAATGACTTAGAAACAGTCGAGGAAAAAATCTATAAAATCATTATATACTATAACAATTCTATACACTCCATCACAGGAGTAAAGCCAATAGATTTTATAACAGGGAATATAACTCCAGATGAATATCTTATTATTAAAGAAAAAATAGAAAAGATTAAAGAGAGAACAATAAATAAACTTAATGAAAAACGTGACGATAACGAAGTCATAGAAGGTCCCATATATATTAAAGAAGTTAGAGGAGGTAAAAATTATACCAAATTCAGGAAGGTAAACGTACGCAAATTAGACGACGACCATGTAATAACCGCTAAAGGACATAAATATTATAGAGGACACATTAAAAGAAAAAAGAAATTTACTAATGCAAATGTGGGAATAGATAACGACAATATAGGAGGTATGGACAATGATTTGAACCAACTTCAGAATACAGCATAAAAAATTATAAAAGCTTAGTTGATTGATGGTAATTAATGAAATGTATAATTGAAAAGAAATATATAAATACACCTACACTGATGACATCGCGTACGAATAAATAATCAATCAGTAGAAGAAAAATAAAAATTAATAAATATTTGTATAACAAATACAATGAATAATCTATTGAACAAAAACCAAGGAATTAATAAATAATAAAGGCACCCATGTAGCGTTGCAAAGAAATTAGAAATCAGCGAATATGATAAAGGAAAGAACATTTACCCTTGTAGAATAACAAAAGGAAACATATCCAATAAAATAAAAACTTGTCAAAGTATTGAATAAGTAATAGAGAAAATGAATCTAATTTATACCCAAGAAAAGCTGAATCAGAAGAAATCAGATGCCACCAAGATGCCCAAAAGATCAATAATAATAATAATAATAATAAACTAACTCATTTACCCACTCTGATACATCACATTCCTTAATGTGTATACCTCTCCATAATAACGAAATAGAATATCCGAAATAAAGCGGCATAATAAAAGGGCATACAATCTTGCAGTGTTGACATATACCACTGGTAGACGAGATCGCCCTACCTAACGTAAACAAACGCACTCACAGTGAGCATCTTGCTCAGCAGAATATGTAAATGAATAGGTTTGTAAACAAAACAAAAAAATAATGACGCGTGTTGACGCGCGAGCGTGTTGATGCGTTATAAAATCGCAGCAGAAGTAGGGAAACAGAATAAAGAAACAAAAATAAGGCAATGACCTCTTACAGAATTAACTGACCGACCTCAACATTGGGAGAATAGTAAAAACAAATATATTTATCACAAAAACACTGTAGAACGTTTAATGTGAAAAAAAAATGAATATTTTATTTTGGTTTAGAGAGAAATGCAAACTTTTAACCAGAACTAAAGGTTTTGGAAAGTGAGAAAATTAATGACGAATAAATGTATTAAATATTAGGATATATAAAATCAAATTATAAAAGCTATTATCTTTTAGGGATGTTGCTACAAATCATAATTCTGCTATTGGGTTTACCATTGTATTCAACACAATATGTTGACTACCAGGACCTCACAAATAATCATGGCTACTTACCCATAAGACAGGATGAGGTCAAACTAATTAATAACTACGAGAAAATAATACACTTAATAAATATAACTAAGTATAGAGAAAGTACTGATATAATAAAACAAAACATAAATAATTTAACATTGTCCGTAAGGCCTAAACCAATATTAATGACCGTATCTAGTAATCTGATTGTTTTAAAAACAAAAATAAATAATTTGGTACCTATACATAGAAATAAGAGAGGGTTGGCAAATTTTGTGGGTAAAGGATTAAAATATATTGCAGGCACAATGGACAGTGATGACGAACAACAAATTTACGAAACATTAAGAAATTTAACAGGTGACACTAAAAACAATGAATATAAAATTGACTCATTGATAAACCTTGGCAACGTTTTGTCCGACCAAATTCAAAATATAACTTCACATATTAATAGTCAGCAATCAAGGGTTGCTAGTTGTATTAATAAAATAAAAAATGTGTTGGCTGTTAGAATAGGCCACGCAGAAGATGAAATAACTTTACTAGAACAGATTTTCCAAATTAACAATGACATTGCAATGCTGCGTGACCACGTAGATGACATAACCCAAATACTTTTTACTAGTAAACTAGGAATAGTGGCACCCGGCATATTGACAGAAAAAGAGTTACACATAATCAACGACTTAGATACCTACAATAATTTAAGAGTCACTGTTAGAATCTTTGACGAAACAATAATTATAACAATTTTGGTCCCAAAATTCGAAAATGATACATACACTAAAATGATTTTTGTACCCATGCCTAATGGAAATAACAAATGCATACGACTCTCTCATGAAGAAGTATTGTTAGACAAATATAATAATATATATAATAAAAATGTATTTAAAAATTTAAGAAATAACTTAATAAGTTTAGAAGATAAGTGCCTATCTAACATAATAAATAATAATGAGGCAAATTGCCAAATGAAAAATTGTAACCAAAGTAGTATCAGGGAAATAAATTCGGGATTCTTGATACTTATGAATTTTAACGAAAGTATAAAAACAAACTGTCATAAGAAACAGAAACAGTTCCAAGGAACATTTATATTAAAATTTTTCAATTGTTTTATAGAAATAGGAAAAAAGAACTACACTAATTATATAATAAGAATTCACGATGAAATTGTAATATCCCAAATGTTAACAAAAATTAAGGAAAATAAGTCAATGAACTATGCCGATTTAACGGCTGAAGAATTGTCAATTGCACATGTACATTATAAAGATATGTTGGATGGCTCAATTAGAAGCCAAAAAATCACTAAAATTGTAAACACGGGAACAGACGCTGTAATGTTCATAATAATATTAATATTGATATATGTTTTGCTTAGTAGAAAAAAGTCCGCAGTTCTCCAAATCTCGCCGGAGTCTCGATCTAACGGTGGGGGTGTTATAGTATCGCCTGTAGAACCGTCTGTAATATAACATAGTTGCATACATATACATATGCATAGCGTACATTGTCCGATCGACCATACCAAACAATCATTGTCTTGCATTTTTGATGTGCAAGCAAATTGTGACAAATTATGCGACGGTCATTTAATACGTTCAACACTTGTGTAAACAACCAAGTGGCAATGTCCCCATAGCCTTGAATTTGCTAAAAGGAATGCACTCTGTTCAATAAAATAACATATCGCACAGATGTGTGGGCGCGCATTCCAATGAAATGCATCTTTGTATAAAAGATGAAATTACTAAAACTGCTTATTTTGCAAATGTGTCGTCTGGACGAATGTCCAATCGACACATCATAATAACAGCGTTCCCACGCATAAACCACATATCACATGCACACAAACCAGAAACTAGAAAAACCTATAAATAGGGAAAACATCTAGTTTGTAAATTAATTCTGTTAATTCTATTCTTTAATTCAGTTCATTCATTACAATTTAGTATTAAGTCCGTATTCATAATAATAAATAATCTAAAAATAAAATTAGTTGTTTTTTTTAAAAAACTTAAAAACGGCAACTAAAACTGTAATGCTCTAGAAAAGTATCCCAGTTATTGGAAGCACTTAAATAAGGTGTACCGAGTAACTGCACTTAGAGTCTGCTGTGGTTTTAGAACCATATCCTTGGATGCAGCTAATATATACGCTACACAAAAACAACTTAATAGAAGGCTTGCTAAGGAAGAAAAACAAAGTATAATTAAACAAAGTTATCGTGAATGGCAAAATAGGTGGCAAGAGTCTCAACAAGGGCGTTGGACACATGAAATTGTCCCTGATATTGATTCCTGGGCGAATAGGCCGCACGGGCATTTAGACTATTATCTAACGCAGATCATTAGCGGTCACGGCTGTTTTTGTGATTATCTGCACCGTTTTGGACACGATAATGAGCCAAGGTGTCCAGTATGCCCCCAAGAACAAGAAACAGCAGAACATGTTTTGCTAAGGTGCCCCAGGTTCGAAATAGAACGATCCAAAATAAGAGAGGCGACTATAGAGCCACTTAGCGGTAACGAAATTGTAAGAGGCATAATAAATGATAGCGGCGTATGGAGATGTATCGAAGGTGTAGCTGCCAGTATTATGAAACACCTAAGAACATTGGAGCGGCATAGACATAGACAAACAATGACCGACATGTAACGTACGATGTGAGCTTAGGCTCAGACGGTTCTCCTGACGTAATACTTAACGGTGCTTCCAGGAGATTTACCGTCGGACGTTGAAGGGGTTTTAATGGGTGAGGGTCCCACACTGACTAGGCTTTCAACGCTTTCCCCTTCGTTAAAAAAAAAAAAAACTATTGTATTAGGCGTGCGAAAATCGAGTTCTATGAGACAAGATTTGCTTCTAATCTAAGCACTAGACAGAAGTGGACCGTTATTAGGGAAATCGGCATCAACAGTAACACACTGCTAAATCCAGCTAACCTTGACGTGAACGAAATTAATAAAAAATTTGTCAACACACCAATGAGCAGCCCTGATGTCTCTCGCTATTTAGAAATGGAAACAAATCTTAGTTTTAACTTCCTGAGGTTTAAGGGTGTGAATGAAACTGAAGTACTTGAGTACATATTCAGTGCCAAGTCAAATTCCATAGGATTGGACAATATCGATCGTGGGATTCCGCAAGGGTCCGTTCTCGGTCCACTGTTATTCTCATTATATATTAATGGTTTACCCACTTGCCTTAGGTGGTGCAAAGTGCACATGCAAATTGCACATGTACGCGGATAATGTACAAATCTGGGCTAGTGGACCGCCAGACAACATCATCAATACAGCAACAATAATTAATGACAATCTGGCCAATATCGCGAATTTGGCCAGTTCCAACGATCTGGCCTTGAATCCCGTCAAAACTAAGTGCATAGCTTTTTACGAGAAGGCGAACCTAAGGAACATAAAATCCGTTTATTGGGGACAGACGTAAGAATAGTCGACTCGGTAAAAAAACCTCGGAGTGACGTTTAATAGAATGCTTGCTTGGGATAATCACATTAATAATAATGTGGAACAAGTGTACGGAATGCTAAGATCACTATGGCATTTACAGTGGTTCACACCCTTAAATATTAGAAAACTTTTGGCCAAAGCTTACCTGTATCCAAAACTCCTACAGGGATGAGAGCTGTTTGCCAATTGTGATTCCATTTCTAAACAGAAACTACAAAGGGCTAATAACTCAATTATCAGGTACGTTTTTGGGTTGAGGAGGTATGACCGAGTTTCAAGTTATACAGTATCTTTGTTACCGATAACTTTGGAGGACCTCCTTAAATGTAGATCATTTTGTCTACTGTCACCAAGCAGAACCCAAGTTACCTGTTTAACAGACTCGAATTCTCAACATCTAACCGCAACCACAATATTAAATATATACATATATATAGAATATATGTCTGAATGTCACTTCTTTATTTTTGCATTCCTATGGTGGAATTCAATCCCCGTCCGTCTACAGACCACACAGAATACGACTCCATTTAAGAGAGATATTATGTCGCACCTCGCCCAAGGTTATGCGAACTACAATTACTGTAAGAGTGATATAGTATTGTAATGGGTGCATACTCCTACCTCATATGAGCTCCGTGCTGGAGAAAAGGGAGGCACCTTTGCTATTAAAGAGAAGAAAGAAAGAAATAAAGTTCGAAGTTATAGCTCTAGTGTCATGGTTCATAACTTTTAAAAATGTCTCCGCATTTATTAGGAATTATTAAGAATTAGTTTCCCGCGATTTTTAAAAAGAAGTTAAAATCGTTAAGAGCTGATATATGAAAAGTATTTTTTACATAAAGTTGTAATTACATAAAACGAAAAAAAAAACAAGATAGAAAAGTTCGGTTAAGACCGAAGCTTAAATACCCTCCACCTTTTGTAATTCTCTAAAAAATAAGCTCCTATTGCCATATTTATGTATTTCATGTACTTACGCAAATAGTGTTTTTTTTTAATTATAGGCGTTTGCGTTATTCAATCACGCTCATTTTTGGCACAGTGTTGGATAACGGTACCCTTTATATATATACCAAATTTCAACTTGATAGGTATAGTATTGTGCGATATATAATTTTTTAAAGATACAATTTTTTCGAAGTATGATGAGATTTTCATTTATTGTAGGCGTGTCTCTTAACCGATTTTGCCCAATTTCAATACGGAACAGCGAAATTGAACCAAGAATACGTATGCAAAGTTTCAATTTGATATCTCAAAAATTACGACCGTGAGAGTGCCAACAACAGACGGACACACGGACGGACATGTCTCAAACGATTTCTCTTTTCATGCTGATTAAGAATATATATGGTTTGTGGGGTCTCCGACGCTTCCTTCGATGTGTTGTAAACGGATGATCAAAATGAATATACCCTCTTCCCTAAGGTGGAGGGTATAAAAAGTAGTTCACAGGGAGAGTGAGAGCCAAACACAAATTCATGATGAGAGAAAAAAAAAAACAAGTAAAAAAATTAAATTTGGCTTAAGCTAAATCTTAAATATCCTTCACCTCCACAACGGTGGGCGTGGCAAATAAAGATATATTGACACCTCTAATACTGTGCGTATTACGTGTCAGCATGCAAGTCTACTTTTAGGTTGAATGTGGTTTTTTGTATATTGTGGGTGTGTCTGTTATCCGGCCATGCCCATTTTTGGTTCATCGATGGAGGGGCTAACCTTTAATAAGTGCACTAAATGTCAAGTTCACAAGTCAACTTTTGTGGCAGATTTTTGTCGATTGTGGGCGTGTCTGTTATGTGACCATGCCTATTTTTAGCACATCAGTGGATGACATAACTATGTATAGTAATACCAAATTTAAATTTCTTAGGTCAACTTTTGTGGCATTTATAAAGATTAATTGTGGGCGTGTCTGTTGTTCGACCAGGCCCATTTTTAGCATATCGGTAAAGCTTATATTTATAGATATACATACCAAATTTAAAGTTTATAGCTCAATTTTTGTGTCTGATAAATAGATATTTGTCGATTGTGGGGGTGGCTTCTGACCGATTTTCCCTATTTTAAATAACGATCTGCGTACAAAAATTGAAGTGCCTGTACAAAATTTTAGCTCAATATCTCAAAATTTACGCCCGTGAGAATGACAACAACAGACAGATACACGGACATACATGTCTAAATCGACTCACAAAAATTGACTGATAAATATTCCTTTCATTGACGTACATAAAAGGGACGTGATCGGATAATAGACACACCCACAAACAAGAAAAATCCATACATCTGCCACAAAAATTGAACTATGGAGTTGAAATATGCAAAAAATGTATGGGGTATTATTATTATTACTATTATTATTATTATTATTTCTTCATTTTCTTCAATATGTTTTGTAAGCTTTACGGTAAGAAAAATAATTGTGGAAAAAAAATACGAAACATTGTAACATATTGTTGGAAATTTTGGAAAAATTTTTCATTACCTATTATTAATATTGAATAAACATTTTAAAAAAATATCTTTTTGTGCAAACATATGGTAGAAAAAAGTTATGCTACTTACGGTAACATATAAGAAAGCCAACAATTGCTATAATGAATGTTTATTTCGATAAAATCTTATTATACCCTCCACCTTAGGGAAGAGAGTATATATTAATTTTTTTTATTTCTTTACATAAGTAAATTATTAATTAGTTACTTTTTTTATCTCTTTAACACACCGCGCACACACATATATGAAACATTTCAAAAAAGACAAAAAAATTTTAACCAACCAGTAAATACGGCACGAGTTTTTTATTGTCGGTGTTCCTTTTATTAGAAAACCATAAAAATAACAAAAAATTAACTGCCCGCTGCAAGCATAAATATTCGTTGAATAAGTAGTAGTGACATATTAAGTCTCATATTAAATATATGTATATACACACCGAAAATGAAAGCTTCTCTTGCACTATATATGTTCTTTTTGTTGTTATTGTTATAGTTATTTTAATTTTTTATTGCTATTCGGGCCCCAGACTATACATACGTAAACCGATAACCGTGTGTAAACCGAATATAATGGAAAATATTGTTGTTGTTGCACAAATAGAATCCAAATCTATTGACCACGCAGCCACACACATATTTCTATACTATCACATATACACTTGATTAGAATATCTTTATAAAATTAGTAAGTTAAAGAGTAGTAGCAATCGTAATAGTAGAGAATCTCCGTGTATATTTAAAACATTAATGACTTCGGTCGGTAACTTTTAATGTACTAAGTTGACTGCCATTCTTGTACAATCATTATAGAAAATATATATTGTAAGCGTACACCATCATCACCACCACTACCACCAATAACAAATCCACCAGCTGTGCTGCTGTACTCTCCTACATAACATACTTCCATGGTATCAAAACACACCGTGTATGTACTAACTGCTGTAATTCACCATAGGACGCCACAACCATCGCCATCGCAGCCGCCACCTCGTACTTAAACAAAAATACGAAAAAAAGAAACAATAACAACAACAAAACAAATAGCCAAAGAAATTTTTACACAGAAAAGTAAAAAACAAAACAAATCAAAATCACAACTTTACACCAACACGCGGCCACACAAATGCATAAGCACTGACAGCGAATAAAAACATTTTTATTATGTTTTGAAGTTTGTGCTCTTTTTATACCCTCCACCTCAGTGATGAGGGTATACTAATTTTGTTCTTCCGTTTGCAACACACAGAAGGAGGCGTCAGAGACCCTACAAAGTATATATTTTTTGATCAGCGACAAAAACTGAGTCGATTTAGACATGTATGTCCGTGTGTTTATACTTTGTGGGGTCTTTGACGCCTCCTTCTGGGTGTTGCAAACGGAAGAACGCCTCACTGAGGTGGAGTGTATAAGAATAATAATGATAACGACAACTATAACAAACAAACTTCCAAGGAATTTCAATGAGAATTGAAAAATTAAACAACAACAAAACACCACTACGTGGGCATAAAGTAAAGATTTATAACCTATGATAACAACAACAAAATTCTTTATACTAAAAATGTAAACAAGCATACATCACAACAACCAGTATAAAAAAACTAAACTAAGCCAAATCTTACATACCCTACACATCTCCACACAAAGAATTGGCGTGGCATAATAATAAGCATTATATATCAATTTCCAATTTACAAACAACGGACAGACACACGATCTAAATCGATTCAGATTTTGTTGCTGTTCAAGAATTTAAAAGTACTTTTAACAGAGCCTGATACCTCTTTCTCTGTGTTGCAAATGGAATGACAAATTCAATATCCCCCTCATATTATGTGTAACGCTGTTAATCTAGGTAGTAAGCAACAATAAATAAATTAACAAGAATAAGAATTAACTCTCATTTAAATACAGATAATAAAACGTATGCTCTTGCTCTCTGTCTTTCTCTTTCATATTGTGGTATATGCAAACAGAAAAAATATGTAGCAACAATTTGTTGTTGACGAAAACAAAAACAAAACAAGCTAGAAAAGTTCGGTTAAGACCGAAGCTTAAATACCCTCCACCTTTAATAGTCCTCTAAAAAATAAGTTCCTATTACCATATTTATGTATATGACTATTTCATGTACTTACGCAAGTGGTGATTTTTAAAAATTATAGGCGTTTGCGTTATTCAATCACGCCCATTTTTGGCACAGTGTTGAATAACGGTACCACTTATATTTATACTAAATTTCAACTTGATAGGCATAGTATTGTGCGATATATAATTTTTTAAAGATAAATTTTTTTCGAGGTATGATGAGATTTTCGTTTATTGTGGGCGATTTTGCCCAATTTCAATACGGAACAGCGAAATTGAACTAAGAATACGTATGCAAAGTTTCAATTTGATATCTCAAAAATTACGACCGTGAGAGTGCCAACAACAGACGGACACACGGACGGACATGTCTCAAACGATTTCTCTTTTCATGCTGATTAAGAATATATATGGTTTGTGGGGTCTCCGAGGCTTCCTTCGATGTGGTGTAAACGGATGATCAAAATGAATATACCCTTTTCCCTAAGTTGGAGGATATAACAAGTTAAAAAACCTAAATTTGGCGTAGACCAAATCTTAAATACCCTCCGTACCTATATAAAAACCGCAGTTGGACGTGACAGGTACCTGAACATGTGTATCAATTTATGTGTAAGGTTTTGTGAAAATTGTGGGCGTATCTAGTATTTAGCCACGCTCATTTTCAACTTTATATGCAGTACATATAAATATATATACCCAATTTACACTTTATTAATTTAATTTTTGTGGATGATTGTGGGCGTGGAACTCAACCTACGTACACTATGGACGGACACGTAACTACTTTGTAGTTTAGAGTATAATATGTAAGCTCGCTTCAAGAACTATAGTTTTTTTTTTGTATAAGCGAAGGGAAAACCCACTGAAAACCCACTCCGCTGACTGCTACCCTCCTTGCCGTACCATCATACAGTATTACTTCGCAAGGAGGGAGAGGAAACCAGCCCTGGTACTCAGATGTATTTCAAATAAGACACAGCCTGACCCCTTTATTAGGGCCCATGTACGCCTCCCTCCCTTTCTGTTGTTCTAAGGGAATTGATGACGCTGCAAGCAAATTTGCTAATGATGTTCCAGTTTTGAGAAGATTGTAACATTATACTTATAATGTTAGAAGGCAAAAAATTTTCGCCCATCACCCTCTCAACCTCCGATCGTTCTCTGGCAAATCTTGGGCAAAAAAAGAACGCATGCTCTGCGTCCTCTATGCCATCATTACCACAAAAGCACAAAAAGGGTCATCCGCATGTCTGAAGCGATGCAGATATGCTTTAAAACACCCACTCAATAACTGTGTAAGGTAGAAATCTACCTCACCGTGGTCCCTATTCATCTAAGGCTCAAGCCCTTTAACAGACGCAATTCATTTGGTTTGCCATTCCAAGACAGTTACCTGCCGAGCCCAGAGCTGATCTACGGCCAGCGCGGGAGCAGTGCCGTATTTGCTTATTCTCTTTAGTGAGCAGAGTGATCGGTATCATATCTGCAATAACACATGCCGCGTCATCCGAAACCGTGCGGAAGGCGCAACATACCGTCAGGCAGGCCATTCTATAGACTGGTTCAATCAGCCTTCTGTATGTTTTATATTTCAATGCATTAAAGTCACCAGCGATGATAATGCGATTTTTTGCCCTTGCATGATATCCAAAAAGACCTAAGTTAGCAGTAAATTTGTCCATAGTAAGCCTAGGGAACAATTAACAACTATAGAAAAAAACATTAGCTATCTTTACACCGATGATACCATCTGCAATGATGTCCGTATATTGGACCGGCAAATTTCGGGTTATCTAAATAGCTACTGAGTTATTTGCATTAGTGAACCAACCCGCAGACATAGGCCTCCTATATAGTTCGCTAATAAGAACTACATCCGCTTCTGAACCTGAGCCTGAGCCGCTTCGCAGTGACTTAGATTAATCTGTATTATGCGCATTATTTTTTGTTTCTTATAGCCTTTAGGAATACCGGACACGCTGGGCTCCCTGTTGGATGATCGTTAGCCTACCAATTTCCACAGAGTAGGCTGAAGTATACTATACAATTTTAATGTAATGTACTATACGATTTTTACGCAGTGTACTACACAATTTTAATGTAATAAATATTAAGCATAGTAAGCACTATATTTGTACTCATTTAAACGTTAAGCGAAGTAAGCGTTATTTTTAAGTTCAGCATTTGAAGGTTAAGCATTATTTTACAATTTGTAAATAGTAAGTAAGTAGGTAAGTAGGTCATACACAAAAGTAGAATTAGTGTATAAGCAGAAGTAATTGTAAAATAAACAATCAATCAATAAAGTAACCTTAAATAAGATTTACTCAGATTGATCCTTATTAAAAATATTAAATATAAATACTTACCCGGACAAAGCAGTTAATGCTACTGGATTTTGCTCTAATGGAGCAAATGTTAGTATTTATAAAAATAAACAAATATAAGGATACTCACCCACTCATAGCATTCCATGCTAGTGGACTTTGCTTCCTAAGCAAATGTGAGTATTCGAGAATAATCAAATTAAACTTCTTTATAAAATAACAACAAGCATATTACATGGCGATCCTGCCAAAATAATTATATCATACCAAGAAAATTATTGCAAAAACTATATCGCCAACACGTTTTGCAGTTCTCAACCGCATATACCATCCGGGGCACATTCGAATAACGGCCACCCCGACTATGTCCCTACACCAATTCCTCGTCCGCAACCTTTGACTATAGAGGAGTACAAAAGGAGGCAACAACATCGCCGCGAAGTGGTAGAAAAACTACAAAAACACAGCATACAGCACCTCACAAAAAAAAAGAGAGGAGGACAACACATTAAATACTTACAAACACTCCGGGATTTATACAGAGTAATAACTATTGCAGACCCAGAAAATAAAAAAAGGCTACAATAACAGGTCAAAGAACTAAAAATTCAATATAAGCAACAGAAGGAAGAAAAAAAGAAGCTTAACAAAACACCAAAAGATTAGTAAATATATTTTTCTAAACACAGCACTAAACACAGTAGCTTTTTACTCTGTAAGCATGGGATCTGCAAAAAGCAAGCAAAAGGAGGAAGTAAATGTATACTACAGTAATAATAACAGTAACAGTAATAACAGTAAAATTACCACGGTAGAGATAACAACAGAATCTCTTGTAGTAATAGTAATTTTAATTTTAGCAATTTACATACTGTATAGAATAAACAAATATTACAAGGATTATGTTAACAAAAAAATTATAAAAAGTATATCTAATGTTTAAAAAAAAAAATTTATACATAAATACAAGAAAAATATAAAACTTAGTAAAAATATTGTTAATATATAAAAACATACATGTATTACACAAAAACATATGGGTAATTCATGGAGGACAGCAAAGCAATTTTAGAAAGTTTAAAGAAGACTTTAGTAATTTTAAAAAAGACACCAAATAGACCTTACAAGAAAGAGACACTAGAATCAAAGCTAGACGAAATAAATAAACTGAAACAAAAGTTTACATTACTGGGGCAATTCTTAGAAAGATCTTCAGACTGGCTCAATCTTAAAATTACATTTGATAAAACTTATAAAGATTTAGAGTGCTCGTTATCAGAATTATTGGAGTCTACCTTATCAAATCAGACTGATACAATGGCTTTTAATTTCGAATTAGCATTAAAAACAGTCCCACTTTTTACAGGGAAATACAAGGAAGTCGATAACTTCTGTAAAATAATCGAACTCCTTGGTAAAAACCTGAATGACGATGGAAAAAAAGAACTATTAGAACTATTAGAACAAAATATTAAAACAGCAATTGGTTCGATACAAACTCCAAATACTATAGAGGAGTTGTTAAATAAACTAAAATCGACTTATAAGAATCCAAACACAATTACTAATTTACAGACTACCTTACACAACACCCGACAATTAGGGAGCGTTCAAAAATTCGTAGATAAGTTACTAGATTTAACAAGTCAGATAAATGAATTACAAATTAACCAACTAGGTAGCAATGCTTCTGCAGAAACTAAAAATGTCTTAATGAGAACAAATGAAAATTATGCTCTAACTATATTTAAGAACGGTGTAAGTGAACAATATAAACAAACTATATATGCAGCACAACCACAAACATTAAACCAAGCTGCAAATATTGCTTTAGAACTTGAAAGAGACCAAAACTTCCAAGCAAACTCTCAAATTTTTCACACCAAAATTCAAAATCGAACGTACAGCCAAAGGAAAAATAATAATTGATGCAATACAAATAATCATGGCAATTGTAGAAATAATTTCAGGCAAAATAGGAATTATAATTATGATTATCAAAATAATAACTATAGAAGCAATAACTATAGAAGCAAAAATCATAGAAACAGTTTACGACAAAACCAAAATAATTTAAGACAAAATAACAGACGTCAAATAAACCCAAACAATAACTATAGACAAAACCAAAACAATACCACTAACAAATTTAAGACAAAATAATAATAACAGGCGTCGGAATGTCAATATAATACACAAACAGGGAAACGAATCACCGCTGGTGATGATGGATACCATCACCGACGCGTAAACAAGGAATACAAAATTTTAAATGTATCCAATCAGCACACACACTTCATTGTTCTAGAATTGGAAACCAATCGAAATATCAAATTTCTCGTCGATACCGGAGCAGAAATTTCGTTGTTAAAGTTAAATACATTAAAAAACATTACACCAAAAATAACAAATAATACTTGTAAACTGAGTGGAATATCTTCGGAAAAAATAGATACCCTTGGAAACACCCTTTTAGATCTATATGTCGGACAGACAAAATTTAACCATACGTTTCATATAGTAAACAATTCTTTCCCAATAACGACTGACGGAATAATAGGACGGAATAATAGGAATAGATTTTCTACAACGATTTCTTTGTCAAATAAACTATGAGACAAAGACACTAGATATCATCATAGAAAAGGAAACCATTACTCTTCCGATGGAAACAAACTATATAAACAATTATATTATAATACCCCCAAGGACAGAAATAATACAACCTATTAAACTTAAACTTCAAGAAGACTCTGTAATATTGAATGATGAACTTCAACAAGGAGTGTTTATAGCAAATTCCATTGTACCCAAATCTGGTAATTCTCACATTAAAATTCTAAACTCCACCAACAAAAAAGTGACAATAAAAACCATAAAAATAAACACAGAGCCATTGGACAACTATGACATAATTACTAATAATAATAATGCACAATATTCTGAAAAACGCTTCAATAAACTTTTGAAAACAATTCATATCGACCACGCGGACACCGCCGCTTCAAAAAAATTAATAGACATATTCAGAGAATATCAAGACATTTTCCATTTAGACGGAGAAACCCTGACTGCTAATAATTTCTATACCCAAAATTTAATAATGAATGACAATACTCCTGTATATACTAAAAATTACAGACTACCTCAGTCACATAATACAGAAATTAATCACCAAGTACAAAAATTACTGGAATCCGATATAATCGAACCTTCTACAAGTCCGTACAATTCCCCACTATTCATTGTCCCAAAAAAAGGAACAAAAGATACAAAAACATGGAGATTAGTAGTTGATTTTAGAAAACTAAATAAAAAATTGGTTAACGATAAATTTCCACTGACAAGACTGGATGACGTATTAGACGTCTTAGGGAGAGCAAAATATTTTTCCACCCTGGATATGACCTTTTATCAAATTGATTTCGATAAAGAATCTAGACCATTAACAGCATTTTCCACTGACAAAGGACATTTCCAATTTAAAAGGTTACCCTTCGGTTTAAAAATATCATCTAATAGTTTTCAAAGAATGCTAACAATTGCACTATCTGGACTAGACGCAAATGCATTTTTATACGTAATTATATTTGGTTGCAGTTTGCAACATCATAACAATAATCTCTTAAAAGTTTTCTCACGCTTAAGAAAATATAATTTAAAATTGAACGCCAATAAATGCCATTTTCTCCGACATGAAGTTGTATATTTAGGACACTTAATAACAAAAGATGGTATAAAAACCGACCCATCAAAATATATAATAATAAAAAATTATCCAACACCAAAAAATCCAGACGAAGTTAGAAGATTCGTCGCGCTCTGTAATTATTATAGGCGATTTATTAAAGACTTTGCTAAAATAGCAAAATGCTTGAATAATTTATTAAAAAATAATCAACCATTCATTTGGTCAAATGAATGTGAAATATCATTTAACACATTAAAAAATAAACTTATGAATCCACCAATATTACAATACCCAGACTTTAACAAAACGTTTGTCTTAACTACAGACGCATCTGATTTTGCTCTAGGAGCAATTCTCTCCCAAGGAGAAATTGGATATGATTTACCAATTTTTTATGCCAGTACGACATTATCTAAACACGACATCAATAAATCGGTTATAGAAAAAGAATTATTGGCAATATATTGGGGAATAAAATTTTTCAGACCCTACCTATTTGGAAGAAAATTCATAGTAGTCACTGATCACAGACCATTAATATCATTATTTATACATAATAATCCTTGATCTAGAATGACAAGGATAAGAATGGAGTTATCTGACTACGACTTTGAAATAGTATATAAAAAGGGTTCAAACAATACAAATGCTGATGCATTATCAAGAATAAAGATAGATTCAGACACTCTAAAAGATATGATACCAAGACAAATAAAAGTTGTAACTAGAGGGCAAAAATTGAAAAATATTGAGTTAGCTAACGATATTTTTCATAATCAGAATAATTCAACCCCCCAGAAGTCTGATCAACTTCATATATGGGATTGCACATCTATTTCTGACATTAACAATTTAAGAAAAATAAAATTTGAATGTATTAAAAACATTACAAGAAAAAACAATGTTAAAATACACACAGAAAGTAAAAATATAATAATAAGATGCAGTGATAATCCTCCGAATTTAGATTCGATTATGGAGAAGCTGACATCACAATTACAAAAATTAAAGATATTTAATGTAGCATTGAACAAGAATGATATGATATTCAAGTTCATAACTGAGAATGCTTTTAAAAATAAAAAAGAACAATTATTAAATATTATATTACATAAAGACCCTCAGAGAATAACAGATAAAGTGATACAATATAAATTAATTGACGAATTTCATAACAGTCCACTAGGAGGACATTTAGGTATCAGAAAAACTCTTTTAAAATTAAAACAAAGATATGTCTGGAAAAACATGAACAAAATGGTCAAAAAATTTGTTAACAACTGCACAAATTGTCAAGAAAATAAACAGATACGACATACTAAAGAACCACAAACTATTACTGTAACACCAAACAGCAGTTTCGAAGTAGTTGAGATAGATACAGTAGGACCCCTAAGGATTTCAAATGGATCCAGGTATATTCTAACGATGCAATGCGCACTAACAAAATATGTAATCGCATTTCCAATACCTAGTAAAGACGCAAAAACAATTTCTCAAACAATTGTCGAACAACTTATTCTAAAATATGGTCACTTCAAAGTCTTAAAATCCGATAAAGGTACAGAGTTTACAAATGAGCTTCTAAAAAGCATATGCGAACTCCTAAAAATCCAACAGATCTTCTCAACCCCGTACCATCACGAAACATTAGGAATAGTAGAACGTAACCACCGAGTGTTAAATGAATATATGTTATCATTTACGGAAGATGACAATTGGGACAAATGGATACCCTATTACTCTTTTGCATACAATACTACACCACATGTGACAACGAACTATCCGCCAAATGTAAGTATTTATAAAAATAAACAAATATAAGCATACTCACCCACTCATAGCATTCCATGCAAGTGGACTTTGCTTCCTAAGCAAATGTGAGTATTTGAGAATAATCAAATTAAACTTCTTTATAATATAACAACACATTACAAGGCAAGCATTCTTTAGCAATGTGACCAACTTTTCTTCACCTCCAGCAACTCTTGTAATAGTCAGCTTGACTCTTGCAAGAAGTGCTAGTATGACCAGAGTTAAGACATCGTTTCATAGTCGTTTTTCACGTATTCGACAATTGACCCAACCGATACGAATCTTTCCCATTTCAAGCATTTTTCCCTCCAGTGGGACCGCCACAGAGAGAGTTGCAATCTGGGTGTTACCATATGCTTTTCTCAAAGAAAGGACTTCGAAACCTACTTCTGAGTCAGAAACTAACTGGCCGAGCTGATTCCTCAAGGCATCAATAACATAATCCTTGGTAGAAACTTCGTCCAAATCCTTTATTTCCACTAGCATACGCAGCATCAAATTCCTGACTGGCGCGCAATCACCAAGCGAAGTTTGAATAACGTTATGGATTTTTTGAACGCCATCCGCCGACCCCTTCAGTTGGAGTAAAAGTTCACCTTTTCGGGTTCACCTACCTAGGCCGGTCATCTCAGGGTCAGATTTAACCTTGCGGAGAATATCGGCATAAGATAAATCCCCTTTGGAAGCTATTACAATAGCATCCGACATATGCTTGGTTTGCTTGAGTTTATTTCCCTTCTCAAAAAGCAACTATAGTAACTTTATTTATTTGTATTATCTATTTTAATAACAAATTAAATGCATGTTCTAAAAAATCGCGTAACAGATGTTGAAATGGGTGCGGAGTTACATTTTCGGCGTATTTTTTTTTTTTTATTAAAAATTTGAAGGAATGGTGAAATAGATTCTTTTAACGGTGACTTAGTAATAAAAGTTATGTAGGTGTAACAATTCTCACCAAACAAAAGGTGAGCAGCAATCAAAAAAGCTTAAAAATCACTGTGATTTAAACAAAAGCTACTATGCGATAAAAATCATTTGCAACTCTGTACATAAAGAATGAACAACAGGTGCAGATAAATATAATATGTAAATTGAACTTTGCTTTGTAACGGAAGTTTTTGTTTTCTATAAAAAATTCATCTTAATAAAATAATTTTTATCATAATCAGTGTTATATTTTATTTTCTTGTTGTTTCTGTAAATAATAAAATAAAATTAGTGGATCTCCGACGTCTCCCTCTGCACAAAATATTTTATATATTGTTATTGTTGTTATAATCGTTGCTATAAATACTCTATTATTGTTGTTATGGTTATTGCGATAAACATTATTATTTATTCTTTTTTTGTATTCTCTGCTGATGTGCTTTTTTTATAAGTGTTATTATTGTTAATTGTTTTTTTTTTGTTTTTTCACCGAAATTATTAAATAAATATTTATTGGTATTCTCGCTATAGTTATTATAATTAAATTATTTTGTTGTTATTATAGCTCTTACACGTGATTGTTGCTGTTGTTTTTGTACTTATTGATATTTCCTTTTTTTTTTGTTTATAAATATAACTGTTATTGTTGTTATTGGTGGTGGTGTTTTACGGTATCTATTGATCTTATTATAGCTCCACAATAATAGAGGGTGGATTCTTGATCAGCATCAAAAACTGAATCTCTTTAAACGTATATGTCCGGGTGTCGTGAGAGTGCCAGTTGTTGGCACTCTCACGTTCGTAAAATTTGTTATATTTCGTTGAAATTTAATACAGACACGTTTAGTTTCATAGGACGCATGTGGTCAAGAGCTACGCCCAGAATCCATAAAATTCTATTAAAATGCCATAATAACCAAGCTATGAAGTTAACATTTAGTATACATATTTATAAGTACGCTCTTTAATGGTTGTGCAAAAAATTTGCGTGGTCGGATAACAAACATTCAACTCCTAAACTGATACATAAAATAGATACTATTAAAAGCCCTAATTATGTACGAGCAGCACCCACTGTTTGTAAGTATTTAAGTATTTAAGATTTGAACTAAAACAAACTTAGTTTTTTTGTTCTAACGTTTTTTATTGATATAATTGTTGTTGTTACCCTTGTTGTCGTTGCCATAGCTGCTGTTTTTTTGTTATTGACGTGATTGCTGTTTTCTTCTTTTTCTGTTTCTGCTTTTTTTATATAAGTAACGACTTATTCGATATACAATAAATTATTTTTTTTTTTGTAAGAAAAGCTTTATTTAATAAAAGCTAACCTATATTAGCACCATGTTTAGGGTGTTCCTTAATTTAAAATAAACGTATTTTAAATCAATTAAAAAGCATCAACCGTTGCCTTGAATTATATATCATTAAAAGTAAATCAAAATCATAACAATCTGCTTCGATAAACTCAAATAAATTAAATAAAAAATTGTCAATTTTTTTTTCTATTCAAATCAAATAAAATTTGTTTTTTTTGCAAGATTATTAACGTTAATATAAATAGAAGGAATTTGTTTTGTGATAAAAGAAAGGAAAAATGAAACAAGAATGGTCCAAAGCGTACTTACATAAACCGCGCGACAATCTCAAATCTCATATTTTGATAAATGAGAAAAAGAAATTTAAGCCATCCTACGAAAATGATGTAAGAGAGAGATAAAGAGGGGAAATTTTTATGGAGTTTATATAGTCTTTCGATGATACTTTGTTATTTGTTCTCTGAACAGGATTGCCCCGTTCCCATGAGTTGGTTGATTGGGTGGGAGTATGCACGTATTTGGTTAAAAGAACGGGATCAATTTTTTGAGGCTCGCTTGTCGAAAAGTAAACCGAAACGCATTAAGAATGATTATCGCAAATGGTTGGAGAAACGTTTCGGTAAGACGGGAGGAAAATCTTGATGGGACAAATTCCAAAATATAAATTTCAGTTTATATATATTTTTTTCAATAAATTTTTCTCAATTTAAAGTATTGTAAAAAAATTTGTTTTGTTGTTATTATTGTATAAGAACGGCAATTTTTTTTTGTATATAAAAATCTAGAAAAGCTGGTAGGTTTTTAATTTGTGCATTTTATTTACACAAGTGCAACTTTAATTGCGTTAAAGCTTTTTTACTAAGTATTTTTTACTAAGATAAGCTTAATATGGAAGCTTTTCTAAAATTTTTCTATCTATTGTAGTAAAGACAAAGCTTAATGTGTTTGAAAAATAGGTACAGTCATGCTAATGTTGGAATCTATTAAAAACATATGTAAATGTATGACTCTCCATTTAATACCCTACACCACTTGGTTTCAAAATTATGCTACAATTCAGTTGTATCAGTAAACGAAAGGCACTGCCATGTAAATCAGAACGAGAAATGTCGTTATATGGAAAAAGGTTCTAAAAATGGTACGGTCGGATCCAAATTTACTATAACGAATTATTAACCTGACTAACTATTCTTCAACAAATTTTATCAAAAAATAACAATTGCGAATATTCTCCATATAAAGACTTATTGTATGGCAAGTAGTTCTCAAAATGTTCACAATTATTAAGTAAGTTAGCTATTCTTTATTAAATATGGTTAAACAATATTAAAAATTCCGATTTTTTGCCATTTAAAGACTTCCTTTATATAAGAACCTTATATGGGGAAGGTTTCTAAAAATAGTCCTTCTTCTTTTTGGACCGATTTATATCTTTGTACAAAATTTAATTAAAACATCTAAAAAAATTCGACCTGTAGCTCAAGCAAATTATATGGACATTCAGACGGACAGACGGATATGGTTTAAGTCGACTTATACGTGTATTGGCCCAAAGGAAAACCCTATTAAAAATGGACATTATTGTACCATTTTTAAAATCCTTATACGAGGTCCTATTATTTTTTTAAATATTTCGATGAAATTTGGTACAAGGATATGTATTGGCCCAAAAAGGAAACCCTTTTGAAAATAGATAGGATCGGACCATTTTTAGAACCCCTTTCCATATAATTTTTTTTTATTTTATATTTTTATTTCATTAAACAAACAAAAAATAAAAAATATTCTGACATATGTATCATTTTGAAAATTTTGAAAATACAAGTAGGTATAGACAAATAAAAATTTTAATTTTTCAAAGAAAAAAATTAAATTGATTATTATATCAAGTGGTGTAGGGTATTTAATAAACGGCCTTGACCGACTATAATATTTTCATTTGTTTTATAAGACAAAAGTTTTGTCTCTTGAAATTAGATTTGGAGTAAAATTGTTGTTGACTATAGCTGTTGTTATTATTGTTTTTGTTTTATTTACTTTTTATTGTGTTATAAGAGTTGTAATAAATAGGACGACTGTCGAAAACATGTCCCTTTGGCGCAGAGGATAGCGCGTTGGACTTCTAATCCAAAGGTCGCGGGTTCGATCCCCGCAAGGGATGTATCTTGTGGTAAAGAATATAATTATAAAAAAATTACAAAAACTTTTCAGTTTTTTCAGTTACATTTTTGTATATCCACATAAAACAATATTGACAAGTCGTATAACGGTAATGTTTTTATACTACATTATATTAAAATAATAATTTTAATATATATATATATATATATATATATATATATATAAGTGTTATACAAATACATTAAAACTGTTGTAATATATTTTTAAACATAAATTATCGTTAATGTTATTGTTTAACTTAGTTTATTAAAAATTACTGTTATACATATATAATCATAGTCTTTAAAGCATTAAACTGTAATAATTTTATAACAGATAGTTTGTTTGTAATCCCATTGCTCTTATAAAAGAAATATTGTTTAAAAAAATTAACTGGTATACAATATTATTACAAAACAAGTAAGAAAAAAAAATTGGCTTAGGCCAAATCCTAAATACCCTCCACATCTATAAAGGTGGGTGTGGCAAATATATTTATATATATATTGCGCCCTATAATAGTGTACGTATTACGTAACACCTTGCAAGTCTAGTTTTTTCCTTTTCATCTATGTGCCATAAATGGGCATGGTCGGATAACAGACACGCCTATAATTTACAATAAACCTAATTCAACGTGTTTACGTTTCAACTAGAGTTGGTCGGTGGAGTGTCATCTCGCGCAATGCCGATCACTCTCCTGCTCTCGTTTCTCCTCTCTCTCTAATTTTGTGTTTTTTCTCCCTTTTTTTATATATATACCAATTTGTGTAAGCATAAAATATTCTTTATTCATTCCCTTTGTATCAGTACAACAGTTAACATATATTCTTTATAAAATAAAGATCTCTTTCTTTTTGTGTGAACTTATAAGGGTTGAACTTCTTCTTTTGTGAAATCTTAAAGTGTGAACTTTTTCTTTTGTGAACATATAAAGATCATTTTGAATCTAATCATATTCATTTTGGATCCATCGACTGGAATCATCGTGAATCAACATACTCATCATCATAATCATCATTCATCTGTCCCATCAAGCCCATTCTCAAACATTTGGTCCATCGAGCCGAATTTTCTTGAATCATCTCGGATCATCTTAAATTATCTCGAATCAAGCAAGCACAATTGGGACACATCGGATCCCCACATTTCATCTACATATTTATTATTTACATACGGTATTTATATGGAGAACGAGTAAGTTTTCAGTTTCCAAATTACTTATATATATATCATTTACATATCTCTAACGAAAGATTACCAAAAATTTTTTATATAACGGTAAATCTTTGATGTATATCAAAAATTTATATACGCTATAAGTTTGTGTCTTTGTTGCAAGTACCAACGGTACATCTATTACGCATATACACATCAAGGCCAATCTTGGTTTTTATTTGGTTCTTTCAAACGATAAATAACTGTAAGGTGAATTCCTTATACATATTTCGTCAAACGTTCATATTGACTAACATTGTCAACGCAAAGAATACTGTTATACACATAACATTGCTAATTGATTGTAACAATACAGTGGGCACATCTTTGTTGAATTCATATAAAATTTAGATATTAAAAAAAAATGGCAACGGGTGAACAAACACCTCCGTCCGAATGGTCTAGTATTCAATTTCAATTTTTACATGATACAGATCAAGTAATGATTACATGCAATAGACTACAAATTATCAACTGGATGAATATACTGAGACGAGGTTAGAAATGTGGATTGCCACTGTAGATGAAAAGTTCACCGCACTCAAGTTCGCATTCCGAAGTTTGATGATTTCATCACAAGTTAGCAATGCATTCAAAGAATCCGCGTCCGGGAAATACAACGCATGTATGGATGTTGTTGTAGAAACAAAGGCGAAATTTTTAGAAAAACTGAAAGCGAAAAAATCACAAAATCAATCCCTTAACGACATGAGTTTCAATCCTAACTTAACGTTGCCAATACCTAGCTCAAATTTTCAAGGCACATACATTAAGGTTCCTCCGTGCGATACAGAAATTATTGAAGGTGGTTATGAAGAGTGGCCATCCTTTAGAGACATGTTCACAGCTGTTTATTTGAACCATCTCAAATTAACTCCAGCCCAAAAATTATACCATTTACGAAATAAAACACGAGGTACTGCAGGAGCAATAGTGAAATGATATCACATATGTGATGATAGCTTTGAATTAGTATGGGGAGCTCTCAAAACCCAATACGAAAATAAACGTGTCCTAGTTGAAAACCAAATACGTACTCTCTTTGATATTCCATCAGCAACTAATGAAAACAGTGAATCCATTCTTGGTATACAAACTCGTGTAAATGATTGCTTAGCTACTTTAAAATCTTTAGATCAATCAGTTGACAATTGGGATCCTATAATTACATATCTAGTGTCCATAAAATTGCCCGATACCACTTTGTCTCTTTGGGAACAATCCCTCAAATCACACCGTGAAATTCCAAAGTGGGCGCAAATGGATGATTTTCTAGTAGGACGCGCTGAAGCCGTCGAACGAATTAATAGTGTCAGAAACACTAAGGGACATTTTCAACATACACCTAAACGTGAATACAGTCCACCTCCATCAAATAAAGAAATACCTTGTACCGAATCCCTTGTTAAAGAATCGCCAAACACATCCAAATCTTATCTTGTTCATCAAAATAACTCCATGCAATGTACAATGTGCAAAACCAATCACCCTTTACGTGTTTGTAATCAATTTTTACGCTTGTCACCGACTGACAGAATTAATTTTGTAAATAAAAACAAATTATGTTTTAATTGTCTAGCTACTAATCATACAATACGAAAATTTTCAAGTAAGAACAAATGTTACATATGCAAACGAAGCCACCACACGCTTCTACATCTTAACGCACAAAAGAAAACACACACAAAAACTGAGAACCCTGTACTGTCCTCACATGTACAAAATCAAAATGATCCCTCTCTAATTAATAATTCAGACAATGATGAGGCAGCTACTTCTAGTTCACATGAAAACCGGCAAGCGGTACAATCGCATAGCGCCGTTGCTTCGAGTCAAATCATATTGCCCACAGCCCTTATACAAATAGAGCATTGTGGAGAACGTTTTACCCTACGCGCTCTAATAGATCAAGGTTTTTAACGAACATTCATTACAAAGGGAATCCAAAAACGATTAAATTTACCTTGTCGCAAATCAACACATAAAGTAGTAGGCATAGGCGATACTGCTCAATCTTCAAATGAAGAATGTTTACTTACACTGGTTACTAAACAGTCATCTTTCCGTCTAGAGATTTCAGCTATAATTTTAAACAGGCTCACGCAACGGTTACCTTCCATTACTATTCCTCATTCATGTTTAGCTGAACTCTCCCAGATGCAATTAGCGGACCCTAATTGGCATCAAACATCTCAAGTCGATTTATTAGTGGGTAGCGATGTTATACCTTATTTATTACTAGATGGTATTAAAAAAAATATTTGCGGCTCTCTCATGGCCCAAAACACCATATATGGTTGGATCTTAAGTGGACCCATAACGAATTATAGATCAATTTCTCTCTCAGTCACAGTGGTAGAAAATGAAAATTAAATCTTAAACGATCAACTCAAAAGGTTCTGGGAACAAAAAGAAATTCTTGAGCCACGCGGAGCATCACCGGATGATGCATTTTGTGAAAAACTGTATAACAAGACCACGTCTCGAATGCCCGACGGCCGATACGTAGTAAAATTACCCTTTAGGGAAGAGTTTTCGAGTAGTGTGCACCTAGGATCATCCCGCCTTAATGCGCTACGTTAGTATACTCATTTAGAACGATCCCTCAGTTCTAAACCCGAACTACGTCATGAATATATATCAGTACTAAACGAGTACATATCTCTCAATCATATGAAAGAACCTCAAGCAATGAGGTTAGTGATAACGAAACATATCGATCTTTCTATCTACCACACTATGCGGTCATCAAAACCCGAAAGTAAATCTACTAAAGTACGAGTAGTATTCAATGCATCCAAACCAATCACTTCTGGTTATTCCCTAAACGATATATTATACAAAGGTCCGGTTCTACAACCCGACATACTCACTATAGTACTTAATTGGCGAAAATATCCTTACGTATTCAATGACGATATACAAAAAATGTATCGACAAATTCTCGTTGCAAAGGAAGATAGACCCTTTCAAAAAATTGTGTTCCTCAATCGAACCCAAAACACTATTGAAGATTACCAACTCAAAACGGTAACATTTGGAGTAAACTATGCTCCTTTTTTGGCTATTCGAACATTACGACAATTAGCCGAAGATTCCGAAACTTCATACCCCATTGCATAACACATATTAAGAAATGAGACATATGTAGACGACATATTCTCGGGGGGATTTTCGATCCATGAAGCTGTTGATGCATTGCGGGAAACTAAACAAACCCTACAATCTGCTGGTTTCCCTCTAAAAAAGGTGACAGCAAACCATAACGAGCTGTTATCTTATATATCGCCCGATGATTTATATGACACTGATTTCTTGCAATTTTTCGATACCAGCAATACAAAGACACTGGGTATGCAATGCCCTTACCGATACTTTCTCATATCAGTGGAAAGAAATTTCAATGTCCGATAAGATCACGAAACGAATGGTGCTCTCCGTAATAGCACGCTTATTTGATCCAATTGGATGGCTCAGCCCATTCATTATCCAAGCCAAAATTTTAATGCAACGCTTATGGTTAGAAAGTAAAGATTGGGACGATGAAATCAGCCCAACTAATGTTACAGAGTGGTACAAAATTCTCAAAGAGTTCTCAACTATATTTCAAATTACTATACCTCGGTGGTTATTGTATACTCGACAAAATAATATTGAGCTTCATGGATTTTGCGACGCTTCACAACAAGCTTTCTGTGGAGTCATATACGTTCGCATCATAGACGCCTCAAACTTCGTTAATTGTAATCTACTCATGGCGAAAACAAAGGTAGCTCCGATCAAATCAATCAGTTTACCCAGACTAGAATTATGTGGAGCAGTTTTATTAGTGAAATTGATCAAATATATAACAACATCTCCTGACTTGAACTTTACAAATATAATGTTATGGACAGAATCTAAAATCTAGATTGGTTTACGAAACCACCCAACACGTGGAAAACCTACGTTGCAAATCGTACTGCTAATATATGGGAATTAGTTCCGAATTCTAGTTGGCGATATATTCCTTCGCAAGATAATCCCGCTGATCTTGGTACACGAGGCTCTCGTTCTCACGAATTACTCAACAAATCACTATGGTGGAACGGCCCTAACTGGTTAACTCTTTCCCAAGACCAGTGGCCCAAACAGGAGCGGACTCATATCCCAACGCTCCTTGAAATTAAGCCCATAATTACTCTAAACACATATGAAATAAACGAAAATTTAATAATTAATCGCTTTTCCTCATACGCACGAACCCTACGTGTGGTTGCATATATATTCAAGTTCATTAGCAATATTCAAAATCGAATTAAACAAAATAATGGGCAATCCCTTGCTCACTCTCGCAAAAACTCTCAGATCCAATACACTACAATCTCGCCATTAACATATAACGAAATTTCATTTGCAAAATATCGCCTTATTGAACTCACTCAACAATTTTACTATGAAAATGAGTACAATATACTTAAAACTAAGAACTCTCTTCCTACCAAGTCCACTCTTTCAAATTTAAACCCCTTTATCGATGAAAAAGGAGTCTTACGAATCAATGGACGACTCACTGAATCTATTGTATCATACTCAGAAAGATACCCTATCATTCTGCCAGGCCGATCGCATCTAAGTATTCTTTATCTATCTCATATACATAATTGCTTAAATAATGCTGAATGTCAGCTTATGTGTCGTATGGTTCAAACAGAATTCTACATCGACACATTAAAACGAAGAGTAAAAAAGATTATACATCAATGCAAGATATGTACTATTATGAAAAAAAGAGCATGTCAACAGATAATGGCTCCATTACCTGCACAACGATGTGAACTTACACCACCTTTTCAGACAACAGGAGTTGATTTTGCAGGCCCATTTGACATTAAATCTTCAACGTTACGTAAGGCACCCTACCAAAAGGGTTACGCATGTGTATTTGTTTGTTTTTCTACTAAAACGATACACTTAGAAGCATGTTCCGATTTATCAACCACAGCTTTTCAAGCTACATTTACGAGATTTGTGGCTAGACGAGATCTACCACAAAAAATAGTAAGCGACAATGGCAAAAACTTCGTGGGTGCAAGTAAGGCATATCGAAAAGAAATGTCGTGTTTTTTAAGATCAGCTTCAGAAAATATTGCGCAAAAATATATCACTCACAGATTTGAATGGTCGTTCATCCCACCTCATGCACCACATATGGGAGGTATATGGGAATCGGCAGTGAAAAGTTTCAAATATCATTTCAAACGAGTCCCTATCAATACAAAATATACATTTGAAGAGTTTACCACATTACTAGCTCGAATTGAAGGTGTTCTTAACTCAAGACCCATTTCTCCATTATCCGAAAATCCTAATGATCTAAGAGCCCTCACTCCTGGATATTTTTTACGAGGCGCTCCACTAATGGCTATCCCTGAGCCAACTACACAAAATTTATCAGTTTTAAATCGATGGGAAAAATTAAAGGCAATTCATCATAAGTTTGCAATTCAATGGAAAACCGATTATATATTACATCTGCATAAATGCACTAAATAGAAAACAGCAACGCCAAACTTGAAGGAAAATGATCTTGTAGCGATCATCGAAGACAATTTGCCTCCAAACGAATGGAAATTAGGCCGCGTAACAAACCTTATACTAAGTCAAGATGGTCACGCAATTACGTACCCAAACTGGCAACATTATTCGCCCAATTACAAAATTATGCCTTCTTTACAATTATGATTAAGATATCAATTTCCTATACATCATTACTCTTAAAAAAAATAATAATTAATTGCTACTACAATGAATTCTTCTGTTACCACGTCCGCTATCAAATATCATCTTTCATCTTGATCTTTTCCGTTTATTTAGGTACGAGGACGGCCCGAACCCGGAAGTGCACCAGTGCAAAATCTGCGACCGGAATCACCCATTGCGGTTTTGTATTCCTAAACATGGACCATCAAACCCGACTTGATATGGTGCGCCGGCACCGTTATTGTTTAAATTGTTTAGCTAGAACTCATCTCACGCATGCTTGTGGCTCACACAATCGATGCTCCATATGCTCGGGCTTCCACAGCACGTTGCTGCACCCAGGCACTCACCCACGGGTAGCAGCACCTCACACAAAGTTACAACCGACAAGAGGTGACTCAAGGGAAGTCCGCCGAAGCCGACAAGAACCGCGGCGGACGATGAACAATAATCAGCAGCATCAAGGGAGACGCAGTCATAACGGTCGAGTCAGAGAGCAGAGAGGCAGAGAGAGTCACCATCCAATGAACCGCCGCCAACCCCCCAGGAATCGTCGTGCTACCGGTCATGATGCCGATTATGAACCAACCTATGACCGAGACGAAATGTGGGACGTAAGTCCACCACGCAGTATCCGCAGCATTAGGAGTGTGCGCAGTCGCCGTAGTGAACAACCGGGCCTTGGTTCGATATCCCATGAACCAAGTGCAACTTTACGATGATAGGGGCCGATTTAACTACAATGAAGACCATCAGTTTCCCCGTGCGGACCGGCGGCTTGTTGAAGCCATGTTGGCGGTGGTCAGAGCCTTCCATCATTAAATCGTTTCTTTTTTTTGCGAGGGGGGAGGATGTTCACGTTTCAACTACACCATTTTAAGGTTAAATTGAGAACTTCCAAATTATAATTGAGAACTTGCAAGTTGAAATTGGGAAACTGAAGTTTTAAATTGAGAAAACCAAACTCAAATCGAGAAAACTAAATTGAAATTGGGAACTTTCAAATTGAAATTAGGAACTTCCAAGTTCAAATTGAGAAAACCAAATTGAAATTGGGAACTCCCAAATTGAAATTGAGAAAACAAAATTGAAATTGGGAACTTCCAAATTGAAATTGAGAAAATCAAAATTGAAATTGAGAAAACGAAACCAAATTGTAATTGAAAAAAATAAAATTGAAATTGGGAATTTAAAAATTAAAATTTTAAAATTTATCTCAATTGAAATTGGGAAAATCAAAATTGTAATTGAGACAAAAATATTTGTAATTAGTAAAATCCAAATTGAAATTGGGAAAATAAAAATTGATATTGAGAAAATCAAAATTGAAATTGGGAACTTCCAAATTGAAATTGAGAAAATAAAAATTGAAATTGGTAATTTAACATTTGAAATTGGGAAAATACAAATTGAAATTGAGAGAATGCACTTTAAAATTTAAATTGTATGTTAACATGGTTTTACCCAGGGTAAATCAACCTCAACAAATTTGTTGGAATTTACACATTATATATGTCAAGCGTTCTCTGATTTTAAACAAACGGACGTAATTTTTACGGATTTTTTAAAAGCATTTGATACAGTGGATCACAATCTTTTAACGTTTAAACTTCGACGTTTGGGCTTTCCGGACAACTTTGTTCGCTATTCTTACCTTACCAACAGATCTCAATGTGTGTCATTTAATCGTTGCCTGTCGAGGGAAATCGTAGTTACGTCAGGAGTACCACAAGGTAGTCACTTGGGGCCACTTTTATTTGCGCTTTTTGTCAATGACCTTCCCACGTCCGTTCGTAGCTCTAAAGTCTTGATGTTTGCTGATGATGTTAAGCTTTATTATCGGATTGATTCGCCGGGTTCTATTGTTACTCTTCAGTCTGACCTTTCCAGCTTGGCTAAATGGTGCGCTGTTAACGGAATGTCTTTGAATTTAAATAAGTGTAAAAAGATGTCATTTAATTGGGTTACTGCTATTCCGTCTGATTACTATATCTATAATAACTTGCTTGCTAGTGTTGATTCTTTTAAAGATTTAGGTGTTCTACTTGATTCAAGACTGAAGTTTAATTTACACATTGAAGCCTCGGTTAATAAGGCTAAGTCGTTATTAGGGTTCGTTAAAAGGTGGTCTAAGGAATTTACCGATCCTTAAATTTGTAAAAGGCTTTACACTGCTCTAATGAGACCAGTTTTGGAATATGCATCGGTTGTCTGGACTCCAAGTTATAGATGTCAGATTGAATTGTTGGAGTCAGTCCAAAGAAATTTTCTCATTTTTGCCCTTCGTGGACTAGGCTGGGACACTCGTCGGTCTCTCCCTCCTTATGAAAGTAGGCTGTTACTTATTAATTTGCCATCGCTTGAAAAAAGGCGTACCATGTTGAGCGTTATATTCATGGTTAAGTTAATTCGTGGCACTATATCGTCTCCTTTCTTGTTAGAGAATATTCCGTTTAATGTACCAAGTAGGTCAACTCGCCATTATATTCCTATAAAACTAACGCATTGTCGTACAAACTATCAGCTGTTTGGTCCGTTCCGAGTCCTGTGTAAATCATTTAATGACAATTATTTTTTATTTGATCCGTCCGTTGACTCAGTTGACGTAATAAGGAATTACTTACTTAATCTACCAAACTATTAGAATCATTGGTCCTTAACCAATAGTTTTTTCTTTTTATATGTACTTATATTACTTTTATTACTTTGTTGTTATTTTTATATATTAATTGATTTTATAATATCCTTTTGCCTCATTAATTGTAACCTTTAGTTGTAAGCTTAATATTAAGTTTAGCATATATTATTTTTAATTTTATTCTAAGTTGTTCCAGAGGTTGTTGTTGTTGTTGTTGTTGCTGATGCTGCGGCCAGTTTTATTATTTTAATTATAAAATGTTATTTTTATATTCTTATTTATAACTATATAAACATATATTAGTTGATAATTGGTTTTTGTAACTAATAGAATAGAATAATAATAATAATAAAAAAAAAACAAGATAGAAAAGTTCGGTTAAGACCGAAGCTTAAATACCCTCCACCTTTTGGTTTTCTCTAAAAAATAAGCTCCTATTGCCATATTTATGTATTTCATGTACTTACGCAAATAGTGTTTTTTTTTTAATTATAGGCGTTTGCGTTATTCAATCACGCCCATTTTTGGCACAGTGTTGTATAACGGTACCACTTATATATACACCAAATTTCAACTTGATAGGCATAGTACTGTGCGATATATAATTTTTTTAAAATAAAATTTTTTCGAGATATGATGAGATTTTCGTTTATTGTGGGCGTGTCTCTTTACCGATTTTGCCCAATTTCAATACGGAACACCGAAATTGAACTAAGAATACGTATGCAAAGTTTCAATTTGATATCTCAAAAATTACGACCGTGAGAGTGCCAACAACAGACGGACACACGGACGGACATGTCTCAAACGATTTCTCTTTTCATGCTGATTAAGAATATATATGGTTTGTGGGGTCTCCGACGCTTCCTTCGATGTGTTGTAAACGGATGATCAAAGTGAATATACCCTCTTCCCTAAGGTGGAGGGTATAAAAATTAATATTGAAAATTGGGTTTATTTAAGTTTGAAGCATAAAAATTGGTTTATCTTATTTACTAAAAACCCAATTTTCAATATTAATTTTCTTTATTCATTCCCTTTGTATCAGTACAACAGTTAACATATATTCTTTATAAAATAAAGATCTCTTTCTTTTTGTGTGAACTTATAACGGTTGAACTTCTTCTTTTGTGAAATCTTAAAGTGTGAACTTTTTCTTTTGTGAACATATAAAGATCATTTTGGATCCATGGATTGGAATCATCGTGAATCAACATACTAATCATCATAATCATCATTCATCTGTCCCATCAAGCCCATTCTCAAACACAACGTCAATCTAGACTTGCATGCTGATACGTAAAATGCAAGGGCGCAATATTGTATATGTATTTGCCACGACTACCCTTGTGGAAGTGGAGGGTATTTAAGATTTGGCATAAGTCAAATTTAGTTTTCTTACTTATTTTTATGCAGTGTACGGTGTTTTGTAAATTGTAAGCGGGGCTCATATCCGACCACGCCTTCTTTGGTACATTGATGAATGGGGTACTAATAAATATGTGTACAAAATTTTAACGTTTTAGTTTAATTGTTGTGGAAAATAGATAAATTTTTTGGCAAATATATAAATTTGTGTATATTTTGAACGTGTCTGTTATCCGACTATGCCCTTTTCTACCAATTTTTTTAGTACAATTTTTGGTAATAGATTATTAGATTAATAAATTTTTGTCAATTATGGGCGTGGCTATTGACCTATTTTGCCATTTAAATTAAGAAATCTGCATGCAAGAGTATCTATAAAATTTCAATTCAATATTTTAAATTGTACAACCGTGAGAGTGCCAACAACGGAGATGCACGGACATATATGTTTAGATAGACTTAGAATTTGATAATTATATCAAGAATATTTCTTTGACGTCTCTTTTACAAGTGGTTGCAAATGTAATAACGAACTTATGTGGATAACCATGTATAATAAACCAACAAACAAAGGAAACGTACGAACACCACGTCATCCATCTACAAGTATGCAACCAACACACATATCATAGTAATATACACACCAACACATTTACAGTGTATATTTATATATGTATTGCATATAAACCTATCTAACAGAATAAATAATGAATAAAGTTCTTGTACAGAGTATACATGTATTTTTATATATAACAACATATGGGTGATTCCATGGAAGAGAAAATAAGATTTGCTCTATGACCATTACGATTAGCCAAGATTGGTATTTGATTCATGTAAAATTTTATTTATATTATATTTGTTCACGTTAAGCTAACCTAAGGTGTTCCTTATGGGAAACACCCCTATGTAAAACATTTACCTACACAGTACTGTGGCATTTGCAATGTTAAGCTTGTGCTTGAATGACTGTGTTTGTTTATTAAAACTTAAAAACTGTCAATATTTATTCACATACACAATCACAAGAATAAGCAAATATGAGTATGTTTGGCTTTAATTGTTTAAACAACAAAATAACTAAACATATATGAACGCATCAATGCACACATACACACACACACACACATGTAGATTACAATTTAGAACCAACTAAAGGAAACAAAACTAAAACCTAACAATAGCAACCGACCCTTAGGTCGCTCCAAAATAACACATTCTCTCTCTATCTACCTCTACCTCCATCTACATACCTTATGTTTTGGTCATAAAACGCACTAAGATATGCGGTAACACGTTTTGAATGGAATGGGATTGGGTTCTTATCCAACAGCGAGAGCAAAATAAATCTGTTCAACCACTGTCAGCTCGTTGTACGATAGCCATATCCCTGTGAAAATTAAAAACACTGGCTCGCACGAACGCGTTTGGTTCAATCAACGTATCTTAAAATTGATTGAAGTAAGGAATAGAGCTTATAATAAATGGAAACGATCTCGCACGCCAGAAAATTATGAACACTTCAAACTAATGCGTCGAGGCGTTTCCTACGCAATAAGGCGAGAAAAAACCAATAATTATAAATACCAGTTTACTTCTGCTATCAATACGAAGCAGAAGTGGACCTTGATCAGGGATTGGCTTAAACAGGAACTCCCAGTCTCTTCCAATTAATCTCGATGTTAACTCCCTAAACAAAAAATTTGTAGACCTACCAATGAGCAACCCAGTTGTCTCTTTCTATATGGATAGGGAATACTCCTTTAACTTCACTCCTATATTGTCCTAAAAACTACGTTTATCTTTAATGACATTATAATGCGTTCGACCTTTCCGATTTGCTGGAAAGACTCTAAAGTAATTCCGATTCCAAAATCAAAAGGCGAACACAGGCCAATTGCCATCCTACCGTTTCTGGCAAAAGTCTTCGAAAAAATCATTCAAAAACAAATTAGCAGCTACATTCAAGCAAATGCCTTGATGTCCGACTTCCAATCTGGTTTATGAAAAAATAGATCCTGCACCAGATATGTCACTCCTAGTGCTACTTGAGCATTCTAAAGCTTCATTTTATTTTTATGTTTAGCATTATATGTAATGTAAATGTAAATATAAATGAATGAATAAATGAGATGAAAATGAAAGGAAATAAAATACATTAAAGTCTAGATGTATATAAATATTTGAGCATTTTAAAACAAAACTTGGCTTTATTATACCCTCCACCTTAGTGATGAAGGTATACTAAGTTTGTTCTTCCGTTTGCAACACCTAGAAGGAGGCATCAGAGACCCTACAACGTATATATATTCTTGATATTCTTGTGTGTCCGAGTGCCCACCTGTTGTTGGTATTCTCACGGGCGTAAATTTTGAGATATTGAGCAGAAATTTGGTACAGTTTTTACCTCCAGATCGCTTTTTAAAATGGGCAAAACCTGTAAAACACCCCACAATCGACAAAAATCTATATCTCAAAAATTGAGCTATGAATTTGAAATTTGGCATGTACATATATCTATAAATATTCACTTCATCAATGCGCTAAAAGTGAGCGTGGTAGGAGAACACATACGCCCACAATCAATAAGAATCATTATTTCCGCCACAAAAATTGACACATTAACTATGAATTTGGTACACATATTTATCCCATCCATCGATATCCCAAAAATGGGCGTGGTCAAATAACAAACAATTTACAAAAAATTATACTCCACGTAAAACTCGAGTTGTAAGCTGATACGTATTATATACACTATAAGAGGGTTAGTCACATATCTGCCACTCCCACTTATGTAGATGTGGAGGGTATTTAACATTTGGTCTAGACCCAAGTTGGGCAAAGTGAGGAGTCATCATGTTCAAATTTAAAGGTATTTTCTATATACCCCGTGGCCAGTTAGATTTAAAATTTATCTCTCCTATTCCTATTTTTCCAGGCTTGTATATAAGAATCATCAAGAAGGCTTGTATATCGGAAATGAATCGGTAAGACCACCTAACCTTTGTGGACGCATCCCATCGATTCTGCCATCTTGTTACAGATATATGTCTCTCTTCTTTTTTTAACAACCTTTTAGTTTGGAGATTACTGGATTTTCTTAAGTAAATCCATATCATTTCATCCGCTAGTATGTCGAATGGTATTGTTTCAGCTACTACATTCACTGCGTCATCCGATATGATTCTGAATACGCAGATTGTGCGTAAGGAACTGATCCTGGGAATGGAGCACATTTTTTGCCTTATCTGTATGTTTTTAAGACAGTGCGTGCAAGAGCCCTGAGGCAACAACGTTCGCTAGCAGCACTCTTTTTGCAGGTTTAAGTCACCCTATGTTAGAAAGCATCCTAAATGGAGCCGATTGCTTTATCACATGCATACATAACATGGTTTTTAAAGCTCAGCGCGTCAATCATCATTTTAATGCGTGCTTGCCAATACGTAGATGTACCACTTCGGCACTCTTGCGGCTAGTAATAAGGACCGTTTCGGTCTTTTGCTCTGCAAATTTTAAGTCCACTGGCCACCTGGGGGTACTAAAAGCATTTTTGATGTCCACCATTACTATTGAAAAGTATTTTTTCGTTGCCGTTTGAACTACTAAATCAATTGTTGATTTGCATTTTCTAAAACCAAATTAGGAATCCGATAAGGCTTTATTACTTTCGACTATGGGCATTAAGACTATAAGCTCTGTCGCTTCCAATATTTTGGAAAGACGACTTCATCCAAACATTTTTGGAATGTTTCTACAAATAAGTCAGGTCTACCACGTATCATAGCTTGAAAGGGTTTGACCATCCGGTCCTGGCGCCTTGCTATCTGCGATTTTGCTGCAGGCTGTGATTAATTCGTTGTTTGTAAAACGTGATATTCTTCTCCATGTAGATCTATGTATTACTATATCTGGACCGGCCGCCCTTTCCAGGAAGAGGGTATTTATCAATTGGATCCGTTCATTCCGTTGTTTGGTTTGTATAATGTCCCTCAATATACTTTTGAATCCGATGGTAGCGCATTACACTTCGCTAAGTTTTTTATGACCACTCTGTATGCTATATTCCAGGGGTTAACGTTTGCCTCGTCACATATGTTCTTGAAACATATTGCGTATTTTTATGGCCAGCTGCAGGGTATTCCTTAGTTCCTAAAGTGATTTAGGGAACTAGGGCCTGGTCTCTGCGTCTTTTTTCTGGCTTTTAGGCATTCTATCCTTAGGCGTTTAATTTCCTCATTTCAGCAGTAGCACGGAGTATGTCATCCGTTAACTTTTCTCCTAGGCATTGAGGCATCGCATGTATCTTTTGCCAGAGTGGTCATTTCTTCAATGAAATGAAACACTTCTAGCAAGCGCACTGCTCACAAGGGTGATGTCAATACCCCTTCCAGCTTTTCTGAAGGTGTTTTTACTATAACCAAATCCAAGGAGGCTAGGGTTTCGAGTAAAGTGCGACACCTAGAATTTGTGGATTTGCTTCCCTAATTCGTCGCCCACGCTTTGAAGTCCCCACAGATGATAATAGCACGTCTGCTTCTGGCATTGGCCGCCAAAGTATCCAGCATGTCCTGGTATTAACTGTGAGTCCATCGGAGTGAAGCATAGCAGCTGTAGTAATATATCCCCTTTATTTTAGTTTTAGTAAAATCGCGCGAGGAGTACACAACATCTTCAAAGGTGTGAACGCCACATAACCATATTGCTGTACTCTCAATTAGGTCTTGGGCCCATGTACAATGGTCTAAGTGTTTGTAAGGTTCATTTATTATAGCGATGTCTACTGTTTGTTCCAGCAGGCTTTTTTGCTGTTTCACAGTGGTTTAGGTTGATCTGTATTTCATCGTTTCATGGTTGCTATTGCTTTCTTAAACACGGAACAGCGCCGGCTACCCACTATATATTTTGCATATACGTTTGGTTTGTCCATGCAGAACATACATTGGAGGTCTTTATCGCACTGTTTTGCGATATGGCCTTCCTCACTGCATCTGCGGCATAGCTTAGAGCGGTCTAAATTGTGTAATAAAAAGTTTATGGTATATGTTATTAGTATATTGTTTTATGTGTTTATAACAAATATCATGCGTCGCGCAACGCGCAACCTAAATATCCCGCAAGAATGCAAGGTACATTGATATTTGTTATCAAGGAATGAGACGGGTATTTATCTTTTGGATTAATGTTTTTCGTCTCAGTTTATTTAGAAAAATTAGACTTCTTATATATTAAAATTATTACAATGAATTGATTACTAAGCATAAACTTAAACTAGGTTATTTTAATTGGAAGTGAGTGTGAGTGTTATGTATGGTAATGTAACAATTTCAAATATTGCTTACTTCATGTAAATTTTGAATTGGGTTATTACAGTTAAAAGTATGTATGTATGTTATGTGTTACATTTAAATATTGCTTATAATTGTAAATCTAAAAACAAGATAGAAAAGTTCGGTTAAGACTGAAGCTTAAATACCCTCCACCTTTTGTAATTCTCTAAAAAATAAGTTCTTATTGCCATATTTATTTATGTGACTATTTCATGTACTTAAGCAAATAGTGTTTTTTTTTATTTTAGGCGTTTGCGTTATTCAATCACGTCCATTTTTGGCACAGTGTTGGATAACGGTACCCTTTATATATGTACCAAATTTCAACTTGATAGGCATAGTATTGTGCGATATATAATTTTTTAAAGATACAACTTTTTCGAGGTATGATGAGATTTTCGTTTATTGTGGGCGTGTCTCTTTACCGATTTTGCCCAATTTCAATAAGAAATAGCGAAATTGAACTAAGAATACGTATGCAAAATTTCAATTTGATATCTCAAAAATTACGACCGTGAGAGTGCCAACAACAGACGGACACACGGACGGACATGTCTCAAACGATTTCTCTTTTCATGCTGATTAAGAATATATATGGTTTGTGGGGTCTCCGACGCTTCTTTCGATGTGTTGTAAACAGATGATCAAAGTGAATATACCCTCTTCCCTAAGGTGGAGGGTATAATAACTTATGTTAATGAGAACATTAACGAAAACAATCGATAGTGACACAATTTTACTTTTTGCCTAAGTAGGCAAAATAAATTAAGTTGTTAAATGAATATAAGTGTGCATTATTTTGTAGGCACATTACACCCTTATCCCATAGAGAAAAAAAATTTTTTTTGGCTATACTCTATATATATATACGAGTATATGTAAAAAACAAGAAATGTTTATTTTAAATTACATTAAGATTAAGTATAATTATCAATTGTATGTTGTTTTCTTATACCTTATGTAGTTTAGTTTAGTAGGTTATTGTGAAATGTTTTTAAAGTGTTATTTATTTTAATAGTGGAGTTTACACCCTTTCTTACATAGGGTTTTTCATTTTTCAGTTTTGTCATAGTCTCCTATTTCCAAATTTAAAGGTTTATTTTCTTTAAAGTTTTTTTTTTTATTGTTCTTTTATTCTTTTATTTTACCCTCCACCTCAGTGATGAGGGTATACTAATTTTGTTCTTCCGTTTGCAACACCCAGAAGGAGGCGTCAGAGAGCCTACAAAGTATATATATTCTTGATCAGCGTCAAAAACTGAGTCGATTTAGACATGTATGTCCGTGTGTCCGTCTGTTGTTGGCACTCTCACGAGCGTAAATTTTGAGATATTGAGCTGAAATTTTGTACAGTCACTTTTAGTTTATGCACGCAGATCGCTATTTAAAATGGGCAAATTCGGTAAAGAGCCACGCCTACAATCAACAAAAATCTATCTATCTGCCACAAAAATTAAGCTATAAACTTGAAATTTAGTATGTATATCTATAAATATTAGTTTCATCGATGTGCCGAAAATGGGCGTGGTCCGATAACATACACGCCCACAATCAATATAAATCTCTATATTTGCCACAAAAGTTGATCTACGAAGTTGAAATTTGGTATGCAAATACATAGTTATGCCATCCATTGATGTGCCTAAAATGGGCGAGGTTGTTTAACAGACGCGCCCACAATAAACATAAACCTTTATATCTACCACAAAAATTAACCTATGACCCTGAAATTTGGTACACGTATTTATAGATATCCCATCCATCAATGTGCTTAAAATGGTCGTGGTCGGTTACTAAGTCCACCCACAATAAACAAAAATCTATTTATCTGCCACAAAAATTAAGCTATAAACTTGAAATTTAGTATGTACATCTATAAATATCAGCTTCATAGATGTGAAAAAATAAGCGTGTTATAATTTTTAAAATTTATAAAACGTCAATTTCATCATCATCAATTCAAAAAATTTAAAAAGATCCATAAATATTATTTTACATGTAAGAGCAATTGTACATAACCAAATAAAAATACATACATATGTATAAACAATAAAAATTTTATAGACAAGGCATCGTGTTTACCGCTTTATATATCTCAGTTTTAAAATTTAGAAAATTTAGAATATCAAATAAATGACTTAAAATTTTTAATGAAAAATACTTAAAATAAAGTAACATGATGCACGATCAGGTACATATACTTATAGTTTGCAAGTACAGGCTACAGCCTTGTTAGAAATCAAGTACATAAATGACTATTAGGTAAAGTAGCCCATGCGAAAGCAGGTAAAATAGTACAATATATAAGTCTTCAACACGAAATATAGACCTCAGAAGTACAACAATAATTGAACTGTTGAGTTCACATTGAAGTGCAAAAAAATATTATATTTACAAACATTATTTCAATATGCCCTTATTACGTATTACATCATCTCGACAAAGACGTCTGAGAAATATACAATCTGTGAGGAGGTTTCGCGAGCAAAATTTGGAGAGAGACAGAATTGAAAATTCTCAGCGTATATTAGCAAGAAGAAGTGATCCTGAATATCGCGAAGAGGAAAGGCGAAGAGACCAAAGCGCACATATTGTTAGAAGAAGAAGTTCAAGGTATCGCAATATGGAACAACAAAGGAATACTGTACAACACATAAACCGTCGCGGCAATGAAAATTATCGAGTGCTTGATCGTCGGAGAAATGCCTTAACACAAAGGATTAGGAGGGAAGATAATGGAAGACGCAATAGAGAACAACAAATTAATACTGCCCAGCATAGGCGCCACAGAGAAAACGAAGTCTTTAGAAGGAGTGAAAGGCTGAGAAATGCATTAACACAAAGAAATAGGAGGGAGGATGATGGAACCCGCGCTAGAGAACAACAAATTAATACTGCCCAGCATAGGCGCCATCGCGAACATGAAGTGTTTAGGACAATTGAAAGGCTGAGAAATGCCTTAACACAAACGATACGGAGAGAAGATGAGAGTCGACGCGCTAGAGAACAACAAGTCAATACTGAACAGCATAGGCGCCATCGCGAAAACGAAGTTTATAGGAGAAGTGAAAGACTGAGAAACGCCTTAACACAAACAATACGAAGTGAAGATGAGGGAAGACGCGCTAGAGAACAACTAGTTAATACTGAACAGCATAGGCGCCATCGCGAAAACGAAGTTTATAGGAGAAGTGAAAGACTGAGAAACGCCTTAACACAAACGATACGGAGACAAGATGAGGGAAGACGCGCTAGAGAACAACTAGTTAGTTTATTAGTTTAGTAAAAAAAGATTCATAAAAAATTAACTAATCAAAATTTTAAATAAAGTGCATACTCGTATATAATTTTTTTCTAAACATAATAATTATATTTGTGTGTTTCTTTTAAAACTGAAATAGATGAATATGGAAAAGATGAAATTTCATTTGTGAAATTAATAGAAAGCCTTATTAGTTCTTGATTTCTTCGGTGCTTATAATAAGGTGGAGGGTATTTAAAATTCGGCCAAAGCCGTTTTTTTTTTAATTCTTTTACTTTTAGTAAAGAAAATTTTATTCTGGTTTTCAATTCATTATAATAATTATTTAAATCTTTATTTGTTTCATTCATATTAATGTTATCATTTACCAGATAGGCTATTCTTCCAAATACTAGGTCATAAGGTGTGTATCCCATTATTATACGTGGGGTGATGTTATGTGCAAAACAGTAATAAGGTATTCATTTATCCCAATTGTCATTTTCTGCGAATGACAACATGTATTCATTCATAACGCGATGATTTCTTTCAACGGAGCCTAATGTTTGATGATGGTAAGGGGTCGAAAACATTTGTTGAATTTTGAGGAGTTCAAATATGTTTTTAGTAGTTCATTTGTGAATTCTGTTCCTCTGTCTGATTTGAATATCTTGAAATGACCATATTTTAGTATGCCTTGTTCAACAATTGTTTTCGCTATTGTTTTGGCGTCTTTACTTTGTATCGGACATGCTATTATGTTATGTTATTTTGTTAACTCGCATTGCATGGTTAGTTTATACTTAAATCCATTTGCTATTCGCAATGGTCCTACTGTGTCTATTTTTACTACTGTTTCAAACCTTCTAGCGGGTATGTTTGTTATAACTTGTGGTTCTTTGACATGTTTTATTTGTTTATTTAATTTACAGTCTTAATAATTATTCACGAAATTCTTAATCATTTTGTTCATGTTTTTCCATAGATACCTTTGTTTGAGTTTTATCAGAGTTTTTTTAACTCCTAAATGTCCGCCGTGTGGACTATTGTGGTATTCATGTATTAGTTTAAATTGTATCAATATATCATTAATCTCTTGAGGGTCTTTGTACAATATAATAATCAATTTTTTTCATTTACTTTTCTTTTAAACTCATTTACATCTATGATTTTAAATAAACTATCATCTCTATTTAATGCTATAGCAATTATATTTTCTTTAATTAATCTTAAAGTCAGTTTATCCACGATCGAATCTAAGTTCGGTGGATTTTCACTGCATCGTAATACTATACTTTTTCATTTATATCTATATTAATTTTCTTCTTTGTTTTGTTTTTGTCCTTGATAAATTCAACTTTTAATTTCTTTAATTTATTTACATCATTTCATCATATTTCATTCTTATAGTTCTGCTCACAGAGTGTGGTTGTGCTTTTCTCTTTAAGCGTTTCGTTGTTTTTAAATAAAAAAAAAAAATCATTTTGAGGTTAAAAACCATTACTCACGTGTAATTTTATTTTTGTGGTGTCCACTATTTGATTTTTTATTTAGCTTTTGGTGTTACTATCTTTCTTGTTGACTTTAATTTATTTCTTTTTTTTTACTTTATTATCTTCTTCCAGTAAAGGTAAGTGCGATCATTAAAAGTGTCGTCTATCAAGTCCATGAGGCTTGGGGACTCTCTCATGGCGTCCTCTAGCCCGACTATGATGGATGTCTTTCATCATGAGGGGTCACTTAAGAGAAAGGCTCCGGTTTTGGCTGGTGCTGAAGATGTTTCCACTTGTGAATATTAATAATGCTTCTACTCAGGGCTGCCCTCTGATTGCTGGAGGTGAGTCAAACTCAATGCATTCCAAACCTATTGTTTTGTACCCGGAAGCTCATGATAGTGATTTTATTGTGCTTGTTACTCTCACTAATGGGGACAAGAACAATATTGATGGTCTTCGGGGCCCTCTATTTTTTGCACAAAAGATTAAAGATTGTTACAATACCGGAATCAGCCGTATTGAACAGATTGGTAAGTCTCTGTTCCGTATTAAATTCAATTCGGCTTTAAATGCTAACAACTTTGTTAAGCAAGATCTAAGTCATCTGTGTCTTAAATATTTTATTCCTGATACTTTTGTTTACACTTTTCTGTTATCTATTCTGATGAGTATATTACGGAAAATATAATTTCTAGTGTTCCTATTGCTTTTGTCAAAGGATTCACAAGATTTGATAAAGAGAATGGCCAAGCCTCACCTACTCTCTCTGTAAAATTGGCTTTTAAATCATCCAATCTGCCTTTCAAAGTTTTCCTTGATCATGCATCAATAACTGTGAACTTTTTTTATCCCTCTGTGAGGCAATGTTCCAAATGTGGAAGATTGGGGCACTCGGTAAAAGGGTGCCGTAGTAAAGTTCAGAGGTGCCTTAAATGTGGGTCGAATAGTGATTGCAAAGGTCTTTGTACGATTTCGAAATGCATAATTTGTGGTGATTCCTCTCATACCGTTAATGACAAAAATAAATGTCCTAAATGGATTGAGGAATCCAAAATTGTCAAAGTTATGACATTGAAACGTTTATCAAGGCGCGAAGTTCGTGCTTCATACCCGGTTTCTAATAGATTTGACATTTTTAATGATTATGAGGAAAACTTTCCATCGTTACCATTACAAGATGGAGATAATTTGATAAACAGTGACAAAGTTATCAATAAATTCTTTCTGGCCAGAAATACAACAAAGTTGTAAAACAGGTCTCAGAAACTAAGACCGAGTCAATCTAGTCTCCCACAAAAGAGGTCCGCTCCACCAGGACCTTGCTTGTATTCAAATCCTTTTAAAGTGTCCGAATTTGAAAAAATCCTCAACGATTTCAAAACGTTTTTCTATAGTAATTTTGCGAAAGTTAACCCTTCTTGCACTCGTGTCTTTGACGATTTCTCCTGCAAAATAAGCAATGTTGTTTCTGATTTAAATAATAGGTCTATTACTCTTTCAAGACCCTCTTATGGTTATAACGATGAAAATCCTTCAATATAATATTCAAAGTTTCTTACCTAATAAGAATACTTTAGAATATTATCTCAACCACTACAATTTTGATATTTGTTTTTTATCAGAAATCTTTGCGATGCATGATTCTGATTCTATCTTTAAAATCTTAAAACTACAATATCTTTTTCAAAACCAGACCAGATAATTATGGGGGAGCTGCTATTGCAGTTAAAAAATCCATTAAGGTTTCACGTATTAATTATGTTTCTGAACTTTGAATTGTCGTAATCAAAACGATTAATGTTAACCCGTCTTTTCTTCTGGTCTCAGTATACTTTCCTCCCAATTTACCCTTGAGAGTTTTTGAAACGGAACTAACCCGTCTTTTAAATTTTATTGAGCCTTTTGAGAATGTTTTGGTCTGTGGTGACTTTAACTGTCGTCACTCGGCCTGGGGTGATTATTTTAATTCACCCCGGGGAAACATTCTCAAACGTCTTACTGAAAGTTCTTGTCTTTCTTGTTTAAATGATAGTTCACCCACTTTCATTACAAGCCTGGGGAACCCTGTTGGCACTGTTCTTGATTTATCATTTACTAATTCTAATTGTCATATGAAATGGAAGGCAGATGCCTCTTTTCTGGGTGGGTCTCATCATTTTCCCATTATTATCGAAGTACATGCTTCATTACAATTTAATCGCACTTTTCTTTCTAAAAATAAGCTTCATCAGAATCTTTCTAATTTTAATGGCCATCTTGATAATGTCCAATCGTTCGAGAATTTCTTTCACTTCCAAATTAGTGAAGCCACTTTCCAGAGTACTTCATCTAATTTCATTCCTAAAGCATGGTGGAACGATGAGTTGTCCGTTCTGTTTCGCAAACAAAAGGCTGCTCGTAAAAGAGCTCTTAAATATCCTTCTTTTCAAAATTTAATGGAGGCTTCATCATCCAAGAAAATTTGGAAAAGTGCGGTCAAAAGAGCTAAGAAAACTAGCTATATACAAAAAATTTCTAATTTAAATGATTGTCCAAACTCTAAAGAGGCTTGGAGGTTTGTTAATGCTATTAACGGATGTAAGAGTCGTGATAGAAGTTCCTGGTCCATTAATAATAATGCTGATTTTCTAAGTTTTCTATGTGACAAGGTTCCTAACAACAACAAGGAAAATTTTACTTTTGACAAGCCGGTTTCCATTGTCCCTTTTTCGGTCTCTGAATTCAATGAAGTGTTAACCAAAAAAGTGGTCATGATGGTGTGACCTATAGTATGATCAAAGGTCTTAATCCTCATCTTAAGTCGTCCTTACTAGATGTTTTTAACAACTTGTTTACTAATTGTAGTATACCACCCTCTTGGAGAATTGTCCGGGTAGTCCCTATTCCAAAAAAGGAGTGTGATCTTAATGTTTATACCAATTTTCGACCTATTTCTTTATTGTCTGTTTTGATTAAATCAATAAATCTGATGGTTAAGAATCGATTAGTCTCTGTCTTAAATCGTGATAACCTGCTCCCTGTGAGATCTTTTGCATATAGGAAAGGCATGTCTACCACTAGGTGTTTAAACGAATGTATTTTTAAAGTCAGTTTAATGAAAGCGCGTAGGTGCAAAGTTGTGGTAGCTACGATTGATATCAGCAGTGCTTATGATTGTGTCAGAATCTCAGTTTTAAAAAATATTTTGGTTCAGTTCAGGATCCCTCCTGAACTTTCTAACTGGATTATTTCGTTTCTTGCTGAGAGAACATTATTTTTAGGTCAAGATTTTCAATGGCCTTCCACGAGGAAGCTGTCTGAGTCCCATTCTTTTTAACCTATATACTGCCTCCCTTCATCAAGTTGAAAGTGAGAACATTCAACTCTTTCAATATGCTGATGATTTTATTTTAATGTCGTCTCACAGTTCTTTTGACATTGCTGTTACCTGTCTATCGGCTGCGTTTTCGTCGTTTGTCCGTGTTTGCTCCAATCTTAACTTATCCGTCAACATCAATAAATCGAAAGTCTTATATTTTGGCAAAGGTTCTAGAAACTCAGTCAATCTGTCCGTCAATGGTCATAGACTTTCTCAGGTACACAGTTTCAAGTTTCTTGGTCTGACCATTACTAGCAGTCTAACCCTTAAAGAACATTACGACTCTGTCAGCAGGGGCTGCCATTCTTCTATTAACCTAATTAAGAAGCTTACTACTGTAAGAGGAGGTTTAAATCCCAAAGTAGCTTTAAATTTTTATCGAAGCTTTGTCCGGGGCAAGGTTGAATATGCAAGATCCGTAACATCACATTCTCCTAAGTATATTGATAAAAAGCTATATGTACTGCAGAATTCGAGCTTAAGACGCTCTTGGGGTCTTTCTCCTTCGACTCCTACACATATTCTATATGTGCTAGCTAACGAACATCATCTCAGAGCTATTTCCTTAGCAGCCAAAGAACTTCTTAAAGTTGCTTTCAACAACAAGGACCTTTTTTTACTTGTCAAAAACAATTCTCAGCTTAATAACAGCTATTCTTTTGCATACAGCAAATTTCAAGAAATTTTTGATAATATACAATGTCCTACCACCTATGCGGCTTGTACGAAATTGACGATTATTTCGAAGACCCCTTTCTCTAAGAAAACAAATACTCTTTCTTGTATGTATAAACAACATTATTATTCTTTATTAAATGAATACCTAGATAAGTCCTTTTCACTTAGGGCCACTGATGCATCTATCATAAATGACACCACAGGCTGTGCTATATTCAATGTTGTGTCGAAAAGATTCCATTTGTTCAGGATTATGCGTAAAGTGTCCTCTTTAACTGGTGAGCTTTTTGCTATCTATAAAGCTATTGAAATGTCTGTCCAGAACAATTTTAAAAAACTTTCTATTTTTACAGACAGTCATTTAGACTTGTACTGTTTTAAAGCATCAGGATTCGTGCAACTTTCTTGTTGCTGATATTATCAATCTGATCAATTCTTCCTGTCTTACTGATATTCATATCCTATGGGTTCCGAGTCACTCTGGTGTAAGTTTTAATGAAAAAGTTGATTACATGGCAAGGCAAACTGTTACGCTTGGCCAAGTTTCTCATGTCGGTTTTACGTTTTGCGACGCTCTCAGCGCTATGAGGTCGGCCCTGAGAAGCTTGTGGAATGATTCTTTTAGATCTGCCTCTCAGAACAAGGGCAGATTTTTTATGCTCTTGTTCCTGAGATACCACCCCACCCATGGTATCACGGTCTTTCGCTGCAACCTCATGAAATTAAAATTTTGAACAGACTTATTAGTGGTCACACGTTTGATGCACGATATTTAAATCTTATAGGTGCAGTTAACACTAATTTGTGTGAAATGTGTAATTCGGTGAACGATGCTGAACATATGATTCTTGTCTGTAACAAATATGCTAATGTCCGCAGTTTGTTTTCCTTCTTTTCTTACTTTACGTGTTTACAAAGCATTTTAGCTTCTAATAACTATAACATATACTCCGACTTAATCGCTTTTATCCGGAACGCGAAGTTATTTGATAAATTATAATTGCTATAACTCCCTTATAAAAGCACAACCTATCTCATTGAGTTTGTGTCAGCATTTTTCAATGCTTTCGTTTCGTTATTTTGTTGATAACCTTGCATATTAATTGTTGTCTCTTTTTTGCACGATTTTGTGCTTGTGTTTTATCTACAATCTACTTCATCTAAGTCTGATGTGATCCTGGCAGTGAAGGCTGTTGGCGTCTTTGTCAGTGCGACTTACTCTGGCTATATGAGTCTTAGTCACTCGGCCATATCAACTTAATACGTTAAAAAAAAAAAAAATACATCAGACATTGAAGTACAATCCCAAATATAAAGTTGGCCAGACTTCGGCTGGTTAATGCAGTCTGTATGGTTAATATTATTATTCTTATTTTTAGCGTGATCTGCTATCTTTTCATTATTCATCATTTTTAACTTTTGCCTTCTTGTTATAACATTTGTCCTATTAGGTATCATATCTTTTAACATATCAGTATCTATTTTAATCCGTGATAAAGCGTCAGCATTTGTATTATTACTTCCTTTTTTATATATTACTGTAAAATCATAATCGCATAATTCCATTCTAATGCGCGTCATTTTGGATGATGGGTTATTGTGAGTGAATAGTGACACTAGTGGACTATGGTCTGTAATAACCGCGAATTTACGACCGTACAGATATGGTCTGAAAAATTTAATACCCCAATGAATAGCGAGTAATTTTTTTTTCTATTACGGGTTCGTTTATGTCATGTTTTGAAATGGTAGTGCTTGAATATGAAATTGGTACATCGTGTCCAATTTCTCCTTGTGATAATATGGCTCCTAATGCGTAATCTGAGGCATCTGTTGTCAATATAAATGGTTTGTCAAAGTCAGGGTATTGTAGTATGGGGGATTCATTAATTTTTGTTTTAATGTTTCGAACGTTTAGACATTTTGCAATTTGTGCGAATTTTTTTATAAGTCTTCTGTAGTAATTACAAAGTGCGACGAATCGTGTTATTTCGTCTGCGTTTTTGGGTGTGGGATAGTTTTTTATAACATTAAATTTTGAAGGGTCGGTTTGGACGCCATTCTTAGTTATCAGATTTCCAAGATGACTTCGGGTACCAAAGAGTTACATTTATCAGCATTGAGTTTCAAGTTATATTTTTGTAGTCTAGTGAATACTTTTATGAGATTGTCGTTGTGGTGTTTGAGTGTGCAGCCAAATATAATGATATCGACCACATAGAGGAAGGCGTTTGAGTCCAGTCCACTTAAAGCTATTGTGAGCATTCTCTGAAAACTGTTTGATGAAATTTTGAGTCCGAATGGTAGTCGTTTAAATTGGAAATGTCCTTTATTTATTGAGAAAGCTGTTAGGGGTCTGGAATCTTTGTGTAGGTTTATTTGGTGAAAAGAACTAGTCATATCTAAGGTAGAAAAATATTTAGTTCTTCCCAGTTTGTCAAGAACGTCTTCAAGTCTAGTTAGTGGAAATTTGTCGTTCAATTTTCTAAAGTCTACTACAAGTCGCCATTTTTGTGTATCGTTAGTTGTTTTTTTAGGTACAATTAGTAAGGGTGAATTATAAGGGCTCACCGAAGGTTCTACTATGTCTTTGTCTATTAGCTTCTGTACTTGATTATTAATTTCTTCAGTTTGGATTTATGGAAGACGACAATTTTTGATGTAAACTGGTGTGTTATCGTTTGTCTGAAGTTCCTGTAAATAGAAGTTATTCGTGAGTTTTTCTCCGTCTAAATGAAATACGTCTTGGAAATCTTTAAATATCTCTATTAGAGAGTCTTTAGCAGTTTTGTCTTTTTGATTTATATTTAAGGTGTTCAGTAGTCTATTCAATCGTTCCTTACTGGCCGATTGATATATTAAGTAATTAATAACATAAATTACATTGACATGTTTAAGAAAAGAAAATAACTTAACAACTATTTACAATTAAATTATTAAATTAAAAACTTGACAATTATATACTAATGGTCACTCGCATAACTTAGTGCAAAGTGCAACATAATCTCTCTCTTAAAACGATTAGAATTCCGTGTAGTCTGTAAACGGACAGGGAGAGAATTCCAATAACGGATTGCGAAAACAAAAAAGTTACATTCAGACATAAGGGAAATATGTCGGATGGGTTTAATATTGTGGTTACGGTTAGACATTGAGAATTCGAGTCTGTTAAACAGGTAACCAGGGTCCTGCTAGGTGACAATTTTATGCAATAAACAAAATGATCTGCATTTGAGCAGGTCCTCCAGGTTAACCGATAACAGAGATATCGGGTAACTCGAGACGTGGTCATACCTCCTCAACCCAAAAACGTACCAAAAACGTACATCCATGGAGGAGTTTAGGATATAGATAAGCTTTAGCCAATAATTTTCTAATCTTTAAGGGTGTGAACCACTGTAAGTGCCAGAGTGATCTTAGCATTCCGTATACCTGTCCCACGTTTTTGTTAATGTGTTTCTCCCAGGTGAGCGTTCTACTAAATGACACTCCGAGGTTTTTAGCAGTATCGACTATCTCAACGTCCGTCTCCAATAAGCGGATTCTAACGTTCCTCAGGTCTGCCCTCCTGTAAAAAGCTATGCACTTAGTTTTTACTGGATTCAGGGCCAGACCGTTGGAAGAGGCCCAGTTTGCAATATTAGTCAGATCATCATAGATTTTGGTGGCTGTATTGATAATGTGATCTGGGGGTCCACTGGTCCAGATGTGAACATCATCCGCGTACATATGTACTTGGCACTATCTGAGACAGTTAGACATGTCATTAACATACAATGAAAGGAGCAGTGGACCCAGAACGTACCCCTGAGGAACTCCTCGCCTAATCGGGAGTAGGTCGGAGAAAATGTTGTTAGCAAACACACATTGATACCTGTTAGTGATTCCGATAACTCTGCTCATTAAAGAGAATAAGCAAATACAGCACTTCTCCCGCGCGGGTCGTAGATCAGCTATGGGCTCGGCTAGACAGGTTACCAACATGGAATGGCAAATCAAATGGACAGCGTCTGCTAAAGGGCGTTGGACACATAGGTTAATACCGCAGCTTGAGCCTTGGCTGAATAGGAGCCACGGCGAGGTAGATTTCTACCTAACGCAACTATTGAGTGGGCATGGGTGTTTTAAGGCATATCTGCATCGCTTCAGACATGCGGATGACCCTTTTTGTTCTTATTGTGGAAATGATGGCATAGAAGACGCCGAGCATGTGTTTTTTATCTGCCCAAGATTTGCCAGAGGACGATCCGTGGCTGAGAGGATGGTAGGCGGAAATTTTTTGCCTTCTAACATTATTAGTATAATGTTACAATCGCCTCAAAACTGGGACATTATTAGCAATTTTGCTGGCGGAGTCATCAATTCCCTTAGGACAACAGAAAGGGAGGGAGGCGTACCTGGGCCCTTATAAGGGCGCTAGGCCGTGTCTTATTTGATATAAATCTGAGTACCAGGGCTGGTTCCCTCTCCCTTCTTGCGAAGTAATACTGTATGGTGGTTCCGCAAGGAGGGTAGTAGTGTGCGAAGTGGGTTTTTAGTGGGTATGTCGGAAAGCCGATGACTCCCACATAACCACGTGGTTGCGACCATCTAACCATGTGGTACCCATAAAGGGTTTTCCCCCTTCGTTTATACAAAAAAAAAAAAAAAAAAAAAAAAAACCTGTTAGTGATATATGTTTCCACCAACTGAGCGGATGTGGAATCAAAGTTAAACAACTTCCTTAGCTTAATGGTTAATAAGGCATGGTCAACTGAATCAAAAGCTTTGGTATGATCGAGTAACACAAGGAATGACATGTTGTTATTGTCCAATTTGCCCCTAATGCTTTCAGCCACATCAATTAAAGTGGTAGTGCACGATCTGTTTTTCCGAAAACCAGACTGAGAATCAACCATTAGTGAGTTGATACGGACAAAATCACATATTTGTTTTTTGATGATTTTTTCAGGCACTTTAGAGAGGAACGGAAGGATTGCTATTGGTCTAAGATCCCCATTGCTTTTCGGGATAGGTATGACTTTTGCTGATTTCCAACAGTTCGGAAAGGTCGAACGCATGATTATATCATTAAAAATCGAAGTAATGCAACGTAACACCATTGGCAGAATTGATTTGATAAATCTAGGATCAACGTCATCCAGACCAATAGCATTCGACTTCGTCTCTAGTATGCACTCTAGCACTTCAGCATCACTCACGCTATTAAACTTAAGTGAACTAGAACCATAGGCAGTTTCCATTTCTAAATACTGAGAGACATTGGGGGTACTCATTGGTATGCTTACAAATTTTTTATTTATTTCGTTAACGTCGAGGTTAACTGGAGTTGGGATAGTGTGCCTGTTGATACCAATCTCCCTAATCATGGACCATTTCCGCGCAGTGCTGGCAGCAGAGGCAAACCTTGATCCATAATACGCTATTTTCGCACGCCTAATAGCATAGGAAACCTTTCTGGGTAGGTGCTTAAAAAATTCATTGTGCTCGGGTGCACGCGTACGCTTCCATGCACTATAGGTCTCGTCCCTGGCTAACATCAATCGCAGAATGTAGTTGTTAAACCAGGGACATTTATGCGAATCCGCACTGGCAATTTTTTGAGGGACGTAGGCATCATACAGTGACTGGACATTGTTATTGAGCCAAAGTATTTTTGCCTCACTGTCCGGTAAAAACATAACCTCACTCCAGTTAACTTGGTTCGCTGCACATTCTAGTTCGTTAATAACCACACCCTTAAAATCTCTATAGGCATGGTTAATGTGAGCATTATGAAGTTGAAAATTATACGTCATGAAGATCAGGTCATGATAAGAGAAATTTGAAGCGTTTAGCTGATCATAAAGGAGGACCTTATTTATGTTGTTGACTAAGAATAGGTCAATGACGGTAGATGAATGAGCGGTGTAATGAGTCGGGTTTGACGTATTAACGGAGAGAAGACCAAGCGTATTCATCTCATCTATAAAGCTGTTTTCTAACAGAAGATTGCTATTGAAATCTCCGCTAATGATCACGTCGGGATATCCGATTGTAATATCCCCGATTGTCGTTACAAGCTCAGTAAAATCAGTACTACGGTGAGGTCGGTATACGCAACCCACCAAAAGTTTGTCCCCTACTTATGTTAATAAAAATGTATTCAATAAGGCTGTCTGGACTAGACTTGCGTACCAATGAGCAGTGTATGTGACTTTTTATGTAGACGGCAACGTCGCCTGCATAATTTTGCCGGTCAGCTCGAAAAAGGCTATATCCATTTCAGCTAAAAAGGGAGTTAAGTTCAGCAAGCATGAACCACGTCTCAGACACGCATATTACGTGTATAGCAGAGTTCTCAAGCAAAATTCATCAGTCTTGTTGCGTAAACTTTGGGCATTTAAATGACAGACATGGGTTCCCATATGTGTTTAGCGAAGACTCTTATCATGGTGTGTGTGGCGTCTCCAGTTGTCATATCCATAGTAGGACAGACAAAGCAAAGAGCAATGTGGCAGTTGATAATAGGAAAGATATTATAAGAAAGATAAGAATAAATTCTTATGACTAGATATCAAAAGAACTTTACATATCAAAAGAAAAACACCAAAAAATGTGCCGCTAATATGAGTCCACCTCAGTTTCCACATTTTTTTGAGTTGGTGTTTGCATTCTGCTGATTTATGTAGTCCACCACATATAACGCATACTGAAGGTAGTCGACAGTAGGACCTCGTATGACCATATTCCTGGCAGTTGTAACATTGTGGCGGGTTTATCCGTTTATGCGATCCTTCCACGGTGATTTTACGGTGAAGTATGTATTTAAGGTTGTAGATCGGGTGTTGTGAACTTTTTTTATTTTCGTACTCAAGCTCTATTCTAAACAGTGGTTGTGGGATCTTCCCGCATTGTGAATATTGAAGACAGACTTAACCCCATATCTTTCAGTTTCCAAGGCTTCCTTAATGTCATTAGTTGGCACTGAGCTTTCAATTCCCCTTATGACTACGACCAGACCTTTTTCACTCTCAAGTTGGTGAGTGTAATAGCGCTTTTTGGAAGTTTAAAGGTATTGAATGCCGATTTATAGAATTGGATTTTCACTTCGGCTATCGCACCTCTCCGAATGCCGGCTAGATGGAATTGATTATTTCCAACTAACTGGGCGAGCGCGTTAATGAGGTTGTTCGTTAAAGCTTCCCGAAGATATATAGGAGAAGACCGATGTTGTATTTCTGCCACTGCAACTTCGTCATCATCGTTTTTATCAGCAAGTGGTGCAAATCTATTAGTCGTTACCAATTCAATAAGCTAATATAGGGTAACGTAACAAATGAAATAATTGATGGTATCATTATAAATACAAGACGTCATCAGTACGCAACGAACCCAATACAACAAAAAGGAAAAGAACAAAGGAAAAGATATTATAGCATCTATATCATTACAACTAAATAAAAGGTGATCATCAAGATGATAACGTACCCACGTGGCCAAACACACATGACCATCTCAACAAACGACATACAGCGCCTACAACCTAGGAAGTGGATGAACGACGTCCTTATTGAATTCTACTGCCAGTGGGCTATCTTAATATACTAGAGAAAAAACATAAAAGAGAAGTGTATGCTTTCAGCAGCCTAATATTTCAAAAAATTTACATTAAAATTAAAATATTCGTAATGAAGAATTTAAAATTATTCCTCCAACAGCATAACAAATGGACCCTACCGCCAGCGTGGTGCACACAAGCGGATGCCACCGTCATGAGGGTACAGATGCTGGAGCGTCTCCGTACATTAGAACGGCGTCACGAAAAGAGAGCAGAAGAAATAATTCCAGAGATGTTCGAGGTAAGCCTCGTTGCAAGGGCCGGTAGCGTAAGAGAGTGTTCAACCTAGGCTGGGAGCAAATGGCGTCACCACCAAAGAAAAAGATACCCCCAACACAAACTATCACAGCCGACCCTATGTGGACATAGGGGCTGTCACCACAACGTTGCGACATCATACCACCTACAAAACCTAGCGTCCAACGTTTGGCAGAACCGATAGAATATGGCACCATAACGTTCGACCAACAAGACACTCCAATCGATGACACCAGCCAGCTATACCCGAGGATGCGAGCGATATACTAATAACGTACGGTGAAGTGCACAGTTGTTGTTTTTATATTTTTATCAATAATTAAATGGAGTACGTCTCTTGCATTTTATTTTCATTAATATATATGTGAACAAATAATAATTTTTATAAGACATTAAAAGAAAAACAGATTCACAATCTTTTTTGAAAAAATTAATAATTAATAATGAAAAAATTTGAAAAGCTTCTGACATTAAAATCAAAAATAGGACTAGGAACTAAAAGTTCTCCTGGTAATCTCAAATTTTGGCCGTAAACCATCTCTGCAGGCGTGGCCGATATATCTTCTTTGTATACCGATCTTAGTTCTAAGAGAACTATCGGTAATTCGTTGAACCATTTAAATGGATCACCTTTAGCTACAATAGAAGCTTTAAGCTGTCGGTGAAAATGCTCAACGATGCCATTCGACTGAGGATGATATGGAGAAGTAACTATCTTATGACAACCTAGCAGGTGAGTCAATTCGGAAAATAACTTTGACGTAAATTGTGTCCCTTGATCACTTGTAATTTCTAAAGGTATGCCAAAACGAGATATATAGTTATTAAAAAAGGTAAGTGCTAGGATTAATATCTCTTAATGGAAATGCCTCTGGCTACCGCGTAAAACGATCAATTATGGTGAATATATAACGATATCCTTTCGAAGGTGGGAGAGGGCCTACAATATTAATATGAATATGTTTGAATCGACCTTTCGGAATAGGAACAGGCTTGACAGGCGATTTAGTATGTCGGTGAACCTTTGATTTTTGACAATGTATACATTGGCTGGTCTAGGTATTAAGTTCTTTACTCATACCTGGCCAAAAATATCCGATATTTTTGGCCCGGCACTAAAGCTACGTGATGTGAAATATTATGAAGTCTTTCCCTTAAATTTGGCGGAGCATATGGTCTAGGAAAATCTCTAGAAGTTTCACAAGCAATTTCGAAGTTAAGTACGGGAATTCTGATTAATTTGAGATTATTATTTGGTTTTGAAATTTTTTTTGTAATTTAGAATCGTTTTGTTGATTAACGTGTAGCGTTTTCTTATTTAAATCAGTATTTAACGCGTCAATTTCGAAAGCTCCCGAAAGGGTATCTGCCACTATGTTTGCGTCGCCACGTATGTATCGTATATCATGCGTAAACTGAGAGATATACAATATTATAAATGGCGAGTCTGTCTTGGACTCCTCTCAGGTTTGGAATTCAGAGCTAGAGTGAGCGGCTTATGATCAGGAAAGACAGTAAATTGTCTACCTTCTAAAATATATTTAAGTGTTTAATACTGAGATAAATCGCTAAAAGTTCGCGATCAAATGTACTGTATTTCAACTCAGACGGAGCTAACTTCTTAGAGAAGAAAGCTAATGGCTCAACAATACTATTGACATATATACAATTTACATACTATTGGAGTACACTACCAACTGCTACATTTGAAGCGTCAACAGTTAAAGATAATTCTGCCTCATTATTAAAATGATTTAATAATACCTTGGAGGAGAATATATATTTAATGTGATCAAATGCGCTGAGGGATTCATCATCCCAATTTAAGGTCTTGTCCTTGGATTTAGATTTAATTGCATTATTTATAATTGTATGTATCGGATAAATATATTCAACAACTTTAGGAACATAACGATGATAATAATTAAGCAATCCAATAAATTTTTATGCTTGTTTAACGGATTTCGGACGTTTGAAATTTTTAATGGCAGATATCTTCTCTTCAGAAGGCTTTATGCCATCTTTCATATTTCATATTTATTTACAGCTAATTCAAGCGTGTATACAAATAAGTAAATACTCAAATTTAAAATGTATTGACAATTGCGCAAAAACTTAAAGTAGAGTACAAATGAAAAGATAAACAAGAGTACAAAGTAATACAAATTAAATTAAATTATAGCGATTATATTGTTATAATTATTAGTATTAAATAAATCTAAAATAAGTATGTACTGAAATTACACAAGAATTTAAAGTATAGTACAAGAAAAAAGAAAGACTTAAAGAAGATACAAATAGAAATGTAAATTAAATTAAATTATAATGATTACATTGTTATAATTATTTGTATTACTTAAAATAAAAGGAAAAGAAAAAAATTATAATAAAAAAAATAAAAAACAACAACAACAACAGCGAGAGGAAAAAACAAAAAAAATAAAAAGAAATTAAAAAAAAAATTTTGATGTAGCATAGTTTGGCAATCTGATATAATTAGCACAGTCTAACGTTGTTGAAACAACTGACGTTTAGCATACTCAGGTGAATCCGATAGGGAAAATATATGATAATGATCATTCTAATTTTTACATAAAACTCTAAGTGGGAAAAAAGTTCATAGTTGTTCCTGCACTGGCTCAGGTGCAACGGAGCAGAGTATCTGGACATCCTAGGAGGGACATAGAAATTAATTTAAATTCAATAAAAATGGCGATGCAATATAACCAATAATAAGTTTGTAAAGAAAGCAGACACCCAGTACTAATCTTCTCCTTTCAGGACTTGGTAAATCAATAAGCTGAAGACGATACTGATATGGAGGGAGTACCCCGTTTGGGTCCCACCCTAAGCCATGCAGGGCAAACAAAAGGAATTGTTTCTGTACTACACTTAGTTACATAAGGGTCATCAAACTCTTTTGACCACCTTTTTATGAAACCAAGGGATGATCTAGCCCTACTCACAACCGACTGAACATGGAGATTAAATGTTAGTTTAGTGTCATATATGACACCGAGATCATTAAAAGAACAGACAGACTCCAAATAATAACCACCAATGACATATGCGACACTCATAGGAAGAACTCTATTGAAGGACATTGATTTTCATTTTTTTATGTTTAGACTCATGCCATTAACATTACACCACTCAACTAGTGACAAGGGAACAGAAATTAAAAATTTTAAATTTGTAATATTATCAGACGAATAAAAAAGTTTTACGTCATCAGCGTACATAAGTATTTGGGAATGCATAACAGCATTAGGAATAATAATAATTAATAATTAATAAATAAGATAAAAAACAGAAAACCTAAATGACTCCCTTGAGATACCCCAGATTTCACACTAATATTATTAGACAAATGAGATTTAAAGAGAACTTTTTGAGTATGATTAGTAAGATAGGATTTAAACCACCTTACAAGCCCCGCTGGAAAACCAATTCTGCCCAATTTATATATAAGGAAATCATGGCTAACTTTATCAAACGTTCTGTATATATAACGTCTGTTTGTTTACCAGCCTTAAAAGAATTAAAAACAAGGCATGAAAATTCAAAAAAATTGGTTACAGTGGATTTACCGCTAACAAACCCATGTTGATAAGGCGACATAACGGATTTAATTGATCTGACCAGTCTACTAGTTATGAGTTTTTCAAAAAGTTTAGGTAAAGCGGACAATTTAGCAATACCCCTATAATTTTCCATGCAATGTTTACATCCTCTCTTATGAAGTGGTAAAATAAAGCTACTTTTCCATACAATTGGAAATACGCCACTTAAAAAAAAAAAGTTAAATAGATATGTCACTGGTCTATAAAGTATCTCAGCACAACTAATTAAGATGCATGAAGGGATTCCATCAGGCCCAGGCCAGTATGAAAGTTTAAAACTGCGTAGACCATTAAGAACCTCCAATTCATCCAAAAAAATATTTGGAAATATATCATACGTATCTATTTGTATCGATAAGGTGATGACGACAATGACTATGGCAGGAGTACGATTGTGCAAAAAAGGTAGCAAATATATTAGAGATACCCTGATGATGATTTCCTTCGATATCACCAAAACGCTTATATGATGGAGAGCCATCATTTCTATGTCTAGAGTTCACAAATTTATAGAAATATTTAGGATTATATTTAAAAGTGTATTTCATTCTACAAATGTAATCATCATAGCATTTTTTGTTAATAGCAAAGAATTTATGTTTAGCTTTCATATAGGATGCAAGGACAACAGATGATCTATTCAATGTATATTTTTTAAAGAGTCGATTTCTTTCATTTCTAACCCGTTTTAGTTCCTTCAAGAACCAAGGTGGACAACAAGAAAAATTACCAGATGAACGCAAAGGTACACAAGCGGACAAGGCCGTCTTTATTGAATCATAAAACAGTAGGACATTGGATTCAACATCTGCAACACTAAAATCAAAAATTAAAGAATTAAGTAAGATAAACAACAGATCAAAATTTGTTTTAAAAAAGTTATATTCATATTCATCAGACACAGAATCATCACGTTTATTAAACTGGTTATCAAGATGATAACGATCCTCAGGCAAAACTAGAGGATCGGCACGAACAATAGTGAGACAAGTATTATTACAAAAAATTTGTCATTGTACGTACAAGTGTACAGACGTGTTTTCAGAGTTTTTGGGATAATTTATACGCAATAATATTGCAATTAGAACAAAACTTTAATAAATCGTCAAAAATATATATAAAAATCACATTGAACTGTGAAACTGAATATTTTATAACCTTTAAGGTGTGTTCTATACAAAGAGAGTGTTAAAAATTAAAAAGAATTTTAATAAAACAGCGAAAGTGAACTGTTATTTCTCGTTATATACCTAGAGTATATAATCGGCACATATCTGCTGTCTAAATTAACTGTACATTTCTCATATCGCCTCTCTCAACAATTTACGCAAAAAGGTCTCTCCTTAGTATAACTTATATATACACTCAAACAAACACTGCCACTTCGGTGGCTTAGTGTGTGGTGCCTCTGACTACTAACTTTGCTGTAGAAGGTTCAAACCTCGGTGCCGTCTGATTTTTTTTCAATTCAGTCAATTTTTTTCAAATCAGATTGTCATGGAGAGTGATGCAGACCCTTTCAAAAAGTCATCCAAACTACTAAGATCTCCCTCAAAGCAGGCAGAGAAGAAAAATACCCTTGCGGCCAAATTGTACAATGGGAGTAGCAGCAATATAGAGAGAGCGTCCAGTAATCCTGAACTATGTGCCTTCATATCCAACAAATTGAATGATGCTACAACAGTGACAAAGGAGATGAGTGTTCGTGCCCAGGCAAAAGGAATCAGCACAAAATCCATCAGCAGCTGTACTTCTACTGCCTTGAAAAAAGACAACAGCAAAAAAACACCTATTCAAACTGGCATCGATCGTTATATCAACATTAAAAGGAAAACTTCCTCACCGATAGAAAACTCACCAAAAATCTCTAAAACGAACGAAAAGCAGCACCCTACATCTAATCAACAACAGGCTTCAACTTCTAACAGATTTGCACTACTCACTGATAAAGATGATGATAAAGGTGACGATGAAAATGCAGTAGCAGTGATTGAACACAGGCCTCCACCTATATATCTGCGGGAAACTATGACAAATAACCTTGTAAACGCGCTCGCCCAGTTAGTGGGTAAAAATCAATTTCATGTAACTGGAATTCGTAGAGGGGCAATCGCGGAAGTGAGAGTTCAATTCTATACTGAAAAAAACTTCAAGCTTGGCATCCAACACTTTGAAAAATCGAATAAGAGTTATTACACCCACCAACTCAAAAGTGAAAGAGGACTTATAGTAGTCATTAGAGGAATTGAGAGCGCAGTACCAGCCGAGGACATCAAGGAAGCCCTGGAACATGAAGGATATGGGGTAAAGGCTGTCATGAACATATTCAATAGGGAGAAAATACCACAACCACTGTTCAAAGTTGAATTACAATATGATAACAAGAAAACCACTCAGCACCCGATCTACAATTTAAGGTACCTACTCCACCGCAAAATAACAGTGGAAACACCGCATAAACGAACAAACCCTCCGCAGTGTTATAACTGTCAGGAATACGGGCACACGAGGTCGTATTGTAGATTACCTTCTGTCTGTGTTATCTGTGGTGGACTGCACAAATCTGCGGAATGCAATGATCCTAGCTCTCGAAAATGTGGAAACTGTGGTGGGAACCACTCGGCTAACTATCGAGGATGCCCCATATTCCAAAAACTTAAGTCCAGGCCAACTAACTCTTCTGCACCAATTTCCAGCCAACATAATGCGCCTACCACTCCACACCTGGCTCCTAAGCATACAACCACCAAAAACTCCATAGTCAATCCAAATGTCACATATGCCGACACTCTACGTATTGCTCAAAATAACAGAACAGAAACTCAGTCAACCATACAGCACCCACACACTGGCTCGAACTTAGAAAACACTGTCTCAACGCTGGTCCAGCATATGCAAACGTTCATGACAAATATGCAAAACATGATGCAAGAAATGCTTAGGAACCAGACCACTATGCTACAGATGATGATGAATAGCAGACCATGATCTGCCACCTATCAACCAAAACCAGTGGAACTTTTTTAAGTAACTCTTTATCAATACTTCTTGATTTTTCGCCTAGTCATAAGCTTATTATTAATATTATTATAAGCGTAATATCTCTCTTAAAATCAACTGCCACATATATTTTTGCTCTGCTTGTTCCAATATGGGTATGACAGCTAGAGACGTCACACACACCATGTTAAGAGTCCTTGAAAAAAACATATGGGATTACATATTTGCCATTTAAATGCTCAAAGTTTACGAAATAAGACTGACGAACTTAGACACATTTTTGAAAATTCTGCCATACACGTCATATGCGTGTCTGAGACGTGGTTCATGCCTGTCGAACTTAGCTCCCTCTTTGATTTAAATGGTTATACACTCTTTCGAGCCGACCGCTATAGTCATGCAGGCGGTGTTGCCGTATACATAAAAAGCCACATACACTGTTCATTGGTGTGCAAGTCTAGTCCAGACAGTCCTATTGAATACATTTTTATTAATATAAGTAGGGGACACAACAAACTTTTGGTGGGTTGCGTATACCGACCTCACCGTAGTACTGATTTTACTGAGCTCGTAACGACAATCGGGGATGTTACTATCGGATATCCCGATGTGATCATTAGCGGAGATTTCAATAGCAATCTTCTGTTAGAAAACAACTTTATTGACGAGATGCATGCGCTTGGTCTTGTCTCCGTTAATACGTCAAACCCGACTCATTACACCGCTCATACATCTACCGTCATTGACCTATTCTTAGTCAATAACATAAATAAGGTCCTCCTTTACGATCAGCTAAACGCTTCAAATTTCTCGCATCATGACCTGATTTTCATGACGTATAATTTTCAACTTCATAATGCTCACATTAACCATGCCTATAGAGATTTTAAGGGTGTGGTTATTAACGAACTAGAATGTGCAGCGAACCAAGTTAACTGGAGTGAGGTTATGTTTTTACCGGACAGTGAGGCAAAAATACTTTGGTTCAATAACAATGTTCGGTTACTGTATGATGCCTACGTCCCTAAAAAAATTGCTAGGGCGAATTCGCTTGAATGTCCATGGTTTAACAACTACATTCAACGATTGATGTTAGCCAGGGACGAGGCCTATAGCGCATGGAAGCGTACGCGTGCTCCCGAGCACCATGAATTATTTAAGCACCTACGCAGAAAGGTTTCCTATGCTATTAGGCGTGCTAAAATAGCGTATTACGGATCAAAGTTTGCCTCTGCTACTAGCACCGCGAAGAAATGGTCCATGATTAGGGAGATCGGTATCAACAGGAACACTATCCAAACTCCAGTTAACCTCGACGTTAACGAAATAAATAAAAAATTTGTAAGCATACCAATGAATACCCCCGATGTCTCCCAGTATTTAGAAATGGAAACTGCCTTTGGTTTTAGCTCACTTAAGTTTGATTGCGTGAGTGGTGCCGAAGTGCTAGCGTGCATACTAGACACGAAGTCGAATGCTATTGGTCTGGATGACGTTGACCCTAGATTTATAAAATTGATTCTCCCAACGGTGTTACGTTGTATTACATCGATTTTTAATGATATAATCATGCGTTCGACCTTTCCGAACTGTTGGAAATTAGCAAAAATCATACCTATACCGAAAAGCAATGGGGATCTTAGACCAATAGCAATCCTTCCGTTCCTCTCCAAAGTGTTTGAAAAAATCATAAAAAAACAGATATGTGATTATGTCCGTATCAACTCACTAATGGTTGATTCTCAGTCTGGTTTTCGGAAAAATAGATCGTGCACTACCACATTAATAGATGTGGCTGAAAGCATTAGGGGCAAATTGGACAATAATAACATGTCATTCCTTGTGTTACTCGACCATACAAAGGTTTTTGATTCAGTTGACCATGCCTTACTAAGCATTAAGCTAAGGAAGTTGTTTAACTTTGATTTCACATCCGCTCAGTTAGTGGAAACATATATCACTAACAGGTATCAACGTGTATTTGCTAACAACATTTTCTCCGACCCACTCCCGATTCGGCGAGGGGTCCCTCAGGGGTCCGTTCTGGGTCCACTGCTCTTTTCATTGTATGTAAATGACTTGCCTAACTGTCTCAGATGGTGCCAAGTACATATGTACGCGGATGATGTTCAGATCTGGACCAGTGGACCCCCAGATCACATTATCAACACAGCCACCAAAATCAATGAGGATCTGACTAATATTGCAAACTGGGCCTCTTCCAATGGTCTGGCCCTAAATCCTTCAAAAACTAAGTGCATAGCTTTTTGCAGGAGGGCAGACCTGAGGAACGTTAAAATCCGCTTATTAGGGACGGACGTTGAGCTAGTAGATACTGTTAAAAACCTCGGAGTGACATTTAGTAGAACGCTCACCTGGGAGAAACACATTAACAAAAACGTGGGACAGGTATACGGAATGCTAAGATCACTCTGGCACTTACAGTGGTTCACACCAATACATATTAGAAAATTATTGGCCAAAGCTTATCTTTATCCCAAACTCCTCTATGGATGTGAGCTGTTTGCCAATTGTGATTCCATTTCTAAACTGAAACTTCAAAAGGCTAACAACTCAATTATACGATACGTTTTTGGGTTGAGGAGGTATGACCGCGTCTCGAGTTACACGATATCTCTGTTATCGGTTAACCTGGAGGACCTGCTCAAATGCAGATCTCTTTATTTACTGCATAAAATTGTCACCCAACAGGACCCCGGTTACCTGTTTAACAGACTCGAATTTTCATTGTCCAACCGTAACCACAATATCAAACCCATTCGTCATACTTACCTTATGTCTGAACGTCATTTTTTTATTTTTGCAATCCTATGGTGGAATTCCATCCCCGTCCGTCTACAGACTACACGGAATTCTACTCGTATCTCATATAAGCTTCGAGCTGGAGAGGTAGGAGGCACCCATGTAAATTATATATATTTTTGTATATTTACACTTGAAACTTGAAATAAATGATTATTATTATTATTAGTGGATAAGGATGGTAAAAAAAAAAAAAATTAAATCCAGATATATTATGGCCTAAAAAATCCAATGATGTTGCACCGAAAGTACATTTGTTCGGTTTAATGTTTAGACCATATTCGTCTAACCGATCAAAAACTGTTTTTAAATGTTCTAGGTGTTGATTTTCTGTCTCACTAGCTTCTAAAACGTCGTCTATGTATACAAATATACACTAAAAACCTCATTGTCGAAACGTTGGAAAGTTTGGGCCGAATTCCTAAAGGCATTCTAATAAATTTAAACATCCCGAAAGGGGTTGTTATTGCAGTTTTGAAAATATCTTCCTCAGCCATTGGTATTTGATGGTAGGCTTTGACTAAATCGAGTTTAGAAAATACTTACTTATTGTGTAGATTAATATTGAAGTCATGTATATATGGTAAAGGGTAACGATCAGGAATAGTGACACAATTTAATCGTCTAAAGTCACCGCAAGGACACCATTCGTTAGAGTCCATTTTCGGTACAAAGTGCAGTGCTGAAGCTACAGATGAATTAGATGGTCTGCAAATACCTGATTTAACAAGAAAGTCGAACTCTTCTTTGGCAACTTTATATTTGATAGGGTCTAATATTCGTAGTTTTGAGAATGGGAGAACACTTTTAGTTTCAAGTCTGTGAACTGTCTTATGTTTGTGTTGTAATAGTTCAGTTTTATAAGTTTGTTATCTTCACTTACATTTAAGTTAATATGTATATACGAATTTGTATGATTAATAATAAATAGATACTTGAATTGAAGAATACAACATGGCGCAGCCGTGCGGTCTTAAAAACGAAGAAAATTTTACATGCACTATGGCTTCTTATGATTCGTCAGGCTCAGATGTTCGAAAGCCAGATTTTTTGAGGCTTGAGGGTAATGTGGCTGAAAACTAGTTATTTTTAAACAGAATTTTGATGTTTTTGCGATTACTATTGCACTTGATGAAAAGTCTTAACACCAAAGAGTTGGTATTTTTCTAAATTCATGTGGCCCAGATATTATAGAAGTGTTCAATACTTTTAGATTATCAGCAGAGCAAAAGAAAAAATATGATGTTGTTGTTAAAGCAAAAAGGAGAAAATTACGCTGAACAGATTCAATATGATCTATATAACATCTGTAGCTGGGTGCCCAGACTACGCTGCAATACTCCAACGTAGGTCTAACAAGAGCAGTGTATAAACGCTTAGTTATATAAGGATCTTTGAATTCCTTTTACCATCTCTTCAAAAATCCTAATAGGGACTTCGCCTTATTTACAGCAGACTCGATGTGTAGATTGAATTTCAATCTAGAATCGAGCATAACACCTAAATCAAGAAAATTAGAAACATTTTCGAGCATGTGATTTTCAATACAATAAGATGAAGGCAGTGTTGAGGACCATGTGAAAGATAGCTTCTTACACTTTTTTAAATTTAGTTCCATACCGTTTACCTTACACCATATATATAACCCATTTAAGTCCCGCTGAAGCAAATTTGAATAGACTAAAGAATCGAACGAGTAATATATTTTTACATCATCAGCAAACATTAATGTTTTTGAATACTTAATACATGTAGGAAGGTCGTTAACAAATAAAGTAAAGAGAAGGGGCCCTAAATGACTACCCTGTGGGACACCAGATGTCACAGTAATTTTACGAGAAAAGCACGAGTTGAATAAGACTTTTTGAGTACGACCTGTAAGATAGTGATAGAACCACGAACACATATTTTCAGGGAACCCTATACAACGCAGTTTAAAAATTAAAAGTTTTGAATCAACTCGATCAAAAGCCTTAGAAAAATCGGTATAAATTACATCAGTTTGCTTATGTTCAGAGAATGCATGAAATATGTCACCAATTAATTCTAGTAAGTTCGTAGCCGTAGACCTGCCTCTAAAAAACCCATGTTGATTTGACGAAAGTATAGTTTTTATCATAGGAGTAATTCGAAATAGTTAATAAGGACTCGAAAAGCTTAGATAAAACGCTTAATTTGGCAATCCCTCTATAATTTTCAATATTGATTCTAGAGCCACTTTTATAAAGTGGGATAATAAAGCTGTGTTTCCAAATAGACGGAAAAAAACCGTATGATAAACATTTGTTGAAAATTCGAGTCAGTGGAGGAGTTAGGATATCAGCACAAGATCGAAGAATACAGGATGGTAAACCATCGGGACCAGGTAACGTGGAAAATTTTATTTTGGACAGACTGTGATAAACTTCATCTTCGGAAAATTGAATAGATGGAAATATATCGAAATTATTTATGGGATAAGGATAATTGTCAATGTTGTCAATGTTAATACTAGTTTGAGAATAAGACTTTTCGAAAAAGTCAGCAAATAAGTTTACTATATCGGAGAGATTCGAAGACTCTGAATTACCATACCGCATTAAAGAAGGACAACATTTTACTTTACGCTTAGAATCGATAAACTTGTAAAATACCCTAGGTTCAACTAATAATTTTACTTTCATACTCTGAATATATTGATTATAATATTTATTTTTAAGGGAGTTGAATTCACGTTTAATGTTGGAATAATTAATGTAGTCCACGGTGGAACCACTAAGCTTAAACTTTTTAAATAGTCTGCTTTTTTTGTTACGAATAATCCTCAGATGTTTATTAAACCAAATAGGACCGTTTGATGAAGAAGAAGTCAATTTCGTTGGTACAGAAGAAGAAATAGCAGAAAAAATGGCGTTATATAATAGTAATAAAGACCTATCAATGTTATTATAATTTAAATTCCAGTCGACAACAGATAGTAGACTTCTCAGTTTAGTATAATTGGTTCTGCCAAAGGAGAATGTAGGGCTGTTTCCAATGTTATAGCAATTAGTTATCAGCAAATTATCCAAAGTAAAAAGCAAGGTAGGATGATAAATGTCCTCAGGACAAACAAATGGCTCAACTCGAGCAATTTTGAAATTAGTGTCATTAAAAAGAACCCAATCTAGAAGTCTTCCATTAGCATTAAAAATAGAATTCACTTGATACAGGCATAATTCATAAATTTCATCAAATATACTATTATATATAACAGGATATGAGATAGGTATGTAATAGCCAAGTTCCTCATTCAGATTCCAGCAAGTATGAGGAAGATTAAAGTCCCCAAGCACTAGCATTTTATCATTAACTTTTAAACGCAAGGACATTTCTTTAATAAGATGGATGTGCTTTAAGTAGATTGATACATCTGGCAATGGGGGTATATACGAACACGATATAAACAAGTTAAAGTTCAAAAATTTAAGTTGAACGCCAACAAACTCAACATCAACATTAGTTGAGAAGTCAACCAAAAAAGAAGGTAATGAATTATGGACAGCAATTAAGACTCCACCTCCAACTTTCTGGATTCTGTCTTTCCTAAAAACGTGATAGTCAGCACAAAAAACCTCAGAATTATTGACTTCAGGCTTAAGCCAAGTTTCTGTAAAAACAACAACGTTAAATTCGGACGCAACGGAATTAACAAGAACCTGATTTAGTTTAGTATTTAAACCGCGGACGTTTTGGTAAATCAAAGACAATAAATTATTTAGTTTTTTGAAGGTGAGGCCTGAATATCAAGATTAACTGGAGTCTTACGCCGAGGGATAAATTCTTTAACAAGAGCCCTCGGGGGCCAAAATTGTTTATTTAAGAATTTTTCAAATAATGACTGAGGCGTTATTACTTTAAAGGAACAAATATCGCGTTGTTGTGAAGACTTGAATTTAAAAATACTTATTTTTGACACATCGAGATCGGAGCATTTGCGCTCAATATATTTTCTAACCTTATCCACAGATGTATCAGATGCCAATCTAAAAATGAAAATTGCTTTCCGAACAGGGATAACTACAAGTTCAGTATCATCATTCTCAGAACTGACCGGAACGATTGAAGGGACATTTACAGAGCGATCACCATTATTTGGAGGCACCTGAAGCAGTTGAACATCGGTAGAAGTTGCATGACCAGTTGTAACCCTCTCTCTTTGGACAATTGGAACACTATCAATAATGCTAGAAAGACCAGGACCATCAGCATTTAGAGAATAGTCAATATTTATAGACGGAATCGGTAGAGGTTGATCAGATGGAGAAGTTACGTGAGCATTCTTAACAATATTTGGTACAGAAGATACCACAGGTACATTTGGGGAAGCATATTCAGATGGAGGTTGGACAGTTAAGGATGGTATATTATCAGACACGCCAAAATCCACATTATTCAAAGCATTTGAAGCTTCAATCTCAGACATACACGGAGAATTAGATGATATTGAATTGAAAGACAGGCAATTGGGAGAAATTTGTAGTGAAAGAGTCGAACCAACATTAGACGGACGGACTTTAGGATCGAAATCCGAACATTCTAAGAGTTTACAATTATTAAACATTTCTTCCAATTTAGTAAATTCGTCCGAGAGTGCTTTCAGCTCTCTACCCAAATCTACAAAGCCTCTCTGGGTTTGTTTAAATAATTTAAACAAATCCAGATCTTTCTTACGACAGTCGCCACATGACCAACGTAGACCTTTAGAGCGATTGACTATGTGATCGAATTGGCGTCCGCTAAATCCTGCACACTTGGGATGAGCCGATCGATCACATAGCCAGCATCATGGACAGTTTCCTTACAATTTAAATAAATGCAATTAATGTTATTCATTATGAAGAAAAAAGCGGCTAAAATATATTTTATGCAAGGAGAATCAAGAAACACTGTTAGTTAAAATTACAAGTTATATTAAATAATAAAAGTGTATTAAGCCTAAACCAACAACAGCCTAAAAGTATGCTAAATCAAGTTTATTTAATAAAAACTGAGAAGATCGACAAGAAAAGGAGAAAGAGGGAGAAAATAAAATAAGTGAGAATATATACGAAATTGCCTAAAGAGGAATATCCAAGAAATGAAAATAAAAGAGAAAATGAAAGAAAAAAAAAATAGCGTCAAATAGCCTATTTAACACTTTTTAATATACTTTACTTATATCAATTAAATTTGTCCCAGTGCACAACACAACCAATGAACAAGATTTAATTAAACTTTAAATATATTTTTGATAAATTTAAAATGCCAAATTCACTATTTATTTTATTTATTTTAATAACCGAGCTTAAGCGTACAGAAAAATGTGATCAATCACAAAAATCGCGTTGCCAGACTTTTTGGATTCTTCCTCCCTACGAGAATAGACTTCTTCTCATTGATTTGCCAACGTTGGAAAAAAGGCGGGAAATTTTAGGTGCAAAAATAATAAAAGGTATTGTTTGTTCACCTATTTTGCTTGAGAGGATCTCTTTTAACATTCCCAATAGGTTTACTAGGCACTTTAATCTAATTAAATTGTCTCAGTGTCGCACAAATTACCAATTACATAACCCCTTCCGGGTTCTTTGCAAAATGTTTAATGACAACTATCATCTTTTTGACCCGGCTACAGATAACATTGGTACTATTAGAAATACACTATTACGTTCGCGCTTTCGGTTGCCAGACTGATGGTTTTGTTGGTACATGTTTCTATTGTAAATGTGCTAACAAAATGTCTTATATTGGATAAATATTTGTTTTTGGCAACACATGCTATATTGAAAATGTGTTGACAAAAATCTTTATATATTAATATATTTTATTATTTAATAATTAATTTTTTATTTTTAATTTTTTACTCCTAATTAAACTTAGCACATAAGCTAATTGTATTATTATATTTAGTTCATAAGTTTTTAATTAGTTGGATTATAATGCAACTAACTAATTCTAACTCTATATTATTCTAAACTAGTTCTTTTTTGTTAAATAAATGAATGAAATTCTTAAATTGATATTATCTCTAGTATTAAGGTTCGAATTGTATACATTCTATTTATCTTTTTATTATTTTTAGTAAAAATTTTATCTTTTGTACAATATATAAGCTACTTTGTAATTTTTTTTTTATACCCTCCACCTTAGGGAAGAGGGTATATTCACTTTGATCATCCGTTAACAAAACACATCGAAGGAAGCGTCGGAGACCCCACAAACCATATATATTCTTAATCAGCATGAAAAGAGAAATCGTTTGAGACATGTCCGTCCGTGTGTCCGTGTGTCCGTCTGTTTTTGGCACTCTCACGGTCGTAATTTTTGAGATATCAAATTGAAACTTTGCATACGTATTCTTAGTTCAATTTCGCTGTTCCGTATTGAAATTGGGCAAAATCGGTAAAGAGACACGCCCTCAATAAACGAAAATCTCATCATACCTCGAAAAAATTGTATCTTTAAAAAATTATATATCGCACAATACTATGCCTATCAAGTTGAAATTTGGTATAAATATAAGTGGTACCGTTACTCAACACTGTGCTAAAAATGGGCATGATTGATTAACGCAAATGCCTATAATTTAAAAAAAAACACTATTTGCGTAAGTACATGAAATAGTCGTAGACATGAATATGGCAATAAGAACTTATTTTTTAGAGAATTATAAAAGGTGGAGGGTATTTAAGCTTCGGTCTTAACCGAACTTCTCTATCTTGTTTTTTTTTTCTTTCTTTTTGTACTAATTTATATACAATGTTTTCAAGTGTTTTCTTATATTTATATATATATATTTTTTGCTGCTGTTGCTCTGTTGTTGTTGTTGTTGTGTGGCGGTTGCTGTTGCTGCTCTTTTTTTTTATAATTTATAATAACTGTATACTTTTATGGTCTTAAATGTTATAGTATCGCCTGTAGAACCGTCTGTAATATAACTTTGAATATGTGTGTGTCCATGTAATTATACATGTGTGTACATATAGTGTACATTGTCCGGTCGACCATGCCAAGCAATCATCGTTTGTATTGCATTGTCGCATTTTTGATGTGCAAGCAAAATGCAACAAATTATGCGACGGTCATTTAATACTTTCAACACTTGTGTAAACAACCAAGTGGAAATGTCTTTGATTTACTAATAATAACAATAATAAATGCTGTTCCAAAGAACAGCATAATGCACAACTGCATGAGCATGTATATTGATGTGCATTCCAAAGAAATGCATCTTTGCATAAAAGATGAAATTACAAAAACTGCTTATTTTGCGAATGTGTCGTCTGGACGAATGTCCAATCGACACATCATAATAACAGCGTTCCCACGTATAAACCACATATAACATAAACACACAAACACATGTATGTACTAAGCTTATAAATATAAGAATACACTTAGAATTAAGTCACACTTGAAAACTCACTCTATGTTAAAACATCTAGAACTCTTGAGTCAATAAAACATTTTTAATTAATAATAAAATATGTTTTTTTTTTATGTTTAACAAATATCGTTAACAAAACTGGCGCAGTCGGAAAAGGATCTACGATGATCCCTTAAAACGCGAAAGTAAATCGCGAAATAAAAAAAAAAAAAAAAAATTAATTATTAATCGACGAATGAAAATCGTCAAAGGATCTCAGAATCCTTAAAACGCGAATGTAAATCGCAAAATAAAAAAAAAAAAATAAAAAATAGAAGACCTCACAACCCAGCCAAAGGGTATATAAAAGAAAGCCAAGTATTGAAGGAAGACCTTACAACCCAGCCAAAGGGTATCAGAAACTTAAACAACATCAGCAACATCAACAATATCAACAATATCAACAATATCAACAACATTAGCAATATCAGCAACACCAACAACATTAGCAACATCAGCAACAACAACAATATCAACAACATTATCAACAGCATCAAGTAACAAAAAGAATATCAGTGAGTAGAGTGCTTATATACGATAAGATAATATAAAGTGAAATATTAGAAAATTTTTTTTTACGTGAAATGGAAAACACTCGTAGAAGATAAAAACAAGAGAAAATTTTTTTTTTTTGAGAAGTTAGATTTTTAAAACGTTTATACTAAATAAAAGACCACCTTTGAAAGGTAAATAGAAAAAAAAGTGAATTTTGAATTATTGTTGCTTAAAAAAGAAAGAAAAAACCAAATTATATTTTTATTTTTAAGATTTGCAAATTTGAGAGTTGAAGTGCACTTGTTAGAAACCAAAATGACTACAGAACAGCAAATACAATTACCAAGTATTGACCCTTATAAATTTTTGGGCAATTTACCTATTTTTGATGGTAACAAAGACGACTTACATACCTTCATAATATTGATCGACAGGGTACATCCTGTTTTGCAACTCTATGACACTGTACAACAATCAATATTTTCGGACTTAATAAAGAGCAAGACTAAGGGTAAAGCTAGGGAAATTTTGGAAATTAATAGCCACTTGAGTTCATGGACGGATATTAAGACAGCATTGTTAAATAATTTTGGGGAAAGGAAATCCGTAGAAGAACTTTACGACGAGTTGCGAGCTGTAACTTATAAAAATAATTGCTGGTCTTCTATAATGAAATTAAGGTAAGACTGAGAGATTTAAATAATAGAGCAGCTACTTCAGCGGGAGACGCGACTGTTATGGCTGGAATTGTAGTCAATAATAAGAAAACTGCACTTGGTATATTTAAAAGTAAAATGGCTGAACCCATGAAAACCATACTTATGTGTAGAAATCCAGATTCATTGGAGCCTGCAATGGACATATTGTATGAGGGAGGTTATGACAAATTATATAGACCGACAGAAAAGAGGACTAAAGATATTTATCAGAATCCACGCTACAATAATAATAATAAACAAAACTATAACCGTGGATATAATAGTAATAACAACAATTTCAATCAGAACGGAAATCGAAATCCTAATTATAATAATAATTATAAACCTAATAATTATATTGGACAAAATAACAACAATTCTAATAACAACAGAAATAGTATTAACAGAAACCAAAATCCTAGTTATAATAATAACCATAACCGAAATTTCAATAACCCCCAATACAACTATCAGCCAACAAGGCATTTTAATACCAGTAGTGTACCTAATCAAAATCCATTTAATAGACCTACGAATAACGTCTTTAATCCGCGTAATATGATTCTCCAGAATCGTCCAGAACCCATGGACATTAACAACGTACGTACTGAGCAAATAAGACCTAACAGACGTACACAAAACCAAAACAATAACGACGGAAATAAATATAATGTACAACGCAATGCCCAAATAACAGAAAATTTTCAGGAACATGCCTCAATGGAGGACTTCCGTATATAACTGTAGAAGCAAAAATAGCCCCACTAAAGTTCTTGATCGATACGGGAGCCACCCACTCAATAATAAATCGGGGACTTTGTAACCCAAAATGGAAAACTCCTACAGAACTTACAATAATAAAAACTTTACAACATACAATAGAGGTGAATGAAACAGTTTCTATACCTCTGTTTAAAGAATTAGGCAACGATAAACAAAGAGTACAATTTTTAGTTTGCCAATTTCATGATAAGTAGGATGGGATAATAGGAAATAATATCCTTTTGCAATTAGGAGCAGTGATAGACCTAAAGAAAAATATATTGCATGTAGAAGGTAAAAAAGTACCCCTACAATTTGAACATGAGGACAGAGAGTATTCTTTTAATAAATCAGGAACCTATAAGTTAAAACTATATACGCAACATAAAGACGGATTGGTCTACATAAAGAGAAAGATATCAAAAAATAATAAAGTAGAAGTAAAAGAAGGAGTATACGAGGCAGAGAACTATGAAGTTAAAACAATAGTAAACGCAAATATTGAATGCCAAAGCATTGTTAAATTTCCTACATTAGAGACAGAAAAGGTAACCAAAGAGAATTTTCACATATATGATACAGACAAACCTTTGAGAAACGACATTAGTAGGGAATTACGAACAGACCATTTGAATAAGGAAGAAAAGTATAACTTAATGAAGTTGACTAGTTCATACGAAGATGTTTTTTATACAGAAGATTCTGATTTAACATTCACTAATGCAATAAAGCATGAAATTAGAACGACAACTAATGACCCAATCTTCGTAAAAACATATAGATATCCTTATATAAATAAAGACGAGGTACGTAAACAGATAAATGAAATGTCAAATAATGGAATAATTAGGCACAGCCACTCTCCATATTCGGCACCCGTTTGGATAGTTCCTAAAAAATTGGACGCAAGCGGTAAACAAAAATGGAGACTTGTTGTTGATTATAGGAAGTTAAATGAAATTACAGTAGATGATATATATCCAATTCCTAATATTGATGAAATATTGGAAAAATTGGGAAGAAGCATGTACTTCACCACTTTAGATTTGGCCAAGGGATTCCATCAGATTGAAATAAACGAAAATGACGTACATAAAACAGCATTTAGTGTAGAAAATGGACATTACGAGTTCGTACGTATGCCTTTTGGACTGAAAACAGCACCAGCGACATTTCAGAGACTAATGAATAACGTATTGCACGATTACATTAACAAAATATGTTTGGTTTATCTTGACGATATAATTATTTTTTCCACCTCACTCCAAGAACATGTAGTTTCATTGAAGAAAATATTTCAAAGACTACGAGAAGCAAATTTAAAGATACAATTAGATAAATGTGAATTCATGAAAAGGGAAGCCGAATTTTTAGGCCGTATAGTAACTCAAGAGGGTATAAAACCAAACCCCAACAAAATAGAAGCAATAGTTAAATTCCCACTACCAAAAACGAGAAAAAAAATTCAACAGTTTATCGGACTGGCAGGTTATTATAGAAAGTTTATAAAGGACTTCTCAGGTATTGCAAAGCCTATGTTAAAGTACCTAAAAAAGGATACTAAAGAAATAAATATTAAAGATGAACAGTATGTAAAAAGTTTTGAAACCCTGAAACGAATAATTGTTAATCATCCCGTTCTGATCTACCCCGATTTTGAGAAACAATTTACACTTCAAACGGATGCCAGTAATACAGCTTTAGGAGCTGTACTATCACAGGAAGGACATCCAATATGCTATGCAAGCAGAACATTGAACCAACATGAGAAAAATTATAGTACAATTGAAAAAGAACTATTAGCCATAATTTGGGCTACTAAACATTTTAGACCATATTTGTTTGGAAGGAAGTTTTTAATAGAAACAGACCACAGACCTTTGACATGGTTGTTTTCGGTAAAAGAACCCAATTCGAAGTTAGTTCGTTGACGATTACGCCTACAAGAATACGATTATCAGATCGTATATAAGAAAGGCGTACAGAATGGAAATGCAGACGCTTTGTCTAGAATAGAAATAAATTTAGAGGAAGGCACAAACGTCATAGCCGAAACAAATAACCCTATCAACTTTTATAAGAGACAAATAATATTTGTTAAAACAAACTCAGGTTCATTGCGAATTAGAAATTCACAGGTATTTGACTCTAAAAGAAAAACTATATATGCGAAAGAATTCGACGTTAGTACTGTAATAACACTTATAAAGAATCACTTTGACCCAAATAAATTAAACGCAGTACATATAGCAGACGAAACGATTTTCGAACGATTCAAAGAAGTTGCTTTACAACATTTTAGTAATAGCCACAATAGAAATTTTAAAATATTAAGATGTAAGAAATTGTTAAGAGACATCACAGATGAAAACGAATTGACAACATTGATCGAACAAGAGCATAAGAAAAATAATCATAGAGGAATAAATGAAAACCTGGCTCAATTTAAAGAACAAATATATCACCCACAATTAAAACGACGTATTACACAATATATAAACAATTGTGATATTTGTAATAAAGAAAAATATGACAGAAACCCTCTAAAATTAAAATTTAAGGTGACAGAAACACCAAACAAACCAAGAGAAATAATACACATAGATGTATTCTATAGTTTAAATAAAACATTATTTTTGACATTTGTCGATAAATTCTCTAAATACGCACAGGCATATAAAATACAAAATAGATCTTGGACAGAGTTCAAATTAACCCTGACCCGATACTTGGGATCATACGGACATATAGATAAGATAATTGTAGACAATGAATTAGGATTCAAAGCATTACCATTAATGGAATTTTTAAGAGAACAGAATATAGAGATACATTATACTTCTAACAATAATCATACGTCAAACGCCGATGTTGAGCGATTGCATAACACAATAAACGAACATATTAGATTGTTGAAACACAATCCAGAAAATGACTTAGAAACAGTCGAGGAAAAAATCTATAAAATCATTATATACTATAACAATTCTATACACTCCATCACAGGAGTAAAGCCAATAGATTTTATAACAGGGAATATAACTCCAGATGAATATCTTATTATTAAAGAAAAAATAGAAAAGATTAAAGAGAGAACAATAAATAAACTTAATGAAAAACGTGACGATAACGAAGTCATAGAAGGTCCCATATATATTAAAGAAGTTAGAGGAGGTAAAAATTATACCAAATTCAGGAAGGTAAACGTACGCAAATTAGACGACGACCATGTAATAACCGCTAAAGGACATAAATATTATAGAGGACACATTAAAAGAAAAAAGAAATTTACTAATGCAAATGTGGGAATAGATAACGACAATATAGGAGGTATGAACAATGATTTGAACCAACTTCAGAATACAGCATAAAAAATTATAAAAGCGTAGTTGATTGATGGTAATTAATGAAATGTATAATTGAAAAGAAATATATAAATACACCTAAACTGATGATATCGCGTACGAATCTATCAGTAGAAGAAAAATTAAAATTAATAAACATTTGTATAACAAATACAATGAATAATCCAATGAAATAAAAACTTGTCAAAGCATTGAATAAGTCCAATTGTAATTTTATTTTTGTGGTTTCTTTTAATTATTGACAAGAGAAACCTCTTTAAGGATGGCTTTTAAACCATCCAAATAATAATATCGCTCTTGCTATATGCGGTATAGCGACCTCAGTGCTTCCTCTGAGAAGGCATTGCATGCCAACATTTACCATGTATATAACCTTCACTTTTGATTCTCGCGATACCCCTACGTTCGACAGGTCCACATTGAGAAGGACCTCCACTAATTTTCTTCCCTTACTGGATCCGAGAAAGGCAAGCATTTCATCCGGCTGTAGGGATACCCCCCAATCACCCAGGAAGTTCCTTATTACCTCTAATTCAATTACTAGGGTGTCCATGTCTGGAAAATATAAATAAAATGAAGAAAGGAAAAGAGAAGGAATGCACAGCAAACCTTCTTAATCAGCTCTGTTTTTGGGGATGACTATAATGGAATAACCAAAACGAACTTAATTTATACCCAAGAAAAGCTGAATCAGAAGAAATCAGATGCCACCAAGATGCCCAAAAGATCAATAATAATAATAATAATAATAAACTAACTCATTTACCCACTCTGATACATCACATTCCTTAATGTGTATACCTCTCAATAATAACGAAATAGAATATCCGAAATAAAGCGGCATAATAAAAGGGCATACAATCTTGCAGTGTTGACATATACCACTGGTAGACGAGATCGCCCTACCTAACGTAAACAAACGCACTCACAGTGAGCATCTTGCTCAGCAGAATATGTAAATGAATAGGTTTGTAAACAAAACAAAAAATAATGACGCATGTTGACGCGCGAGCGTGTTGATGCGTTATGAAATCGTAAACAGAATAAAGAAACAAAAGTAGAGCAATGACCTCTTACAGAATTAACTGACCGACCTCAACATTGAGAGAATGGTAAAAACAAATATAGTTATCACGAAAACACTGTTAGAATCTTTGACGAAATAATAATTATAACAATTTTGGTCCCAAAATTCGAAAATGATACATACACTAAAATGATTTTTGTACCCATGCCTAACGTAAATAATAAGTGCATACGACTCTCTCATGAGGAAATATTGTTAGATAAATATAATAATATATATAATAAAAACGTATCTAAAAATTTAAGAAATAACTTAATAAGTTTAGGAGATAAGTGCCTATCTAACATAATAAATAATAATGAGGCAAATTGCCAAATGAAAAATTGTAACCAAAGTAGTATCAGGGAAATAAATTCGGGATTCTTGATACTTATGAATTTTAACGAAAGTATAAGAACAAACTGTCATAAGAAACAGAAACAGTTCCAAGGAACATTTATATTAAAATTTTTCAATTGTTTTATAGAAATAGGAAAAAAGAACTACACTAATTATATAATAAGAATTCACGATGAAATTGTAATATCCCAAATGTTAACAAAAATTAAAGAAAATAAGTCAATGAACTATGCCGATTTAACGGCTGAAGAATTGTCAATTGCACATGTACATTATAAAGATATGTTGGATGGCTCAATTAGAAGCCAAAAAATCACTAAAATTGTAAACACGGGAACAGACGCTGTAATGTTCATAATAATATTAATATTGATATATGTTTTGCTTAGTAGAAAAAAGTCCGCAGTTCCCCAAATCTCGCCGGAGTCTCGATCTAACGGTGGGGGTGTTATAGTATCGCCTGTAGAACCGTCTGTAATATAACTTTGAATATGTGTGTGTCCATGTAATTATACATGTGTGTACATATAGTGTACATTGTCCGGTCGACCATGCCAAGCAATCATCGTTTGTATTGCATTGTCGCATTTTTGATGTGCAAGCAAAATGCAACAAATTATGCGACGGTCATTTAATACTTTCAACACTTGTGTAAACAACCAAGTGGAAATGTCTTTGATTTACTAATAATAACAATAATAAATGCTGTTCCAAAGAACAGCATAATGCACAACTGCATGAGCATGTATATTGATGTGCATTCCAAAGAAATGCATCTTTGCATAAAAGATGAAATTACAAAAACTGCTTATTTTGCGAATGTGTCGTCTGGACGAATGTCCAATCGACACATCATAATAACAGCGTTCCCACGTATAAACCACATATAACATAAACACACAAACACATGTATGTACTAAGCTTATAAATATAAGAATACACTTAGAATTAAGTCACTCTTGAAAACTCACTCTATGTTAAAACATCTAGAATTCTTGAGTCAATAAAACATTTTTAATTAATAATAAAATATGTTTTTTTTATGTTTAACATATATCGTTAACAAAACTCTTAAACTCTAGATAGCTTTATTAATTTAAGATGTTGTTGCTGTTTTTTTTTTTTTCTCATAATTTTTATACTAAAAATTACTATACTTATTCTCTTTTATATATCAAGTTGCTGAATTATTTAATTGTAGCACTAAATGAAATGAATAAATGAAAGCCATTGAAAAATATTGTATACCAAAGAAAAACGAGGTCTTTAAGCATATAAGTTTGAATCGAGAAAGCAACAGAATGATGAACCGTTTGAAAGCTATTTGTTGGATTTACGGAAACTGGTTAAAAATTGTGGTTGTGAAAATCCAGAAAGAATGGTACGTAATTATAATATATTGTTCTTTTTATTTCGTCAAGTTACAAAGCAAAGTGAGATGTGTAAGGAAGAAAAGTGCAAGGCATTTTTCTTCCCACAACTGTTCGTCTGTTTCACCACACTTCTGTTATGTCTTTGCCGAACCAGGGCCGTCAACATCAACAGGTTGCTGTGTGTGGTGAAACGAACGATCGAGACGCACGAGAAACGAACGTTCGAGAAAAACGGCCGAGCGAGCTGTGTGGTTGAAAGTGAAGAGAGAGCGAAGATATTTATTATTCGTGATTCAACTATCAAAGTGCGTGGTTTTCTGACTGGTCTACTCGCGTATGATTATAATTCCTAAAGTTCACAAAGTTTTAATCTTGTTCTTGTTCGCACCAAGGACAATAGTTTTAGCAAAATATACGCAATTTATTTATAAATTATATAAAAATATTCGCATCAATAAACTATGATCAAATACTTCATACTTCAATTGGAATATAAATACAATAATCTTAGACAATAAATAAAGAAATATTTGAAAATTCATATTAATAATTTTACCAGAGATTTCCATTGTATATTAAATACAACAGTGACTTTAAAAAGAATTGAAAAGAAACAAGATAGAAAAGTTCGGTTAACACCGAAGCTTAAATACCCTCCACCTTTTGTAATTCTCTAAAAAATAAGCTCCTATTGCCATATTTATGTATTTCATGTACTTACGCAAATAGTGTTTTTTTTTTAATTATAGGCGGTTGCGTTATTCAATCACGCCCATTTTTGGCACAGGATTGGATAACGGTGCCACTTATATATACACCAAATTTCAACTTGATAGGCATAGTATTGTGCGATATATAATTTTTTAAAGATACAATTTTTTCGAGGTATGATGAGATTTTCGTTTATTGTGGGCGTGTCTCTTTACCGATTTTGCCCAATTTCAATACGAAACAGCGAAATTGAACTAAAAATACGTATACAAAGTTTCAATTTGATATCTCAAAAATTACGACCGTGAGAGTGCCAACAACAGACGGACACACGGACGGACATGTCCAAAACGATTTCTCTTTTCATGCTGATTAAGAATATATATGGTTTGTGGGGTTTCCGACGCTTCCTTCGATGTGTTGTAAACGGATGATCAAAATGAATATACCCTCTTTCCTAAGGTGGAGGGTATAAAAAGGATTAATCTCAGAAGATTTGCTGCTGAACCCTGGTGCCGACGGTTCACCCCGGCACGTCCAGCAAATTTGTGTATCATTATGGATAAAGTATAATAATATGCTTAAAACTAACTTATACTTAGGGTTGCCGAGTGCACGCGTTTGTTCTTTAACTTAACATAGCATTATATATTACAGCATAGCATACAATATATTACAACACTCCCCCACTTTTTAATACTTTAACTTTTCATTCATTACATTTAATTTCATTATACCCTCCACCTTAGGGAAGAAGGTATATTCATTTTGATCATCCGTTTACAACACATTGATGGAAGCGTCGGAGACCCCACAAACCATATATATTCTTAATCAGCATGAAAAGAGAAATCGTTTTGGACATGTCCGTCCGTGTGTCCGTGTGTCCGTCTGTTGTTGGCACTCTCACGGTCGTAATTTTTGAGATATCAAATTGAAACTTTGTATACGTATTTTTAGTTCAATTTCGCTGTTTCGTATTGAAATTGGGCAAAATCGGTAAAGAAACACGCCCACAATAAACGAAAATCTCATCATACCTCGAAAAAATTGTATCTTTAAAAAATTATATATCGCACAATACTATGCCTATCAAGTTGAAATTTGGTGTATATATAAGTGGTACCGTTATCCAACACTGTGCCGAAAATGGGCGTGATTAATTAAGGCAAACGCCTATAATTTAAAAAAAAACTATTTGCGTAAGTACATGAAATAGTCATATACATAAATATGGCAATAGGAACTTATCTCTAGAGGATTATAAAAGGTGGAGGGTATTTAAGCTTCGGTCTTAACCGAACTTCTCTAACTTGTTTTACACTACTTTTTGAATAGGTTTTCTTACACGTAAATTATATTTATTTTTGGGTGACGGTGATTTTTGCATTTGATTTCTGTTATTACAATTTTGTACAATATTTTCAAAACAACTAGCTTCATTTCGTTTTACATTACTTATATCTTCGTTATTCATTTCATTATTACATACATTTGTATTAGGATTTTTATCCTTATCTTTTGCAAAGGATCCAAGAGTGTACTAGGAACACTATCTGTAAGTTTTAAATTACAATGAATTAATTGATCAGCATGACGCTTCCAAATTTTGTTGTCAAAAGTTTTAACCAAAAACGTTTGGGCACCGAGTTTTTTATAAATGACACCTTTAGTTACTTTACCCGGTTCTGAATAATTTTTTGCAATAATTGTATCATTTTCTTTAAATTTGTTACTTTTGGATCCTAACATAACACATTGCTGAAATTTTGTTTTGGAACTTTGTACAAATTTCGTTTTAAAGCGTTTTTAATTGTTTTAACACAATTATCAGCCTGCCCATTGGTCGCTGGATGCCCTACAGGCGTAGTTATATGCTTAATACCGTTATTATTTAGAAAATCCTGAAATACCTTTGAAGTAAAACCGATACCATTACCTGAAACTATTATTCTTGGAAGACCAAAACGTGCAAAACATTCCCTTAAAACTGCAATAGTAGCTTGAGCCGTCGTATTTTTACCCATATCTATGCATTCTAGTACTTTCAACTATTACCAAACACCATCGATCGAAAATCGGACCAAAAAAAATCAATGTGAATTCTATTCCACACTTCTTCGGACCACTTCCAAGGTTTTAAGGTCCCTTTAGGAGGATTAAAATCTGACATTTGGCAAGGCTCACAACGCTTAACAACTTCTTTTCGTCATGGCTTTGACTAGGCCACCAGCAACATTGGCGTGCCATAGACTTCATTTTAACCACTCCTATATGGGAAGCATGCAAAAATTGAATAATACTTTCTTTTACTGTTTTTGGAATTACCACCCTATAACCCCAAAACAAGCTATCGTCTTCTACTGATAATTCTGATTTAATTCTAAAGTAAGGTAACAAGTCTGTATCTTTACATTTTCGTGGCCATCCGGCTAAAACATTTTTAATTACTTTCTGTATTACATTATCATTTGTCGTAGCAGTACGTATTGTTTCAAAGTTTACTAAATTGTTGTTACTTTGTTTAATAAAATTAACATATACACTCACGTCCGTCTCTTCATCTGTTTCGCAAGAATTACTTGGCATCCTAGAAAAATAATCTGCCACATTGTCTTTAGATTTAACGTGTTCAATATCAAATTGGTAACCTGACAACGTAAACGCGATGCGTTGTAATCGGCTTGACGCCATTACAGGTATGCCTTTCATAGGACTAAAAATATGTTGTAATGGCCTGTTGTCAGTTAATAATACAAAAGGTCGCCCATACAAATAGTAATGAAATTTTTTCACCCCAAACAAAATAGCTGCTGCCTCTTTATCTATTTGTGCATATTTTTTCTCAGCCACTGATAAAGTGCGAGATGCAAATTCTATCGGTCTTTCATATCCCTGGTCATCAACCAGTAATAACACTGCACCAAGTCCAATGGGACTTGCGTCTACAGTCAACTTAGTTTTGTAATTTGGTTTAAAGTGAGCTAAACATTCACTAGAAACTAATAACTTTTTAATGGTACGAATGGCATTAGAACATTCTTCATTCCACTCAAATTTTTTGTTTATTTTTAAAAGCTCAAATAAAGGATTTAATATTATAGACGTATCTGGTAAAAAGCGTCTATAAAAGTTTACAACACCTAAAAAGGCTTGTACTTCACGAACACACATTGGATTAGGCATGCTATTAATCTCTTGAACTTTTTTTGGATTTGTATGCAGTCCGTTTATATAATGTGATGTGTAATAATGTGACCTAAATATTCAATTTTATCACAAAAAAAATCGCACTTATCCGTAGATAATTTAAAACCAGCATTATTTAAAACAGACAGAACTTTTTCCAAACGTTGTATGTGCATAGCCCTATTAGGAGCACTAATTAATATGTCATCAAGAAACTCCACCACCCCGTCAATTCCAGATAACAAAGAATCCATTAATTTTTGAAACAAAGCAGGCGCAGAGGCCAAACCATAAATCAAACATGTATATTGGAACAGACCTTTTGTGGTGGATATTGTGGTGTATTTTCTTGATTCTTTAGCTAATTGCAGTTGTTGATAAGCCATGCTCAAATCCAATTTCGTGAACTCAACCCCACCATATAATTTGGCAAAAACATCTTCTATTCTTGGTAACGGATATTTTTCTACAACCAAACAAGGGTTAATAGTGACTTTGTAATCATCACATATACGAACATCTGGGCAGAATGAAACGCAGTGTTTTTTTCTGATTTAAAGTCTAATTTGCGACGTTTTTCTTTGGGAATATGCAACATTGCAGTGCAACCAAAAATACGAAAATAGCTTACATTTGGTTTCTTTCCTCCCCACAAAATGAATGATTTAAATGAAATTGAGGACGAAACTTCTGAAGTGGGGGCTACCGAAAATGAAGTAGTGGTCCCACGTAGGAGTGAAAGATTGAAAAACAAACCTCGAATAGTTTACAACCGAAAAGCTTTCACAGTTACACAGGATGAAATTGATATCACATCAGATCCTTTGACAGTTAAAGATGCACTATCTCGGACAGACAAACGGAAATGGCAGGAAGCAATGAAAAACGAAATCGACTCATTAACAGAAAATAAAACTTGGGAAGTTGTAGATAAACCGAATAATGTAAACGTAGTGAAGACAAAGTGGGTGTTCAAAATTAAAAAGGAGCAAGAGAATACTGTTCGCTATAAGGCACGTTTGGTCGCAAAAGGTTATGCACAAAAACACGGAATAGACTACGAAGAAGTTTTTTCACCTGTTGTACGATATACCTCCATAAGATACTTATTGGCCTTATCTGTCAAGTTCGGTTAAAAATATTTCAAATGGATGCAGTCACTGCTTTCCTTCAGGGAGACTTAAGTGAAGACATATATATTGAAAGGCCCGAGGGCATACGTGTTGGTAATCATGGACAAGTACTTAAGTTGAAAAAGGCTATATATGGCCTGAAACAATCAAGTCTTGTATGGAATACTAAGTTGGACGGAGCTCTTAGAACATACAACTTGAAACGTTCCAAAGTGGATACGTGTGTTTACTATAATCATTCAAATGAGAAGATGACTTTTGTAGCAATATATGTAGACGATATCCTGATATTTAGCAATGATAAAAATTTTCGTGATGAATTAATATCCAAATTGATGAGCGATTTCAAAATGAAAATAATTGGCGATGCTAAACAACGCTTACGAATAAGAATTACCCGGAAAGGAGATGATATATATTTAGATCAAGAAAATTATATAAACGACTTATTAGAAAGATTCAACATGACTAATTGTAATCCTGTGTCAACGCCATTCGATGTTAATGTCAAATTATCTAAACCGAAGGCCCCTAAAACAAAGGATGAAGAAGAATATATGAAGAGAATACCTTATCAGCAAGCAATTGGTAGTCTAATGTTTGCTTCTCAATGCACGAGACCTGACATTTGTTTCGCAGTAAACAACCTTAGTAAATTTAATAATTACTTTGGCCAAGAGCATTGGTCAGCAGTTAAAAGAGTTCTTCGTTATTTGAAGGGAACCAAGGATTTTAAATTAAAGTATTCAAAGTCATCTATCGATGGTTTTCAAGTATATTCCGATTCAGATTGGGCAAGCGACATCGATGAGAGGCGTTCCGTAACGGGTTATGTTTGCTTACTTCAAGGTGGCGCAATTTCTTGGGCATCAAAACGTCAACCAACAATTGCCTTGTCTACTACAGAAGCTGAATACATGGCTCTGTCTGCAACAACTCAGGAGACTGTTTGGTTACGAGGATTAGATAGCGAACTTAACTCAGAATTTAAAGATGTTCCAACCGCAGTTTTTACAGACAATCATAGTGCACAACATTTGGCCTCTACAAGCAAATATTTGGCTAAAACAAAGTATATTGATGTGCGTCAACACTTTGTTCGAGAGAGGAAAGAAAATAACATCGTTTGTTTCAAAGCCATAGCAACACAAAATATGGTGGCCGACAATTTAACGAAACCTGTTCCTACTCTAAGGCGCAAAGTCACTACCTTTCGTTTTGCGCCACACATTATGTCCCAACACATATGTCTCACCAAGCACACCAAATATTTCTTTCACTTTTTGCAATTAAAAGGGAAAAAGACCTGTTATCAAATACATACTCTGTGTCATTTACTTAAAATTTAATGCGTAGTTATAATACCGTTGATCATTTAGTAAGCATATACGAACTCTAGCACTGATGTTATTATATATGAACTCTTGCTTTATTATTGTTGATACCTAGTAAGCATATACTCGTATTGTTGTTATTTCTAAGTACCGTTGATATCCAGTGAACATATAAGAAATCTTGCATTGTTGTTATTTCAAATTCTTGAAGCATAAGCATATATGAATTCTTGCATTGTTGTTATTTCTATTTTTAAAAGCATAATACCGTTGATCTTTGTTATTTAGTAAGTATATATAAATTCTTGCGTTATTGTTGTTAAGTTCTATACCGTTGATCTTTTGTAAATATTGGTAAAATTTGATATAATTGTGAGCCCTGCCACACTATAAAAGGCGAAGCAAATTTTATGAAAGGAGGCAGTGTGGCTGGAGCCGTCAAGCTAGTAAGCGTTGGTCAGGTTCTCGCACCTAGATATCCTGCAATATTTTTATATTGTATGCGCCTAGGTCGCGACATCGTCGCTTAGTTAATCTCTCAGTCGCCGCGCCTAGATATCCTGCAATATTTCTATATTGCATGCGCCTAGGCCGCGCCATCGTCGTTACGTCACAGTCTCTCAGTCTTTGCGCCTAGATATCCTGCAATATATTTATATATTGTATGCGCCTAGGCCGCGCCATCGTTGTTACTACGCAGTTTCTCTGTCGCCGCGCCTAGATATCCTGCAATATTTCTATATTGCATGCGCCTAGGCCGCGCCATCGTCGTTACGTCACAGTCTCTCAGTCCTCGCGCCTAGATATCCTGCAATATATTTATATATTGTATGCGCCTAGGCCGCGCCATCGTTGTTACTACGCAGTTTCTCTGTCGCCGCGCCTAGATATCCTGCAATATTTTTATATTGCATGCGCCTAGGCCGCGCCATTGTTGTCACTACGTCGCAGTCTCTCGGTCCTCGCGCCTAGATATCCTGCAATATTTATATTGCAAGCGCCTAGGTCACGCCGCCGTCGTGGTCACAATAACCACTGCCGTATCCTGCAGCGCTCACCGCTCCGCATCTACCGCTTGCTGTTCGAACTCAGCAACACTCTCGTATCCTGCAGCGCTCACCGCTCCGCATCTACCGCTTGCTGTTCGAACTCAGCAACACTCTCGTATCCTGCAGCGCTCACCGCTCCGCATCTACCGCTTGCTGTTCGAACTCAGCAACACTCTCGTATCCTGCAGCGCACACCGCTCCGCATCTTGCACCACTCATCGATTTGCGACGCTCATCGCTCTGTACCGTATACCGCTTTGCAGCCCCGTCATTTGTATCCTGTAACCGCTTGCCGTTTAAACCCAGAACGCTCTTGTATCCTACAGCGCACACCGCTCCGCATCTTGTACCGCTCGTCGATCTGCAACGCTCATCGCTCTGTATCGTACGCCGCTCTGCAGCTCTCGTCGCTTGTATTCTGTACCGCTTGCCGTTTAAACCCAGAACGCTCTCGTATCCTACAGCGCACACCGCTCCGCATCTTGTACCGCTCGTCGAACTGCAACGCTCATCGCTCTGTATCGTACGCCGCTCTGCAGCCCTCGCCGCTTGTATTCTGTACCGCTTGCCGTTTAAACCCAGAACGCTCTCGTATCCTACAGCGCACACCGCTCCGCATCTTGCACCGCTCATCGATTTGCAACGCTCGTCGCTCTGTATCGTACGCCGCTCTGCAGCTCTCGCCGCTTGTATCCTGTACTGCTTGCCGTTTAAACCCAGTAACGTTCTCGTGTCCTGCAGCGCTCACCGCTCTGTATCCAACCGCTCATCGACCAGTACCGCACGTCACTTTTTGTACCGCTCACCACTCTGTATCACTCACCACACAAAACCCGCTCACACACCGATTTGCAGTAACGCCGTGCCCCGCACCACAAGCCGTTACCGCGTTAAAAAACGTCGAATAGAGAAGGCGAATCTAAGAATAAGAGACAAGAAACAGCTCGTCATACAAATTTCTTTGTAAAGGAACCTTGGACTCGCTGAGTCATACCCCAGCTACTACAAAACTTCTTTACAAAGTGGCGCCCGAGCAGGGACCTTTTAAGTCTCTGAAATAAAATTACATACGATTTGCCATCCAAGTATATTTGACAACCACACGTTTATTATAGTATACCAATCAAGATGTCTCAAATTCGTACATCCTGGATCCGCTCCTTACGGAAAGAGGAGTTAATGGCATTGATGAACGAACTTGGGCTCGAAACCACAGGCACAGTGGATGAACTGAGGCGCTCTTGCGCACAATACCTGTCATTAGAACATACCGAAGAAGAGATATACCAGATCCTACAGTTACAAGAAAAATACGAATCAAGAATACAAACATTGTTACCAAGTAATGATCCAACCAGTAGGGGTCATTCACCTATCCCGCAACCTAAAGCTCTGAGTAAAGAAGACCTAGAAAGACTAGTGGAAGAAATTCAAAAGAAGCTATTGATGTCACAAAACACAGCCGAGAATAAACAAAGATCTCAATCATCAAGTCCCGAACCGGCAAAATCCAGCATAAATAAAAGGACAATGATGCAGGTAATCCGCGATTGGAAAATACTCTATGATGGGGTCACAGACACCTTTCAGTTTATTGAAAGTGTCGAAGAGATGGCCCATACCTACGGTATACCATGTGATGAATTGCCAAAAGCCATGCCTGAACTTCTCAGGGGGAGAGCACTCACATGGTATCGTAACAATAATCAACACTGGACAACATGGAGTTCCTTCAAAAAGGACTTCTTCAAATTTTTCCTGCCGCCTCGTTTCTTTGAAAAATTGGGTGACGATATACGCGGTCGTAAACAACGCCAAGGTGAAAGTTTTCACGACTACCTGCTTGCTCTACAAGATCTAATGAGGCACTCAGAATTGACACATGAAGAACAGTTAACGAGAATTTTCCACAATGCCCTCCCAGAATATCAGTGGTATATCCGAAGGAGAGATTTCAAGTCATTAGCCGAATTACTAGAATTAGCCGGAGATCTAGAAACTATTAAAGCAACCGACACCCCGCGACTAGCTCCATATCAGCCAGGAAGAAGCGCCCCACCAACAAGAATCGCAAATCCCAGAACGGCTTGTTACAGGTGTGGCGAGCAAGGACACATAGGCACGACATGTCAAAACAGGTTGCGTATATTTTGTTGGCAGTGTGGTAAAGCAGGAGTAAGGACGCATGATTGCTGCAACAACCAGCCGACCACTTCACGAGAGGCACGCCAACCGAACGAACGGCATCCACAAGAAAGAGGATGTGGCGTATCGATGCCCATGCACACCAAAACCCTGAAAATTGATAGCAACAAAATAACGGCCATTATTTGCATCAACGAACAACATATAACAGCATTGATAGACACCGGCTCCACGAGCTGCATTATAAGCTCAGCCATGGCACAACAACTCGGCGAGTGTGCACGATACCAAACTATCAATACGCCTATCCTATTGACCGATGGTTCGACAGTACAAATTACTAAAATGGTACATTACACGGTGCACTTTGGAGAGCAAAAGAAAGAGTTACAATTCTTCGTAATGGACAACGCCGTCGAGGACATAATCCTAGGTTTAACATTTTTATCAACATTTGGTACCACCCTGACTTGCGCAGGCATCTCATTGAATTGTAAGCTACAAGAGGAAGAAAGCACAAGAGATAACACGTCAAAAGTTCAACACATATCTACGGTAAGAAAAATTACTAGCATAACACGCAACAAGTTACCAGAATCTAATCAACGTACCATGGAACCCAATCTGAATAACAATAAGACATGCCGCTGGTTAGAGAAACGAAAGTCAGAAGTGATAAAGTACCCGGAAAAATATGCGGACTACACTATAGCCAATGACCAACTCTACCGCCACTTCCCGACGCAATACATGGATATAGAAGGACAGAATTGGAAGCTATGTGTACCCACTCACAACCGAAGGAAAGTAATAATCGAAAACCACAACAACCCAACCTCAGGTCATTTAGGAATTCGCAAAACAACCTCTCGCATCACAGGTAGATACTACTGGCCAGGCATGTTTAGAGATATACGGAAGTATGTTCTTAGTTGCAAAATCTGCCAGCGGTACAAGGTGAACCAACAACGCCCTACCGGCAAAATGTTTACCCAGATACGAACCCGCCAAAAACCGCTCACCAGGGAAGTCAGCACACAAACCTGCAACGAAGTATTAGACGACGAAGGACCAAGCACCTCAAAGGGTATGAAAACTGGCAAAACACAAACACCCCAGCAAAGTGGTGGCCATAGTCCATTGCTGTCTGAAACCAACAGTGATCCAATAGGGGTATTGCCAAGTCCATGGAGTACCAGCAGTACCAGTTCCGCAAGGTCATGCGTACCAAAGAGGGCCAAACCGAATACCAGCCATATGATCTCTCACAACGCACATGTCGATGTCCAACATTATAAGGGGTACAGCATGGGTTTCCCAATCCTATACCAGATGTCCACCCAACCCACAGCGTCCATCCGGACAATAGCGAATCTGTACCATCCACCACCTCAGTACACAAAAGGGACTACAAAGGTTCACGCGAACAAACCAACCTACATTTATGATTCGAGGGTGACTCCAAATGATAGAGAGAAGCTAGAAGCATACCTCAGCAAACGCTCGGACATGAATAACACAGAAACACGCCGGCGACACCGCTGCCAACACTTCATTGGAAATCGTCGTTTTGTGATAACTCGGAAGACAAACGGCGAAATCTTCATCCGCGAGGGGAGGGAGTAGTGTAAGGCGCAAAGTCACTACCTTTCGTTTTGCGCCACACATTATGTCCCAACACATATGTCTCACCAAGCACACCAAATATTTCTTTCACTTTTTGCAATTAAAAGGGAAAAAGACCTGTTATCAAATACATACTCTGTGTCATTTACTTAAAATTTAATGCGTAGTTATAATACCGTTGATCATTTAGTAAGCATATACGAACTCTAGCACTGATGTTATTATATATGAACTCTTGCTTTATTATTGTTGATACCTAGTAAGCATATACTCGTATTGTTGTTATTTCTAAGTACCGTTGATATCCAGTGAACATATAAGAAATCTTGCATTGTTGTTATTTCAAATTCTTGAAGCATAAGCATATATGAATTCTTGCATTGTTGTTATTTCTATTTTTAAAAGCATAATACCGTTGATCTTTGTTATTTAGTAAGTATATATAAATTCTTGCGTTATTGTTGTTAAGTTCTATACCGTTGATCTTTTGTAAATATTGGTAAAATTTGATATAATTGTGAGCCCTGCCACACTATAAAAGGCGAAGCAAATTTTATGAAAGGAGGCAGTGTGGCTGGAGCCGTCAAGCTAGTAAGCGTTGGTCAGGTTCTCGCACCTAGATATCCTGCAATATTTTTATATTGTATGCGCCTAGGTCGCGACATCGTCGCTTAGTTAATCTCTCAGTCGCCGCGCCTAGATATCCTGCAATATTTCTATATTGCATGCGCCTAGGCCGCGCCATCGTCGTTACGTCACAGTCTCTCAGTCTTTGCGCCTAGATATCCTGCAATATATTTATATATTGTATGCGCCTAGGCCGCGCCATCGTTGTTACTACGCAGTTTCTCTGTCGCCGCGCCTAGATATCCTGCAATATTTCTATATTGCATGCGCCTAGGCCGCGCCATCGTCGTTACGTCACAGTCTCTCAGTCCTCGCGCCTAGATATCCTGCAATATATTTATATATTGTATGCGCCTAGGCCGCGCCATCGTTGTTACTACGCAGTTTCTCTGTCGCCGCGCCTAGATATCCTGCAATATTTTTATATTGCATGCGCCTAGGCCGCGCCATTGTTGTCACTACGTCGCAGTCTCTCGGTCCTCGCGCCTAGATATCCTGCAATATTTATATTGCAAGCGCCTAGGTCGCGCCGCCGTCGTGGTCACAATAACCACTGCCGTATCCTGCAGCGCTCACCGCTCCGCATCTACCGCTTGCTGTTCGAACTCAGCAACACTCTCGTATCCTGCAGCGCTCACCGCTCCGCATCTACCGCTTGCTGTTCGAACTCAGCAACACTCTCGTATCCTGCAGCGCTCACCGCTCCGCATCTACCGCTTGCTGTTCGAACTCAGCAACACTCTCGTATCCTGCAGCGCACACCGCTCCGCATCTTGCACCACTCATCGATTTGCGACGCTCATCGCTCTGTACCGTATACCGCTTTGCAGCCCCGTCATTTGTATCCTGTAACCGCTTGCCGTTTAAACCCAGAACGCTCTTGTATCCTACAGCGCACACCGCTCCGCATCTTGTACCGCTCGTCGATCTGCAACGCTCATCGCTCTGTATCGTACGCCGCTCTGCAGCTCTCGCCGCTTGTATTCTGTACCGCTTGCCGTTTAAACCCAGAACGCTCTCGTATCCTACAGCGCACACCGCTCCGCATCTTGTACCGCTCGTCGAACTGCAACGCTCATCGCTCTGTATCGTACGCCGCTCTGCAGCCCTCGCCGCTTGTATTCTGTACCGCTTGCCGTTTAAACCCAGAACGCTCTCGTATCCTACAGCGCACACCGCTCCGCATCTTGCACCGCTCATCGATTTGCAACGCTCGTCGCTCTGTATCGTACGCCGCTCTGCAGCTCTCGCCGCTTGTATCCTGTACTGCTTGCCGTTTAAACCCAGTAACGTTCTCGTGTCCTGCAGCGCTCACCGCTCTGTATCCAACCGCTCATCGACCAGTACCGCACGTCACTTTTTGTACCGCTCACCACTCTGTATCACTCACCACACAAAACCCGCTCACACACCGATTTGCAGTAACGCCGTGCCCCGCACCACAAGCCGTTACCGCGTTAAAAAACGTCGAATAGAGAAGGCGAATCTAAGAATAAGAGACAAGAAACAGCTCGTCATACAAATTTCTTTGTAAAGGAACCTTGGACTCGCTGAGTCATACCCCAGCTACTACAAAACTTCTTTACACTACAGATAAACATATTTTTTGTTCATCGGCTATGGGGTTAACATCAAATTAAAAGGTTAAAACAAATCTGTTCGAGTGGGGGTATTAGACACATTATGTTACAAAACTACTGTACTAGGTATTTGTAGTATTTACGAAGAGATTTGTTAGAACCTTTTGTTTATTTGTCAATAAACTTTTCATAAATTTTTCACTTACTTTTTCGATAACCACAAAACACTGCGTTTCATTCTGCCCAGAGAACATCACCATTTTTTTTAATAATTGGTACAATTGGGGTTCCCTATTCACTGTATTCAAGAGTTTCTAACACATTAAGTTTTACAAGCTTATCAATTTCTTTTTCAACTTTTTCTTTCATAGATAAAGGTAGTGGTCGCGGTCTATAAAATTTTGGTGAACTGTTAGGTTTAATATTTAACGTAATTTGATTTTTATTAAATGATCCTAACGTACCATCAAACATGTTGCAAAATTTTTTAAGTAACTTTTCTTTATCGGTATTCTCCTGTGGAGACAATTTATTATAATTAATTTGTGAAAATGTAATATTAAATTGTTTTAAAAAGTTCCTACCAAGTAATGGTGGTCCTCCATTTTTAATTACAATAAACGTTATGACTTTGCACTTATTTTCGTAACAAAGTTGAATATCAAAAGCACCGATTGGTATAATATTTGTTCCATTATAAGATTTCAGCAATATGTCAAACTTTCTCAATTTATTTTCGAAGAAAAAAGAATTATAAAAAGCATCAGATAAAACATTATATTCTGAACCTGTATTCGGTTCCATAAATATAGGGTTATTTTTAATAAACACTTTTAACATTATTGGCTTTCCACCATAGCTTTCAATAGAAAATAAACTAACATCAGAATTTTCTATAAAATTAATTCGTTTTTCGTTACACATTTTTTTCAAATGACCGCGTTTTTTACAAATCTTACATTTATAATATTTATATGTGCAATTTTCTACTTTGTGGTTCGTAAAACCACATACGTTACATACGTGCGTTTTTTGTTGCTGCTTACTTTTCTCTTCTTCACGTTTTTGTTTGGCGCCATATTTGCTTTTGATGAAATGTACTTGTGGTTCGTGCTTAAACGTTATGGTATCGCCTGTAGAACCGCCTGTAATATAACTTAGGATATGTGTGTGTCCATGTAATTATACATGTGTGTACATATATTGTACATTGTCCGGTCGACCATGCCAAGCAATCATCGTTTGTATTGCATTGTCGCATTTTTGATGTGCAAGCAAAATGCAACAAATTATGCGACGGTCATTTAATACTTTCAACACTTGTGTAAACAACCAAGTGGAAATGTCTTTGATTTACTAATAATAACAATAATAAATGCTGTTCCAAAGAACAGCATAATGCACAACTGCATGAGCATGTATATTGATGTGCATTCCAAAGAAATGCATCTTTGCATAAAAGATGAAATTACAAAAACTGCTTATTTTGCGAATGTGTCGTCTGGACGAATGTCCAATCGATACATCATAACAACAGCGTCCCCACATATGAAACACATATTGCATTCACACAAACTAGAAGAAACTATAAATAGGGAAAATACCAAGTTTTAAGCATTCATTCATTAACGCAATTCAAGTTCATTAAGACAATTCGTATTCGTAGTTGATTTTTGAATTAAATAAAATAAAATAAATAATATGTAAGAATAAATAATAGTTCTTTTCGTTTTTAAATTGAATTATAAAACGGCAACTGAAACTGGCGCAGTCGGAAAAGGATCTACGATGATCCCATAAATCGCGAAATATAAAAATAATTAATTATTAATCGGCGAATGAAAATCGTCAAAGGATCTCAGATTCGCGAATGTAAATCGCGAAATAAAAAAAAGAAAAAAAAATATATATAAAGAAAGCCAAGTATTGAAGGAAGACCTCACGACCCAGCCAAAGGGTATAAGAAACTTAAACAATAGCAACATCAGCAACGTCAGCAATATCAACAATATCGGCAACATCAGCAACAGCATCAAGTAACAAAAAGAATATCAGTGAGTAGAGTGCTTATATACGAAGATAATATAAAAGTGAAATATTAGAAAATTTTTTTGCGTGAAATAGAAATCACTTGTAGAAGATAAAAACAAGTGGAAAATTTTTTTTGAGAAGTAAGATTTTTAAAACGTTTATACAAAATAAAAGACCACCTTTGAAAGGTAAATAGAAGAAAAAGCGAATTTTGAAATATTGTTGCTTAAAAAAAAAGAAAGAAAAAACCAAATTATATTTTTATTTTTTGCAAATTTGAGAGTTGAAGTGCACTTATTAGAAACCAAAATGACTACAGAACAGCAAATACAATTACCAAGTATTGACCCTTATAAATTTTTGGGCAATTTACCTATTTTTGATGGTAACAAAGACGACTTACATACCTTCATAATATTGATCGACAGGGTACATCCTGTTTTGCTACTCTATGACACTGTACAACAATCAATATTTTCGGACTTAATAAAGAGCAAGACTAGGGGTAAAGCTAGGGAAATTTTGGAAATTAATAGCCACTTGAGTTCATGGACGAATATTAAGACAGCATTGCTAAATAATTTTGGAGAAAGGTAATCTGTAGAAGAACTTTACGACGAGTTGCGAGCCGTAACTTATAAAAATAATTGCTTGACGTTCTATAATGAAATTAAGGAAAGACTGAGAGATTTAAATAATAAAGCAGCTACTTCAACGGGAGACGCAACTGTTATGACTGGAATTGTAGCCAATAATAAGAAAACTGCACTTAATATATTTAAAAGTAAAATGGCTGAGCCCATGAATATCATACTTATGTGTAGAAATCCAGATTCATTGGAGTCTGAAATGGACATATTGTATGAGGGAGGTTATGACAAATTATATAGACCGACAGAAAACAGGACTAAAGATATTTATCAAAATCCACGATACAATAATAATACGTATAACAACAATTTTAATCAGAAAAGAAATCGAAATCCTTATTATAATAATAATTATAGACCTAATAATTATATTGAGCAAAATAACAACAATTCTAATAACAACAGAAATTGTAATAACAGAAACCATAATCCTAGTTATAATAATAACTATAACCGATATTTCAATAACCCGCAATACAACTATCAGCCAACAAGGCATTTTAATACCAATAGTGTACCTAATCAAAATCCATTTAACAGACCTACGAATAACGTCTTTAATCCGCGTAATATGATTCTCCAGAATCGTCCAGAACCCATGGACATTAACAACGTACGTACTGAACAAATAAGGCCTAACAGACGTACACAAAACCAAAATAATAACGACAGAAATAAATATAATGTACAACGCAATACCCAAATAACAGAAAATTTTCAGGAACTTGCCTCAATGGAGGACTTCCGTATATAACTGTAGAAGCAAAAATAGCCCCACTAAAGTTCTTGATATATACGGGAGCCACCCACTCAATAATTAATCCGGGACTTTGTAACCCAAAATGGAAAACTCCTACAGAACTTACAATAATAAAAACTTTACAACATACAATAGAGGTGAATGAAACAGTTTCTATACCTCTGTTTAAAGAATTAGGCAACGATAAACAAAGAGTACAATTTTTAGTTTGCCAATTTCATGATAAGTAGGATGGGATAATAGGAAATAATATCCTTTTGCAATTAGGAGCAGTGATAGACCTAAAGAAAAATATATTGCATGTAGAAGGTAAAAAAGTACCCCTACAATTTGAACGTGAGGACAGAGAGTATTCTTTTAATAAATCAGGAACCTATAAGTTAAAACTATATACGCAACATAAAGACGGATTGGTCTACATAAAGAGAAAGATATCAAAAAATAATAAAGTAGAAGTAAAAGAAGGAGTATACGAGGCAGAGAACTATGAAGTTAAAACAATAGTAAACGCAAATATTGAATGCCAAAGCATTGTTAAATTTCCTACATTAGAGACAGAAAAGGTAACCAAAGAGAATTTTCACATATATGATACAGACAAACCTTTGAGAAACGACATTGGTAAAGAATTACGAACAGACCATTTGAATAAGGAAGAAAAGTATAACTTAATGAAGTTGACTAGTTCATACGAAGATGTTTTTTATACAGAAGATTCTGATTTAACATTCACTAATGCAATAAAGCATGAAATTAGAACGACAACTAATGACCCAATCTTCGTAAAAACATATAGATATCCTTATATAAATAAAGACGAGGTACGTAAACAGATAAATGAAATGTCAAATAATGGAATAATTAGGCACAGCCACTCTCCATATTCGGCACCCGTTTGGATAGTTCCTAAAAAATTGGACGCAAGCGGTAAACAAAAATGGAGACTTGTTGTTGATTATAGGAAGTTAAATGAAATTACAGTAGATGATATATATCCAATTCCTAATATTGATGAAATATTGGAAAAATTGGGAAGAAGCATGTACTTCACCACTTTAGATTTGGCCAAGGGATTCCATCAGATTGAAATAAACGAAAATGACGTACATAAAACAGCATTTAGTGTAGAAAATGGACATTACGAGTTCGTACGTATGCCTTTTGGACTGAAAACAGCACCAGCGACATTTCAAAGACTAATGAATAACGTATTGCACGATTACATTAACAAAATATGTTTGGTTTATCTTGACGATATAATTATTTTTTCCACCTCACTCCAAGAAGATGTAGTTTCATTGAAGAAAATATTTCAAAGACTACGAGAAGCAAATTTAAAGATACAATTAGATAAATGTGAATTCATGAAAAGGGAAGCCGAATTTTTAGGCCATATCGTAACTCAAGAGGGTATAAAACCAAACCCCAACAAAATAGAAGCAATAGTTAAATTCCCACTACCAAAAACGAGAAAAGAAATTCAACAGTTTATCGGACTGGCAGGTCATTATAGAAAGTTGATAAAGGACTTCTCAGGTATTGCAAAGCCTATGTTAAAGTACCTAAAAAAGGATACTAAAGAAATAAATATTAAAGATGAACAGTATGTAAAAAGTTTTGAAACCCTGAAACGAATAATTTTTAATCATCCCGTTCTGATCTACCCCGATTTTGAGAAACAATTTACTTTTCAAACGGATGCCAGTAATATAGCTTTAGAAGCTGTACTATCACAGGAAGGACATCCAATATGCTATGCAAGTAGAACATTGAACCAACATGAGAAAAATTATAGTACAATTGAAAAAGAACTATTAGCCATAGTTTGGGCTACTAAACATAGACCATATTTGTTTGGAAGGAAGTTTTTGATAGAAACAGACCACAGACCTTTGACATGGTTGTTTTCGGTAAAAGAACCCAATTCGAAGTTAGTTCGTTGACGATTACGCCTACAAGAATACGATTATCAGATCATATATAAGAAAGGCGTACAAATAACCCTATCAACTTTTATAAGAGACAAATAATATTTGTTAAGACAAACTCAGGTTCATTGCGAATTAGAAATTCACAGGTATTTGACTCTAAAAGAATTCGACGTTAGTACTGTAATAACACTTATAAAGAATCACTTTGATCCAAATAAATTAAACGCAGTACATATAGCAGACGAAACAATTTTCGAACGATTCAAAGAAGTTGCTATACAACATTTTAGTAATAGCCACAATAGAAATTTTAAAATATTAAGATGTAAGAAATTGTTCAGAGACATCACAGATGAAAACGAATTGACATTTATCGAACAAGACCATAAGAAAAATAATCATAGAGGAATAAATGAAAACCTGGCTCAATTAAAAGGACAAATATATCACCTACAATTAAAACGACGTATTACACAATATATAAACAATTGTGATATTTGTAATAAAGAAAAATATGACAGAAACCCTCTAAAATTAAAATTTAAGGTGACAGAAACACCAAACAAACCAAGAGAAATAATACATATAGATGTATTCTATAGTTTAAATAAAACATTATTTTTGACATTTGTCGATAAATTCTCTAAATACGCACAGGCATATAAAATACAAAATAGATCTTGGACAGAGTTCAAATTAACCCTGACACGATACTTGGGATCATACGGACATATAGATAAGATAATTGTAGACAATGAATTAGGATTCAAGGCACTACCATTAATGGAATTTTTAAGAGAATAGAATATAGAGATACATTACACTTCTAACAATAATCATACGTCAAACGCCGATGTTGAGCGATTGCATAACACAATAAACGAACATATTAGATTGTTGAAACACGATCCAGAAAATGACTTAGAAACAGTCGAGGAAAAAATCTATAAAATCATTATATACTATAACAATTCTATACACTCCATCACAGGAGTAAAGCCAATAGATTTTATAACAGGGAATATAATTCCAGATGAATATCTTATTATTAAAGAAAAAATAGAAAAGATTAAAGAGAGAACAATAAATAAACTTAATGAAAAACGTGACGATAACGAAGTCATAGAAGGTCCCTTATATATTAAAGAAGTTAGAGGAGGTAAAAATTATACCAAATTCAGGAAGGTAAACGTACGCAAATTAGACGACGACCATGTAATAACCGCTAAAGGACATAAATATTATAGAGGACACATTAAAAGAAAAAAGAAATTTACTAATGCAAATGTGGGAATAGATAACGACAATATAGGAGGTATGAACAATGATTTGAACCAACTTCAGAATACAGCATAAAAATTTATAAAAGCGTAGTTGATTATGGTAATTAATGAAATGTATAATTGAAAAGAAATATATAAATACACCTACACTGATGACATCGCGTACGAATAAATAATCAATCAGTAGAAGAAAAATAAAAATTAATAAATATTTGTATAACAAATACAATGAATAATCTATTGAACAAAAACCAAGGAATTAATAAATAATAAAGGCAATCAGTGAATATGATAAAGGAAAGAACATGTACCCTCGTAGAATAACAATAGGAAACATATCCAATGAAAATAAAGTATTGAATAAGTAATAGAGAAAATGAATTTTTATCCAATTACAATTTTATTTTTGTGGTTTCTTTTAATTATTAACAAGAGAAACCTCTTCAAGGATGGCTTTTAAACCATCCAAACAATAATATCGCTCTTGCTATATGCGGTATAGTGACCTCGGTGCTTCCTCTGAGAAGGCATTGCATGCCAACATTAACCATGTATATAACCTTCACTTTTAATTCTCGTGATACCCGTACGTTCGACAGGTCCTCATTGAGAAGGACCTCCACTAATTTTCTTCCCTTACTGGATCCGAGAAAGGCAAGCACCTCATCCGACTGTAGGGATACCTCCCAATCACCCAGGAAGTTCCTTACTACCTCTATTTCAATTATTAGGGAGTCCATTTCTGAAAAATACAAATAAAGTAAGGAAAGAAAAAAAAAAAAACAAAAGAACATAGAACAAACCTTTTTGGTCAATGCTTACGAAGATGACTATAACGAAATAACCAAAATGAATCTAATTTATACCCAAGAAAAGCTGAATCAGAAGAAATCAGATGCCACCAAGATGCCCAAAAGATCAATAATAATAATAATAATAATAATAATAAACTAACTCATTTACCCACTCTGATACATCACATTCCATAATAACGAAATAGAATATATTGCATATCCGAAATAAAGCGGCATAATAAAAGGGCATACAATCTTGCAGTGTTGACATATACCACTAGTAAACGAGATCGCCTTACCTAATGTAAACAAACGCACTCACAGTGAGCATCTTGCTCAGCAGAATATGTAAAGGAATAGGTTTGTAAACAAAACAAAAAAATAATGACGCATGTTGTTGTATGAGCATGTTGATGCGTTATACAATCGCAGCAGAAGTAGGGAAACAGAATAAAGAAACAAAAATAAGGCAATGACCTACAGAATTAACTGACCGACCTCAACATTGAGAGAATAGTAAAAACAAATATATTTATCACGAAAACACTGTAGAACGTTTAATATGAAAAAGTATTTTCTTTTAGTTTAGCAAGAAATGCAAACTTTTAACCAAAACTAAAGGTTTTGGAAAGTGAGAGAATTAATGACAAATAATATAATGGAATCAAAGATACTCCAAATATAATAAAATAAATATATTAAATATTAAAATATATAAAAGCAAATTATAAAAGCTATTATCTTTTAGGGATGTTGCTACAGATCATAATTTTGCTATTGGGTTTACCATTGTATTCAACACAATATGTTGACTACCAGGACCTCACAAATAATCATGGCTACTTACCCATAAGACAGGATGAGGTCAAACTAATTAATAACTACGAGAAAATAATACACTTAATAAATATAACTAAGTATAAAGAAACTACTGATATAATAAAACAAAACATAAATAATTTAACATTGTCCGTGAGGCCTAAACCAATAATAATGACCGTATCTAATAATCTGATTATTTTAAAAACAAAAATAAATAATTTAGTACCTATAAATAGAAATAGGAGAGGGTTGGAAAATTTTGTAGGTAAAGGATTAAAATACATTGCAGGCACGATGGACAGTGATGACGAACAACGAATTTACGAAGTATTAGCGAATTTAACAAGTGACACTAAAAACAATGAATATAAAATTGACTCATTGATAAACCTTGGCAACGTTTTGTCCGACCAAATTCAAAATATAACTTCACATATTAATAGTCAGCAATCAAGGGTTGCTAGTTATATTGATAAACTAAAAAATGTGTTGGCTGTTAGAATAGGCCACGCAGAAGATGAAATAACTTTACTGGAACAAATTTTTCAAATTAACAATGATATTGCAATGTTGCGTGACCACGTAGATGACATAACCCAAATACTTTTTACTAGTAAACTAGGAATAGTGGCACCCGGCATATTGACAGAAAAAGAGTTACACATAATCAACGACTTAGATACCTACAATAATTTAAGAGTCACTGTTAGAATCTTTGACGAAATAATAATTATAACAATTTTGGTCCCAAAATTCGAAAATGATACATACACTAAAATGATTTTTGTACCCACGCCTAATGGAAATAATAAATGCATACGACTCTCTCATGAAGAAATATTGTTAGATAAATATAATAATATATATAATAAAAATGTATCTAAAAATTTAAGAAATAACCTAATAAGTTTAGAAGGTAAGTGCCTATCTAACATAATAAATAATAATGAGGCGGATTGCCAAATGAAAAATTGTAACCATAATAGTATCAGGGAAATAAATTCAGGATTCTTGATACTTATGAATTTTAACGAAAGCATAAAAACAAACTGTCATAAGAAACAGAAACAGTTCCAAGGAACATTTATATTAAAATTTTTCAATTGTTTTATAGAAATAGGAAAAAAGAACTACACTAATTATATAATAAGAATTCACGATGAAATTGTAATATCCCAAATGTTAACAAAAATTAAAGAAAATAAGTCAATGAACTATGCCGATTTAACGGCTGAAGAATTGTCAATTGCACATGTACATTATAAGGATATGTTGGATGGCTCAATTAGAAGCCAAAAAATCACTAAAATTGTAAACACGGGAACAGACGCTGTAATGTTCATAATAATATTAATATTGATATATGTTTTGCTTAGTAGAAAAAAGTCCGCAGTTCTCCAAATCTCGCCGGAGTCTCGATCTAACGGTGGGGGTGTTATGGTAATATAACTTAGGATATGTGTGTGGCCATGTAATTATACATGTGTGTACATATAGTGTACATTGTCCGGTCGACCATGCCAAGCAATCATCGTTTGTATTGCATTGTCGCATTTTTGATGTGCAAGCAAAATGTAACAAATTATGCGACAGTCATTTAATACTTTCGACACTTGTGTAAACAACCAAGTGGAAATGTCGCCATGTCTTTGATTTACTAATGATAACAATAATAAATGCTGTTCCAAAGAACAGCATAACGCACAACTGCGTGAGCATGTATATTGATGTGCATTCCAAAGAAATGCATCTTTGCATAAAGGATAGAATTACAAAAACTGCTTATTTTGCGAATGTGTCGTCTGGACGAATGTCCAATCGATACAACATAACAACAGCGTTCCCACATATGAAACACATATTGCATACACACAAACTAGAAGAAACTATAAATAGGGAAAATACCAAGTTTTAAGCATTCATTCATTAACGCAATTCAAGTTCATTAAGACAATTCGTATTCGTAGTTGATTTTTGAATTAAATAAAATAAAATAAATAATATGTAAGAATAAATAATAGTTGTTTTCGTTTTTAAATTGAATTATAAAACGGCAACTAAATCTCTTAAACTCAACAAGAGAATGTTGCTCCTTTAAATACTCGACGTTTTTAGCAATTTCCATTACCTTATTCATGGATGCATCCACTTTTTCCAAAAATATTTTATCACGAGCCGGCCCTTGTTCTAATTCCATAACAAACTTATCTCTTGTGGCCACTTCTAAATGTGAACCAAATTCACAAGTCATTGCCAACCTCCTTACACACACAGCCCAATCATTAATGCTTTCACCACTTTCTTTTGTTGCATTATAAAATTTAAAATTTCTGCAAACGCTGTTGTTGGGGGTTGAAAGTGTTTTTTCATTGCTACCATGCAATCGGCATACTTTGCATCAATTTGAACAGGCCACATAAAATTTTGCAGTAGGACATATGTATGCTTCCTCTGACAATGATGTTAGCAAAATCGCTTTCTTTTTTGATTCCTCTGTAATGTCATTGGCTATTAAAAATTGTTCCATTTGATTTTGAAACACTAGCCAATTTCCCATATTAAAATTAGGAACCGTTCCCAAAATTGCCATCGCCATGTACAATGAAAAATTTTTTTTATATTTTTTAATGAAAAAAAAAGTGAATACTTTTACTTAATATATTTTGCTCGTCGCCACTATAATATATTATTCTTTTTATTTCATCAAGGTACAAAGTGAGCAAAGTGAGATGTAGTATAATAATATGCTTAAAACTAACTTATACTTAGGGTTGCCGAGTGCACGCGTTTGTTCTTTAACTTAACATAGCATTATATATTACAGCATAGCATACAATATATTACAGTAATAATATTGTTTTAGGTATAACTAATAATACAGTACGAAAAAAAAATGCTAGAGACCGATAATTTACTTTGGATAAAGCTATTGTTATAGCAAGTGCCGCTGAAATGGTAGAAAAGCAGCCAACTGAAATGCAAATAAATAATACTACATACTCGTATGTTAATGCAATCGATAAAAAGCGCAGTAATAAACATATAATGTTGACGGTTAAAAATAAAAGAAGTCAAAAAGGAAACTGCAAGTTTTGTAATGGAATTCATGAAAGTTGTAAATGTCCTGCTTATGGAAAGCGATGTAATAATTGTGGCAAATTGAATTATGTTTTGCCTCAAAGGTGCGAGAAATAAGGGAAGATATAATAAATGAAACAGAAAATGATATTGTCTCTTTGCATAATATAAAGGCTAGTAAAGGACACAAAAGAAGGTGGTATGAAAAAAACCGTGTTAGTAATTGCATAATAAATTTAAAATTGGATACGGGTGCGGATATAAATGTGTTACCAAAAAGATATTTAAAACATTTAAAAAATATTCAAATACAACAAAAAGGTTCTGCGCCACAGAGTTATAGCGGTAGTGATTCAAAATACTGTGGTATCGTTGAATGTACTGTAATGTGCCGAAATGAAATAGCATGTCTTACGTTTGCTGTTATTGATACTCGTTTCGAACCATTGCTTGGTCTTGAGGCCTGTGAACAATTACGCTTGGTAACTCGAATCAATAGCATTAAAGCGGTGTCTACGGATAAGTTTGTTCGTCGTAATAGAGATGTTTTTCAAGGTTTGGTATGTTTCGTAAAAAATTTACAAATCAAAGTTAAGCCTGATTCCAAGCCAATTATCAAACCAGCTCGAAGAATTCCTCTTAGTTTAACAGAGAGAGTCAAAAATGAATTGCAAAGTATGGTCGATCGTAAAATTCTAGAGAGAGTCGATGGCACTATTGAAAGAGCTTCTAATATGGTTATTGTAGAGAAAAAAATCAGGCCAACTGCGTTTACGCTTAGATCCACAGGATATTTATAGTGATATAATGTTAGAAAATCACATCATTCCTTCATTTGAAGTGTTGTCGGCAAAATTAGTGAATAAAATTTTTTTCACGGTCTTAGATCTTAAAGAGAGTTTTTTTCAAGTGGACTTGAGTAGTGCTGCAAGTAAACTTTGTACTATAAACACACCTTTTGGTTGCTACCGTTTCAAGAGATTGCCGTATGGGCTTAAAATAGGAGCTGAAGTATTTCAGAAATATAATGAACGTAATTTTCAAAATATACCAAATGTTCATGTTTATATAGATGACATTCTGATTGCTACCAATACAGCTGAAGAGCACGATGATACTTTACAGCGCGTATTGAAGAGAGCCAGAGAGCGACATATTAAATTTAATGGTGACAAATTACAGTTTCGTGTCGGACAACATGCCTTTTAATTCGTATGAATTTAAAAACTTTTGTAAATCTTTGGAAATAAAATTAACTACATCAAGTCCTAACTACCCCCAGTCAAATGGGTTAGCTGAAAGGTCTGTTGGAATCGCTAAAAGTTTAATAAAGAAAGCGAAAGAAGATAACATTGAACTCTGGATGGCTTTATTAGAATATAGAAATACTCCATTAAAGGAAATTGATGCTAGCCTTGTTGAATTACTCATGAGCAGAAAAACACGATCACTGATTCCGGCTAAGATTGACAATTTTGTACCACGATCTATTCCAAACATCAATGCTAACATTTCTTCAAAGCAGCAGAAGTCTACAAGTTATTATGATATACACAGCAAAACGAAGCGCCCATTTTTAAAAGGGGAGAAGTTTTGGTATAAACATGTTAATAAAGGGTGGATGAAGGCCACTATTAAAGAGGTAGACGATGCGCCTAGGTCTTACTGGGTTAAACTTGAAGACGGCTCAATTATTATTATTATTATTATATTATATTGTATATGAAAGTAAATAAAAACAAAGTAAATAAAAACAACAGTAGTGCCTCCCACCTCTCCAGCTCGAAGCTCATATGAGGTGAGAGTTATGCACCAATCGATCAAAACTTAACAATTAACGAATTGACTTAATAACTAATTACAACAACTGAAGGTCACTTGCATAACTTTGGGCAAGGTGCAGCATAATCTCTCTCTTAAAGCGATTTGCATTTCGTGTTGTCTGTAAACGGACGGGGAGAGAATTCCACTAACGGATTGCAAAAACGAAAAAGTTACGTTCAGACATTAGGGAAATATGTCGGATGGGTTTAATGTTGTGGTTACGGTTAGACATTAAAAATTCGAGTTTATTAAAGAGGTAACCTGGGTCCTGCTGGTTAACTATTTTATGCAATAAACAAAGTGATCTGCATTTGAGCAGATCCTCCAGGTTTACCGATAACAGGGATACGGTATACTTCGAAACGCGGTCATACCTCCTCAACCCAAAAACGTACCGGATAATGGAGTTGTTAGCCTTTTGTAATTTCTGTTTAAAAATAGAGCCACAATTTGCAAATAGCTCACAACCATAGAGGAGTTTAGGATATAGGTAGGTTTTAGCCAAAAGCTTCCTGATGTTTAAAGGTGTGAACCACTGTAAGTGCCAGAGTGATCTTAGCATTTCGTTTACCTGTCCCACGTTTTTGTTAATAATTTTTTGTTGTTTGTCCCCACGGTGAGCGTTCTACTAAATGTCACTTCGAGGTTTTTTGCAGTATCCACTATCTCTACGTCCGTCCCCAATAAGCGGATTCTAACTTTCCTTAGGTCGGCCCTTTTGTAAAAAGCTATGCACTTAGATTTTACTGGATTCAAGGCAAGGCCGTTGGAAGAGGCCCAGTTCGTAATATTAGCCAGATCATCGTTAATTTTGGTGGCCGTATTGATATTGTGATCTGGGGTTCCACTTGTTCAGTTCTGTTCATCACCCGCGTACATATGTACTTGGCACCATCTGAGACAGTTAAACAGGTCATTTACATACAATTAAAAGAGCAGTGGACCCAAAATGGACCCCTGAATAACCCCTCGCCTAATCGGGAGTGGGTAGGAGAAAATGTTGTTAGCAAATACACGTTGATACCCGTTAGTGATGTATGTTTCCACCAACTGAACAGATGTGGAATCAAAGTTATACAGCTTCTTTAGCTTAACGGTTAGTAAGACATGGTCAACTGAATCAAAAGCTTTTGTGTGGTCGAGTAACACAAGGAATGACATATTGTTATTGTCCAATTTGCCCCTAATGCTTTCGGCCACATCAATTAGTGTGGTAGTGCACGATCTGTTTTTCCGAAAACCAGACTAAGAATCACCATTAGTGAGTTGATACGGACAAAATCACATATATGTTTTTTGATGATTTTTTCAAACACTTTAGAGAGGAACGGAATGATTGCTGTTGGTCTAAGATCCCCATTGCTTTTCGGGATAGGTATGACTTTTGCTGATTTCCAACAGTTCGGAAAGGTCGAACGCATGATTATATCAATAAAAATCGAAGTAATGCAACGTAACACCATTGGGAGAATCAATTTGATAAATCTAGGATCAACGTCATCCAGACCTATAGCATTCGACTTCGTGTCTAGTATCAGTTTCCATTTCTAAATACTGAGAGACATCGGGGGTACTCATTGGTATGCTTACAAATTTTTTTATTAATTTCGTTACTGTCGAGGTTAACTGAAGTTGGAACAGTGTTCCTGTTGATACCGATCTCCCTAATCATGGACCATTTCTGCGCGGTGCTAGCAGCACAAGCAAACCTTGATCCGTAATACGCTATTTTCGCACGCCTAATAGCATAAGAAACCTTTCTGGGTAGGTGCTTAAATAATTCATTGTGTTCAGGTGCACGCGTACGCTTCCATGCACTATAGGTCTCGTCTCTGGCTAACATCAATCGCTGAATGTAGTTGTTAAACCAGGGACGATTATGCGAATCCGCACTGACAATTTTTAGAGGGACATATGCATCATAGAGTGACCGGACATTGTTATTGAACCAAAGTATTTTTGATTCACTGTCCGGTAACCTCACTCCAGTTAACTTGGTTCGCTGCACATTCTAGTTCGTTAATAACCACACCTTTAAAATCTCTATAGGCATGGTTTATGTGAGCATTTTGGAGTTGAAAATTATACGTCATGAAAATCAAGTCATGATAAGAAAAATTTGAAGCGTTTAGCTGATCATAAAAGAGGACCTTATTTATGTTGTTGACTAGAAATAGGTCAATGACAGTAGATGTATGAGCAGTGTAATGAGTCGGGTTAGATGTATTAACGGAGAGAAGGCTAAGCGTATTCATCTCATCAATAAAGCTGTTTTCTAACAGAAGATTGCTATTGAAATCTCCGCTAATGATCACGTCGGGATATCCGATTGTAACATCCCCGATTGTCATTACAAGGTCAGAAAAATCAGTACTGCGGCGTGGTCGGTATACGCAACCCACCAAAAGTTTGTTGTGTCCCCTACTTATGCTAATAAAAATATATTCAATAAGACTGTCTGGACTAGACTTGCATACCAATGAGCAATGTATGTGACTTTTTATGTAGACGGCAACACCACCAGCATGATTATGCCGATCGACACGAAAGAGTGTAAAACCACTCACGCTAAAAATAGAGCTAAGTTCGGCAGGCATGAACCACGTCTCAGACACGCATATAACGTGAATATTAGAATTTTTAAAGATGTGTCGAAATTCGCCAATCTTGTTACGTAAACTTTGGGCATTCAGATGACAAACATGAAAACCAGTATGTTGTTTAGTGAAGACTCTAATCATGGTGTGTTTGACGTTACTTGTTGTCGTAGCCATAATAAAACTTGTAAAACAAACAGTACAAAAAGCAAAAAGTAGATATTAACACTAGAAAGACGGAAGCTTTGTATATACCTATATTGACGAAAAGCAGTCAATATGACTGCTTTGTATAAGAATAACTGATATGCAAAGAAATTTTTTTAAAATTAATTTTTAATATTTTTTATATTATTTACAGGATTATAACAAGCTATTTTAGTTGGAAAAAAATAATTTAAGCATTATTATTTGAACATTTTATGCAAATGAAAGTGGCAATCTTTTTATATGTACATTTTCCGCAAACAAACTTTTGACATTTTTCACATGTATTATTTGTTTCATTGTTGTGGCAAAGTCGTACTTGACAAATTGTGGCCAATAATTTTGTCGCGAGTGACATGATAGTGAAAAAGTTATCGGTCATGGTATTTCTTCCACAGCTTGTATATGGCTCGACAAGTTTCAGATTCAGAACTAATTAGCACCTTACACTTTTCCTGGGCTTATTGATATCATTTTCATCATTGGTGATCGGCTCTCCATCGCTACCTTCAGTTTTAGATGTTTCACTATAATCCCCTTCATCTTCAGATGATAGCTCAGAGTTTGTTGCATCTGATTCTACATCGGAGCACTCTTCACTTATATTTGTTAGCTTTTTCAATAACTCACTTATTTTCGATATTTTTTTTATGAATTTAGCGCGCAAAAGAAATAAAATAATCAACTTGTTCTAACTGGACTGCATAAGGATTTGAATAGCAAGTACTACTTTGCCAGTACTTATATGTTATCAGGTAGCGGTAATTGAAAAAAAGGTACTTTATTTCGTATTTCGTATGTTATTAGCTAAAAGTAATCGAAAAAAAAATTAACGAAAATCGAAAAAAATGAAAGCAGTCAAAATGACTGCTTTCAGTCTATTTAGGTATACCACATATATATATACCGAAAATGAAGGAGGGGGAGGTAACTACTATTATAAATAAACGTATTGTGTAGAAAAAGTCACAAAGTTGTAAGAAATTCTGACATTATATACATAATCATTTTTCTAATTGAAATTAAAAAGCAGTCAAAATGACTTGCTCAGGCAATCTAGTGTTAAGAGAGATATTATGATTAATAGCAACACTAAATACATATGATTAAAAAACAAAAATTTTTTTTTCACATAAAGAGAAAAGCACCAAAAAGTTTGCCGCTAATACGAGACCATAAGCTTATATTGTTCATAGCTTGTTCATTAACACCTGGATCAATGCTGTTTGGTTTCTAACCATTTCCTGCATCATCGACTGCATGGTGCTCATGAACGTCTGCATCTGTTGTACCAACATAGCAATTGTATTCTCCAGGTTCGAAGCGGCCGGTTGGTGGCATCTTGATGTGGTTGGCTGTTCCTCAGTTCGATTATTATGGTAAGATGTCCGCGTATGAACAATTAGCATTTACATTGACATTTGTGCTTTTTGGTGTACTTTTTGGTGCCAAGCGTTTGTGTAGTAGGAGCGGATATCATCTGATCATCATGTTGTTTTCTAGAAGTTGGTGTTAATTTGACTGACTTACATTTCAGGTTTTGGAAAATAGGACATCCACGATAATTTGCCGAATGATCGCCACCACAGTTTCCGCATTGTTGGTCCGTGTTTGCATTGTATGCATTAGTTGCCCGCTTGGATACGTTAACTTGCTTAATATGTTTATAGACGGGACATCCGCGATAATTTGCGGTGTGGTCACCACCACAATTACTACACTTTTTGCCTCCTTGTTGAGCTTTGGCCATACAGGTTGAACTGTGGTTTAAGTCTCCCCAAATTACACACACGGTGGGGAGTTTACAATAGCTTTTTGTATGGCCATACTCTTGGCAGTTTGGGCACTGGGGTGGGTCTCTGCGTTTGTGTGGATCTTCTAAACAATCCTACGATGTAGTAAGTAGCGTAAATTATATATGGGGTAGATTTCCCCTTTTTTGACTCTATTTGCTGCAAAGGAAATTTCTACACGAAATAATGGTTGGGGTGCTTTTTGTCTGTTTAGGATGTTGTGCACGGATTTCACCTCAAATCCTTCCGCCGATAACGCTTCTTTTATTTCGTTGGGTGAAACATCACTTTCAATTCCTTTAATGACCATAATTAGGTCTTTGGCACTTTTCAGTTGATACGTGTAATATATCTTCTTGGTATCGTCGAAAAATTTAATTCCCATTCTATAATTTTTTGTGCTCCTTCACTGGTGGTATCTCTACCCCAGCATTATGATCTTTATCAGCTAATATTAGGAACCTATTTGATATAAGATCTAAGGTAGACACTGGGCATACTACTTTTTTAACTCTCCTTGATCTTACTAAAGCATTTGACAGTGTAGATCATAATCTGTTATGTACGAAACTACGGAGAGATTTTAAATTTTCATACGAAGCCGTGAAGTTGATTCGCTCATATTTTAGCGGTGGTCTCAAGTTGTTGTCCACAAAGGTGCTATGTCGCGTAGCCTAAATTCTTACAGGAGTGTACCACAAGGATCGGTGCTAGGGCCTCTTCTCTTTACGCTGTATATAAATAATTTACCAGACGTCGTAACTCACAGCCAAATCCATTTGTACGTGGATGATGTACAATTATACCAAAGCGTTAATCCTACACAAATAACGGAAGGCGTCAGGAAAATAAATGAAGACATGGTAGCCGTTCAAGAATGGGCCTCTAAAAATGCTTTATCTATAAATGGCAACAAATGCAAATTAGTACGCATAAATAAACGAAACCCCTCGGTGGCACAAGCCGTGGAAATACTATTAAACAATGAGGCAACACAACAGGTTGATGCTGCAAAAAGCTTAGGCTTACCCATTGATACAAATTTGAGCTGGGACAAGCATGTATCCTACGCAACAGCAAAATTATATTCGAAATTACGATGTCTCTGGGTAATCAAAGCGGCTATTCCCACTAAAGTGAGGATCTTATTAGGTAAAACATATCTATTGCCAACACTTTTGTATGGATGCGTAACATTTAGCTTCTGTAGTACGTTTTTCATGCGTCGCTTAAAAGTTGCTATTAACAACATTGTGAGATATATACTCGTATACGGTTTGAGGAGATGGGATCATATCTCTATACACGTTAAAGAGTTTCTTGGCACTGGTGTTGAGAACTTTTTACACCAAAAATCGCTAGCTCCATAAAATTATATATATATCAAATCCACCCTACCTTTACAATCTATTAAAATTTGCTGCAAGTAGCAGAGGAAATAAAATCATTCAACTAAGATATACGTCTTCTTGGTCGGAGAGACATTTTCTTATAAATGCTATCAAACTATAGAACGCTCTCCCAAGCGAACTACAACTTATAAGCTTGCGTTGCATTTAAAACTAAATTAGCTGAATATCACCATATAAAGTAGCAATATGTAGCAATTATACAGTGATATATACATATACTTATTCACGTAGATATATGCATTCATATACATATACACATATATATACTTATACATGTTACTCATTTATATAACACAATTTGCTGTGAAGTATTGTAATGTACACATACACACATCCATACTCTAACTAAAAGGCTAAAGCCTTGTTGTATGGGTGTTATCAATTAAAATAAATAAATAAATTTGAGGAATTTGGTACGTCATCGTTCATGTGCAACTTTGACATCTTAGAGAAGTTACCCTTGGATGGGCTTGATTTTCTTTTAATGTTCAAGTAACGGTCAATGCCTGTTTGAATTGTAGGTTTTTTATTGTCCATTTTGTGGGATGATTTTTCAGTGTATGATTTTTCGTTCTGAGACGCATTTAGGCTGGAATCACTTACACTGAGACCTCTATTTATATTTTTAAACGCAAGGCTTGTTGCTGAATGTTTTAGTGGTGACCTTTGCATTTTCGAAGAGCGCTGGAATGGATCTGCACCACTCTCCATTGTTTACAAGCATTAACCGAAAGCACTTACGCCTAGCTGAGCTATGCAAAAGCCAAGCTCAAGCTGCGTTGGTGAAGCACACAGTTTGTTATGCCCTTTATGTATGTACTGTGTTGCCGTTAATCCTTTAGCTGTGTTTTTGTTTTGTTTTGAAATTAGTATATAACAAGACTAACTGTGTGGTTTCACAATTTCATTAAATTGCAAAATTTTAGTTAGATTCTGCACTTTAGGATTATATTGCCAATTTTTACACTTTTGTGAAAAAAAAAATTGTTTGTTACTAGATTTATTTATTTAGTTCCTATGTTTTGTGTATATATGGATAAGTCACAAATCACAACTTCAATAAATATTTAAGTTCGCAGAGTGAACAACGATGTTACCGCTTAACGTTCTCACAATTTTATGTCGCAGAAATTCAAGATGGCTTCGTCACCAATCATAAATTATTATAATACCTTTATTATAATCTGGTTCAATTGTCAAACTAGAGTACTTCTTGAGAAGTTCGTGATATTAATTTTCTATAAAAAATAGTTTGGGTAATGAAACATTACAGAAAACAGATATGGCATGTTTGCGTGTAACAAAAAAACAGCTAAATTGACAATCATATATTATTTTTTAATAAATTTATCAAACAAACTCAAACATTGGTCCAATCAAGCCGGATTCGAAAGATCTACAACCAGAAGACGAAAAAAGATATTAGGGTTCACAAGGGAACGACTAATATACACGCAATTTCATTAAGATATTAAAGTTCATAAGGGAACGCCTAATATAAACGCCATTTGCATTAAAAGTAAAAGGGTTCACAAGGGAACGCTTCATACACCGAATTTTCAAACAAGGTATCACAAAACAATTTCATCAAAATTTTCAACGTTCACAAGGGAACAAAAAACAGTTTAAGAAGCATATCCAGGTAACTTAATTCGTGAAAAAAGTTATTAATTGTGCTGCATTTCTAGAAAATTGTTGACGTCATCAGCAACGCATCAAAACCATCTGGTGTATTATAATAAATTAAAATGGAGCCTATTGAAAAATTTAAACGACAACGACAATTAATTAAATCTTCATTAACACGAATGTACAATTTTTGTAGTGATACAAATGTAAGCGAAGAAAATATTAGAGCATATATGCGTCACAAGGATGATCAAAGCAATCAAACTACAATTAACTATCAATCAGCCAAGACTTCAGAGCTTTCAGGTATAAATGCAGAACCAAACAGCAACTAGCTCTTTAATCGAAAGATGTCACAAAATGATATAGATCAGCTTCACATCACTCAACTAGTGAGCGTCACGAACCACCCTTGCCTAGATTAGATATCCCTACTTTTGACGGCAAGTATATAGATTTGATTCGTTTCAGGAATCTTTTCGATGCGCTAGTAAATGCTAAGCAAAGCATAACGAGGGTGGAAAAATAAGAATACCTTCATACTCATCTAAAGGGAGAAGCCCTACTTCTTATAAAACATTTACCGCCTACAAATACAAATTACGATGTAGCTTGGCAACTTCTAAAGAATAGGTATGATAACTCAGAAAGAGTAAAAAATTCGTGTTTAGTCAGTCAATCGTTAAAAGAAATAAAACTGTTTTTTAATAATATTTCTGAAAGCTACAACGCACTGAAGGTATTAGAGGAACCTGTCGAATATTGGAATTCAATTTTACTTTTTGTCCTTGAAAAGAAGGTTGACGCCGAAACTGCAATGTTATGGCATAGAGGAAAAAATCAAAAAGAATAATGCTCATTTACAAAGTTTTTAAAATTCATAGAGCATCGCATATTTGAAATAGAAAGCGCACAAAACTCAGCTGATCATCCAAAGAAAATGCTCTCACGCACACATACAGCAACTGCAATAATACAGGTTCGTGGACATGATGGCAATTTTAAATCTTGTCGTGCTCTTTTAGATTCGGGCTTTCAGAGCACACTTATTTCAGAATCATGTGTGCAACGTCTACAATTAAAACGTCGATACGATAAAACTGTATTATGTGGTATAGGAGGATCAAACAACTTCAATTATACCAGAGGTAAAGTTTACATTGACATTAAAGCAATTGATGGCACCATCATATCAACAAATGCATTGTGTATACAACAGTTAACGCAAAAGCTACCAGCTTATATATAAAAAACTTGACTTTTTCAAAATCTACAGTTAACAGACCCAGACCTACAGTTAGCAGACCCCATAAAGAAAGTCGCATTGAGATCATAATTGGCGCTGATATATTTACAGAATGTTGTTTATTCAATCAAATTAATAAACCAAGTGAATCACCTACTGCAGTATACAAAATCTTTGGCTGGGTAATCATGGGAAAGATTGCAACATCAGCACCATCTTATGTTATGTCTAACCTTGTTTATATGAATCTTGATAATCAGCTCCAATGGTTTTGGGAAATAGAGGAGATACATTGTACGAAACCACAGATGACAACAGATGAAGAAAACGCCGAAAAATATTTTCAAAAACATACACAACAAAACGAATATGGTCGATATATAGTTAGATTACCAATTGAAAATGAGAATATCAATGTGGGCGATTCAAAATATGGATTTTGAAAAGATTGTATGCAATGGAACACCGTTTCAAAAACGACACTTACCTGAAAGAAGAATATAGCAAATTTATGCAAGATTATAATGATCTTGGCCACATGGAACTGGTGTCGAACGCGACAAGTAATACGTGCTTCTTACCTCATCATGCTATCAAAAAGCTCTCCAGTACAACAACTAAAGTTCGTGTAGTCTTTGACGCGTCAGCCAAAACTTCAAATGGTTTATCTTTAAACGACAATTTATTAGTTGGTCCCACTGTTCAAAACGATTTATATGATATTCTACTCAAATTTCGTAAATATAAAATTTGTTTCACCGGGGACATTGAGTAAATGTACAGACAAATACTTATTCATCCAGATGATCGTTCATTGCAAAGAACTCTTTGGAGAGAGAATACATTGGAACAACCTATGCAATATGAACTAAAAATTGTGACCTACGATACAGCTTCAGCACCATTTCTAGCAACAAGAGTTTTGAAACAAGTAGCTATAGAAAATAGAAAACAATACCCTGAGGAAGCTAATGCAATTGAACAACACTTTTATGTAGATGATTTTATGTATTGTGTACACGACTAGAGCTATGTGCAGCCCACCTATTAGTAAAAGTTATATCAAAGCTTCAACAAGCTCTCAACTTACCAAATGTCAAATTATACGCGTGGACAGATTCAACCATTGTGCTGGCTTGGATTTTAGATCATCCTCGGAAATGGAAATCATTTGTTGCAAATCGAACATCGCATATCATAAACGTGGTTCCACCGCAATATTGGAATCAAGTACAATCAAAACAAAATCCAGCTGATCTTGCAAAAAGAAGCATATGGCATATGACTTGATTAGGAACGATTTATGGGCCTAAATTACTATTACAAGGGTGTCCAAGTAACCAACCACACCCAACTGTTTCAGAAGATGTGGATCTTGAAAAACGTACAGTGATCAATTTAGCAACTACGACTTACGTTGAATTAATGAATAGATATTCTAGTTTTACTACATTAATTCGCATTACAGCATGGATTTTACGATTTAAGAACAATTGTAAGGCCAAAATGAAAAAAACAACAGGTCCATTAAAATTAAAAATGCTCATGACACGTTAATAAAAAGGAAACAAGCGTCAGCATATACATTAGAAATAAACGCAATTGTTGCTGGCAACGATATTCCAAAAAAGAGCACCATAGCATCACTTGCTCCATTTCTTGATAAAAATCGTATTCTCCGAGTTGATGGAAGACTTGAAAATGCAAATATAAACTACGATCAAAAACATCCTATCATTCTTAACAAACAACATACGTTCACAAAATTGCTTGTAGAATATTACCACAAAAAGTATCTCCATGCTAGCAATAGGCAACTTCAATATCTTATTGCTATGAAATATTAGATTCCATCAGTTACGCATCTCATAAAGCAATGCATTTACAAATGTACTACTTGTATGCGACAACTTGCAAAACCTTACGAACAACAAATGGCCAATCTACCTCATTTTCGCCTGCAAACTGGCTGAGCATTTTTAAATATAGGAGTCGACTTTTCCGGTCCTATACAAATACGTTCATGGAAAGGAAGATGTTCACATTGAATTGGTAACTGAATTATCTACCGCTGCATTCACAGCGTCGGACGAGTTAAAGGTTTACATCCCGGGTCAGATGGTTTAACAAGAGTGGTTTCGGTAGAAACAGTTAAAGACCCTTAAACGACCTGTGGTAAAACTCTGCCCATTGTTCCTAGATATTGAAAGTTAATACTTCCAACGTGTTAAATAATAATTAAAACCAATATTTTTTAATAAATCCATCAAACAAACCTAAACATGGCATTTACAGACAATTTCGTTAAAGGATCTACTAATTTACGATGTTTAATGTCAATTAATAATCCATATTTGCTTAAAAAATCAGCACCAATTATCGGTCTGGAAATATCGGCAATAAGAAATACAAACGGAAAACCTCGGCGAAGATTCAAGTTAACATTTAATAGTTTCTTGTCGTATGTGGGAATAGATGAACTATTAGCAGCTGTGAGAATAATATCAGATATTCATTTTTGGTGAGAAAAATGAGCAACGGGAAGAACAAATATTTCAGCTCCACTGTCTATTAAGAAATTTAATTTTAATTTATTTTGTCTGTCAAATATAAAGAGGCGACGTGAAGAATAATCTCCGCTTCAATTGTCAGTCGCCTCGACAATGGGTTTATTTAGTTTGTTGATTCATTATGAAGTTTAGAAAAAGCGCAAGGTTGTTTGCACAAGTTATGAAACGGTTTAATTAGCGCTGGTTGTGGGATGGTTTAAACAGCGCTTGAAGTAAAGTTTGGATATCAAATGACCGTGCAAACTGCTGTCTCAGGTGTTTCCCACGCAGGTTGCAGGTGTCTAAAATGCAAGCTCGACACTTTGACTGAGCTTTAGACGTTGTTATAAATAGAGGCAAAAAGAATGGTACGATCATTCTTTAGTGTTAAGTCGTAGAATAAGTACAATAATAAATAAAAAATATTTTTTTAAAAAATAAAACCAAAAAAAAAATTTAATTGGCGCCCAACGTGGGGCGGCTGGCAATAATAACAATTTGTGAAATTAAAAATTAATATTTAAATATATTAATTAAACAAAAAACATGAACAATTTAAATTATGTTAAAAAGGGAATTATGAAATTAAAATAAAAATTAATTAAACACAAAATTTGAACAATTTAAATGATATTAAATTAAAGATCAATATTTAAAAAAAAAATTATGAAACAAAATTATATTAAAAAATGAACGAAACAAAATTAAACTAAATTAAGCAAATAATGTTGCTAATAATTGAAAGTAAAGAAAATTAAAATTAAATCAAAAGAAAGAAAATGTTACTTATAATTAAAAATAAAGAAAATAAAATAGAACAAAATAAAATTAAAATAACTTAAATTAGAGAAAGACAATTAAAGTAAAAAAGGGATAAAAAGAAGAAAAGAAAAGGCAGCCTTGCCTTGAAATTGACTTGAAATTTGTGAACTTATTCATCCACTGATAACGATCGAAATCTAAGGAAAATCAGGACAGGCCCACAGGATAGCTCATAGTCGTTTGCGGTTCAACAATATTTTGCAGCATTAACTGACAATAATTATGAAACTATACACTTCTGCTGTTGCTGCCGAAAGGTGCCACCACGTGAGTAGAAATAATCAAAAAAAAATTAGGAAAAAGTTATTGAAAGAAGAAAAGTGAACATTTAAAAAAATATTATAAAATTTTTTTTTATATAATGAAAATATATTGTTATTAAAATGTTTTGAAAAAAGAAAAAGTATTTATCTAAATTTAAAAGAAAAAATATTATGAAAATTTTTGAAAAAAAAAAAAAGTATATATTTAAATATGAAAAAAATGTTATGAAAAATTCTTGAAAAAGGAAAAGTATCTATTTAAATTATAAAAGAAGTGTTATAAATTTTTTTCTATTATTACCAAAGATTATTATAAAAATAAAAAAAAAAGGCATTTAAGAATTAAAGTTGAATATAATATCCTTTCCTACAGAAGTTATTAAAGAGAAAGAACAAAAAAGGGATAGACGAAACTTTTAGAAAAAATTAGAAAATAAGTGATTAAAATATTTTCAAAAATTAATTTAAGAAATAATTTTTAGGTTAATCCTATCTAATCGCAAAGTAATTTCAACGAAAATTAACTTTTAAATTCTTTGAAAATTTGAACAATTATTTTTTTATTTTGAAAGAAGCTTTGAAGCATAAAAAAAAATGTCAAACCCACAAAATATTTTAAGAGCGCCCATATTAAACGGTGCTTCTGCTCCTTCTGCTTCAGCATCTGCATCAGCTTCTGCTGCAGCACCCATAAATGCTCAGTTGGAGCCTATGGTGATAGATATTGTCACTAGAATTTTGACTGAGCAGGGAAGACAGACGATTAGGGGTATAATGAATCCCGTGACTGATTTTGGGGCAATGGACGATCAAGATATAAGACCTGAACACAGAAATAGGTTGGAGGACTTAGACAAGATCCCAGACGTGGTAAGGTGCCTTAGAGAATTCTCAGGGAATCCCGGGGAGTTTAGTTCTTGGAGAAAAAGTGTGGAGCGTGTCTTAGAAATTTACCAACCTTTAGTTGGTACGGCTAAGTATTACGGTATACCTAGCGTGGTCGGGAATAAGATAGTGGGCAATGCTGATATCGCCCTGGAATCTTATAACACCTCGTTGAACTGGCGAGCGATCTGTCACTGTCTAACACTCCATTATGGAGATAAACATGATACTCCAACATTAGAATATCAAATGTCCACATTAATACAGGGATCGGGAACTGTTCAGGAATTTTACCAGAAAGTTTATAAACATTTGTTCTTAATATTGAATAAAATAAGCAGCATGAAATTAAATAGGAAATCTTCGTGCCTGAAATTAGAAAATCAGAATTATAGGACTTTGCATGTTAATAAGGCTCATGGACATGTCACACATGAAGTACCTTTTAATAATTTTCTAAATAAACCAGCTCCGCCAAGACGGACTAATCAAATGTCATTTTATCCACAATTAGCTTTTGTACCACAGCCTGGTCTCTGTGGCTTGTATCAACAATAACCTTTTTATTTACAGAGACAGAACTACCAACAAGGACCTTTCCATCAACAAAGACCAATGAATTCGCAGGGAGTTTTCTATCAGCAGAGACCTCCATTCCGAAACCAATGGACATTGACCCAAGCATACAGACAAGACAAGTAGATTACGCTAATAACTTGAACAGACAGTTTGCAATGAAAAGACCATTGACGCAACCGGCGTACACACCTAACAAACAGCAGAGGAACTTTCACATCACTTCGGACAAACTAGGTAAAAGGGAACAGCAGGACGATGAATGCCCTATGCAGACCTACCAAGACACAATAGGGTAAAGATACGGGGACCACGAGGAGAGAGTGCGTTAATACGTGCAATCTTTGGACTTAGGAGACGAAAATGAACCTACAGAGGAACAAGACTTATCAGATATTCATTTTTTAGGCTAAAGAACTCCTCACTACCTTATTTTGAAGCTAAGACGGGGAGTGGGAAAATTTTACGCATATTGATAGAGACAGGATCCAATAAAAATTATATTAAACCAAATTTGGTAGATCGACCTATTCCCAATGAACAGGCATTTTTTGCAAATTCTATAGGAGGTGTAGTTAAAATCACACACCATAAAAAAGCTAATTTGTTTAATATTAAGGATAAAGAGGCTAAATTCTTCTTGTTACCAACGCTCAAATCTTTTGATGCTATCTTGGGGATGGACACTCTGAGGGACATAAATGCTGTTATCCATACTAAAAATGACTATAGAAAAAGGAAAAAGAATAAAAATCAACCATTGGCAGGTACAATCAGTGAACGCTATTAATATCCGAGCAGATCATTTGACTGATGACCAAAGAAAAAGAATCTATGAAATCGAGCAAAAACATCCGTCTCTTTTTTCTGAGCCCAACGAAAAATTGACTTATACAACTGGGATTAAAGGGGAAAGGACGAAGTAGGCCAACAAATTAAAAAATTATTAGAGGATGGCTTAATAAGACCATCAAAGTCGCCTTATAACTCACCCATTTGGATCGTTCCAAAGAAAGAGGACGCATCAGGGATAAGGAAATTTAGGGTCGTTGTGGATTACAGGAAACTCAATTCGATCACCATCGCAGACAAGTACCCAATTCCGGAAATAGGAGAGGTTTTGACCAATTTAGGAAATAATAAGTATTTTACTGTAGTTGACCTTAAAAGTGGTTTCCATCAAATACCATTACGAGAGGATGATATCGAGAAAACAGCGTTCTCTGTGAACAACGGCAAATACGAGTTTACGAGACTGCCGTTTTGGTTGAAAAATGCTCCGGCTATATTTCAAAGAGCCGTGGACGACATACTTCGCGACCATATAGGGAAAAGGTGTTATGTCTATGTTGACGACATAATAATTTTCGGGAAGGACGAAGAAACACACTTAGAAAACATAAATGCAGTTTTTAATACACTGCAATTAGCAAACATGAAGGTCCAACTCGATAAAACTGAGTTTCTAAAAACAGAAATAGAATTTTTAGGCTTTATAGTGTCACAGGATGGCTTAAGGACCAATCCAAAGAAAATAGAAGCTATGGTGAATTTCCCTGTACCAAGAACGCTGAAGGAATTGAGACCTTTTCTGGGACTTACAGGTTACTACAGGCAATTCGTTCGGGATTATGCTAAACTAGAAAAACCCCTTACGAATCTTTTGAGAGGGGGTGATGGACATTCGTTCTCCAAAATTGCTGCATTGAAGGCCATTGAGCTAGGTAAACGGGAACTGGATGCCTTTAATGAGCTCAAAACTACCTTAGCATCTCAGGACATTCTTTTGACATATCCCGACTATTCTAAAGACTTCCACTTAACAACGGACGCATCGGATTTTGCAATTGGGGCTGTATTGAAGCAGGAAGGCAGGCCAATTTCTTTTATATCTCGTACTCTTTTAAAATCGGAAGAAAATTTTGCAATAAGCGAAAAAGAACTTCTGGCAATTATTTGGGCTTTGAATTCCTTTAGAAATTATTTGTACGGCAAGGCAAGAATTAACTTATCCTCTGAGCAATAAGAACGCCAATACCAAAATGAAGAGATGTAAATCTATACTAGAAGAATATGACTATCAACTGATTTACAAACCTGGGAAATGTAATGTAGTGGCGGATGCACTGTCTAGGAATCAAATTAATTCACTAACACCCACAATCCATAGCGACAGTAGCTCGGGTCACAACTTAATTCCAACAGTTGAATGCCCGCTGAATGCTTTTAAGAATCAAATACAGTTGCGTTTGGGGGAAACCTCAGAAGATAAATTCGAATTACCATTTCCTACTTAACATAGGCACATAGTGCAACGACTTTTTTTGACGAGACAAATCTACCTTCTATCTTAAAAAAAGTACTAGACCCAAACCTTGTGAATGGATTGCACACCACCGAAACAATCATGGGAAAGGTTCAACATATTTATCTGATACATTTTCAGAGTTATAAAATAAGATTTACTCAAACCATAGTCAAAGATTTTCCGTCTGAAACAGAAAGGGTAGAAATAATCACGAGGGAACACAATCGTGCTCATAGGAGAATACCGGAGAACATGAAACAAATTTTGCAAAAATTATATTTTCCCTTAATGAAATCAAAAATCAAGCAGGTCATAGGACAATGTAGTACTTGTTTAGAGAATAAATATGATAGACATCCCAATAGAACCGAAATAAATCCAACACCCATTCCAGAATATCCTGGGCAGATTGTTCACATTGACCTGTATATTATAGAGCGCAATTTGGTTATGACGGCAATTGACAAGTTTTCTAAGTATGTTCAAGTTAAGCTTGTTCGATCAAGAGCTTTAGAACATATTAAAGAACCTTTGAGGGAGATTATTATAGCATTCGGTGTTCCTAAGGTTATTGTCATGGAATGAGAAGTCTCTAAAATCTTCAGCTCTTTTGTTTATGCTGGAAAATCAATTTGGAATTCAGGTTTATAATGTGCCACCTTATTCGAGTAATTCAAATGGCCAGGTTGAGAGATTTCACTCAACATTGACCGAATTGATGAGGTGTTTTGTAACTGAAAAAAGTCATTCTTCTTTCCACGACTTGCTCATAAGAGCCGTGAATTAATACAACCATACTATTCATTCCACTATTAAGAAAAAACCAGTTGAGATGTTCTTTGGTTTGTCTGTCTCAACTGATCCTGAGGGATTGGTGAATGAACGTAGGGTAAATGTTGAGAGACTGAGGAGAAAACAGGATATGGATTTGGCCTATCATAACAAAGATAAGAAGCCGATGAAAACCTATGCTCCGGGAGAAGTAATTTATGTCCGTATTAATAAACGTTTGGGTTCAAAATTAACAGCTCAGTATATAAAAGAAATTGTGAAAGAAAATCAAAATAGCACTGTAACCACTGCAACTGGCAGATTGGTTCATAAGAGTTTAATAAGAAACTAATGATTTCTCATTCCGTAGGTTATTGTTTGTCCTGTTCGCTTTGTTTGTACCAAGTCGCCTCCACATACAGATCGTGGACTATAGTGCTTCACATTTGGTAACTATTAACAATGGTTTGGCAAAGATCAAGGAAGGAACTTTTAAGATTGTCCATATGATAAATATACTGAAATAAGAAGAAGCACTGAAAAATATCACAACGTACACTGAGAAAGTGTTACCCAGAGGTCACATTTTGTATTCCGTAATAAAGTACGACATAGATCAAACCATTAGAATATTAAAGGAAATTAATCCTAATAAAAATAGAAATAAAAGATCAATAGACATTTTAGGAACTGCTTGGAAATATTTGGCCGGTTCTCCGGACCATGACATAATGAAGCACGGAGATAAGGAGATCGATGGGTTCGCTCTACTGCAGCGAGATAGAATTCGCATAATTAAAGAAGAGTTACTAAACATCAAATATGCGTTGCAATGGGCAGGTCATAATATTTTGAATTCAATGCTTTTTGATCAAAAAGAAATAGGATTAGCCGTAAATAGACTAGAATCTGAGCGTTTACCGTTTAATTCCGTAGAGGACGCATTAAGATGTAGTAGTGTTAGTGTTGTAAGTAAAAATGAAATAATTTTGTACGTTATCACAATACCATTAACTACAATGGAAACTTACTATTGTTTTCTTTTGAAACCTGTAAACAAAAATGGAAAATTAATTAAAGTAGATTTTGATTACATTATAAAAAATGGAAAAGAAATATTTGGTTTAAAAAAGAAATGTATTGAACTAAACGAAGTAAAAATTTGTAATAGAGATAATCTAATAGATTTAAGAAATGATACTTGTATTTTAAAAATACTAAAAGGATTAAATTCCTCATGTAATTATAACAGCGATCAGAGCAGTACGGGTGTGGAATTGATCCACCCAGGTATGATCTTTCTAAATAACTTCAATGGTACTATCAGAACTCCGTCCGACAATAACATTGTTCACGGAACCTATCTTATCCGTTTCTATGATATGACCATTTATCTAAATAATGACAGATACGAAAATCTAGAGTCTTTACCTTTCGAGGCAATGCTGGCCGCTCTTCAACCTACACCCAAAGTGCTGTTTCTAAAGTGCTTTCACTGGAGTCTTTGAACGAACTTCACATTAATAACACTAAGTACTTGAACTCTTTACAAAGAGAAACCCATATAATCGGAAAGTCTGTGGGAGGATTCATTGCGATGGTGACATTTGCGTTCATTTTGGTCAAGCTAAGATTGAGAAAATTAGTTGTTGAAAATCGTGGGGAACCATTCCCTACATTACCTAACCCAAATATTCAGCCACTCTCTTCCGGTCTCAATTTGAATAATATTCCATATTTTTAAATACGATCGAGGACGATCGCACTTGAAGGAGGGGGAGTTATGAAACGGTTTTATTAGTGCTGGTTGTGGGATAGTTTAAACAGCGCTTGAAGTAAAGTTTAGGTGTCCGATATCAAATGACCGTGCAGACTGCTATTTCATGTGTTTCCCACGCAGGTTGCAGATGTCTAAAATGCAAGCTCGGCACTTTGACTGAGCTTTAGTCGTTGTTATAAATAGAGGCAAAAAGAATGGTACGATCATTCTTTAGTGTTAAGTCGTAGAATAAGTACAATAACAAATAAAAAATATTTTTTTAAAAATAAAACCAAAAAAAAAAGAATTTTAATTTATATATATATACGGTTACACCAAAATACATATAACAGGTATATATGCAGATTTAAATTTTCTAGAATATAAAGTTACGTATGTATATAAATTTTTATACCCTGCACCATTCTGTGGAAAAGGGTATATTAAGTTTGTGTGGATGTTTGTAACTCCTAAGCGGCAAATGCCACCCCACCTTCAGTTATACAGATCGATTCAGAATCAAAATCGGGCTTGACTGACTATAATATTTTCACTTGTTTTACTTTTAATTTTAGGTCACTGCGCAATTCAGATTGATTATCACATTCTCATACACAATATAATTTGTTACAATTTGTTTGATTTGTTTTTTTTTTTTGTAATTTCAATAACCACTTTCCTTCAGCCTTAATTTTTAATTAATATTTCGCTTTTCTCAACTTTTGCTTAAAGAAATCAACTAGCAGAGGTGTAACAGTGTTTCCCTTGTTTATAGTGTTTATTAGATACTGTTTTGTGATCATTCGATTTTGTGTGTGTTCAGTAACAGTTAGGTACAGACCAACTGTTACTATGTACATTATAGGTATATAAAATAAGTTAAAGCTTTGTGTCTTTGGCTTGATCTAGGCAGGACGAGCGTCCCTGCTCGAGCGCCAATGTAACGAGATTTCTCCACTATGCCGGGGTTAAGCCATCGGCGTAAGGTGTCTCGTCCATTTGTTTTTTAAAAGACGCTCAAATTTGTGTTTTAATGGCTTAGATTTATTTTTCTCGTGTATATATATATATATAAAAATAAATAAAATTACTTAAAACCTTAAATATATGTGGGTAACTCCACTCACTTTAGTAGACCAGGTCTTACGCCCGGTGTTTATATCACGGTTTATATTTTGTTAACGATTACAGCCAGGTTTACACCCTGTGTTTTACTCAGATACACTATGAAAGAGCGGTAAGTGCACTTCTATGACTATTATTTCTATATCAGCTATGATACCACTTTCCGTTTGATTTATCCACTCAGACAAGCTGGCTATACACCAAGTATACTTTAACTAAGAACGCACTAGAGAGATATATTGTTTACTCGTTGAGGGTTGGCAACCGAAGAGAGTGATCCTTTGTCGATCACTCTCGACTAAGCCTCGGTTTGGTCAAGCTTACTGGAATATCGTGGAAATATTCCAATATGCTTGATAACGTGGCGGGAAGTGGAGTTACCTGAGAGACTTAAGACTAATAACAACTTACTTTATGCAATTCTTATTATATATACAAAAGGTTGTAAAGAATCTGAAGGGTGCTGGGGTAGACCCAGGGCCAGCCAGAGTTCAATGCAAAGAAAATATGTTTTTTTTTCCGAAATTTGTATATAAACAAAAAAAGGATGATTTCTTTTCTCTTATGTAAGTTTCTTTTGCAATGTTTTTATTGATAATGAAAATTTTATAATGTACTGTACACAAACAAGAAAAGGTTAAATGACTGTATGTGATCAAATAAGTTAATTATGTTTACTTTTACATTGTTTCGGGTCTTAGCTAAACGTAATAATGCGTGAATTGTGTCTTTGCTTAAGTTAAAGTGTAACTAGTGTAGACGATTCTCTTGCCTATGTGTTAGTTAAGATTATTTTAGCAAGAGCTCAGCCTACGCTAAAACCTTTGTTTGAAATATGGAGGGGTTAGGTCGACCTATATATCACCTAAGTTATATGCTAAGGATTTAATTTGTTCTTGCTTGATGAAATATTCCTATGCTTGCCTAAAGAAATGTACTTAGCTGCGTTTGAGAGGAGATACTCACTCTCGCCTAAAGAAATATTAAGATATGCCTAACTATGTTTGAGAGGAGATACTCACTCTCGCCTAAGGAAATACTAAAATATGCCTAGCTATGTTTGAGAGGAGATACTCACTCTCGCCTAAGGAAAAAAAAATTAATTATGCCTAGCTATGTTTGAGAGGAGATACTCACTCTCGCCTAAGAAAAAAAAAAAGAAAATTATGCCTAGCTATGTTTGAGAGGAGATACTCACTCACTCTCATACCTATTTCCCTATACTCGAACTGACTACCTACCTGTCAGCTCTAAGACTAGCTAATTTCCTACGCGGTGATCGGCTTTTTATAGGCCAGCGGCTGAGCTTTTGCTTGTTTTTTGCAAGAGCTTTGTTGCAAGCTCACACTAGTTACAGCTGATCTCAACCATTGGCGTGTAGAGTTGCCTATAACAGAGTTACTTTAATAAAAAGGTAAACAAACATCAAGCAATCGTATATGTATGCGATATCAAAGCTAAGCATAACGATAAGAGAAAACAATAGTATAAATTCAAATGATGTAAAGAAAACTAAATATAATAATTCAACAAAAATTAAAACTATACATAATAATTCAAATATAACAATTCAAAGAAAAAAAAAAAGAAAATATATTGGCGATGAGACGTGTGATGGAAATTTTATTTTCCAAGAAAAATTTCCTCATCACAAGGTATATAATATCAGTCACTATTCTAAGCCTAAGTGACCTAAGTAAGTAAAAGGAAAACGAGTGAGTAACGACTTTACTCGTCACAAAGTGATTGTAAACAATGAACGAAAGTAATAAAAACAAGATAGAGAAGTTCGGTTAAGACCGAAGCTTAAATACCCTCCACCTTTTATAATACTCTAAAAAATAAGTTCCTATTTATGTATATGTATTTCATGTACTTACGCAAATAGTGTTTTTTTTTTAATTATAGGCATTTGCGTTAGTCAATCGCGCCCATTTTAGGCACAGTGTTGGATAACGGTACCATTTATATATGTACTAAAAATCAACTTGATAGGCATAGTATTGTGCGATATATAATTTTTAAAGATACAATTTTTTCGAGGTATGATGAGATTTTCGTTTATTGTGGGCATGTCTCTTAACCGATTTTGCCCAATTTCAATACGAACAGCGAAATTGAACTAAGAATACAAGAAGAATTTCAATTTGATATCTCAAAAAAAACGACCGTGAGAGTGCCAACAACAGACGGACACACGGACGGACATGTCTCAAACGATTTCTCTTTTCATGCTGATTAAGAATATATATGGTTTGTGGGGTCTCCGACGCTTCTTTTCGATGTGTTGTAAACGGATGATCAAAATGAATATACCCTCTTCTCTAAGGTGGAGGGTATAATGAAATAAATGACTAATAAACTATAAAACAAGATAAGCAAAATAATAAGTATCAATAATAAAAACAAAATAATATACTTAACAATAATAATTATAATAAAAGTAAAATACAAATGATTAAATAAATCCTATCAACAATTAAAATGACGAAGTAAAAAAGGTCGATATAGGGTTCATAAGTAAATAACGAAGTTTTTATATTTATGAACATACAAGGAGTACGATAACCCACTCGGACACAAACACTCATGCATGTGCATATTTCCCCATAATAATATAACAAAATATATAAAAATATATTACAAATCCAGAACAATAAATGCTGATGAAAGCAATGGCATAATGCATGAACATATTGTTTTGCAATGTTAACAAGATGCACAACCGGTACACGGGATCGTCTTGCTCAATGAAATTGTAAACAAATGTTTTGTCCAGCAAAATCATAGAAATAGGGCAAAAGATATTGATATACATACAAATATGCAATCGCAGAAGAATAAAGAAACGAAACTTCTTACAGAATTAACTGACCGACCTCAACATTCAAACAATAATAGAAACATACATATACGACTTTTAATATGGAAATTTTTTTATTTTATTTAAACAAGATATACAAACGTTTGAATCAAAACGAAAGACTTTTTAGAAAATGAGAAAAAATTAATGACAAACAATACAATAAAATCAAAGATATTGTATATGATAACTAAATTTCATAACATACACGTTGCAAAGTAATAAATAACAAAGTATATTCCAAATATAATAAAATAATGAAATATATATATATATAAAAAAAACAATATTGTAATAAATATATAAATTATGAGAACTATTCTCTTGTAGGAATTCTACTGCAAATCGTAATTTTGCTATAGGGTTTGCCATTGTATGCAACACAATATATTGATTACCAGGATCTTACAAATAATCACGGTTATTTACGTATGAGACAGGATGCCGTCAAATTAATTAATAACTACGATAAAATAATACACTTAATAAATACAACTAAGTACGAAGAAACTATTAATATAATAAAACAAAACATAAAAAAAAAATAACCTAACATTGTCTGTAAGCAGACCTAAACCAATAATAAGAACCGTATTCAATAATATAATTAAAAAAATTAATAATAATACCCAGACATAAAAACAAGAGAGGGTCGGCAAATATTATAGGTAAAGAATTAAAATATGTTGCAGGCACGATGGACAGTGATGACGAACAACAAATTTATGAAGTATTAAAGATCTTAACTAGTGATACCGAAAACAATGAAAATAAAATTGAGTCATTGATAAACCTTAGCAGTGTTTTGTCTGACCAAATTCAGAATATAACTTCACATATTAACAATTAGCAATCAAGGGTTGCGAGCTATATTAATATATTAAAAAATATATTGGCCAATAGAATAGATCACACTGAAGATGAAGTAACTCTACTAGAACACATTTTCCAAATTAACAACGACATTACTGTTTAAAAATATAAATGTTATGTGCCTTGTAAAAGAAATAATATTTAATTCACAATTTTGTAGTGATAATAAATGTTACGGTTTAGTTTTGAAATGATATAATAATTTATTGCAAATACTTGTATATACACTAAAATTCTACATGTATGTTATCCGCTGATGTGACTTGTGTTGACCAAAGCTGATGAGAAAAGAGGAAGTTTAATCATATGTTATTAATGAAGTTTGCTCCGATTATCTTGGTTGCCATGGTTGTAACTGTCTGTATTGGGTACCAAAGGTTGCTATTGTAGAGTTGTGTAGCAGCTACTCCCCCCTCAGTGTTTTCATTGTTTTTTGAAGGTAACTCTTTTTTTTGAGTACGTCCGAAAAGGTGGACACTCGACTGTATCAAGTTTAACTCTCGAATTTGCCGAGGAGATGCTTTATCTAATCTTTGTTGAAACGCATAAATTAAAGGCTTATGGTCAGTTCTTATTGTCACATCACGGCCATCTAAGATATGTTTGAAATATTTTACCGCAAAATAAATTGCTAACAATTAATTTATGTTGGTTTTAATTTTGCCGAGAAAAAACCTATTGGCTTCCAAAGGCCTTCAATTGATTGCTCCAGATGTGCTCCTACAGCTGTATCGGATGCGTCGGTTGTTAATCTTAATTCACTGCTTGGATGAATAAAGGATAACTTCGTGTTACTTGCTAAACTCTCTTTGCATTTGAGAAAAGCACCTTCTAATTCAGAAGTCCAGAATATGTTACGTTTGTCGTTCTTTCTTGACTCTTTGAAAAGACTGTTTAATGGTGCTTGAAGATGTGCTGCGTCTGGGATAAATTTTCTGTAAAAATGTAGGATGCCTGGGAATTTGTGTAGTTCAACAATGTTGCGCAATGTTTGTACTTGCTGAAACACGGTGTTTTGGTGGGCTTAAACCTTCTGCTGAGATGTGGTATCCTAAAAAGTCCAATTCGTTCACAGCAAAAAGGCACTTCGAAACGTTGATTAAAAGCTTGTGAAATTTTAGTTTTTCTAATACTTTTTGTACATGTTTTCTATGTTGTTCTTCAGAATCAGAAGATCAATATGTCATCAAGATAGCAGTAGACATAGTTTAGCTGCCGAAAAATGGAGTCCATGTAACGTTGGAATGTTTGAGTAGCGTTTTTTAATCCAAAAGGCATAACTACGAATTCGAACAATCCAAATGGTGTGTTTACGGCTGTCTTTTGAATGTCATCAGGGTGCATGGGAACGTTATAATAAGCTTTTTCTACGTCAATTTTTGAAAACCATTTCTTTTTGTGAAGTTTATCGGCTATGTCATCAAGGTGAGGAATTGGGTATCAGACCGGTTGTGTGCGTTCAGCTTCCTATAATAGCCACATGCCCTCCATCCACCAGTTTTCTTTTTAACCATGTGGATAGGGCTGGACCATGGGCTGCTTGAAAGACGTATTACTCCGAGTTGAAGTGAAGTTTCAAACTCTTCCTTAAGTGCTTTAAGTTTTTCCCCTGTGTAACGCGTTTGGTTTTCAAGTACTGGTTGGCCATTTGTTATTATTTGGTGGAAAACTTTTTGAGTTGTTGGTAAACGATAAGAATTCGGATTTGTTATCTCGAAATGTTCGCTGATTAATTCGTGAAATTTTAAATTCGAATGTACGGTTGATACACTTTGTTGAGTTGTTGATTTGAATTCTCCCCTTGATGTTAATGATGCTATTGAGTCGAATATTCGTTTTGTTTTTAAGTTCACAATTATACCAAAGAGTGACAAAAATCTGCACCGAGAATAGATATTTTAACATCTGCTATGATGAATATCCACTCGAATTGTCGACGTAGACCTAAGTTTAATTGCAGGGATTTAGTGCCATATGTGTCGATGATTGAATTGTTTGCAGCAAATAGTTTTACATCGTCTGATTTATAATTCGCTTTGGTGAACATTGATTTAGGCAGTACAGAAACAACAGACCCTGAATCGACTAGGAATGTGATATTCTTGTTCCTGTTATGTATATGCAATCTTTTTTCAGTGGTGTAACCATTACTTGTCATACTGCTGCCATTTGCACATACGGGCAACAGCATTTTTAGTTTTCCTGTAACGGTGATTTAAATTCACAGGGTTGTTTGCACTTTTTGGACGTTGCATCGAACTGAATATGATAGTAACAAACTTTTAGTGGGCGCCGACTTGGTGATCGTCCTCGTCCCAAGAAATTTTGTTTATTAATTTGGCTGAGCGACATCTCCAAAGCTTCTAGTGCAGCACTAGTGATAGCATCGTACTGGATTAAATCGACTGATGAGCCCTTTTTTTAATTTCTCATATTAGCCTGTTGGTGGTGGATTTTTCGCAACATCCGATATTTGCGTTAATGTATTTGGATCTAATGCAGTGATTACAGTGTAATATTTCGCTAGATCCCATGTTATTCTGTTGACGTGCTGAAAGCCATCCACTTGAGTGAACCAAAGTTCTGGATCTGCTGATAAGAATTTTGGTAGTTGTGTGCTTAAAGCGTTTACATCAGAGTTTTCATCTTTGCCTTCTGCTGTCTTATTTTCCTTTGTTGGAGAGACTGACATCATGTTATTAACTCTTCGTTGTTTTTCGTCGGGGTCACCAATTATGTAGTGATAATAAATGTTACGGTTTAGTTTTGAAATGATATAATAATTTATTGCAAATACTTGTATATACACTATGTGGTCATAAAAATTCTACATGTATGTTATCCGCTGATGTGACTTGTGTTGACCAAAGCTGATGAGAGAAGAGGAAGTTTAATCATATGTTATTAATGAAGTTGGCTCCGATCATCTTGGGTGCTATGGTTGTAACTGCCTGTATTGGGTAGCAAGGGTTACTATTGTAGAGTTGTGTAGCAGGGTTGCTACAATTTTTGTTTAAAAACGACATCTAGTACTAACTGTATACTCTGTCGCAGGCACTAGTGGGGCAACTCTGTTGCATGTAAATGATCAGTGATGCCAGAGCAGAAGGAGAAAAAGCTAAAAAGAAAAAGAAAAAAAAGAAAAGGAAGAAAAAAAAAAATGGCGTGTGGTAATTACCTTTTTGATCGGCTTTTGGACGGTGTGTGCTGTGAGTGATCCTGATATTAAGAAAGAAATAAAGGAACCTTTTTTTAAAAAAAAAAAAAAAAAAAAAGAAAAAGGAAAATAGTTTGGTGGAAATTTAAAAAAAAAAAAAATAATAATAAAATAAAATACAGAGAACGAGCGGTAATAAACCGCGTTTTTTCCGCATGGAGCGATGAAAGCAAATAATAAGGAAAAAAGTGTGCTCCCGTGCCACGAGGGTATATAGGGAGAAAAATCCGCAAGAATCCACGCTATTCCCCAAACATTTTAAATTTATGTGAAGAATAAGATCACGTGGTGCCTAAAAAAATTTGAAAAAACATTAATATTTTGCCGAAAGCCGTGCTGAATAGTATTGTGGCAAATTCCCGAAGGAATAGTGTGCCAGGTGGTCGTAAAAGAGCCGAGGCCAAGTCAGGTTTCATCCAGGAGACAATAAAGGAGAAGGTGTACCACGGCCTGACTACACGAGAGCAGATAGCCACATGTGATATGGTCCGAATGGAAGATTAGCTGGCGACAACGACATCACGCTGATACATTCTTTTTTCTTTTCTTCTCTTCTTATGATTATTGTTGGTATCGTATTTTGTGTGTGGGTTCAAACCGCAGAGGGTAAATATGTGTATGTGAAATTGTAAGTTTGATTATGCTCAGCTTGGTCGGCTTTGAGGAATCAAAATCGGACCAAAGCTACACCCTAGATACCCTATTTATAAACTCACTTCGTTTTTTCGCAGGTGCCTCAAGCAGAAACTTCGAATGAGCTCCTTCGGAGTCAGCGTAAAGGGAGGCGATTTTACAAAACCAGGAAAATAGGTATGAGTTTTGTATATGCATATTCATTTGATGTTTGGTAAATTATAGGGAGGGGAAAAGCATAATCAAGCCTGGAGAAAGGCTAAAGTTCTTGTAACTTTGTAAATGTAATATTGAATTGTTATCAAACATATACACACACAGGTTAGACAGGTTGGAACAATTAGAATTAAATGTAATATTGAATTGGTATCAAACATATACACACACAGGTTAGATACGTTAGAACAATTAGAAATTAATATGATATTGAATTGTTATCGAGCATATACACACACAGATTAGACAGGTTAGAACAATTAGAAATAAATATGATATTGAATTGTTATCGAGCATATACACACACAGATTAGACAGGATAGATATAATATTGAATTATCAGTAAACATTCACACACACAGGTTAGACAGGATAGATATAATATTGAATTGTAATTAAGCATTCATACACATAGGATAGGTAGAATATATCATTCGAAACTTTATATCATATTAAATTGCAATTAAACGAATTGGGAATGATGTTATTCTTGTAAAAGTGGGAAACGCAAGCGGGGTGAGTGGTGTGGTGTGGGGATGAGGTGAGGGAATTACATTTTTTCGGTTAATAGGGTGGCCTAAAAAAGATAATAGTCACCATAAATGGCCACAAAGGTGGGGAGGGGCATATGGTACAGTGATTTTCCAGCAGTCGTCACTGATGGATTGGACACGTCTGCATGTCCGAACTAGTCATGTATGAGAGTCCACCATCATCATTTTTTTTTGTTATCAATCCGCCCTACGCCAGACTGCGGGTTGAGAACCCCCTGAGGCATCCATCTAGCCGGGAGTCGACGGTTTGGCGTAAATGTCTCACTATGAGGGGCAAGAAATGTTGGCAGAACAGAACACCTCACGGTTTGAACAACAACTAAAGGTATTGTAACAAAAAATGGCGCCCAATCAAAATAAAAAAGGAAAGGAATACCCTAAATAACATCCAGGGTAAATTAGTCGTGTCCGAATAATCAAAGCATCCAATCCTAGCAAAATTGGTGCTTCAATAGACAGAAGTCCAGTGTAGCTCCGTTCATTTCTTTTGTTTTCCGTAGAATACAATCATTACCATTATTAATCATTAATCATTATTATATACACAAAATTGTCAGAGGCCGTGGGCGAGATGACCCATGTTGCTCTGAACTTTTGGTAACAGAGGCCGTGGGCGAGATGACCCATGTTGCTCTGAACTTTTGATAACAGAGGCCATGGGCGAGATGACCCATGTTGCTCTGTATGATGATTTTAGCGTCCGTGGAGGCGTGTAGTATGAGTTAGAAAAGGAACTAGAACGAATGGCCGTTTGAGGTATCATGCAAGCGTTGCACCGTTCTTGGGGAGGTTTCTTTTATTTTGAGTACATGGTAAGGATGAATATGCTATAGTTGATTTCTTTCTAAAGGTCCGATCACCCTCAACCAAGTCCTGAAGCGACACCGCAAACCCCCAAAAAATTATTTGAGTATAAAGTTTATATATTTTTGGCTTTGGAAAATATCTACTTTTGTATAATTGGCTACTTGCTTACATAGATTATTTTTTTTTATTGTGTAGTTATGAAATAAGGATAAACCCTAATATTGCATACATATAGACATAAGAGACTCATATTCTTGTTATTCAATTTCGTCGTATGAACTGAGTTTGAAACTCTCACTGTACATGTATATATATAGATACGTAAATTTCTCAAGGTGCTTTGCCGCGACTTTTATTTACCTCTATTGAATCATGACAGATAATAATTTAAATAAAACACGTAGGGAACAAATGTTTGACGCGGGTCGACAGTTACGTCAGGGGCGAGTCCAACATTCACCACCTAAGACTTGTGATCAAGCTACAGCTGGTACCACCTCGAATATGATAGATTTATCAGGAACTATAATAAATAGGTCCAACGGAGGAAATTTGCCTGGAGAGACCGGAGCAAGGCCAAAGCAGCCTGCGCCACTGAGTATTAACGAAGACTTACTATTACACAGTGTACGTAATGCTCCCATAGAAAGTAATTTGAACAAAAAAACGGACATACAAATGATTAGAGAGGAAATGATACAGTTTATGAACGTCATAACATCTTCGGTAAAAGACTTGGACGATAGAATGAAAATGTTACAGATTCAACAGACGTCCGAGACTATTGTACAAAACAGACGAACTGACGCCCCCAGAAATAGTCCGAGATCGAGGTTATCTAATGGAATCGATAGCTTAGCGGGGTCGACCCAACCACGATTGAGTGGCATTGGTTTTGGTAATCGCATACCGACCGAAGGGTTGCGTCAGCATTCAAATGATAATACCGATCATAGACCAAACGAAGGCCCGATGGCACCAAACACCATTAGAATAGACAAATGGGATATTATTTTTGATGGCAATCCTACCTCGTTGAGCGCTGAAGATTTTATATTCCGGGTGGAGTACATGCAGGGGTTGTATTGTGTTCCGTGGTCCGAAGTGTTGAGAGATTTTCACCGTCTGCTCAAAGGACAAGCAAAAGAATGGTATTGGGTTTATTTGAAAATGAATCATGGGACAAATTGGGACTCCCTAAAAAATGGACTACTCTTACAATACCAGACGAACAAGACAAATATCGAGTTGTTACGTGAACTATCCGATCGCAAGCAATTACCTGGGGAAAGTATCGAAGAATATTTTCATGCTATGTACTCTTTGCGATCGCGATTAAGATCGCCCATAACAGATTTCGAAATGATAAAGTTGGTAAAGCACAATTTAAGAGAAAACCTTGCTCGCATGGTGTATGCGATCAATGTATTTAATATGGAGCAACTAAAAGCGGAATGTAAAGAAATCGAAAAAAGGTTTCCATTGAGAGACTCCCGAACCGTTCCACCACCATTAACACATCCACAACGTCAGCGCCTACCACGCGTGAATGAACTACAAGAATATGATCACACATTTGAATGTTACGAACCTCCGCAAGATTTTGAAGTAGCTGCTGCAGCTGAGAATACGTCATATGTCCGGTGCTGGAATTGTCATGAGTATGGGCACGTTTATATGGACTGTGAATCGCCAGTGCGCAATATATTCTGCTACAAGTGCGGATTACAGAACACCATTACTCCCAAATGCGAAAAATGTAGACAGGGAAACAACCGAAGGAACGTGATGAGGGCGGTAGAATCACGCTCCTCACAAACCCCCGCCCAATAAAATCCAATGTAGGTACACAGACAGAAAACATCAGCAACTTATACTTAGGACCAACGAAAATGCAAAAGAGTAAAAGATACAATTTAACCTACAGGCAACGGCTGGAAAATTATCTAGAAACAAGGCAAAGAATTTTTAATCAAATAGGAGACGGTACCAACAAGATATCAAACCAAGTCAAGAAAGCCCGGTCAAGGTACCACCAGCGCAAAAAAGCAAGACATTATGTCAAACATTCTGTAGAATCTATATACCAAGGTGACCCACGAGTTTTTGCCGAAATATATTTGGAAAATAAAAAAATCAAAGGATTGCTTGACACAGGAGCCGCTATAAGTATCTTAGGAAAAAACTGTAATGAACTAATAAAGGAGTTGAACACCAAAATTTTAAAATACTCATCAAGTGTAATCACGGCGTCCGGCGAACGCAAGAGAGTGGTGGGGAAAACGATCTTAAATGTGTCGTTCCAGAAAATGCAGTACAAAATGTTGTTCTATCTATGCCCGTTCCTGGAACAAGAGGTGTACTTAGGGATAGACTTTTGGAGGAAGTTCAATCTCGCTCCGGATATTATAGGAATCAGTGAACTGAACGCGCAGATGATCGAAAATGAGTTAAAGAAAGAAGTTCTAACTAAACCAGAACAACATTTACTAACAAGTGAACAGCTAAAAAAATTGGAAGAGGTAAAAACAAAGTATATGACGTTCGAACGAAATGGCCTGGGTAGAACTCATTTAGAAAAACATAAAATACAGTTAATCCCCAATGCAGAACCATTTAAAGAGAGACACTATCCCATCTCGCCCAAAGTGCAAGAGCTACTATACGAAGAAGTTGATAAAATGCTAGAACTGGGAGTGTTGGAATTGAGTGAGTCACCGTGGAACAATAGAGTCACGTTAGTACGCAAGCCAAACAAGAACCGTTTATGCTTAGATGCCAGGAAATTAAACAGCCTGACAGTCAAAGATGCTTATCCCATTCAATTAATTGAAGGAACCCTAAGCAGGATAGACGACACCATCTATATTAGTAGTGTGGATCTTAAACATGCCTTTTGGCAGATAGAATTGGAACCAAGCCACCGACAATACACCGCTTTCACAATTCCTGGACGTCCACATTATCAGTTTACAGTCATGCCGTTCGGGCTGTGTAATGCCGCTCAGAGACTTTGTCGGCTGATGGATAAAGTTATCCCGAGTAGGCTCAAAAACAACGTGTTCGTGTACCTAGATGACTTACTAATAATTTTAAGAGGAAAGATTCACTATAATAAACGGAAGCGAGAGAGAACATTCGCCGTAGGACAGGAAGTATACAAAAGGAATTTTGTGCAAAGTGACTTCGCGAAGAATTTCAATGCCAAGTTTGCTCGTAAATTCCAGAAATGTCGTGTAAGCAGACTGGTCGGAAATAACATGTATGAGCTAGAAACGCTACAAGGTAAAAGTCTCGGTATATTTCACGCCAAAGATATTAAACAATAAAAGAAGGAGTTCAGACCGCAAAAGGAGGTAGCTCAGTTAGTAGAGCATGAGACCCTTAATCTCAGAGGTGTGGGCGTTTGCCTACGTTGAGACGCCTAGGTCATACTGTAAAAGAGAAGAAGAGAGAAGTAATGCCCGCTTCTCCCGTCTCTCGGCGGATAAACCTGGACACCCGGGAGATTTGTCGCAGGCACTAGTGGGGCAACTCTGTTGCATGTAAATGATCAGTGATGCCAGAGCAGAAGGAGAAAAAGCTAAAAAGAAAAAAAAAAAAAAGAAAAGGAAGAAAAAAAAAAATGGCGTGTGGTAATTACCTTTTTGATCGGCTTTTGGACGGTGTGTGCTGTGAGTGATCCTGATATTAAGAAAGAAATAAAGGAACCTTTTTTTTTAAAAAAAAAAAAAAAAAAGAAAAACGAAAATAGTTTGGTGGAAATTTAAAAAAAAAAAAAATAATAATAAAATAAAATACAGAGAACGAGCGGTAATAAACCGCGTTTTTTCCGCATGGAGCGATGAAAGCAAATAATAAGGAAAAAAGTGTGCTCCCGTGCCACGAGGGTATATAGGGAGAAAAATCCGCAAGAATCCACGCTATTCCCCAAACATTTTAAATTTATGTGAAGAATAAGATCACGTGGTGCCTAAAAAAATTTGAAAAAACATTAATATTTTGCCGAAAGCCGTGCTGAATAGTATTGTGGCAAATTCCCGAAGGAATAGTGTGCCAGGTGGTCGTAAAAGAGCCGAGGCCAAGTCAGGTTTCATCCAGGAGACAATAAAGGAGAAGGTGTACCACGGCCTGACTACACGAGAGCAGATAGCCACATGTGATATGGTCCGAATGGAAGATTAGCTGGCGACAACGACATCACGCTGATACATTCTTTTTTCTTTTTTTCTCTTCTTATGATTATTGTTGGTATCGTATTTTGTGTGTGTGTTCAAACCGCAGAGGGTAAATATGTGTATGTGAAATTGTAAGTTTGATTATGCTCAGCTTGGTCGGCTTTGAGGAATCAAAATCGGACCAAAGCTACACCCTAGATACCCTATTTATAAACTCACTTCGTTTTTTCGCAGGTGCCTCAAGCAGAAACTTCGAATGAGCTCCTTCGGAGTCAGCGTAAAGGGAGGCGATTTTACAAAACCAGGAAAATAGGTATGAGTTTTGTATATGCATATTCATTTGATGTTTGGTAAATTATAGGGAGGGGAAAAGCATAATCAAGCCTGGAGAAAGGCTAAAGTTCTTGTAACTTTGTAAATGTAATATTGAATTGTTATCAAACATATACACACACAGGTTAGACAGGTTGGAACAATTAGAATTAAATGTAATATTGAATTGGTATCAAACATATACACACACAGGTTAGATACGTTAGAACAATTAGAAATTAATATGATATTGAATTGTTATCGAGCATATACACACACAGATTAGACAGGTTAGAACAATTAGAAATTAATATGATATTGAATTGTTATCGAGCATATACACACACAGATTAGACAGGATAGATATAATATTGAATTATCAGTAAACATTCACACACACAGGTTAGACAGGATAGATATAATATTGAATTGTAATTAAGCATTCATACACATAGGATAGGTAGAATATATCATTCGAAACTTTATATCATATTAAATTGCAATTAAACGAATTGGGAATGATGTTATTCTTGTAAAAGTGGGAAACGCAAGCGGGGTGAGTGGTGTGGTGTGGGGATGAGGTGAGGGAATTACATTTTTTCGGTTAATAGGGTGGCCTAAAAAAGATAATAGTCACCATAAATGGCCACAAAGGTGGGGAGGGGCATATGGTACAGTGATTTTCCAGCAGTCGTCACTGATGGATTGGACACGTCTGCATTCCGAACTAGTCATGTATGAGAGTCCACCATCATCATTTTTTTTTGTTATCAATCCGCCCTACGCCAGACTGCGGGTTGAGAACCCCCTGAGGCATCCATCTAGCCGGGAGTCGACGGTTTGGCGTAAATGTCTCACTATGAGGGGCAAGAAATGTTGGCAGAACAGAACACCTCACGGTTTGAACAACAACTATAGGTATTGTAACAACTCTATATAGTATAGTATTGTAAAGGTTTGGCAGCCCTTGTTATATAAAACGCCATGTTTTAATTAATTACAAAATAAAAATGGAAGCATTAGTCAGCAAAAAGTGAAAAGTGAAATTATTTATTTTATTTTTATTAATACATTTTTGGTTCTATAAATCCGGATCATTTGAAAAATACAGTCGATAGATACAGTCCACAAATATCAACATCAAGACGTTGGAAGATTATTGCGTCAAAGCAAATCATTTGCAATCAATACTCACAACATTCAACATGGAATAATTGGAAACACTACAACGCATAAGAAAGCAACAAAAAGCAGCATTAACAAGACCATAATCATAACCAGCATAGCGTAGAAAAAAAGATTTAATTGTTAGAGTATAACGAGCAGGAGAAATATTCAATCAATATGAAAAAATTCAACAACAAATTTACGATGTTGTTCAATTAAATTTACAAGAAACTTATTACAGTGAGATGGAAGAAAAGTATCTTGCTATCAAAGCGATTGGTATACGAAATACAGAAATTGAGCGCAATGAAACCATAATTGAGCAGCCAACAAGTGAGCTTGTAACAACTATGCAAGCGCTACTTAGTAATCAATCAACAAAGGGTGCGCTTATACAACAGTATACACAAAACGGCGCATTGAGCAATGCAGCAGCATCCACATACGCTAAGAATGAGCAAAATGACTAACGCATGCCAATAATCAATTTACCAGATTTTGATGGGACTAGTGTAGACTGGATACGTTTTCGCGATTTGTTTGAGGTTACGGTTCATTCCAAACCAAATATTTCAAATGTTGAAAAATTGGAATATCTACAAACTAAGTTGAGAGGTTAAGCATTATTGATAATCAAGCACTTGCCACCAACAAATGCTAATTATGAAATAGCATGGGAACTACTCAAAAAAAAGTATCATAAGTTACAGAAGGTAAAAACGTGTTACTTAAATCTATTGATTGATCAGCCAACAATTAAATCAGCAACAGCAAAAGAGACTAAACATTTTTATAATTCAATAAATGAAGCGTATTAAAGGTGTTAAATGAACCAGTAGAGCACTATAATTCCATACTCATTCATATTTTAGAGAAACAGCTCGATAACGACAAAGGAAGGAAGATGAAGCACCAACTTTTACGCAGTTTTTAGAATTTTTATACAAACGTTTATTTGAAATTGAAAATGCTCAGAAAAGCGACCAACACAAGTGAAATCCATCGCGATCATTCACAACAACAATACGAATGTGTCCAATTTGTTCAAGCGAGCATCATATATTTAATTGTGAAAAATTAAAAAATATGGAAGTTAAGAATCGACTACAGATCATAAAGCAGAAAAATTTGTGTTATAATTGTCTTCAACAGAATCACAAAGTTTCAGATTGTACATCATCATCCCTATTGCATTTGCCAGCAAATCATGACTTTAACAATGACAAGCACGAGCAAATAACAGTCAATAAAACATCTTATATTAGTGTTAATACGTCACAGCAAAAACATACACTCTATTACCAACTGCTAAGGTAATGGTTTGTGATATATATGGCAATTTGCAAGTGTGCCGAGCATTGCTGGACAGAACTGCGAAACGAATACAATAACTTTATGCAAAACTATATTGATCTGGGCCACATGGAGCCCGTACTAAATAAAACAGCAAAGCAGTGAAAAACCAACAAGCACAACAACAAAGGTACGTGTCGTTTTTGATGCATCTGCAAAAACAACAAATGGTTTATTACTAAACGCTAACTTGTTCGTCGGACCTGTTGTAAAACCTGAATTATATGACATCTTATTAAAGTTTCGCAAATATCAAATTGGTCTTTCTGGAGACATCGAAAAGATGTATCGACAAATATTAGTTCATCCAGATGATCAGCCGTTCCAAAGAGTTTTGTGGCGAACAAATTCAACACAATTTGAAAAGTGTGACATATGGTACATCTGCAGCACCGTTTTTAGCCACGCGTACTTTAAAAAAGATAGCATTTGACAATATCGAAAAATATCCTCTGGCTGCTAAAGCAATTGAAGAACATTTTTACGTAGACGATTTCATGTATTGTACAACAAGCTATAAAACTAAAAAGTGAAGTTTACAAAATTTTTAAAAATGTTGGATTTAATCTCAGAAAATGGTATTCAATTTCATTAAAAGTACTAGAATCCATCAAACCAGCTGATAGAGAGATTTCAAAAATTACTGATATTGAAGAAGCACAAACAGTAAACATGTTAGGTTTGCAATGGGATGCATCCAATGATTCATTTAAATATAATGTTACGCTGTTAAAATGCCCTGAAAATATTACCAAACGATTTGTGTTATCAGAAATATCCAAAATATATGATCCTATGGGATGGATATCTCCAGTTGTCATTCGAATGAAGATTTATATACAAAAACTCTGGTTAAATGGTGTTGGATGCGATGATGTACTTTCTACACAACAATCAATGGCTAAAATATCGAAAAAATATATTATGTCATCAATAACTCAATTAACCAAGGTGGCTATGGTATGCAGATTAAATTAAGGTTGAGATACATGGCTTCTATTATGTCTCTGAATTAGCATATGCAGCTGCAGTTTATCTCAAAGTGCAAAAATGCAATAGTCATACAATGGTGAATCTAATAACAGCAAAATCAAAAGTTGCTCCAGTAAAGCAAATTACATTACCTCGATTAGAATTATGTGCTGCGCATTTACTTACCAAGGTCATGATACGGGTTCATCAGTCATTAAGTTTATCTAATGTTACCATGTATACTTGGACAGATTCGACAATTGTTCTTGCCTGGATATCCTAGCATCCAAGAAAGTGGAAATCGTTTATTGCAAACCGCACTTCATATATAATTAGTAACATTCCTGCGCAACATTGGTTATACATTGAATCTAAGCAGAATCCAGCAAATTTGGCGACACGAGGCCTAAAGATCTCATTAAAAATGAACTATGGTGGCATGGACCAAAGATATTAATGCAAGAACAATTCAATACAAAACTACCACAATTTCCAAATAATGTCGATTTAGAAGAGCGATCAGACAAATTAGTTCACGTGTCAACTGTAGATGACTCTGATTTAATGCATCGTTACTCCAACTTAACAAGATTAATTCGGATAACATCATACATTCTACGATTTTGTAACAACTCCAAGTCTAAAGCAGAAAAAAATATAGGTTATCTTACAACGTCAGAACTTCAAAATGCTCATAATATCTTAGTAATGAAAGCACAAAAAACATCATATTCTGCAGGAATCAGAATGATTACAAAAAACAAAGAAATCTCTATGAAGAATGTTTTAGCACCACTTACACCTTTCTTAGATGAGAGTCAACTACTTAGAGTTGGGGGTAGAATTGAGAATTCAAACGTTAATTACGAACAAAAACATCCAATTATTTTAGACAGACAGCATTCACTAACTAAACTTATTATCGAATACTATCATAAAAAGTATTTACATGCTGGTAACCGACAGTTACAATACTTAATTGGGTTAACATATTGGATTCCGTCAATAAAATATGGTATAAAGCAGTGCATCTATAAATGTATTATATGTATGCGACAACGTGCGAAGCCTTATGTACAACAAATGGGTAATCTGCCTCAATACCGTTTATAGCCTGGATGTGCATTCATAAATACGGGCATAGATTTTGCAGGCATTGTGCAAATACGATTATGGAAGGGGAGAGGCTGCAAACTATATAAGTCTTGGATCGCACTATTTGTATGTTTAGTTACTAAGCCTATACATATTGAGCTAGTAACAGAATTATCCACATCAGCATTTACAGCAGCACTTCGTAGATTTATATCACGTCGTGGCCATACCAAGGCATGTTTTCAGCGACAATGGCACCAATTTTGTTAGATGCAATCAATATTTACGAGACTTGTATTGCTTTTTTAAATGAATCAATCACCCAAAGAGGTATACATAACTGATTAGCAGAAGACAAGATACAATGGCATTTTTCTCCACCTAGTGGACCACATTTCGGTGGAGTGTGGGAGGCTGGTATTAAATCGATAAAATACCATCTAAGACGTGTTCTAAAAGATTCGTCTGTAACGTATGATGAAATGGTGATCTCGACCCACTCACTCCAGGTCATTTCCTGGTAATGCGGAATCTAACGACTTTACCAGGAGGGTAATCACGTAACTTTTGAAACTATTGTCGTAGTTGCGATGATGGTAGTCGATAATAGTTTTAGTTTCATTCATATAAGACCATCACTCTCATCGTCGTGTTATTATTCATTGTAAATAACAGAATTTATCATATGGCGTTAATTTTAGTAAGAAAGACAGAGTGTTGTATCGTGAGCACCTGCACAAAGACAATTAGAATATAAATTTTCTCATTTATACATTATTTTTGTTTAGAAAAAATATTTTATGTTGAAATATTTTGTAATTTACCGAGAAGCCAAGTAGTACTTTGTGGTCCACACCACTGACTTTCTAAAAATTTTTCTGCAAATCTAAATAGAAAATAGTAAAATATATACATATTATAGATATGTAGATCGAAACTAATAAATTTTTAATTACATGTTAAAAAATATATCTATGCATTTTTCCTAGAAATTTCGATTCTTATTTAATTTCTTCACAATTTAATAATGTATTACTTACCTCTTTTAATTTTATCTTTTCTTTTTTTTTTTTTTCTTTTAATTTATTTTAATATAAAACGATAGCTATTTTGCAATCGCACGATAACGGTTGTTTGCGTCATGCTACATGACGGTTTATAAGGTTACGAAAATACAAAAGTACGATAATAGTTAGACGATGATGCTTTCTATCGCTTACGAAAATGAAAATTTAAAAATAACTATTGTCGTACCATCACTATCGCTTACGTGATTACCCTCCAGATGAAAACCTTTTAAACACAAATAAAAATTTAATTAAGAAATGGCAATACCTACAAAGATTGGTCCAACAATTTTGCAACAACGACCAAAATGGAAAACCAAGCTTAATAATATACGACTCAACGACATTGTATTGATTAAGGAGGATAACGTATCACCATCCCAGTGGATTACGGGTAGAATAACAACATTAAGTAATGGAGCGGACGAACGAACTAAAGTAGTATCAGTCACAACGGCAAAAGGCATATTAAAACGTCCTGAAGTGAAGTTATGCCCCCTCTTCTTGAATATTTGAAAGTCAACGCGGGCCGGAATATATCAAAATATAAATGTTATGTGCCTTGTAAAAGAAGTAATATTTGATTCACAATTGTTGTTTAAAATCGACATCTAGTAGTAACTGTGTATTCTATATAGTATAGTATTGTAAAGGTTTGGCAACCCTTGTTATATAAAACGCCATGTTTTAATTAATTACAGAATAAAAATGGAAGCATTAGTCAGCAAAAAGTTAAAAAAAAGAAATTATTACTTACAATCATAAACAATTGCATTGCTGCGTGACCATATAGATGGCATAACACAAATTCTCTTTACTAATAAACTAGGAATAGTGGCATCCAGAAAAAGAGAAAAAGAGTTGGACATCATTAACGACATAGATACCTACAATAATTTGAAAGTCACTGCCAGAATTCTTGACGAAACAATAATCATAACAATTTTAGTGCCAAGCTTCGAAAATAATACCTACACCGAAATAGTTTTTATACCCATACCTAACAAGGATAATAAGAGCATGCGCCTCACTCATGAAGAAATATAATAATTAATAATTATTAATCTATACTAATATTATAAAGAGGAAAGATTTGTATTTTTGTATTTTTGTATTTTTGTATTTTTATATTTTTGTATTTTTGTATGTAACGAGTAAACTCAAAAACTACTGGACCGATTTCAAAAATATTTTTGCTATTAGAAAGCTACATTATCACTGAGTAACATAGGCTATATTTATTGTCAAAAAATGTTGGGGATCCCTGGACATTCCTACTATTACTAACCCAAGGTGTAAAAAAATTAGTCATAAAATATCTTTCATCGAATACGCTGCGGAAAGTATTGATGTTAAAACAAAAAAATGTTCCACAATATTATAGAACATATCAATATCTACAAAAAACTTCGCGGGACCATATGTCCAACTATTGTACTTATGTCACTATAACCCCTTTTTGTACCCACCATTGATAGTAATATTGCCATACAAACATTGCATTCACATGTACCCAGACAATTAAGAAATTAAGTATTCACAATAAGTATTTCACAATATTTAAATAGTAGGGAAATCTGGCAACGGCATGTGTGAATACCACTCCTGATGCATCACTAGGTTTTGAAGAGGATTTTTGGCCAATAATGGATTTTTGGATCATTTTTTAATGAATTTGGAATAAAAGAAACATTTATATGGAACTCTGAAAACATATGTTATGGGTCCCACTCCAAATGCACCACCACATTCTGGAGAAGATTTTTGGCCAATACTGGATTTTCGGACCATTTTTTTAATGAATTTCGAATAAAAGAAGCATTTATATGGAATTCTAAGAGCATATGTTACGATTCCCATTCCAGACGCACCACCAGGTTCTGGAGAGGATTTTTGGCCAATACTGGATTTGCGGACCATTTTTTAATGAATTTGGAATAGAAGCAACATTTATTCGGAATTCGGTTATCTCGCGAGATAAAACGTTGCCTATGCCCAAAATCCTCTCCAGAATCTAGTGATGCATATGTTCTTCAAATTCCATATAAATGTTGCTTCTATTCCTAATTCATTAAAAAATGGTCCGCAAATCCAGTATTGGCCAAAAATCCTCTCCAGAACCTGGTGGTGCGTCTGAAATGGGAATCGTGACATATGCTCTTAGAATTCCATATAAATGTTTCTTTTATTCGAAATTCATTAAAAAAATGGTCCGAATGGTATTGGCCAAAAATCCTCTCCAGAATGTGGTGGTGCATATGCTCTTAGAATTCCATATAAATGTTGCTTCTATTCCAAATTCATTAAAAAATGGTCCGAAAATCTAGTATTGGCCAAAAAATCCTCTCCAGAACCTGGTGGTGCATATGTTCTTCGAATTCCATATAAATGTTGCTTCTATTCCAAATTCATTAAAAAATGGTCCGAAAATCCAGTATTGGCCAAAAAATCCTCTCCAGAACCTGGTGGTGCATATGTTCTTCGAATTCCATATAAATGTTGCTTCTATTCCAAATTCATTAAAAAATGGTCCGCAAATCCAGTATTGGCCAAAAATCCTCTCCAGAACCTGGTGGTGCGTCTGAAATGGGAATCGTGACATATGCTCTTAGAATTCCATATAAATGTTTCTTTTATTCGAAATTCATTAAAAAAATGGTCCGAATGGTATTGGCCAAAAATCCTCTCCAGAATGTGGTGGTGCATATGCTCTTAGAATTCCATATAAATGTTGCTTCTATTCCAAATTCATTAAAAAATGGTCCGAAAATCTAGTATTGGCCAAAAAATCCTCTCCAGAACCTGGTGGTGCATATGTTCTTCGAATTCCATATAAATGTTGCTTCTATTCCAAATTCATTAAAAAATGGTCCGCAAATCCAGTATTGGCCAAAAATCCTCTCCAGAACCTGGTGGTGCGTCTGGAATAGGAATCGTAACATATGCTCTTAGAATTCCATATAAATGTTTGTTTTATTCCAAATTCATTAAAAAAATGGTCCGAAAATCCAGTATTGGCCAAAAATCCTCTCCAGAACCTGGTGGTGCATATGATCTTAGAATTCCATATAAATGTTGCTTCTATTCCAAATTCATTAAAAAATGGTCCGAAAATCCAGTATTGGCCAAAAATCCTCTCCAGAACCTGGTGGTGCATATGTTCTTCAAATTCCATATAAATGTTGCTTCTATTCCAAATTCATTAAAAAACGGTCCGCAAATCCAGTATTGTCCAAAAATCCTCTCCAGAACCTGGTGGTGCGTCTGGAATGGGAATCGTAACATATGCTCTTAGAATTCCATATAAATGCTTCTTTTATTCGAAATTCATTAAAAAAATGGTCCGAAAATCCAGTATTGGCCAAAAATCCTCTCCAGAATGTGGTGGTGCATATGCTCTTAGAATTCCATATAAATGTTGCTTCTATTCCAAATTCATTAAAAAATGGTCCGAAAATCCAGTATTGGCCAAAAAATCCTCTTCAGAACCTGGTGGTGCATATGTTCTTCGAATTCCATATAAATGTTGCTTCTATTCCAAATTCATTAAAAAATGGTCCACAAATCCAGTATTGGCCAAAAATCCTCTCCAGAACCTGGTGATGCATCAGGAGTGGTATTCACACATGCCGTTGTCAGATTTCCCTACTATTTAAGTATTGTGAAATACTTATTGTGAATACTTAATTTCTTAATTGTCTGGGTACATGTGAATGCAATGTTTGTATGGCAATATTACTATCAATGGTGGGTACAAAAAGGGGTTATAGTGACATAAGTACAATAGTTGGACATATGGTCCCGCGAAGTTTTTTGTAGATATTGATATGTTCTATAATATTGTGGAACATTTTTTTGTTTTAACATCAATACTTTCCGCAGCGTATTCGATGAAAGATATTTTATGACTAATTTTTTTACACCTTGGGTTAGTAATAGTAGGAATGTCCAAGGATCTTCAACATTTTTTGGCAATAAATATAGCCTATGTTACTCAGTGATAATGTAGCTTTCTAATAGCGAAAATATTTTTGAAATCGGTTCAGTAGTTTTTGAGTTTACTCGTTACATACAAAAATACAAAAATACAAATCGTTCCTCTTTATAATATTAGTATAGATATAGATACCGATTTAACTATAAAAGAATTAGCAATTAAACAAGCATATTACGAAGATTCATTAAGTAAAACATCACAGAACAAAAAGTTACTAAAATTGTACACATGGGAACGGACGCTGTAATTTTTATAATAATATTGCTATTGATATACATTTTATTTAATAAAAGAAAGTCCACAGTCCTTCAAATCTCGGCGGAGTCTCGATCTAACGGTGGGGGTGTTATGGTATTGCTTAGGGACCTACCTATAATATAATTAATGTGACTTACTAAGAATGTACGTGAACATGAATTTCAAAGAAATGCATCTCTGTATAAAAACAGTGTTCCCACGTCCGTGGAATGATTATCTGGAAAAATGTATCAAAACTGCTTCGATCGACACATCATAACAATAGCGTTCCCACACAAATCGTTTCCCTTGTAAAAGTATTGCTTGTACAGGTGTCCAAGCAACGCATATCACACACACACACAAACATATGTATGATGTGAAATTATAAATACAAGAAAATGTTTAGATTAAGACACTCTATCAACATCTGTTGAGTCGCCAAAGGTCGCGCGCAATCATATAAATTAGAATAAAGATTAAGAAAAAATAAAAATTTATTTTTTATTTCGACCCGCAACTCACATATAAAACTACTAGCATCACCATATAAATATCTTTTTAAAAGGACTCCTGGTAACTCGCTGAGTCTACCCCAGCCTACCAAACTTCTTTACGAGTTATACATACCAAATTTCAATTTTATGGGTAAATTTTTGTGGCAGAGAAATATATTTTTGTCGATTGTATGCGTGGCTCTTGACCGATTTTGCCCATTTTAAATAGCGATTTACGTGAAAAAACTAAAAACACCTGTACATAATTTCAGCTCAATATCTCAAATTTTACGATTGTGAGGTATAAAAAATATTATTATTTTTAAATGGTATAAACACCAATACTAGCTTAAAACACAAAATATAATTATGAAGAACAAAAACAAAGCAATGAATGTAAGCAAAGGTAAAAAGGAAAGCATACGCAAAACACAAAATAAAACACAGAACAAAACAATATCTCTCTTTACTCTTACTTAACTTATTTTAACATTCCTTTCGTATATAAAAACACCACACAAACTATATTACAACAACAACAACAACAACAAAATAGTGTGCCTTAGCCTCCCTATACTCTGTGTTATCTCCACCACCGCACACAATTCTTGAACACAATAAGTAAAGGGAGATAGAGAGAGTGCAAAGGTAAGCATACCAACAAATGCATCATACGACCAGCTATGTTTAATTATTTCGTTACCTTTATGTGTGTGTTACACTACTAATAATAAAAACATCATCAGAACTACTGTTCATACTACAACTACTGCCATAAGCATGATTATTTACAAATAGTGAGGGAATGAAAGAGACATGGAGAATTTAAAGTACACAGTAGTAAACAACGCAATAATGTATACGAGTATAAACATGTATAGGGTTTGTTTAGTTATATAAAATGGTTTTGTTTTTTTCTGTGTGTGTGTGTGTTGGCCTAACTACATAGTTACTATTTGTTAAAAATTAAGGTGTTGACTGTTGAACTATTGTTGTTATACCCTCCACCTTAGTGATGAGGGTATAATAAGTTTCTTCTCCCGTTTGCAACACCCAGAAGGAGACGTCAGAGACCCTACTCAGTACATATTCTTGCATCCATTAAGACATACTGTCTGTTGATATTGAGCTGAAGTTTAGTATAGACACTTCTAGTTTTTGCACGCAGATCGCTATTTAAAATGGCATAATGAGTTAAGAGCCACGCCAAAAATTGACAAAAATATGTGTATATATTAATTTTGCATCTCGGTGCATGGGCATAAGATCAAAATTATTATTCTTGTTTTAATCCAGTAACTTATTTGGCATATTTGTTACATTTGTTTTTCCGACGTTTCGCCACTACATCGTGACATCATCAGGGATCTAGGTATTATATGTACAATTTTTGGTTTTCTTTTTTTTTTTTTCCCTTTGTTAATATATAAATTGGTAAAATTCCTCAATCTTAATATATCACGTTTCACTTATGTACGTTGGTCAAAAATTTTTTAGTACGAAGTACTGAACTCTTTGCAACTCAAATAATCAAATAATATTAACAAACAATATTATAAACCCATCTAACTACCTTGCTTGCACGTAAAGGGGTCATCCCCTGAGTGGATGGTAAAAAAAAAAAAGGTTAGATGTTATTGTTTTATTTTTACACACGCACACATTTATACATAATTTTAGTTATTTGGTTTGCCGGGTATTTGCTTATACACATACATAATATTTTTTCTGTTTTAGTCCTCTTCTTATTTATTTTCATTATTTTCCCTATTTTTATTTGTATGTGTATGTTTATACAATATACACACACACATAGATTTTATTTCGTTGATATTTACTTGAGAGAGTTTAACTAACAAGTGTACGTACATAGCATAGCTTAGTATAGCATAGCTGGCAAGCAAATAAAGATTTGGATGAAAACAAGAAAAAACGAGAAAACTAAATTTGGCTTAGGCCAAATCTTATATACCCTCCACATGCAGAACGATGCGCGTGGCAAATATATATATTGCGCTCTCTAATAGTGTATGTATTACGTATCAGCTTGCAAGTTTAGTTTTACGTGGGGTATAGTTTTCAGTTAATTGTAGGCGTGTCTGCTATTCGATTACGTCTATTTTTTGCGTATACGTTGAAAAAGTAACTATGCATAAACATACCAAATTTTAACTCCATAGTTCAATTTTTGTGGCATATGTATGGATTTTTGTTGTTTGTGGGTGTGCATATTATCCGATGACGTCCCTTCTATGTACGTCAATGAAAGAAATATTTATAAATATACATACCGAATTTCAAGTTTCTGTGTTAATTTTTGTAGCAGATATGTGCGTGTATCTTAACCGATTTTGCTCATTTTAAATAGCGATCTGCATGCAAAAACTAAAAGTGCCTGTGCTAAACTCAATATCTCAAAATTTACGCCCGTGTGAGTGCTAACAACGGACAGACACACGGACATACGGACATACATGTCTAAATCGACTCAGTTTTTGACGCTGTTGTAGGGCCTCTTACGCTGTTGTTAGTGTTAGTGTTGAAAACGGAAGAACAAACTTAGTATACCCTAATCACTGAGGTGAAGGGTATACTAATGTATAATAATAAAACTAAACTTGGCTTAGGCCAAATCTTAAATACCTTCCACAGCCATAACGGTGGGCGAGGCAAATATATATATATATATATTGCGCCTTCTAAAAGTGTGTGTCTGTTGTTGGCATTCTCACGGGCGTAAATTTTGAGATATTGGTTTGAATTTTTGCAGAAAAACTTTTAATTTTTGCACGCGGATCGCTATTTAAAATGGTCAAAATCGGTCATGCAATACACCCACAATCAAGAAAAATTTATTTATCTGCCACAAAAGTTGACCTAAGAACTTGAAATTTGATATGTACATTTATAAATATAAGCTTCATCGATATAACAAAAATGGGCGTATTCGGACTACAGACACACTCACAATCGACAAAAATCTATATATCTGCCACAAAAGTTGACCTGTGAACTTGAAATTTAGAGCACTTATTTAAGGTTAGCCCATCCATTGATGGGTTCAAAATAGGGATGGTCGGATAACATAAACGCCCACAATTTACAAAATACCATATTCAACGTAAAAGTAGACTTGCATGTCGATACGTAATATATACACTATTAGAGGGCGCAATATGTGTATATATGCCATGCCACCGTTGTGGAGGTAGAGGGTATTTAAGATTTGGCCTAAACCAAATTTAGTTTTCTTACTTGTTATACCCTCCACCCCAGTGATAAGGGTATTCTAAGTTTGTTTTTCCGTTTGCAACACCCAGAAGGAGGCTTCAGAGATACTACAAAGTATATATATTCTTGATCAGCGTCAAAAACTGAGTCGATTAAGACATGTATGTCTGTCTGTTGTTGGCATTCTCACGGTCGTAAATTTTGAGATATTGATCTGAAATTTAGTACAGGCACTTTTAAGTTTTGCACCACACTACACTAAGAAATATATATTTATTACGCCATTATGGGTGGGGAAGGTATTTAAGATTTAGCCTAAGCTAAATTTAGTTCTCTTACTTGTTTAAATATTGTTTGCTTTGGCATATATATCATAAATATTCTCCAGCTTCAAAGAGGGTTTGAAAAAAGTTCACTGTTGTTGTGTGTTTGGCTTTTATTTTATGATTTGTTTTTCACACAAACATTACGAAAGACAGCCAACAACAACACTTGAAATTAGACTTTGTCATCTTCATCATCATTAGCAACATCATTAACAGAAGAGTCTTTATATGTGGAAGAAAAAGATCTTAAATAAGAATGGGTCGAAATTATAGTAAACAATACGCAGACACACATACAGCTCAACACAACACAAGTGTTATACTATACTGGTATGGGTATGTGTGGGTTAGTTTGTATGTAGTGAAATGTCAATAGCAATAATAAGTAAGTAAAAACAGCAACAACAGCAACACATAACAAATATAAGAAAACAACAGCAGTAGCAACAGCAACAGAAACCGTTAACAATGATAGAGTCAGAGAGCCTTCATAATCAGTTGTATTTTAAGTGTACTGTTGTCATGCGAATATATACTTTTCATCAAATTAGTTAAGAATTTTCTGCTACTTTCCTTCTTTCAATTATTACTTATCCACATACATTTGTATGTTTGTACATAAAAATGTAAGTGATTCTTTTCAGCCATCTCTGTCTCTCTCTATCTCTCTCTTTATTAAAGGGTATAAATATTATATATCGCACAATACTATGCCTATCAAGTTGAAATTTGGCGAGTATATAAAGAATACCGTTATCCAACACTATGCCAAAAATGGGTGTGATTGAATAACGCCTATAATTAAAAAAGAACACTATTTGTTGTTTAAAAATGACCCGAATAATAATATATACCCAACAATTTAATGCAATATGAACTTATTTTTAAGAGGGTTATTAAAGGTGTAGGTCTATTCTATCATTTCTTTACAGATAAATTTTTTTCGAGGTATGTTGAGATTTTCCTTTATTCTGGGCGCGTCTCTTAACCGATTTTGCCCAATTTCAATACTGAACAGCGTAATTGAACTAAAAATAAGTATGCAAAGTTTCAATTTGATATCTCAAAAAAAAAAACGACCTTGACAAACAGACAGACACACGGACATACGGACGGACATGTCTCAAACTATTTCTCTTTTCATGCTGATTAAGAATATATATGGTTTGTGGGGTCTCCGAGGCTTCCTTCGATGTGTTGTAAACGGCTGATCAAAATGAATATACCCTCTTCCCTAAGGTGGAGGGTATAAAAAGTAAATAAACTAAATTTGATTTATAGGTATATATAAACTTCTAACATATTTATATAAAAAAGTGGGCATGGCAAGTATATGATTCTGCCTCTACAATGTATATTTTACATATCATCTTTCAAATCGAGTTTTACGCTGAGTACATTTTTTGTTAATTTTATGTTATCCGACCATGCCCATTTTTGGCACAAAGGTGAAAAGGGTAATTATAAATACATATACTAAATATGAACTTCATAGATTTTTGTTGATTGTGGGCGGGCCTCTTATCCGACTATTACCACACATTTGTCACATCGACCAAAAGGGTAATTATGAATGTGTGATCAAAATTTTATGTTCACAGCTCAATTTTTGTGGTTGATAAATAGATTTTTGTTTATTGTAGTCGTGGCTCTTATCCGACCATGCCCATTTTTGGTACATCGATGAATGGGGTAATTATAAATTTCAACCCAATTTCAATCTCAATTTTAGCATCTTATATGGAGGGTATAAAAACACGAAACGGAAATCAAACATAGAACAACAAGGAACCTCGAATATTTAATATCCTTTTATAGTTATTGTTGTTGTTATTGTAATAGTAAACACGCCCCAAAAAAGGGAATTTGGTTATAGTTGTTATGGTTAGTGACACAAACATTAGAATCATGAAAAGCGCCAATAATTTGCTAAAGCCTATCTCAATATTAGATACGCTTCCCATATTTAAATATAAATGTATATATGTAAGTAAAAGAGCAAGTGTTAGTACTCTACACTGGGAGCAGTTTCAGTTGCTTCAGTTGAGTTCAGTTCAGTTGCTATGAATTTTAACAGCAAGCAAATTGTAAGTGTAAACGTAATGAAAATACATGAGATAGAGGGAGAGAGAGAGAAAGAGATGGTAACGTTGTATAATGACCTTCAGTCAGCGACATTTGCCTAGTTAGCCGCTGCCGCATAAGCAGCAGCAGCACTACCAAATTCGCATGTACTGTTTATTGCCAAAATAATATAACGGGTTATCAAATAACTACTGATGCCGACTGCAACATTTCCACTCTCTCTTCTCGTTCCATCAATAAATTTCAATTTCTCTTGTTTCCATAGCATTGAAATTATCTCCGTTTGAATCGGATTGTTTTTTTAAATATTAGTTTTCATTTAAGTTTGAATTTATAAATATAATGGAAATTGTAGCGTTTTCATTAACTATTAAAAAGAAGAAGAAGTAGAGAAACTGTTTACACATTTTGTTTGAACAGTTTATATGACAACAAATGTTATTGTAAAAAAATATGAAGAAAAACTCACTTATTTTTTATAATTATAATAATAATAATAATTTATTTATTATAATTGTATAGAAATGATGAGTCCGATTCGTTGGATTCGATTTAAACGCTTGATATTAAAGAAACCCTTTACAAACGATCACATATAATTTTTTGACACAATATTAAATAAAATATTTCAGGATTTTCACTAACATTTGTAGCTTTAAACATGTGTTGTCACCAAATAATTTTTTGTTCTTTTTAATATATTCACCAAGCTTTATTTCATATTAAAATGTTAATACTAAGGGATAAGTACAAAATGCACAATGCTAAGATTAATAGTAATATTTGATGTATTCTATTTCGCGGTCACAAAAGGAAAAGAAAGTGTTATAAGTTGACTCAATCACGATTAAAAAAACTTAAAAAAGGAACGAAGTTATAAAATTTGTATGTGCTTAAGAAAAGCCAAAATGTAACAAGCAGAGAGAAAATAACGGAGACAAGAGTTTTAGGCATTTGTGAGAGATGGTAAGTCATCAATCACTTATAGTTAAAACGTGAAAATCTCCCCCCCTCGCACAAATGCCGAATTATTGGTGGAAAGCTCTGACCGTTACGATTTGGTCTCCGCTGTTGGTACTGTTTAGTCGACTGTGGCGATTCACGCTGTTTTCGCCGGACTTTCCGATGATCACTTAATGCCGATAGTGAAGATCTTGGGGTAGGTTCTGCTACCCGTGGATAAGTGCCTGGGTGCAGCGTGCTGTGAAAGCCCGAGCATATGGTGCACGGATTGAGCGAAGTGCAAAGAGTTCGTTGTAAGCAGTTGAGGCAGTAACGATGTCGGCGAACTATCTCAAGCCTGGTCCAAGTTCAGAAACAAAACCGCAGTGCGTGATACCTATTACAGATTTTATACAAATGCACTTCCGGGTGCGGGCCGTCCTCAAATCTAGATAAAAGGAAAAGGAAAATCATGAAAAGATGAAAAATTGTATTGCGGACATGGTAGAAGACGGATTCGTAATAGCAATTGATTGACGTTTGTAAAGAATAAGAGCGAATAGCAAATTGATATAGTAATTATGATTAGACAGAGGGCATAATTTTGCAATTGGACGAATAATGTTGCCAGTTTGAGTACGTAATTGTCCTGTTCTTACATAACCACATTTGCCTGGTATGGGATTTAATACACGACTTAATTTCCGGGAGGATTTTTCTTTATATTTGGCGTGGTTGTTTTCCATTTAGTACGTTTATGCGAATTGAATAAATAATCTGTGGTTTGCAAATTTTTGATGGATTGACTGCAGCTTTTCCCATCGATTCAAAACATAAATTTTGTTTAATTGGCTCAGGGATAGCCATTATTGGAGCACCTCCTAGAGTATGTAATAGAGCTGGCAAAATGATAGGATATTTTTCTGAGTATGACCTTGTAGATTTAGTGAGTCGTCCATTGACTCGTAAAACTCCCTTTTCATCAATAAAAGGATTTAGATTTAAAAGAGTACAATTAGTAGATAGAGTATTCTTGGTTTTAAGTAGATTGTATTCATTTTTGTAGTAAAGTTTTTGAATGAGTTGTTTGAGATGATATTTTGCAAATGAAGTTTCGTTATATGTTAATGGCGAGATTGTAACGCTTTGGATATGAGCTTTTTTACGAGAATGAGAATGATTTTGTTTGATTTGATTTCGAATGTTGTCGATGAATTTGAACATATGTGCAATTACACGTACATAGGTATCGTGTGTATTAGGAAAAGCGATTGATTAATAAATTTTCGGTTATATCATCAGGGTTTAGAGTAATTGTCGGTTTATTTTCGAGGAGCGTTGGAATATGAGTCCGCTCCTGTTTTGGCCACTGGTATTGGGCAAGAGTCAACCAGTTAGAGCCGTTCCACTGTAGTTTTGTAGTACTTGGAACAAAAAATTGTAAAAATTCAGAATGTAAGGTTTGTCTGATTTCGAAAATCCCCCTGAAAATATATTATCTAAATATGTTTCGTTTTGGGACTAAGGGAGGGAAACCTTGTGGTCTTCGGGCGGAGTTATGAACCGACCGATGAAACCAAGTGAAACCTATGATCCGAGTGGTAGAATGCGAATATAGCACTTCTTCGGAATGCCTAGCCTAACTACCGCTAAGACCGCCATTGATCGCTAATCTAGCTCCTTCTCGAGGTGTCCCTGTGGTGGTTCTAGAGAGGACAACTCGATAAAATCCTTAATCCTACAGTGTTCGCCGTGCTAAAGGGATGAATGGTACAACGTGAGTATGCCGCTAACGGTAGCCTCCAGATACCGGGCACCCTCTAGAGTATAAATGCCTATCCGAGATATAAGGGCTCTGTCTCGGAGGTTCTTAAATCCCTTTTTCATTTTATTCTTACAGATGATTGAACTAAAAAATATTGAGAACAGCAACCAGGTCAAAGAAGCTGACTTTCCACTGGCGTCTGAAGCAGAAACCGTCACTCGCCGTAGCCAATGGAGATTTTAGAGTCGAACTATAACGACAAAATTTCAACGGACGAGAGAGATGCCTTACTCAGCTCACAGCTTCAAATTTCTGAGGCTCAAACTGAGGAAGAGAGCTCAGGTGTCAGACTGTGGCGGAGAAGTGGTGCCGCTCGGAAACGCCTGAAGAAATTAGTGGCAGGTCGTATGAGGAGGCCTACGAACTGAGTAAACGAACCCTGAACGATGACGCTTTCAAGTTCAAACTAACGCAAAAACGTGGCCGGCTAAATGATACCATCTCCCCCGGCACATAATATCCCCCACCAAAACGTACGGCTAGCGAAAACATAACTTCGCCCTCTAATACTTCGGTAGTACCTACAGCGTCTACGATTACTCCTTCATACAAGAAGTTGGCAGAGCTTGTCCGTGTAGGAGTCATTCCATCTGACTTTCCCAACAGTGAGTAGGACGATATCAAATTGAAGGCGATTCAGACATGCGTGCTGAAAAAAATTTGCTACCAATGTAAGGGCACAGTTAAGCCAAAGTTTGCTGGCTTTACGTTCAGGCCTGGCTAGTTGCTATTCACCTGTAAAGGGAAACATATGGCAGATTGGCTCAAGTCGGTGGTGTCATCACCCTGGAGCTGGGCTACTCTCAAAGCAGTCGATAAGGCCGATATACCCCGACCTCATGTATTCGTGGGCTATTTTCCCGAAAAGGAGGAAAAAAGTACTGGGGACATCCTCATTGAGGGCCAAAATGAAAGTTTCAAGGTAAACTACTCAAAAATACTCCATCAGCAAATGAAAGGACTCACGATAGAATTGGCAATCGCTATTGACAATGCCTCGGCTGAAAATCTGAGGAAAACCAACTATGCGATTGACTACGGCTATGGTTTGGCGCAATTAAGGCCTAGATGTAGACCTCAAAGGTTCGAAAAGGATGGAAAACTTGTACCTGATACCAAACCTACGGAGGGTGCCAGCACGTCAACTCATACGACCTAGAACGGCTATGATAATTATCGACAAATTAACTTACATCCCCATGTCAGAGTTTACCCAAGGCAATTTAGTGGCGGTCTGGGCCCTATATCGGCAGGGAACGGGGTGTCGTCCTCTCAACGGCCTACTTTCCAGGGGGCGAGGTCGGGGCTCCAACAAAAGAAGTAGAAGCCCTGGTGGAATATTGTCACAGCAGGAAATTAGAATGGCTTATATGCTGCGACGCGAACGCCCACCACACAGCCTGGGGTAGCTCAAACAACAACTCAAGGAGTGAGTACCTTCTTGAATATATAATCAATAACAATATTATTATTGTTAACCGGGGTAGTGAACCGACTTTCTGTAACATAATCAGGGAGAAGTAATAGATTTAACGCTATCGAGCCCCTTTCTTTACTTCGCTATCTCAGGCTGGCATGTATCTGACAAGGTCTCAATGTCTGACTATCGTCACATAAGATTTGATTTAACAGCCAACATCGAAACATGCAATCCTAAAAATACTAATTGGGACTTTTCCGTTATCACCTTAGTTATAACTCAAACTACTCTTTGCAAACAATATTAAATTCAGCAGAACTGGAACAGTAATCCAATGACCTCTGTTCTAATATTCAATTAGTCTACCAAGAAAGCTGTTTTCAAAACATTTAAAAGACAAACCCTTGGTGGAACCTAGGACTGCAAAAGCTTAGGACTAAGGCTAGCAAATTATTCAATAGAGCAAAGAGGACAGGCGACTGGACTGAATAAAAATCTGCTCTAACTGATTACAATCGCGAGTTGCGGCGATCCAATAACGCTGCATGGGAGGACTACTGTGAGGAGATTGAAAATCTTCCTAAAGCTGTTCGACTTCAAAAAGCCTTTGCTAAGGGACACAGCAACGGAATTAGCACACTTAAGAAATGTGATGGAAGTTTCACGACGACACCAGAGGAAACGAGTCGCCTCTTGATGGAAACTTACTTTCCTGGTTGTCTCCTAAACACGAGACGGTACTCCCAGGAGAACCCAATGATAACCTTATCATGGTATCAGACCCTGTATGCTACAACAGGGATCGTCCATCATTGTTCCTATTCTTTGCAAAATATTTAGAGCAAGCCTTCTTATGAGACTTGTTCCGAAAAACTGGAATGAGGTTAAAGTGGTATTTATACCAAAGGGAGGAAACAAGGACGAACGCCTACCCAAATCGTAAAGACCAATAAGCCTCAGATTCTTTCTCCCTAAAACTATGGAGAAAAACTTAGATAATTTTATAAGGAACATTTATATTAGAGAAAAACCCTTTCATAAAAACCAATTTGCCTATCAAAAAGGCAAATCCACTACGACGGTAATTCATGAGCTCACGAATGTAATAGAGGGGGCGTTAGAGGCTAAACAGCTTTCATCGACATTCAAGGGGTCTTTGACAATACGTCGTATTCTGCAATAGAATCAGCTATGGTAGACAAAGGAATTCCAAAGATGATAACCAAATGGGTTATTTCAATGTTAAACTCCAGAACCATCACTACTGAGCTTGCAGGGACAACTACGATAACTAGGGCCACTAGAGGTTGCCTACAAAGGGGTGTACTCTCTCCTCTAATTGTGACCATGGTCATAGATGACCTGCTAATAAAGCTCAACGGTATGGGGTTTGAAACGCTAAGCTATGCGGATGACATAGCCATCTGTGTTGTGGGCTGGCATGAAAAAGTTCTCACCGAACGAATGCAAATAGCCCTAATATTAACACAAAAATGGTGCCAAGATAAGAATCTTAACGTCAACCCGCAAAAGACGGTCCCCTTCTCCAATAAGAGAAAATTTGAATTAAGTTACATTTACTTAAACGGTACACAATTATTGTACTCTGATGAGGTGACATACTTGGGTTTAAAATTGGATAAAACTCTAACATGGAATCTTCACCTCACCTCACCGGCTCGCACCTTTTATACCTATGCCAATGACTTTTCGGAAAAACATGGGGTATGAGTCCCAAGATGACTTACTGATCATATAGCACAATTATACTCCCGATGCTAACCTATGCAGCTTTGGCATGGTGGCCAGAGGTTAAGCAAACTACTGCGGCAAAAGCGTTGAGCAAAGTTCAACGGCCCTCAACTGTAGGTATCACGAGGGCCCTGAGAACATGCCCCACGGATGCACTGGAGATACTCATAGGCCTTTCTCCTCTCCTGATACTAATCGACAGAGAAGCTGGTCGAAGTGCACTTTGTCCACCCGAAATAAACAAACTAAAACCGGGTAACCTCAAAAGTCACATGAAGATACTGGAAAACTTCATAGATGACCCAATGATAAATATTTCGGACTTTTCCCCAGCAGAGATAAAACTAACTCATATCTACTCAATTGAAATCCCTAGTAGCTTGGGAAAAGAAATCCGTGGTACCCAAATCCGGAGCACTGGATGGTTTCAAACTGGAACTAGGCAAACCGGAGGTGGCATTTATGGCCCCGGTTTTCAAAGAGCAGTCCCAATGGGGCTCCTTCCTACCATTTTCCAGGCGGAAACATTTGCGATTATGACATGTGCGTCGGAATGTGTGAGAAGACGCCTAAGGAAGACGTATACACATATATACTCTGATAGTCAAGCGGCACTTAAAGCTCTAAATAGCTTTGTAGTTAAATCCAAACTGACATCAGAATGTATGGATCTACTGAATGAGTTAGGCAAACATAATGAGATGTTCCTTCTGTGCTTGGTCATGTGGGGATCTAAGGCAATGAACGGGCTGACTTTTTAGCTAACAGAGGGGCCTGCCGGCACATGATTGGTCCAGATCCATTCTGTGGTGTGGCCAAAACTCACATCATGAAAATTGTGGGACAATTAACTATGAAAAAGACTGCCTCCCATTGGCAGATCTGCAAAGGCAAAAGGCAAGCCAAGATATTCATTAAATCTTCCAAAAATGCTGCAAAGCTTTTGGAACTCCAAAGAGGCGAGATCAGGATGCTGACTGGCCTATACACGGGGCACTGTACCCTCAGATACGAACTACATAAAATAGGGGTATCTAATAGCTTCATATGCAGACTATGTGAAGCGGCTCCTGAGACACCTGAGCACATACTTTGCAACTGTCCCGCTTCCAGTAGAAGCAGATATCACACTTTTGAAAAATATTTGAAAACGCCAGAAGAAATCTGGAGCTCTGAGCCCACGAAAGTCTTGAGCTACTCTTCAAAAGCCTACGACTCCTGGACTGGGCGACTTGGAAGAACAAACTTAGTATACCCTCATCACTGAGGCGGAGGATATAAAAATATAATATATGTGGCAACCTCAACAACAATAATTTATCGACAGGTTACCACCAATAAAAAATATTCCTTTCTTCTCTGTCGATAGGTAACAAAAACGTGTTGTACTAATAAGCGCGCTAATTATTGTTGTGAATGTTAGTTTAAGTTATTTAATTAAATAAAATATTATAGGCACAATAAAACCTTGCCAAATTGGTGACCCCGACGTGATTAATCTGTTCACGCAACATTTAAAATTAATCGTATCATGAATAATTCAAACGATTCACGCAGCGAACCATCATCTAGTATTTCTACGGTTTACGCACATTTGCCCGAAACAGATCGTTTTAAATTTGTTAAAGATAAAATAATCGAACATTTCGCCGACAGTGAACAGCGCCGCCTAAACCGTTTACTTTCCGAGCTACCTTTGGGCGACAAAAAGCCATCTGAGCTATACTATGAAATGAAACGAGTCGCCGGAAAAACAATTGGAGAGGCCGCATTGAAAGGCTTGTGGACTAAACGCTTGCCTGACTTTGCACAGCCGGTTGTTGCCGCATTTTCTGGTTCAGCAACAGAATTTACTAGAATTGCAGATTCTATAGTTGACGCCGTTACAATACATCAAGTTCAACACGTTTCATCTAAAACGTCAAACGGTTATGAAGAATTACGCAATGCCATCGATGAGTTGAACAAAAAGGTGGACGCAATGAAAATTAATTTTCGACACCGCACACCATCGCGACGTCGTTACAAAAGCACTGAACGAAACAACAATCTAACCTATTGTTGGTTTCACGAAAAGTTTGGCAACAAGGCTCGAAGGTGCCGTAGCCCATGCCAATATAAACAGAATAACAACAATTTTTCTAAACCATCTGCTTGACTAGAAAATACAACTCAAAATTTTTCTCCAAACAATCACAATAATATTTGCGCCTTACAAGTAAGAGATAACCTGTTTAAAACAACCTTTTTAATCGATAGTGGCGCCGATGCCTCTGTTTTGCCACTCAGTTTTAAAACCAATGACATGCAACAAACAACTACACAACTATTTGCAGCTAATGGCACATCAATTAAAGTAATCGGACAAAGACGCATAAAAGTTAGCCTTGCTCTTCGTCGTGAATTTTCATGGTCATTTATTGTAGCTGACGTCAAAACTCCAATTATAGGCATTGATTTTTTAAGCCATTTTGATTTACTTATCGATACTCGCCGTAATAAATTAATCGATAATACTACCAAATTAAGCATCCCTTTAAACATACGTTCAAATTACAATACTGCAATCATAAAATTATTCAATTCATCGTGTAACATATTTGCAGAAATTTTACAAAATTTTCCTACAATAACAAACTTAGAAATAAAACAAAATCAACAATAATGCACAAAATTGAAACGATTGGTCAGCCAGTGTTTGCAAGAGCGAGACGTTTATCACCAGAAAAGCTGGCAGCAGCAAAAAAAGAATTTGATTTTTTAATGCAAGCAGGTATTTTCCGACCTTCGAAGAGTAATTGGAGCAGTCCATTGCATATGGTTAAAAAGCCAAATGGTACATGGAGATTATGTGGGGACTACCGTGCTTTGAATGCCCAAACTGTGCCGGACAGATACCCGTTACCATATTTAACAGATTTTGTACATAATTTACATGGAAAAACTATTTTTTCAAAAATTGATTTACAGAGAGCTTACCATCAAGTTCCAATATACCCGGAAGATGTGCCAAAAACTGCCATAATTACACCGTTTGGTCTTTTTGAATTTAATTTTATGACATTTGGATTGTGCAACGCAGCGCAAACATTCCAGCGTGTGATCAATGAAGTGTTACGTGGTCTGGATTTCGCATTTTCATATATTGACGATGTTTGTATTGCATCAGAAAATTTACAACAACATAAACAACATTTACAAATATTTTTTACACGTCTTCAAAAAAATAATTTAACAATTAATTTGGAAAAATGTGAATTTGGTAAAACGCAAATTAATTTTTTAGGCCATTTGGTAACAGCTGACGGTATACGTCCACGACCGGAAAAAGTTGAAGTCATTAAAAATTATTCGCAACCTAAAGTGGCCCAAGAATTAAAAAGATTTATGGCAATGATGAACTTTTATAAAAAAATTTTACCGAACTGTTATACAATGGACTCCAGATGCAATCGAAGCCTTTGAAAAGTGTAAATTAGAGTTGAGTAACGCCACTCTACTTGTTCATCCTGTACCTAATGCCGAATTATTTTTACATGCGGACGCGTCAGATGTCGCAGTAGGTGCAGCATTACATCAAAATGGCGTGCTTCAGCCATTAGGATTTTATTCAAAAAAATTAACACCTGCACAACAACGCTATAGTACATATGATCGGGAGTTAACTGCAATTTATCAAGCAATTTGTCATTTTCGTTTTATGATTGAAGTTCGGAAATGCTGTATTTTAACTGACCAACGCCCATTAACATTTGCTTTTCGAAAATCAAATGGCGTTGAAAACCCTTCTACTTCGCCACGTCGAATACGTCAACTGGACTTTATTGGGCAATTCACTATGGATATACGCTATATTCCTGGTGAATTAAATGCTGCAGCAGATAACTTGTCGCGTATAAACTCCATTCAACAAATTAACTTTCACGAAATTGCAGCTGCTCAAGGTGACGACGAGGAATTAAAACATTTATTAAATAAAAAAGGTGATAATTCTTCTTTTTCACTGTTACTAAAAGATTTTGTAGTTCCAGGTACCAATGTAAAATTATTGTGTGGCACAACAACATCAAATATAAGACCGTACGTTCCAAAACGATTTCGTAGGTTGGTACAATCAAACATTCACAATTTATCGCACCCTTGTGTTCGCGCTACAACAAAAACTATCACTTCACGTTTTATTTGGCCTGGTATGAGAAAAGATACAGCTAATTTTGTAAGAGGATGTCAAGCTTGTCAACGAGCTAAAGTGAATCGACATACCGTCTCGACTCCTGCTAAGTACGAACCACCACAAGAACGTTTTACCCATATAAACATTAATATTATCGGACCATTTCCGTCATGCGAAGGACAGCGATATTGTCTTACAATAATTGATCGATACACACGATGGCCTGAAGCTATACCAATATCCGATATGACAGCTGAAACGGTTGCTAAATCGAGTATTTTTGCAGAATTAATTACCATGATTGGTGCAACGCATTTAAAAACAACGCCATACCACCCTCAAGCGAATGGATTAATAGAGAGGTGGCACAGACAATTTAAAGCCGCAATTTTATGTCACGATCCTGCGAAATGGACTTATTATCTACCTACAATCCTACTTGGTTTCCGTATAGCATTTAAACCGGACATCAATGCATCTCCTGCAGAACTTGTTTATGGTTATACTCTACGTGTACCGGGAGAATTTTTAGTATTAAAAAAAAACGTCACCCCTTTCAAGTGAAACCGTTGCTTGTTTTAAATCGGCAATGCAAAAATTATGCCCGACGGATACGTCACATCATACAACACCACGTACTTTTATCGCACCAGCTTTAAGTACTGCTACACACGTTTTTGTTCGCAACGATTCAGTCCGTCCGTCATTGTCTCATTCTTATGATGGCCCATTTCCCGTCATCAATCGAAAATCAAAATACTACGAAATATTAATTAAAGGTACACGTACTAAAATCAACATAGATCGATTAAAACCAGTGTTTTTTTGTAATGAAAGTATGACGGCTCTCGAAACGCCTATCGTAACAAACGAAACACAACAAAAATCTAAGCGTAGGATTCATTTCGAATAACGAATAGTATCGCTACATCTAGCAGGGGAGTATTGTGGCAACCTAAACAACAATAATTTATCGACAGGTTACCACCAATAAAAAATATTCCTTTCTTCTCTGTCGATAGGTAACAAAAACGTGTTGTACCAATAAGCGCGCTAATTATTGTTGTGAATGTTAGTTTAAGTTATTTAATTAAATAAAATATTATAGGCACAATAAAACCTTGCTAAATATATGTTTGTGACACATTTTTTGCAATTGCAACTTTTCTGTCGTCATTGTAATAGTATCAATATTATATTAGCTTCATTGTTGTTATACCTTCCACCTTAGGGAAGAGGATATATTCATTTTGATCATCCGCTTGCAACACATCGAAAAAAGCCTCGGAAACCCCACAAACACACAAATATTCTTAATCAGCATGAAAAGAGAAATCGTTTGAGACATGTCCGACCGTATGTCTGTCTGTTGTTGGCACTCTCACGGTCGTATTTTTGAGATATCAAATTGAAACTTTGCATACATATTTTTAGTTCAATTACGCTGTGCAGTATTGAAATTAAGCAAAATCGGTTAAGAGACACGCCCACAATAAACAAAAATCTCAATATACCTCGAAAAAATTTTATATTTAAAAATTATATATCGCACAATCCTATGCCTATCAAGTTGAAATTTTACACATATATAGGTAATACCGTTACCCAACACTATGCTAAAAATGGGTGTGATTAAATAATGCAAACGCCTATAATAAAAAAAGAAAACTATTTGTTGTTTAAAAATAACCTGAATAATAATATATACCCAACAAATTAATGCAATATGAACTTATTTTTTAGAGGGTTATAAAAGGTGGAGGGAATTTATAAAGTGCTTTCTATATTCGCTCGGATGAAGCCGTCGGCTCCAAGGTTCATACACGATAAATATTTTTATATGTGAGTTTTATATTTTCTTTTAAAATTTACTTGTATTTTCTTTTATTCAGGACACACTGCAACTTAACTTGAAAACTTGTAAACAATATTCTTTATATTTAATATTTATTGCTAAAGTACTGAAGTATCAAAATCAAAAGGTATTCAAGACAACGCACACTTCTTCATTTGCACACAATATATTTTACTATATTTATTGTTGAAGTACTGGTTACTGCTTGACGATCACTTGATCACTGCTCACACTTGACTCCTGGACGATCTCTTCACTTCTGACTGCTCACACTTGACTCCTCAACGACCTCTTCACTTCTCCTGCTCACACTTCTTAGAAAATCGGTCACTTGGCTCGTTTTCACTACTCACATTTGACGGCCCTGCTTTCGACGAGTTGTCGTGGTGAAAACGCTACAGCTGTAGGGGGAAAAAGGCTATGCATTTTTCTTCCTTACAAATTTAAGCTTCGGTCTTAACCAAACTTTTCTATCTTGTTATACCCTCCACCTTAGGGAAGAGGGTATATTCACTTTGATCATCCGTTTACAACACATCGAAGGAAGCGTCAGAGACCCCACAAACCATATATATTCTTAATCAGCATGAAAAGAGATATCGTTTGAGACATGTCCGTCCGTGTGTCCGTGTGTCCGTCTGTTGTTGGCACTCTCACGGTCGTAATTTTTAAAATATCAAATTAAAATTTTGCATAAGTATTCTTAGTTCAATTTCGCTGTTCCGTATTGAAATTGGGCAAAATCGGTTAAGAGACATGCCCACAATAAACGAAAATATCAACATACCTCGAAAAAATTTTATCTTTAAAAAATTATATATCGCATAATACTATGCCTATCAAGTTGATTTTTGGTATACATATAAGTGGTACCTTTGTCCAATATTGTGCCAAAAATGGGCGTGATTGAATAACGCAAAAGCCTATAATTAAAAAAAAAACACTATTTGCATGAAATATTTATATACATAAATATGGCAATAGGAACTTATTTTTAGAGGATTATAAAAGGTGGAGGGTATTTAAGCTTCGGTCTTAACCGAACTTTTCTATCTTGTTTTTTTTTTATATTGTGTATGTGTGAGCATAGGTCAAAGTGCTATTTGCTAAATTAACAAAAATAAATGAAGAAAGATATTAATTATTTATAACACTGTATATTACAGAAAAGATAATGACAAAGAAATAATAGATAATAGAATATATTTATAGATAAAAGATAATAATATAGATAATATATTAAGCACAATTGATGATACAAAGATGATAGTTATGTTAAAAAGACCACAAAAAAATTATGGATTATATATAAATAAATGTATGATGAATAATCGATTATAGATAATATTCTATATCATGTCTTACAATAGATAATGGATAAATTTATAAAGCATTCGACAGGATTACCCATAAGCTGTTAATTTACAAACTTAGTCGGTTTGGCTTTCCAGAAAACTTATTGTCCTGGTTTTCAAATTACCTTTATAGTCGCACTCAAAAAGTGTTATTCAATTCCAGCTTTTCTCTAGATATCTTCGTTACGTCAGGTGTTACTAACTGACTACCCTCATTTGGTCCCATATTATTTATTTTATTTGTCAACCATCTTCCCTCTTGTGTTCAATATTACAAATATGCAATGTTCGCGGATGACGGTAAAATTTATTACCCCGTTAATAGCGCTACCGATTCATTATATCCTCCACATTAGTGATGAGGGTATACTAAATTTTTTCTTCACAACTTATAAGGAGGCATCAGAGACCCTACAAAGTATATATATTCTTGAACAGCGTTGAAAACTGAGTCGATTTAGACATGTACGATATGTCCGTTTGTCCGTGTGTCTGTCTGTTGTTGGCAATCTCACGGGCGTAAATTTCGAGATATTGAGTTGAAATTTTGTTCAGGCACTTTAAGTTTTTACTCGCAGATCGCTATTTAAAATGGGCAAAATCGGTCAGGATCCACGCCCACAATAGATAAAAATCTATCTATCTGCCACAAAATTGAGCTATAAACTTAAAATTTGGTATATACATTTGTTTAAGTCTGGCATCTCTTTATTTTCTCCAATTCTCCTCACTCGCCGATTGCATATTTGCAATACCGAGGAGAGGAGAGTTGGAGTGCAATATTAGTTTAAAGTTATAGTTATACTCACTCTCATTCAAGATTTCAACGCGTTAACATCATTTTTTTTTAGTGTTCTTAATAATATAAAAACCCGCGTTTAGATAAGTATATTTTATAATTTAAAACCCATTAAAAACTACTGGATAAACATCCCCCTACTCAAAAGGAAAAATTTTATACTCAATAAATTTTATATTAACCCTAACCCAAATCTCTATATATTCTCTTTAACATTTTCACACCACCCCAAATGGAGTAATCCCCCACTCCTTCAACATTAATTATTAACAATTATTTGCTTAAAAGTGTATCTTTTACTAAAGATTTGGGGGTTTTGCTTGATTCCAGTCTCATATATAACCTACATTTTGAGTCTATTGTTAATAAAGCCAAATCTGTGTTAAGCTTTTGTTGCGTTATTGTTTTCTTTATGATAAAATTGATCCGTGGTTACTTTTTCTCTTCATATCCAATTAAGTGCATAAATTTCAATGTCCCCAATAGGTTCACACGACATTATATTCCCTAGAGGATTTCTCAATGCGCGATAAAGCGCATGTCACCAATGTGCGGGAGATGGTCACTTTGCCCGGACTTGTAAGAACCCCCGACAAATGTTCTTTTGGGATTGCGGACGAATGGGAGTCCGCACAAACGATTGTTGTCGCCGACGGAAAGTACAGGGAAATGCCAATAGGGCCCGAGCTCAACGAGGGGTGGCCGGGTCCCCACAACAAACCCCTACGTCCCAAAAGAGAGCTTAAACGTCCAAGAAAACCGATTAACTGCCACTGTTCGTATAAATGGAATCGAAGTTTCGGCTATTGTCGATACTGGGCCTTCAAGTTGCTTCCTTAGTGAGGAGTATGCTCGAAAATGTGGTTATGCGGACATACAAGAGAGCGGAGTAGTCGAAATAATACTTGCTGATGGTACCCGCCGCAGAATAACGCAGGCGCTCACGTACACCCTACAATTTGGCAATGTGAGGCATAGCATGAAATTTAGGGTCATGCCAGGGTCTTTCGAGGACGTCATCCTAGGTTTCAGCTTCCTGGCAGCTTTCCAAGCCACGCTCACCTATGCAGGCGTATCCATCCAATTTACACAGCCTGCCACAAGCGCCGAAAATGGACTTATTGCCTTGGAACCAAAACGTGCGTCTGGTTTGGCCAGAAGATTAACTCCGTGCCATTCTGTCTGGACGCAAAGGTGAGACAGCAACGAAGTGAGTGTACCCAACACAGCGGCTCGGACAGTAAAGTCGAGCAAGCTCCTAAAACAATGTAAATCTGACCCACCCAAAACTAGGGCGAAAATGCCGTGTCCAACAAATTCTAATGTAACGCAGGACTCCCCGTCAGTGAATCCCGACGAGACCCCTACTAGTTGTGTAACGCATACATCGACAGTGGTGCACCTCTCTCCCAAGTCGAATCAGAAACGAACGAGGGGAAAGAGCTAATTGCCGAATTTCTTGAAGGGAAACTCGCTAAATTCCAAGATGTGAGGGGCCTCTCACACATTGATGAACATCATATTAAGATAAGCGATAATCGGCCCGTCAAGATTAGGTATCAGACCCGTAACCCGGCCATGCAAAAAGTGATTGACAATGAGGTCGATAAATTACTCTAGAAAGGTTGCATCGAACCCTCTAATAGCCCATATAGCTTTCCAGTGACTCTGGTTCGAAAGAAAAATGGCACTTGGAGATTCTGTGTAGATTTTCGCCAGTTGAACAAGCGATCAGAACCCGACGCATACCCATTGCCGCGTATAACACATATTTTGGAAAAGCTGAAAGAAATGTGATGAATCAGTACCATCAATCTCTACTGGCAAGTACTGGTGGCAGAGGGAAGCAGAAAATATACAGCTTTCACCGTAGCCGGACGCGGTTTGTTTCAATGGAAAGTCATGCCTTTTGGACTCCATTCAGCACCGGCAACTTTCCAGCGGGTCCTAGACACCGTGATTGGCCCCGAACTTGAACCTTTTGCTTTCACATACCTCGATGACATTATTGTCATCGGGAAGACACTACAGGAACTCATGAAAAATCTAAGCGAGGTATTCAGACGGCTTAGAATTGCGAATTTGAAAATAAATGCGGCTGAGTGCGAGTATTTTAAACAAGAAGTGCGATATCTGGGTCATCTGGTTACGAGGGATGGAATAAAAACGGATCCGGACAAGATTAGCGCAATTTTGGGCATACGACCTCCACAAAACCTCAAGTCAGTTCTTGGGCACCATTTCGTGATACCGCCGATTTGGACCGGATTTTTCTCAAATATCTCAGCCATTAACCGCGCTACTGAAGGAGGGTCGTCATTGGAAATGGATGGAGGCCCAACAAGTAGCATTTGATACCCTAAAGCGCAAACTAACAGAGGCTCCAGTTCTAACATGCCCGGATTTTACTCACACTTTTAAACTCCAAACGGATGAGAGCGAAGTTGGCTTGGGTACGGTGCTCACTCAAGATATAGACGGTAATGAGCGGGTGATTGCTTATGCAAGCCGCCACTTAAATCAGGCTGAAAAGAATTACAGCACCACGGAGAAGGAATGCTTAGCGATAGTGTGGAGTATAAGGAAAATGCGCCCTTACTTGGAAGGATACAAGTTTGTGGTCATCACGAACCATCTTGTTCTCAAATGGTTGAATTCCTTGGACAACCCCTCCAGCCGCCTAGCAAGGTGGGCACTGGAGCTCCAACAGTATAACTTCACCGTTGAATATAGCAAGGGTAAACAGAATATAGTCGCTGACGCCCTCTCCCATCAACCGACTGAGGGATGCCAAATGCCCGCAGTGGACGAAAAAATTAAAAAAAATGTAGAAGAATTCGCAAGCGCATCACGGAGATACAAAATCAACCAGAAAAATATCCGGACTACTCATAGAGGGTCAACATTACCGACATTTTTGTACTCGTTTCACGAGGATGATGAAGTCTCGTGGAAATTGTGCGTCCCAACAAAAATGAGTAATCAGCGAAAACCATGATCAACCTGCCGCAGGCCGATAAACGATAGCTCGTCTGGCAAACCGTTATTACTGGCCTGGGATGTCGAGGGATGTTAAGAAAAACATCCAAAAATGTGAGTCCTGCCAGCGCTTTAAAATTGCACAGAGACAACCAGCTGGGGAGATGTTAACTCACATACCGGAAGAGCCATGAGCCACGGTATGTGCCGACTTCGTTGGGCCCCTACCTCGTTCACGACACTTCTGGTCATTGTGGACAAATTCTGCAAATGGGTGAAATTGACTCCCATGCGAAGGAGTGTTAAAAGTTTTCAGGGAAAAAATCGTGGCTAGATATGGAGTTCCCAAAATGTTTATAACCGACAATGGCACACAATTCAAAAGTAAAATCTTAACAAAATATCTGGAGGCTGTTGGTGTCAAACGACGGTTCACGGCACCGTACACACCACAAGAGAATCCCACCGAGAGGGTAAATCGAACAATTAAAACCATCATCGCGCAGTTGGCCGATAATGAACATGGACTCTGGGACGAGTACATCCCAGAAGCACTGCTGGCAATAAATTCGAGTGTGGCGGAGTCCACAGGTTTCACTCCGGCTTACTTAACCCAGGCACGAGAACCGCGCCTCCCAAACTCCGTATATGATAAGTTTACTAGGGGCACGGGAACTGGAGGAGGAAATGTAGCACGCAGGGCTAAAAGCCTGCCAGATGCATGGAAAGTAGCACATCACAACCTCAGGAAAGCTTCGAAAGAACTAGGTAGGCATTATAATTTACGACGACGCGCTTGGCTACCCAAGGTTGGCGATAGCGTCCTAGTGCGTCAGCATCCACTTTCCAAGGCTATTGACAGTCACGCAGCGAAACTTGCCCCGAAGTTTGATGAGCCATACACTGTTATTAATCTACCGTTAAAGGTCATTAATGAGGTCGAAGGTTTGGGCCACAAACGAACACGTCATGTACGGGATCTTAAACCTTACTTCACGTCAAGAGGGAGTTCATCCTCTTAAATGCATTCAGTAATGACACTAATACATAGAAATACTTCCATTTTTTTCTTCCCATATCAAAACAACCAAGGAGCCCAAACGGGAAAACCCAGGAGCGGGTGCGAGAGTGGGAACGCTGGGTGTGGGAGGCGATGGCGATTTTTGACTATGGCGAACAGATAACGTCAAGAGGCGTGCGTAATAAGCGCGGAATTTTTTGGGGACAAAAGGCTCGGAGACAGTCGTATGCGGCTCAAGAGAGAGGTGTTCAGCAGAATGGGACCCATACTCCATCCGTTCGAGATTTCGTGACCTGTTCTCCCTTTACAATTACCTCAGATAACACCGGGGATTCGGAGGGCGTAAAGACGATGCCTGATGCGGAGACACGCGACCCCCAACCGAAATTGGACGAAATTGCTGCTCCTTCTTCCCATGGGTTACGAACGGTCGAAACAGATGAGGGAGGCAGCGTAACTCCAGAGGAACATGTGACCCTGTATTCTGAACAAATTCCGCCACCCCCAATGTTTATCACCAATGATGAAAGCTGGGATATCTGGGATGCTTTGGAAACACCGTCGCCCATAAAAACGAACCCAAAATCGGCTACACCCCAACCTAGAATGACTAATCGGTACAGGTATGTGGCCTATTAGGTGGAGAACTCGGAGGAGATGGTCTTTGGGGACCATATCAAATTGGAGCGCACCATGAAGGTGACACTAATATTGCCACCTGGAAGTTACTGTCGACCCATGAAACCTCAACACTTTGTCGAGTCCGCACGCGAGGATGAACAGAAGGACGTAATGTCTCCTACTACATACGATGATGGCAGCTATCCAACACGCGAGGTTCATATGTCCCAACAGGTTATCGAGGTTGAGGACGGAGGTGTGCAGGAGGACGTAATATCTCCTGCTACATTTGAGAAAAACAGTTCACCCGCATGGGTTCCCCACACGTCATCAAGGCTGGGGACGGAAGGATTCAGGAGGACGTAAAGTATCCTGTTTCATGCGGAGACGACAAGCCAGTTTGTAACGAGCGTATGGAGAATACTCCTCCCCAAACCACGCGGCATGCGGCATACTTGGTGAGAGAGGCTGCCCTCTTGGCGAACAACCACAGTTCACAAGGGTCGTCTCCGGTACTGAAGTGTAATGCGTCCCCGATATCAGATGTCTAACAAATGATTGAGGAGTTATTAGAGGAACTTTTAGCGGACAAGGAAGATACTGGCCGGCGTACCTGTCGGGGAATTCCAACCCAAGACGCCATCTCACCACCAGGGGGCACACCGGAGGAACCGCCTACTAACAACCGGTTCCGAACTAATCCAGTTGGGTCCACTAGGACGTAGGAAAGTCACGCTCCCCACACTTACAGTATCGAATGAGTTAGCATGAACGACAACCGGGGAAATTATCTGAAAACAAGAGACAGCCCTCATATCGTCACCGGTCGCCACATTGGCAATGCCATGAACAGGTCCAACATAACCAGTCTCATCAGAACCCACATCCGGTATCCACCACCATCAGTGATCAGCATCAACTTCCGAAGGATTCACCGCCAAAAAGCTCACCCGACCATCACGTCCACAGACATCCGGAACGCCCAGTGACAACACCCTAAGGCTGGCACGTAGCTGGAAATAGTAGTACTACGGCAGTTAGTGCCGCGTATTGAGGAGCTTTTTGAGCAGTTACCAAAATTGAAAAGGCAGAAGCGGAGTTATGACCTCAATGAGGGCACATTTAGGGTGGCCATAGCTCGTAACGGCAAAGTTACTATTTACCAGACGTAAGGGACGCCATTACGTGTCACCGCCGATGTCCGGACGCTACAAATAATAATCATTTTCTTTTTCTTTTGATGTAACAAAATTATATAAACCTTAATCGTAACTAATTACAAATCTTAATTCCTTGGTTGAAACTGAAGTCGAAAAAATGCAATGTTTATAATCCGAAAGGGGAGGACATGTGACGAGGAAAGTCGTCCCTCGTTTTCCCCGTCAACTAATTTCGTAATTTCAAATAAAACCAATTGTATTTTATATATATATGAGGTCTAGGGTAGGAAACGTAGTACTAAAACAATATTGTAAATCTGGCTACCACTCGCTGCCACGTCATCATGTACCGACCGAGTACTATCGGGACACGATTCCAATAATTTCCAACGAGAAATATCGAGCTTAGGGATGTTAGCATTTTTCTCGACCTCTTTTGCTAGCGAGTAGTCAAGGTGATCAGACGAAAAACAAATCGTTCGGCTGCTGTAAGTATCGATCCATCTGAAGAAGTATTAGTGTACTGGACGAAAGTCTGTACACTCAGATTATATATAAAGTGTGTGATCAAAAATACAGGACGCAACGCGTCTGTGCAGTTTTAGTGAGGGATCTAGGGTACAGGACGTAGCACGTCTGTACAAGTATAGTGTGCGATTTAGGGTACAGGACGCAACGCGTCTGTACAAGTAGAGTGAGCGATCTAGGGTACAGGACGTAACACGTCTGTACAAATTTAGTGCGTGATTCAGGGTACAGGACGTAACACGTCTGTACAGTTGCGCTAGAGACGAGTTGGACAGGGCGTACAGCCTGCAACTCAGCAGCGAGTGTGGCCAGAACGGTAGGGTGAATCAACAGAATATTGAAATAGATAATTCAATTAAGTAATTAAACATTTGAATACCTGCGTAAGATCAATAAAGAGAAAGGAGATACATATACGTTTTAATAATTAAAACGTTTCCCTTATTTATTAAAAATAAATGGACGAGATACCCTACGCCGACGGCTTAACCACAGCGTGGTGCAAATTTACCATTCATATATAACATAAGGATAACACAAGTTTTAAGAAGTGTAGAAAGTACCGCAAATCATTTGTTTTCGAAAGTGTTTAAAAGGTGCAAAAACGCAATTAATACCAAAGACATAACGGTGTTGAAATTCCTCACGGTACGAAAGCACACAACTTATAATATATAGAAAACAATATTGGAAGATATATTATAACAATATTGCTTAAGCATAGCTCTGCTTTGCATTGAATTGACATTCTTTGATCGTGCGTGGTTAAGTAAAGAGTGAAAAAAACATTTAGGATAAAATTCTACGCTATAAACACTCATAATGTAAAAAAGTGATATTATCTATATCTATATCTATACTAATATTATAAAGAGGAAAGATTTGTATTTTTGTATTTTTGTATGTAACGAGTAAACTCAAAAACTACTGAACCGATTTCAAAAATATTTTCGATATTAGAAAGCTACATTATCATTGAGTAACATAGGCTATATTTATTGCCAAAAAATTTTGGGGATCCCTGAACATTCCTACTATTACTAACCCAAGGTGTAAAAAAATTAGTCATAAAATATCTTTCATCGAATACGCTGCGGAAAGTATTGATGTTAAAACAAAAAAATGTTCCACAATATTATAGAACATATCAATATCTACAAAAAACTTCGCGGGACCATATGTCCAACTATTGTACTTATGTCACTATAACCCCTTTTTGTACCCACCATTGATAGTAATATTGCCATACAAACATTGCATTCACATGTACCCAGACAATTAAGAAATTAAGTATTCACAATAAGTATTTCACAATATTTAAATCTGACAACGGCATGTGTGAATACCACTCCTGATGCATCACCAGGTTCTGGAGAGGATTTTTGGCCAATACTGGATTTGTGGACCATTTTTTAATGAATTTGGAATAGAAGCAACATTTATATGGAATTCGAAGAACATATGCACCACCAGGTTCTGAAGAGGATTTTTTGGCCAATACTGGATTTTCGGACCATTTTTTAATGAATTTGGAATAGAAGCAACATTTATATGGAATTCTAAGAGCATATGCACCACCACATTCTGGAGAGGATTTTTGGCCAATACTGGATTTTCGGACCATTTTTTTAATGAATTTCGAATAAAAGAAGCATTTATATGGAATTCTAAGAGCATATGTTACGATTCCCATTCCAGACGCACCACCAGGTTCTGGAGAGGATTTTTGGCCAATACTGGATTTGCGGACCATTTTTTAATGAATTTGGAATAGAAGCAACATTTATATGGAATTCGAAGAACATATGCACCACCAGGTTCTGGAGAGGAGCAACATTTATATGGAATTCCCGCTTGCAACATTCGGAAGGAAGCGTCGAAGACAACACAAACTTTATATATTCTTGCTCAAGATCAAAAACTGAATCAATTTAAACAATGTCCGTCCGTGTGTCCATGTGTTTGACTGTTCCTGACACTCTCACGGCCGTAATTTTTGAGATATCGAGCTGAAATTTGATACACATGTGTTAGGTGTCTGCAGGCAGGTTGTAAGTAAAATCGGGCAATATCGGTTTAAAAAATTTCAGAACCTAGGGAAGGGCATAGGCAACGTTTCATCCCGCGAGATAACCGAATTCCACGCGGGTGAAACCGCGGGCAACAGCTAGTATAATATAAAACAATAAACATTTAATTAAAGTGTTAAAAATAAAAAGGCTTTTGGAAGAAATTCGAAAGTGATTAATAAACTTTTTTCCTTTTCTCTCAAATAAAATATTAAAAACTAGCTGTTGTTCGCGGCTTCACCTGCGTGGAATTCGGTTATCTCGCGAGATAAAACGTTGCCTATGCCCAAAATCCTCTCCAGAATCTAGTGATGCATTTAGAGTGGTATCCACACATGCCTTTGTCAGATTTCAGATTTCCCTACTATTTAAATATTGTGAAATACTTATTGTGAATACTTAATTTCTTAATTGGCAATATTACTATCAATGGTGGATATAAAAAGGGGTTATAAGTACAATAGTTGGACAGTTGATATGTTCTATAATATTGTAGAACATTTTTTTGTTTTAACATCAATACTTTCCGCAGCGTATTCGATGAAAGATATTTTATGACTAATTTTTTTACACCTTGGGTTAGTAATAGTAGGAATGTCCAAGGATCTTCAACATTTTTTGGCAATAAATATAGCCTATGTTACTCAGTGATAATGTAGCTTTCTAATAGCGAAAATATTTTTGAAACCGGTTCAGTAGTTTTTGAGTTTACTCGTTACATACAAAAATACAAAAATACAAATCTTTCCTCTTTATAATATTAGTATAGAAAAAAAAAAGACCTGCAGAAAGAGCAACATTAGTGCTGAACATAACGGGAATTAGAAAATTCTAACTTGGTGATATCATGAAAAATTCTTGACATCGATATTTAGAGAAATATATATAAAATAAGAACATGCATTTGCTTATTTTAATGTAAAAAGCTGCGCACTTACCTTGGGTTAATAAACATGAATAAGGAATAAAATGTGGCATCAAACAGTAGAACATAAAATATTATTGACCTTTAGTTACAAAATAAAGTTAGTGGGAAAAATATTGAAACTTTACAAATAAGCAGAAAACAACCACAAGAACAATAGGGACAGTTCAAAAGTAGTGGTGAAGGCAACGGAAAAAGTGTAACGACCACCTAGAGTTACTATACTACACACACATAAGTATGTATTAATGAGTACACACTACAAAACAAGTGTTTCGTTTTTAAAGGTGCGTGAATAATCATTGAAATTGTTTCGTATGCACTTTATATACTCGTATATGCATATTATAATAATAATGGTATTGGCAGAAAAAGGTAGAAAAATAAACAAGGAATAGAAACAAAAGAAAGTGCAGTGAAAAATTGAAATATAATGTGGCGGCACAATAAAAGCAAATCGTAATAAACGAAACGAAAAAAAAAATAATAGTAAAGGGCGAGGAAATGTGCAAAGTTGATTACAAGAAACAACACGAAACTATGAAAATCCATAAATAAATAATAATAAGAACAACAACATTAAGCAAATTGTGAATTTAAAGGAAAATTATTGAATTGAAAAAAAAAGGAATAGTGCAATAAAATAAAAAAAAATAATAAGAAATATATAGAAAAAAAAATTGGAAATATTAGAAAAGAGAAAAAAAATTAATAAGAGGTGGATAAAGCATTGAATGGAGTAAGGAAAAAAAAAACACATACCATCAAACAGTGTGTCAAATATCAAACAAATATCAAACAACAAACAAATCAAAACTAGCAACGACAACAACAACAACATCTTCAACACAAGTAAAAAAGAGAGTAAGGTACGTACTTTGTCATTATAAAGCTTAATGACCCATGCGGAATTCGTAACTACTTGGATATATCCGCTACGCAAAAAGATACAGGCGCACCGCGAGGAACAAAACCATCTCTAATAGGGCTCCTTCTAATAAATTATTCTCCTTCGATTTGGAGGACGAGGATACCAATACGATTAAGGTGGTAGTACCACCCGCGAGCACCTCTAGAAAAGCCCGAGTAGTTGATACAAAACGCTCGGAGGCGCATAAAGGCGAGGTCATGGAAATAGTGAGGAAATGGGAAATCATTTTTGGGGGCGGGCCAAACCCTTTTGAATTTATTGAGCGTGTTGAAGAAATGGCCGAAACGTATGGCCTAGAACTTTTGATGTTACCAGCGGTCATATCCCAACTTTTGCGCGATAAAGCGCTGCTTTGGTATAGAAACAACAATAAGCACTGGGACAATTGGGACCACTTCATAGGGAATTTCTTAAAATTATTTTTATCTCCGAGCTATTTGGAAATGGTGGAGGATGAGGTCAGGGCACGGAAACAACGGCCGCTAGAACTATTTAAAGACTTTGTCCTGGATATACAGGCCAAAATGCGGCATACGTTAATGAGCGAGGAGGAGAAGTTAAACCGCATATATCGCAACGTCCTACCCGATTACCTCGGCTACATCCGTCGAAACGATTTTAAAAATTTGGCGTGATTATTAGAGATGGCGGGGGATTTCAGGTGCATTCCCAAAGTAACTCAGCGAATGCCATCTCCTCGCGAAAACCATAAGCTGGCGAATGATCGCCCGAAGGATAGGTGTAATCCCCAGACAGCATGTCACCAATGTGCGGGAGATGGTCACTTTGCCCGGACTTGTAAGAACCCCCGACAAATGTTCTGTTGGGATTGCGGACGAATGGGAGTCCGCACAAACGATTGTTGTCGCCGACGGAAAGTACAGGAAAATTCCAATAGGGCCCGAGCTCAACGAGAGGTGGCCGGGTCCCCACAACAAACCCCCACGTCCCAAAAGAGAGCTTAAACGTCCAGGAGAACCGATTAACTGCCACTGTTCGTATAAATGGAATCGAAGTTTCGGCTATTGTCGATACTGGGCCTTCAAGTTGCTTCCTTAGTGAGGAGTATGCTCGAAAATGTGGTTATGCGGACATACAAGAGAGCGGAATAGTCGAAATAATACTTGCTGATGGTACCCGCCGCAGAATAACGCAGGCGCTCACGTACACCCTACAATTTGGCAATGTGAGGCATAGCATGAAATTTAGGGTCATGCCAGGGTCTTTCGAGGACGTCATCCTAGGTTTCAGCTTCCTGGCAGCTTTCCAAGCCACGCTCACCTATGCAGGCGTATCCATCCAATTTACACAGCCTGCCACAAGCGCCGAAAATGGACTTATTGCCTTGGAACCAAAACGTGCGTCTGGTTTGGCCAGAAGATTAACTCCGTGCCATTCTGTCTGGACGCAAAGGTGAGACAGCAACGAAGTGAGTGTACCCAACACAGCGGCTCGGACAGTAAAGTCGAGCAAGCTCCTAAAACAATGTAAATCTGACCCACCCAAAACTAGGGCGAAAATGCCGTGCCCAACAAATTCTAATGTAACGCAGGACTCCCCGTCAGTGAATCCCGACGAGACCCCTACTAGTTGTGTAACGCATACATCGACAGTGGTGCACCTCTCTCCCAAGTCGAATCAGAAACGAACGAGGGGAAAGAGCTAATTGCCGAATTTCTTGAAGGGAAACTCGCTAAATTCCAAGATGTGAGGGGCCTCTCACACATTGATGAACATCATATTAAGATAAGCGATAATCGGCCCGTCAAGATTAGGTATCAGACCCGTAACCCGGCCATGCAAAAAGTGATTGACAATGAGGTCGATAAATTACTCTAGAAAGGTTGCATCGAACCCTCTAATAGCCCATATAGCTTTCCAGTGACTCTGGTTCGAAAGAAAAATGGCACTTGGAGATTCTGTGTAGATTTTCGCCAGTTGAACAAGCGATCAGAACCCGACGCATACCCATTGCCGCGTATAACACATATTTTGGAAAAGCTGAAAGAAATGTGATGAATCAGTACCATCAATCTCTACTGGCAAGTACTGGTGGCAGAGGGAAGCAGAAAATATACAGCTTTCACCGTAGCCGGACGCGGTTTGTTTCAATGGAAAGTCATGCCTTTTGGACTCCATTCAGCACCGGCAACTTTCCAGCGGGTCCTAGACACCGTGATTGGCCCCGAACTTGAACCTTTTGCTTTCACATACCTCGATGACATTATTGTCATCGGGAAGACACTACAGGAACTCATGAAAAATCTAAGCGAGGTATTCAGACGGCTTAGAATTGCGAATTTGAAAATAAATGCGGCTGCGTGCGAGTTTTTTAAACAAGAAGTGCGATATCTGAGTCATCTGGTTACGAGGGATGGAATAAAAACGGATCCGGACAAGATTAGCGCAATTTTGGGCATACGACCTCCACAAAACCTCAAGTCAGTTCTTGGGCACCATTTCGTGATACCGCCGATTTGGACCGGATTTTTCTCAAATATCTCAGCCATTAACCGCGCTACTGAAGGAGGGTCGTCATTGGAAATGGATGGAGGCCCAACAAGTAGCATTTGATACCCTAAAGCGCAAACTAACAGAGGCTCCAGTTCTAACATGCCCGGATTTTACTCACACTTTTAAACTCCAAACGGATGAGAGCGAAGTTGGCTTGGGTACGGTGCTCACTCAAGATATAGACGGTAATGAGCGGGTGATTGCTTATGCAAGCCGCCACTTAAATCAGGCTGAAAAGAATTACAGCACCACGGAGAAGGAATGCTTAGCGATAGTGTGGAGTATAAGGAAAATGCGCCCTTACTTGGAAGGATACAAGTTTGTGGTCATCACGAACCATCTTGTTCTCAAATGGTTGAATTCCTTGGACAACCCCTCCAGCCGCCTAGCAAGGTGGGCACTGGAGCTCCAACAGTATAACTTCACCGTTGAATATAGCAAGGGTTAACAGAATATAGTCGCTGACGCCCTCTCCCATCAACCGACTGAGGGATGCCAAATGCCCGCAGTGGACGAAAAAATTAAAAAAAATTTAGAAGAATTCGCAAGCGCATCACGGAGATACAAAATCAACCAGAAAAATATCCGGACTACTCATAGAGGGTCAACATTACCGACATTTTTGTACGTCGTTTCACGAGGATGATGAAGTCTCGTGGAAATTGTGCGTCCCAACAAAAATGAGTAATCAGCGAAAACCATGATCAACCTGCCGCAGGCCGATAAACGATAGCTCGTCTGGCAAACCGTTATTACTGGCCTGGGATGTCGAGGGATGTTAAGAAATACATCCAAAAATGTGAGTCCTGCCAGCGCTTCAAAATTGCACAGAGACAACCAGCTGGGGAGATGTTAACTCACATACCGGAAGAGCCATGAGCCACGGTATGTGCCGACTTCGTTGGGCCCCTACCTCGTTCACGACACTTCTGGTCATTGTGGACAAATTCTGCAAATGGGTGAAATTGACTCCCATGCGAAGGAGTGTTAAAAGTTTTCAGGGAAAAAATCGTGGCTAGATATGGAGTTCCCAAAATGTTTATAACCGACAATGGCACACAATTCAAAAGTAAAATCTTAACAAAATATCTGGAGGCTGTTGGTGTCAAACGGCGGTTCACGGCACCGTACACACCACAAGAGAATCCCACCGAGAGGGTAAATCGAACAATTAAAACCATCATCGCGCAGTTGGCCGATAATGAACATGGACTCTGGAACGAGTACATCCCAGAAGCACTGCTGGCAATAAATTCGAGTGTGGCGGAGTCCACAGGTTTCACTCCGGCTTACTTAACCCAGGCACGGGAACCGCGCCTCCCAAACTCCGCATATGATAAGTTTACTAGGGGCACGGGAACTGGAGGAGGAAATGTAGCACGCAGGGCTAAAAGCCTGCCAGATGCATGGAAAGTAGCACATCACAACCTCAGGAAAGCCTCGAAAGAACTAGGTAGGCATTATAATTTACGACGACGCGCTTGGCTACCCAAGGTTGGCGATAGCGTCCTAGTGCGTCAGCATCCACTTTCCAAGGCTATTGACAGTCACGCAGCGAAACTTGCCCCGAAGTTTGATGAGCCATACACTGTTATTAATCTACCGTTAAAGGTCATTAATGAGGTCGAAGGTTTGGGCCACAAACGAACACGTCATGTACGGGATCTTAAACCTTACTTCACGTCAAGAGGGAGTTCATCCTCTTAAATGCATTCAGTAATGACACTAATACATAGAAATACTTCCATTTTTTTCTTCCCATATCAAAACAAACGGGAAAACCTAGGAGCGGGTGCGAGAGTGGGAACGCTGGGTGTGGGAGGCGATGGCGATTTTTGACTATGGCGAACAGATAACGTCAAGAGGCGTGCGTAATAAGCGCGGAATGTTTTGGGGACAAACGGCTCGGAGACAGTCGTATGCGGCTCAAGAGAGAGGTGTTCAGCAGAACGGGACCCATACTCCATCCGTTCGAGATTTCGTGACCTGTTCTCCCTTTACAATTACCTCAGATAACACCGGGGATTCGGAGGGCGTAAAGACGATGCCTGATGCGGAGACACGCGACCCCCAACCGAAATTGGACGAAATTGCTGCTCCTTCTTCCCATGGGTTACGAACGGTCGAAACAGATGAGGGAGGCAGCGTAACTCCAGAGGAACATGTGACCCTGTATTCTGAACAAATTCCGCCACCCCCAATGTTTATCACCAATGATGAAAGCTGGGATATCTGGGATGCTTTGGAAACACCGTCGCCCATAAAAACGAACCCAAAATCGGCTACACCCCAACCTAGAATGACTAATCGGTACAGGTATGTGGCCTATTAGGTGGAGAACTCGGAGGAGATGGTCTTTGGGGACCATATCAAATTGGAGCGCACCATGAAGGTGACACTAATATTGCCACCTGGAAGTTACTGTCGACCCATGAAACCTCAACACTTTGTCGAGTCCGCACGCGAGGATGAACAGAAGGACGTAATGTCTCCTACTACATACGATGATGGCAGCTATCCAACACGCGAGGTTCATATGTCCCAACAGGTTATCGAGGTTGAGGACGGAGGTGTGCAGGAGGACGTAATATCTCCTGCTACATTTGAGAAAAACAGTTCACCCGCATGGGTTCCCCACACGTCATCAAGGCTGGGGACGGAAGGATTCAGGAGGACGTAAAGTATCCTGTTTCATGCGGAGACGACAAGCCAGTTTGTAACGAGCGTATGGAGAATACTCCTCCCCAAACCACGCGGCATGCGGCATACTTGGTGAGAGAGGCTGCCCTCTTGGCGAACAACCACAGTTCACAAGGGTCGTCTCCGGTACTGAAGTGTAATGCGTCCCCGATATCAGATGTCTAACAAATGATTGAGGAGTTATTAGAGGAACTTTTGGCGGACAAGGAAGATACCGGCCGGCGTACCTGTCGGGGAATTCCAACCCAAGACGCCATCTCACCACCAGGGGGCACACCGGAGGAACCGCCTACTAACAACCGGTTCCGAACTAATCCAGTTGGGTCCACTAGGACGTAGGAAAGTCACGCTCCCCACACTTACAGTATCGAATGAGTTAGCATGAACGACAACCGGGGAAATTATCTGAAAACAAGAGACAGCCCTCATATCGTCACCGGTCGCCACATTGGCAATGCCATGAACAGGTCCAACATAACCAGTCTCATCAGAACCCACATCCGGTATCCACCACCATCAGTGATCAGCATCAACTTCCGAAGGATTCACCGCCAAAAAGCTCACCCGACCATCACGTCCACAGACATCCGGAACGCCCAGTGACAACACCCTAAGGCTGGCACGTAGCTGGAAATAGTAGTACTACGGCAGTTAGTGCCGCGTATTGAGGAGCTTTTTGAGCAGTTACCAAAATTGAAAAGGCAGAAGCGGAGTTATGACCTCAATGAGGGCACATTTAGGGTGGCCATAGCTCGTAACGGCAAAGTTACTATTTACCAGACGTAAGGGACGCCATTACGTGTCACCGCCGATGTCCGGACGCTACAAATAATAATCATTTTCTTTTTCTTTTGATGTAACAAAATTATATAAACCTTAATCGTAACTAATTACAAATCTTAATTCCTTGGTTGAAACTGAAGTCGAAAAAATGCAATGTTTATAATCCGAAAGGGGAGGACATGTGACGAGGAAAGTCGTCCCTCGTTTTCCCCGTCAACTAATTTCGTAATTTCAAATAAAACCAATTGTATTTTATATATATATGAGGTCTAGGGTAGGAAACGTAGTACTAAAACAATATTGTAAATCTGGCTACCACTCGCTGCCACGTCATCATGTACCGACCGAGTACTATCGGGACACGATTCCAATAATTTCCAACGAGAAATATCGAGCTTAGGGATGTTAGCATTTTTCTCGACCTCTTTTGCTAGCGAGTAGTCAAGGTGATCAGACGAAAAACAAATCGTTCGGCTGCTGTAAGTATCGATCCATCTGAAGAAGTATTAGTGTACTGGACGAAAGTCTGTACACTCAGATTATATATAAAGTGTGTGATCAAAAATACAGGGGGGTAATCACATACCATGATAATCACGCACGATATCGTTTTTTTGCTCAAAAGTATTCATGTATCTAAGTTTCGTTTAAGTATCGTATGAATCTCGTATATGTGTCTTATAATAGTTTTCGCAACCAAACAGCTGATATTGAGAGTCGTAATATTGATTCACATAAGCAAAACAATCGTTTGAGAATCGTGAATATTTGCCTTAAGTCAAACGTTAGTAAAATTGGTATCGTTTTGCGTATGAAAATCATATTTTGTCCTTATTTTATTTAAAAAAAGGGAAAAAAAAACATAAAAAATACGTGAGTAAATGTAAAATTTATTTATATAAGTTTAATTTTAATTGTACAAATTTCGGAATAATTAAAGGAAATAATTAACAACCTTGTGGCTTGCTTTGTGGTAAATAAAGAAAGGAGCAGTATCTAAAAGCAAAAAATAATAAGGGAGATGAGACTTCTAAGGGACTCATCAAACCCATTATCAATGCCCACACACGTGTAATTGAAAAATTCGGCATTTTGAAACACATTAATTCCTATAATATAGGTTTTTGCACAATTTCTGCGTATCAAAAGAAGCTTTTGTATATATTTTAGTGTTGTTGCACGGAAGTTGTGGTATGAGGGGTACGTATATGCCACCAATATTAAGATTAAGCTCAAAGCACTGTTTCAACGATTGTATCAGACATGGTTCGACTGTTAGAAAGAAGATTGTGTCGCAAATGGTTAAGGTTTGACACAAATGCAAATGAGTCGAAACAGTGGTTTTATTATTACTAATATTTATTAAATTAAATTTATCAATAAATTTAATTACTATTTAGTGCTTGGATGTGTCGATGGGACACATATATACTTGAGTAAGCCCAGGGAACAGGAGAATATATACGTTAATCGAAAGGGAAAACACAGTTTGAACGTTATGCTCGTGAGTAAAATCATTACAAATTGTAGTGTACTATACAATTTTAATATAACTCACTGTACTACACAATTTCAGTGTAATAAATATTTAGCATTGTAAGCATTATATTTGTTAAGCGTAATAAGCATTATTTTTAAGTTCAATATTTTCAAAGCTAAGCATTATTTTCTTTTTTTACAATTTGTAAGTAAGTAGGTAAATAAGTTAGTAGGTCATACTCATAAGTAAAATTAGTATATAAGTTGAACAAAATGTACAATTAGTTATCAATCAATAAAATAATCTTAAAGGTAGTTGAACATTGATTGATCTATATAATATCATATAAAACCCAGACAAAGCAAATAATTGCCCCTGGATTTTGCTCTAATGGAGCAAATGTAAGTATCTATAAAAATAAACTAATAAAAAGGATACTCACCCACTCATAGCATTCTATGCTAGTGGTCTTTGCTTTCTAAGCAAATGTGAGTATTCTAAATAATCCAATATAAAACTTTTACATAACATAAAAACGAATTATAACATGGCGATCCTTTGCCTTTTACCCATAAATATAACATGGCGATCCTTTGCCTTTAACCCATAAATCATTACATAAATATTACATGAACATTACAAAATAATAACAAATAAAGAACTATTTTCGGCTTAGGCCGAACATTAATATAATGATAAACTTAATATTCTTTCAACAATATGTGTGCTTAAATAGATTTGTGACCATAAGATGAGAATTATTGCTATAAACGCTAGGTTTCCTGGGTTGTCCTATGATTCACATGTATGGAGACATTCTAATGAGAGAACGTACCTTGGAAACAAATGGTATTCAAGTGAGCGAAATACATGGCTTTTAGGTATGTTATAATATTTTACGAGGAGTTAGTTATTTCATTTTTTATATATTTAGGAGACAGCGGGTACCCTCTGCAGCCATGGTTATTAACGCCCTATAGAAGTTCAAATGATCCTTCTAAAATAAATTTTAATAATATTCATGCAAAAGCTACATGTATAATTAAGAGATGCATTGGTGTTTACAAAGGTAAACTGTTATAATGTACCACTAAAGGTTATTATATGTAATTTTAAGGTCGTTGGCGAATTCTATTAGAGGAGCGTAAAAGTTGCTATAGTGCGACCAAGCTAGCAAGTTTTGCAAATATTTGTGCAGCATTGCATAATGTTTGTGTACATTACAACGTTAGCAATGAATGTGTTGAAATTCCTAGCTATGAGGGGAACGTTGAAGAATTTGAAAGAGTTGAAATTTTGCCATCCGAATTAAAAGCTATTGCCGAAAATTCAAGGAACCAATTTTGTATAAATTTATTATAAGAACTAATTTTTAAATTTTTTGAGAAACTTTATTATAAAAACTAAATAATAAATAAATAAATAATTCATTTAATTCATTTCAAATTTTACTAAAAACAAGTAAGAAAAGTTCGGTTAAGACCGAACTCCACCCTCCACCTTTTATAACCTTCTAAAAAATATGTTTCTATTGCCATATTTATGTATATGACTATTTCATGTACTTACGAATTACGAATATATCAAAAATTTTATTAAAATTTTTTATTTTTTTTTACATATTTAACGCTTTATAAATAGTAAAAACAAATAACAGTAAATATAGTAAACACATAACCATATATATACACACTTAAAAATATCTTAATCTAACTTAATTTTTTTCTAAAATAATACCGTCATGATAACTATGTATCGTGCTATAAACATTAGCTTTAACTTCTCCACGTACTATTTTGGCAAATACCCAGTCAATCTGTGTTCTTCCAATCGTAGTAAATTCTGTCTTTTCTATCATTGAGCAAAATCCTTTATCCATTAGATTACATTCTGTCTGTGTATTATTTGCTGCTCTACATATATTAAAATCACCTATAATAATAAATTTTTCAAACACTTCATCCAAGGAAAATATATCATTAATTGTTTTCATTAGTAAATTCCGAAATGATGTTTTTGGAAAAGATGAGTTTCTGTATAATGTCATAATGCAGGTTGTACTAATGCGAAAGGCGACAATTTGAAAAGTGGTTGATCCAGAACTGAAATCCCGGATAAATAGAATTTTTGTTTCACTACTTAATTCGGACTTTATATAAATTAAAATTCCACGCTTTTGTCGAGGAGTAGAATCAGGTACATTAATTCTTGCCAAACTACTAAATCCTTCAACAGAACAATCATCCAACGATATCGTCCACGTTTCCACAAAACACAAAACGTCCATATATACTATGTATCTGCACTCATTATATCATTACGGTGTGCATTAAAACTTTGTACGTTTTGATAGTAAATTTTTGTTTTTGACGAAATTTTTGTTTTTGGTAAAGCAAATTATAATTTTTCTGTGCGCAGACGATCAAGTTCGATTTTAACCGCGTCGGTGCTTGAAAATTGTTTTGGAGGGATAAAGCGTCCAATTATATACAGCCCTGATGCACTGGTGGCTCTACTACATGCAACGTATACTGCAGATCTACTTATTCTTTCTGCAATATGAACTACAACTTTATTGTATGTAGCTCCTTGACTCTTATGAATGGTAATGCCTTCGGCTGGAACTACCGGGAATTGTCGTCTATCAATAGTAATTTGTTCATTACGTTTGTACTGGAAAGTTCTATTATGTTTTTCAATAGGAGTCCACAATGGTTCAGAGATGTGGGGTTTTTTTCGTCTTGCGTGTGAACCAACTTCTTGATTGGAAAATAGCATCCAAAGTGTGGTAGGAAATTCTCCATTCGTATCTATTGCCATTAAAAGCCCCGTTCCACCGTTAACTAATCCATCAGAAGTATCAATATTTACTGTTAGCATATACTTGGCGGACGTTTTTAATGTAAGTTCAGTGGGTAATCCCTGAGTTTCAGAAGTTTTGAAACTTTTGACTGCATTTAATATTGTCTGTTTTTGTTGTTCATTTAATGAGTCAGCTTTAATAATATCGTAACACTTGGATATGTATGTCCTCGTAGAAATTTGAGCTAAACGTTGTATGTTATATGCATCGGCTTCCCTATTTGACCAAAACAAATGGATTGCATCTGGAGGAATATCTGCATTTGAGTGCACCACTCTTGATGTAATCAAATTTATATCTTCCTGTGACATTAAACCAACTGCCATATTATTCAATGCTGTTGCAAAAGCTCTGTTATCTTTTTGTCGCATTATTTCATCTAACTCATAAAAATCAAACATATCCCAAAGTCCACGACTTATTATTTCACCGTAAGGATTATTTGAATTTTGATTGAAGATCCAACGGTCACCGACAGGCGGCAGTTGCTTTAAATCACCAAAAACTATAATTGGAATACCACCAAAACACTCCGTAGTTTTAAAAATCTGCTTTAGTCTAGAATCAAGGTGACTTAACATCTTTGAACCAACCATCGAAACTTCATCTATTATAATGAGCTTCACCTCAATAAGCCTTGCTATTAAAGAATTAACAGTGTCATTGCTTAATGGACGAATTTCTGCGGAGTACTGCGTTACAGGTAAAGAGAAAATAGAATGAAGTGTATATCCACCAATTCCAAAAGCTGCTTTCCCCGTTGGAGCACACAGTAAAACTTTTGGAAGTTCGGGATTAGATCCAGGAAAAGAATTAAAACGATGTGTTATCGCCTGATATATGGTCTGAATCAAACGGCTTTTTCCTACTCCAGCACCTTCACCCACAAATTCATACAATACCTCTTTTCTGTATATTTTATTTAAAACATGTTGGAAATATATGCGTTGTTTTTTATTCAGAGATCTTATGGAAGTTAGCAAGTCTTCTGAATTCACTAGGGGAGGTAATCTTAATAGACGTACATCATCACAATCGTTATTTTGTTCATCTATATTAAGTACATTAACATCTCCAATTATCTCAGGCACAGCTAAAGCTCTAAATTTTTCATCTAATAAATTCGATGCAGCAATATTATCTTGTTGTGTTGGTTCATTTTCCATGTTTTCATTATTTTCGTTCTGAATGTCCTCTAATGCGTTTTCTAATTCATTTGATGAAAATATTTCAAATTGTTGTTGATTTGTTACTATGATACTTCTATGGGTAGTGCATGTTTGTTTGTTATCATTTTCCAAAATATCTGTCGTTTCGTTGCGCCAAGGAAAATATAACATAACCATTTGTCTAAAATAATCTGCTCTGGATGTACTAATGTTTGATTTGGTAAACCGAATAATTGCTGTATTTCTGCGTTTATAAATGTACCCCAAGTTATTTAAAAGTTTAAGTCCAACCCCAGTATGTTCTTCAATGACTTCATTATCATCTATTTCTTCATTTACTTGCTGCTGCCGTGTTCGACTTCTACGAGATTTTGAGTACACATAATTAGCAGCAAAATTAGCTAAGCAAATATCATTTAGTTCGCGGGGACGGTGTTCGTAATAATCCAGTAAATTACTTTTAAAAATATCAGTTGAACCAATGGGTAGACTTTCCAATTCTTGTTTCGATTTTACCATATGGACTCGCTTTTCTGGATGAAACGTATTTATGAAAACATCAGCGTTGCTACATTCTGACATATGTAAACCTAAGATATTGTAAGATGCTTCTTGTGCTGATACTTCTGAGGCGTTTATAAATTTATTACCAATATGCTGTAAACGTTGTCGGACCGTATAGTTTTCCGTTTGAATTTCTTTCATTGCTTCCTGTAAGAGACGAGAAACTCCTCTGTTTGATTTATTGATATAATTTACTATATACGATACACAACCGTATGCATCCAAGATGTATTGTATATCCATATTAGCACGGTGCAATTTTAAAATTGTCGAATTGAAAGCATTTATACATCTGTCTTTTAGTCGTCGTTTTAAAATATATTTGTAGTTTTTTTATTGATCTTCGTAGTTCATATTAATACGTTCGTCAGACAAAAATTGTTCGAAACCCTCAATTCTATTGAGATCTTCTTCAGATTCTCTGCAATTTAAGAAATTGAATATTTTATCATAATTATTACGATGCATTTCAGTATTTTCGACTTCATCAGATAGAGGAAGCAAAATTTCAGTTTTCGGCATTGGCGGATGAGGCATTCGGAATCTACAAATGGTTTGTCCTAATATTTGCCTTCGACACGTATTAGTATGCTTATACTGTTGATAATTAATGAAATATTCTATATCGGTTTCAGATGAATTCGTAGTGATATATTTGTCTATAAATTCTGTTACTGTTGGGAATGTACGTTGATCCGACAATGTTATGTGTGGTGCGTTTTGTAACCAATATATGCCATGAACATGAGGAGAACCTCTATGTTGGAATTCTATTCTCCAATAATATTTCGTAACTTTGTGTTCTTCAAATACTCCGCCTTCACGTTTAAAAAGTTTATATAAATGACGGATACGTTGATCAAAATACCGTGAACATGTAATCGGGTCGGATCGTATTAAATCATATTTCTGTTGTGTTGTTAAACTATGGGCTTCTTCTTCTGAAATGGTTCTATTTTCTAATACTTTTACCAAAATAACAATTAATTCCGGCCATTGAGATTCAGCTGCGGACAGAGTAATGAAAAAAGTTGGCAATCCAAATTGGCGAACCATTGCCAAGACTTTCTTTTTTTCGGACTCCCAATGAGATGGTGAAGATCTGATTCCTCTTAGAATATGATATCCTTCGTCATGTTGAACTAATTCATGAACAAAGTTGTCGTTTAACATATTTTGCCAGTAACAGAATTTTGCCCTATTCTTTTTCTTAAACATGTTGATATACACCTTTTGACGTTAGAAATTCTAACTTTTTATAAGAATATAAAACTTTATCAACTCTCGCACATCGTCTGTCATATCTCCTAGCTTCGGACTTTATAACTTTACTTATTGTTGTTGTTGGCGTTCGTTTAACTCCACAATAAATTGTAGGAAAGGACAACTCCTCGGAATCTTGATTTAGGAGTAAATCTAATGGTTTGTTACCTTCAGCAGGAGCAATGGAGATTCTATGTAATGGCAAATTTTCAACTGCTAAATTATCTAAAAGAGTCTCTTGAGGATTTAATTCATCAACATCTTCATCTATATGTTCAATATTTGAAAGTACTTGAACCAAGTTTCTATCATCATTCTTAGCAACGAATGGTATTACTTCGTTAAATTGTCTGCTCTCCAACCAATCATTAGAAACCAAAATATTATGCTTCCTATATAATTCCGTATTAATCAAATATTGTGCGGCTCTGAATATCTTTGCTGGGCGAATAGTTTCTGTGATAAAACTACGATCGTATTGTAACCTTCGCTTTAAATATACTTGTACTACTTCTGTTTGGTCTTCTGTTCTCGGAAGGACGGTCACGGTGTTGTCTAATGAAATAGGTACATTAACAACTGCACCACGTATTGCACACTGTCTGTTATAATCTAGAGAAACTATTCTCATAAACGGTATCCTTGGAGCTACAAATCTTTTTTCAAGAGTTGTCAAGTTTTTTAATTCTTCTGGAATTGTTGGAAAATTAAAACCATTAACCAAACACAATGTCGGAATATTCCCCAATCTAACTGCAGAATAGCACGTAATGCAAAAGTCATATTGATTATTTTCGGAGGGAAATACATCAGCCAAGAAGAAAGCATCAGTTAAATTAGAAAATTTATTTATAATAACATTTTTCGCTATGGACCGTACTTGCGACGAGAACCATAATCCACCACAACAAATGCACACACAAGTTGGCCCATATTTTACGCTGTTATTATATTCATTCCACAGCCTTGATGTGTGCCTTTGTATTTCGTTTAACAAATATTCATGCCTCGTGACAGGTGACATTGACTGGCGTGTAAATACGTTTCTAGAATTTTGTCGAGCATTGATTCTTCTTCTATTCGCATCATTATTACGGTGAATTCTGTATCGAAGAGTTCGATTAGCACTAGTCTGCTCTTCTCGTGCCCTTGAAATGGATCTTAAGCTCCGTCTTCTTATGGTATTTTGTTCACGTTGATTATGTTCCTCAAGTAAACTCATATTCTGACGTCGTACGCGACGCTGTCGTGTGTTCGTTTGAAATTCTATTCTATTATTTTCTGGATTTCTCCTTCTAATTCGTTGAATTAGTGCGTTGTGTTGACGTTCTCTTCTTCTGCTTTCGTTATTTTGTCTACGTTGGCTACGCTGTGCAGTATTCCTTTGTTGCTCTCTCAAACGATTTTCAGGATTCTCCCTTCTATTTCTTTGTACTAAAGCATTTGCCTGACGCTCACTTCTCCTATATTCTTCATTTCTTCTACGGCTAGCATGCTCAAAAGTATTCCTTTCTTGTTCTTCAGCACGATTTTCCGGGTTTTGCCTTCTATTTCTTTGAGTCATGGCGTTTCTTTGACGTTCAGCCCTCCTGTAATTTTCATTTTCTCGTCTGGCTGTGCGCTGGATTGTATTTCTTTGTTGTTCTATAGATCTCACATTAGAATTACTTCTTCTGCTCCTCTGGGTTAAAACATTACTCGCACGTTCATTTGCCCGGTATTCCTCACTTTGGCGATATATGTTATGAAGTTCTGAGTTCATTTGCTGCTCCCTAAGGTGATAGTGTGGAACAGCTCTTCGTAATCTATGTGCTTCTTGATCTCTTTCTATTTCCTCCTCTCGATACAGTGGATCACTCCTTCGCTCCTGCAGCCGTTGTGAATTTGCAATTCTATCTATTTCCATATTTAATTCTCGAAACCTTCTAACACTTTCAATATTTCTACGGCGTCTTTGTAAAGATGATAAAATACGTAACCTAGGCATTGTGAATTTTTTTCTTTTTCACGTATATGTTATATTAAAATGTTTCTATGTATGTATTAATTAATTAAACTTAATACTTCGTCTTAGAGTGTTGTAATACTTTTAAGATCACTGCTACATATTTTAAAGTTTATATATCTTTTTGTCTGTCATAAACTTACTTATTCGTTAACAACGTTTTTTGATATTTACCTGCACTTTAACAATTTTCATAATAATTATTAGTTTAAAAAAAATTATTTATTAGAATTGTACATATAATAAAATTCAATACATATAAACTAAAAAAACAAACTTAGTATACCCTCATCACTGAGGTTGAGGGTATAAAAAGTTATTTTCATACAAATGCAGGTAATTTTGAATGTATGTACATGAAATGAAAGGTACAAAAACCTTAGAGGAATTTTGGATATAAAAGAAGTGTATAGCCTTTACAGGTAAATCAAGGTAAAATGTATCGCCCTGGGACGCGGTATAATATATAATTTTTTTTACATTAAGTACAGAAAAGTCATAAAACTTACAATACGTTATTAGTATATTTTGAAACACATTTTTAATAAGGAGAATTTCATACATGCGTATGTATGTATATGTATATGTACGTACATATGTACATATAAAGTACGACACAAAATATTGATAGATAAATGTGCTAAACATTTTCTGTGCTTAATCAATTTTGGAATTAAAAAAAAAAAGGATTTTAATGACAAAATTATTACACAAAAAATGAACTTTTTAATTTATCGCGTACTACATACATACATACTTTGTACAGGTAATTTGTGAACCACAAACAGTTTTTTGCCAATTATAGCTGTGTCCGTTATTTGACCCCGCCCATTTTTGACAGAAAGTTATGTAGTATAATAATTGAAAAGTGTATCAATTTATAATTTAGTACGCATTAAATTGTTGCCTATATATTATTATTCAGGTCATTTTTAAATAACAAATAGTGTTTTTTTTTAATTATAGGCGTTTGCGTTGTTCAATCACGCCCATTTTTGACACAGTATTGGACAAAGATACCAGTTATATGTGTACCAAAAATCAACTTGATAGGCTTAGTATTATGCGATATATAATTTTTTAAAGATACAATTTTTTCGAGGTATGATGAGATTTTCGTTTATTGTGGGCGTGTCTCTTAACCGATTTTGCCCAATTTCAATACGGAATAGCGAAATTGAACTAAGAATACGTATGCAAAGTTTCAATTTGATATCTCAAAAATTACGACCGTGAGAATGCCAACAACAGACGGACACACGGACACACAAATTTTCCCTGCACCAGAATAACCACGTCGTCAGCATAGGCAATCGTCTTAAAAGCACGAGTGTTCAGTTCCGTGAGAATGTCATTTGTGACCAGGTTCCACAACAGTGGAGAGAGGACTCCACCCTGCGAAGTACCTCTGGTTACCGCCTTTCTCAAACTGTAGTCACCCATGGTCGAGTTTATAGCTCTACAGTGTAGCATGGTGTCAATCCATAGAGCTATTTTCGGGTGCACTCCAATCTTTGGTAGCACCATGTGAATCGAGCTTGTATCCACATTGTTGAAGGCCCCCTCGATGTCAGCGAAGGTTCCTAAAACAAACTCTTCTTTATCCAGAAAATATTCTATTATCCTGACAACCTCATGTAGAGCCGTATCCACCGATCTACCTTTCCGGTAGGCGTGTTCGGCTTCGGTGAAATTGCCAGTCCCCAGATTGGTCTCAATATACACGCCTAGTAGCCTCTCAAGCGTTTTTAGTAAAAATGATGAGAGGCTGATTGGCCTGTAATCCTTTGCTGTGCTGTGGTTTATCTTTCCTGCCTTGTACTTTAGCCAGGGCACGATTTTGTCCAGCGAATGCTGCAGCATGAACGGGAAAATGCCATCCGGTCCGGCCGATTTGTACGGTTTGAATGACTTGATCGCCCATGCTATTTTTACATTCGTGAGCATCGTGTTTATGATCTCCACTACCTGGTTATCGCATTTGGGAGGTGCCACATAATACAACGGCTCCTCTTCCACCTGCTCGCATCCAGGGAAGTGTGTCTTCATAAGTAGCTCCAGGGTTTCTATGCTGCTTTCCGTGTATTCGCCATTCTCTCTTTCCAAAGAGCCCGGCGCATTAGGAAAGTGGAGATCGTAGCTGCAAGACCTTAGTCCGGCAACCCTACCTTTGTGTAGCCAGGGTTTTTGGACCAAGGCCACGTCCACCCTCTCCTGCCCCATGAATATAAGGAGGTCGCCCGTTGCCGTCTTAGAGTGATGCAGGTTTATCTGCACCGCTTTTATTCGTTTGTGGACGGCCATCCTTTACTCCACCGGTAGGAAGAATCATCCTAAGACGATTCAATCCAAACCTTATTTGGCCTTGACAGGAGTGAAGGAGCCGCAGACTCTCTGAACTGACACTAATCCAGAGATCTTTGCCTGCACCTTTGTCCCTCGCAAGCCCTCTTGGGATAGTAAAGACACCGCACAGAGGATTCTCATTCTGTCGCTTGATCAGCGAAAGTATGGATTCGTTCTCCAGGATTGGAGGTGGAACCCACACTCTCACTGTCGAGTGAGAGGAATCTCCGTCAGGGGTACCACCTCTAGCCTTGCGCCCTGCCAGAGCCCGCCCATGTCCTGGATGCAGTAGTGGAGAAAGGCGCGAGCCTCTACCGTAGCACAGCCCCCGACCTTGACGCCTCTGTTCCACTTCGCTCCATCGAAGCTACCAACTGAATTTCTGGTAGTCTCCATTTCGCGGAGTAGGGTGCAAAGGATCTTCTCCTCCACCAGTAGCCATTTCTCGGTCGTGATCTTCACTTCAGGGTGACCTCGATCGATTACGGCCACTTGGATGTCGGAGGCAAGAGTGTTCGTGATCTTGGCCCGCTTGCTGTTACTAGCAGGCTGACTATCGTTGGAGCGTTGCCGCTTGGCAGCGGATCTGACACTCGTGCCCGCAGTGGCCACCGCACCCTTCAAATTTGAGGGTTTTGTGGTCAGTTCTGCAATCCCCGGCGTCACTCCTCCACCAGCCGATCCGGACGGATCGCCATTACAGGAAACCTTAGGTTCCTTCGTGACGTGTACGCCCTGCGCTCCCTTTTTCTTATTCTTCCTCCTCTTCTTTTTCGCCTTTCTGTCAGGTGTAGGCACGTCAGTGGCCGATTTCTCCAAGCCGGACTCTACCGCCATCGGTTGAGGTGTCGGTGGAAGAATCTTCGATCCTCTCTTCGCCAGTCCTGTTACCGATGAAGGACGAATCCGCTCAGACAGAACCTGGGATCTCTCTGCCCCCTCGTCCGTTTTTTTGACTTGATCCGGACGTGGCGGCAGGGCGATCCCTGCCGTTTCCGTACGTAATGAGCATTGTAAAACGCCATACATTATTATTATTATTATTACTATTAGAATATGGATACTTGGTGATATATAAAAGATAATTTTGTTAAAAAGCCCATAAAAACAAATTATATTATATTATAGATAATAACCTTTTTCACGGATAAGATAAAAAATAGATTGTAGATAAAAATTATAAATAAAGTATAAAAATATAGATTAAAGATTAAACGTAATTGATGATAAAAAGGTGATAGGACAAATCTTAAATACCCTCCACATCCACAACGGTGGTCATGGCAAATGTTGCGCCCTCTAATAGTGTAACTTATCACCATGCAAGTCTAATTTTACGTTGAATATGGTTTTTTGTAAATTGTGGGCGTTAATGTATGGTTTTTTGTAAATTGTGGGCGTTAATGTTATCCGACCATGCCCATTTTTGGAACATCGATGGATGGGCTAACCTTTAATATGTGCACTAAATTCACAGATCAACTTTTGTGGCAGACATAAAGATTTTTGTCAATTGTGGGCGCATCTGTTAACCGACCACGCCTTTTTTTGCATATGGATGGGTTAACTATAAATAGGTGCCCCAAATTTCAAGTTCATTGGTCATTTTATGTGGCAGATATATAAATTTTTGTTGATTGTGGCTGTGGCTCAATTTTCTCATTTCAAGTAGTGATCTGCGTATAAAAACTAAAAGTGCCTATACAAAATTTCGGCTTATTATCTCAAAATTTACGACTCTAAGAATGCCAACAACAGTTGGACACGCGCACGCACGGACATACATGTCTATATCAATTCAGTTTTTGATGCTGATCAAGAATGTATATACTTTGTAGGGTATCTGACGCCTTCTTTTGGCTGTTGTAAACCGAAGACTTATCACTACGGTGGATGGTATAAAATAAATAAAAAAATAAACATAAATAAACATAGATAATAATATGTGCAATAAAAGACATAAAAAAAAAAATTATAGAATATACACATAAATAACATATTTATCTTATTACCTTTAATTGGAAGGAATTATCTTCTATTGGCTAAATATATTCTTAAAAATTTCATTACGGACCCCACTCCCAAACATTGTTTTCTACGCTGCTTCATTCAATTTTTCGTAATTGTGATGAAGTTGAAATGAAACGCTCCTGTACGTTGTTTGTGTTCCTTTCTGCAATTCCTTTTTATGTATCATTTGTTTGTTTGCAAATTATTTATATTTTGTACATGGTAGGTATGAGGTGGTGGATATCACATTTGTTCAAATGCACATGTATGCATACATGTATGAAAGTGAATTTAATAGTGGTTGACGCATAGCACAACAACAACAATTGCTATATTGTGGTGCTATGTTATTGTTGCTGTTGTGCGTGGGGTTGCTAAAATTTTTATTTCTTTCTAGTGTTTGTTTTGTTTTGTTTTCACTTTGTTTTTGTTTTTTCTTTTATACCCTGCACCACCGTGTGGAAAAGGATATATTAAGTTTGTGCGGATGTTTGTAACTTCTAAACGGCAAATGCCACATCCACCTTCAATTATACGGATCGATTCTGAATCGATGTCCGTCTGTCCGTCTCTCTATCTAAATTTTTGTGCAAGCTATACGCCGCATTTTTTGAGATATTTTGATAAATTTTAGTACTAAGACATGTATGGAGCCAAAGGGAAACCCTATAGAAAATGCACCGGATTGGAACATTTTTTTTAGAACCCTCCTCATATGATTTCCTATTATTTTTTGAGATATTTCGATGAAATTTGGTACAAGGATACGTATTGGCCTAAAAATAAACGCTTTTGAAAATGGATAGGATCGGACTATTTTTAGAACCCTTTCTCACATAATTTTTTTCATAAATAAACAAAAATTAAAAAAAAAATTTTATACCCTCCACCTTAGGGAAGAGGGTATATTCATTTTGATCATCCGTTTACAACACATCGAAGGAAGCCTCAGAGACCCCAAAAAACCATATATATTCTTAATCAGCATGAAAAGAGAAATCGTTTGAGACATGTCCGTCCGCGTGTCCGTGTGTCCGTCTGTTGTTGGCACTTTCACGGTCGTAATTTTTGAGATATCAAATTGAAACTTGGCATACTTATTCTTAGTTTAATTTTGCTGTTTGATATTGAAATTTGAAAAAATCGATTAAGATACATGCCCACAATAAACAAAAATTTCAACATACCTCGAAAAAATCTATCTTTAAAAAATTATATATCGCACAATACTATGCCTATCAAGTTGAAATTTGGTGTATATATAAGAGGTACCGTTATTCAACCCTGTGCCAAAAATGGGCGTGATTGAATAACGCAAACGCCTATAATTAAAAAAAAACACTATTTGCGTAAGTACATGAAATAGTCACATACATAAATATGGCAATAGGAACTTATTTTTTAGTGAATTATAAAAGGTGGAGGGTATTTAAGCTTCGGTCTTAACCGAACTTCTCTATCTTGTTTTATGTTGATAGTAAGTGGGTGGATGGGAGGTAATAGAATGGGATCGTTATGTTGTTGTTGTTTTTGGCGTTGATAGTTAATAATGGTGTGTGATGAAAATTTTCACTTTATTATTGTTTATTAGTTAGTACGCAAACATGTTGCACAGAGATATTTATTTATACGTAATTTGTGCATACACATGTGTGTGTGTAGTTACAATGTTGTTGATAATGACGTCATTGACCGCAATCATTGTCATGGTAATAAAATTTTTTGGTGTTTACATACATTGTTCGTGATTGAATAGTTTTGTTTTCATTGCTTATGAAGTCATTGAGTATTAAGATATTTTTGCTGTTTTTTGTAATTGTTATTATATACATATATAGAGCAATATCGTTGTTATCATTTCATTACCTGGTCACAGCAAGTACATATAGACGTAGAAACAATTGTAAGACAGGAAAAATATTATGTTCTAAATATATTACCGATAGAGAGAGAGGAAGGGAAAGATTGGGAATGAGCCTTGTTATAGCCTAAAATATTTACTGCTATATTTCTATAATTTAGTTAAACAAACTTTTTTATATCTTACACTAATGAATAATGAAAGATGACAGTAATGACTGTAACAATTACAACAAAAATAATAAATTTTATACCCTGCACCACCCTGTGGAAAAGGGTATATTAAGTTTGTGCGGGTGTTTGTAACTCCTAAACGGCTTACCTTAAATTATACCGATCGATTCAGAATCAAAATCTGGATCGATTTAATAATGTCCGTCTGTACGTCTAAATATGTGCGCAAGCTACACGTCGCATTTTTATACCCTTCACTTTAGTAATGAGGGTATACTAAGTTTGTTCTTCCCTGTGAAACACCGAAAAGTAGGCTTCAGAGACTCTACAAAGTATATATATTATTGATCAGCGTCAAAAACTGAGTCGATTTAGATGTGTATGTCCGTGTGTCTGTCTGTTGTTGGCATTCTCACGAGCGTAAATTTTGAGATATTGAGCAGAAATTTAGTACAGGCACTTTTAGGTTTTGCACACATATCGCTTTTTAAAATGGCAAAATCAGTCAAGCCAAATTTAGTTTTCTTACTTGTTATACCCTCCACCTCAGTGATGAGGGAATACTAAGTTTATTCTTCCGTTTACAACACCTAGAAGATGACGTCAGAGACCCTACAGAGTATATGTATATATTATTGATCAGCGTCAAAAACTGAGTCGATTTAGACATGTATGTCCGTGCGTCCGCGTATCCACCTGTTTTTTGGCATTCTCAGCACCAACACCTACCTATTCTCACAGGCGTAAATTTTGAGATATTGAGTTGAAATTTTGTACAGACACTTTTAGTTTTTGCACGCATATCGCTATTTAAAATAGGCAAAATCAGTTAAGAACCACGCCAGAAATAAGAACCATGTCAGAATTTTTTTTTAATTTTTTGTTTATTTATAAAAAAAATTATGTGAGGAAGGGTTCTAAAAATAGTCCGATCCTATCCATTTTCAAAAGCGTTTATTTTTGGGCCAATACATATCCTTTTACCAAATTTCATCGAAATATCTCAAAAAATAATAGGAAATCATATGAGGAGGGTTCTAAAAATGTTCCAATCCGGTGCATTTTCTATAGGGTTTCCCTTTGGCTCCATACATGTCTTAGTACTAAAATTTATCAAAATATCTCAAAAAATGCGGCGTATAGCTTGCACAAAAATTTAGATAGAGAGACGGACAGACGGACATCGATTCAGAATCGATCCGTATAATTGAAGGTGGATGTGGCATTTGCCGTTTAGAAGTTACAAACATCCGCACAAACTTAATATATCCTTTTCCACACGGTGGTGCAGGGTATAAAAGAAAAAACAAAAACAAAGTGAAAACAAAACAAAACAAACACTAGAAAGAAATAAAAATTTTAGCAACCCCACGCACAACAGCAACAATAACATAGCACCACAATATAGCAATTGTTGTTGTTGTGCTATGCGTCAACCACTATTAAATTCACTTTCATACATGTATGCATACATGTGCATTTGAACAAATGTGATATCCACCACCTCATACCTACCATGTACAAAATATAAATAATTTGCAAACAAACAAATGATACATAAAAAGGAATTGCAGAAAGGAACACAAACAACGTACAGGAGCGTTTCATTTCAACTTCATCACAATTACGAAAAATTGAATGAAGCAGCGTAGAAAACAATGTTTGGGAGTGGGGTCCGTAATGAAATTTTTAAGAATATATTTAGCCAATAGAAGATAATTCCTTCCAATTAAAGGTAATAAGATAAATATGTTATTTATGTGTATATTCTATAATTTTTTTTTTTATGTCTTTTATTGCACATATTATTATCTATGTTTATTTATGTTTATTTTTTTATTTATTTTATACCATCCATCGTAGTGATAAGTCTTCGGTTTACAACAGCCAGAAGAAGGCATCATCTTAAATATTTTCATTACAGTCTCTACAATTTTGTGTAGTGTCTCTCAATTCATAATTCTGCAACAAAAAAATTTTTTTTTTGTGTAAATTGTGATCACACATGTAGGTTTTATGACCCCGCCTCTTTTGGGCACATTAAAAAATTAAGGTCTTTTTAAAAATTTTAACTATTTCGCTTAATTTTTGGAACTCATAAATTATATTTGTCGATTATTGGCGTGGCTCTTCAATTTCATCCACCTTTAAAGAGAAAGTAGGTGTTGTAAATGAAATAACAAACAAGTAAGAAATGTGTTTTAAAACAAATCTTAAATGTCGTCCATATCTTTACATAAAAAGGCGGCGTGGCGGATACTTTATTACGCGCTTCAGTAGTGTGTGTACTACATACCAACTTGCATGGTGAGTATTGCGTTAAATAGAGTTTTTATATAAATTGTGGGAGTATTTATTATCCGAATATGCCCATTTTAGGCACATCAATAGATGCGGTAATTATTAATTTGTGTATGTAATTTGAACTTTATAGGTCAATTTTTATGAGGGATAAAAAAAAATTTCGTCGATTGTAGGCGTCACTGATTTCCAATCAAGCCCTTTTTTAGCACAACTATAGATAAATTAATTATTATTCCAAATTTTATCTTCATAACTTAATTTTTATGTCTGATAAATGAAATTTTGTCGATTGTAGACGTGTTTGTTATTCGATCACGCCCATTTTTGACACATAAATTAAAGGGGTTATTATAAATTTTTATTTCATAGCTCAGTTTTTGTGGCATATAAATAGATTTTCGTCGATTGTGTGCATGGTTTTTTACCCTTTCTTAAATTTAATATCTGAATTCTGAAACTAGAAGTGTACGTACAAATAATCAGTATCTCGAAGTGTACGACTGTGACAGTGCCAACAACGGACGGACACGCGGACTTATATGTTTAGATTCACTCAGTTTTGTTTTTGATCAAGAATATATATACTTTGTACAGTCTGGCACATGCTTCTGAGTAATTTTTGCAAACAAATTGAGTGTATCACCCACCATCTAATAATATATAATCGATTAAAAGTTTTTAAATTTTTTTTTTACAAACAAAATAATTTTTTTCATTACAAACAATTCAATAAAGAGACCATACCAGTTATTGTTGTTCTTTATCTTGTTTTTTTTTTACCAAAGAAAAAAATAAAAATTTTTGCGAAAAACGTTATGTGGAAAGCGATCTCAAAAATCGCCAATTTAGTCGATTTTCCATGGAAATCTAAATTTAAAAAAGTTTGACTGAATTGATTAAATCGATTAATAATTCGACATAATTATAGTGGATGTAAGGCATAAACTACCAATATAATGAAAACTAAATTTGGCTTAGACCAAATCTTAAATACCTCACCTCCACAACGGTGGGCCTGACAAATATATACATATTGCGCCCTCTTAGAGTGTAAGTATTTCGTATCAGCATGCAAGTCTACTTTTACGTTGAATATGGTTTTTTGTAAATTGTGGGCGTGTCTGTTATCCGACTACGCCCATGATTGGCACATCAGTGAATGGGATAACTTTTATTAAGTGCACTAAATTTCAAGTTCACAGGTCAACTTTTGTGGCATATATGTAGATTTTTGTCGATTGTAGGCATGTATGTTATTAGAGCACGTCCATTTTCGACACATCAGTGGATGGGATAATTATGTATACGCGTACCGAATTTCAAGTTTCTAGGTCAACTTCTGTGGCAGATATAAAGATTTTTTGTTATTGTGGGCGAGTCTGTAATCCGAAAACGCCCATTTTTGACATATCGATAAAACTAATATTTATAGTTGTACGTACACAATTTCAAGTTTGTAGCTCAATTTTTGTGGCAGATAAACAAATTTTTTCTATTGTAGGCGTGGCTCTTGACTGATTGTGCCCATTTTAAATAGCGATATGCGTGCAAAGACTAAAAGTGTCTGTACAAAAGTTCAACTCAATATCTCAAATTTTAAGCCCGTGAGAATGCTAACAGCAGACAGACACACGGACAAACGGACATACATGTCTAAATTGACTCAGTTTTTGACGCTGATCAAAAAAATATAACTTTGCAGGGTCTCTGACGCCTCCATCTAAATGTTACAAACGGAAGAACAAACTTAGTATACCCTCATCACTGAGGTGGAGGGTATAACAAGTGAAAATATTATAGTTGTTCAAGCCCGACCATCGAATACCCTACACTTGATAAATTATTCAATTAATTTTTTTTTTAATAAATGAAAAATTTTATTTTTCTATACCTACTTGTATTTTTAAAAATTTAAAAATGATACATGTCAGAAAATTTTTTTTTACATCTTAGGGAAGAAGTATATTCATTTTGATCATCCGTTTACAACACTACGAAGGAAGCTTCTCAGACTCCAAAAACCATATATATATTTTTAATCAGCATGAAAAGAGAAATCGTTTGAGACATGTCCGTCCATGTGTCCGTGCGTCCGTGTGTCCGTCTGTTGTTGGTACTCTCACGGTCGTAATTTTTTGAGATATCAAATTGAAACTTTGCACACTTATTCTTAGTTTAATTTCGCTGTTTCGTATTAAAATTGGACAAAATCGGTAAAGAGACACGCCCACAATAAACAAAAATCTCATCATACCTCGAAAAAATTGTATCTTTAAAAAATTATATATCGCACAATACTATGCCTATCAAGTTGAAATTTGGTGTATATATAAGTGATAACGTTATCCAACACTGTGCCAAAAATGGGTGTGATTAAATAATGCAAATGCCTATAATAAAAAAAGAACACTATTTGTTGTTTAAAAATGACCTGAATAATAATATATACCCAACAATTTAATGCAATATTAACTTATTTTTTAGAGGATTATAAAAGGTGGAGGATATTTAAGCTTCGGTCTTAACCGAACTTCTCTATCTTGTTTTTTATTTTTTGTTTGGTAATGAAATCAAAAAAAATTTAGTATATGGGGGGAGGGGGGGGGGGGGTCTCTAAAAATGGTCCTATCCTATCCATTTTTAAAAGAGTATCTCCTTGGGACATTACAAGTCCTTATACCAAATTTCATCGAAATATCTCAAAAAATAATAGGACCTCATATGGGAAGAGGTTCTAGAAATGGTCCAATCCGGTCCATTTTCAATGGGGTATCTTTTTGGGCCAATACATTTCCTTGTACCAAATTTCATCAAAATATCTCAAAAAATGCGACCTGTAGCCTGCGCACAAATTAAGATGGACAGACAAGAGAACAGCCGGACAGACGGACATGGTTAAATCGATTCAGATTTTGATTCTGAATAGATCGGTATAATTGAAGGCTGGTGTGGCATTTGCCGTTTAGGAGTTACAAACATCCGCTCAAACTTAATATACCCTTGGTCACAAGTGGTGCAGGGTATAACAACAACAACAACAACAACTACAATGACAAACAAAGACGAAACAATGATAGACAATTTTTAAACTAAATACATGATAATTACGTTTTGAGGTTTTTTATTCTACACTACACTGCACTACACACATTCATATGTATATAAACAAGTATAATAGGAAAAAGTAAGCAAACAAACAAACAATTGAATAACAATAGTTAGTGCCACCCCTACTTACTTAATCTATTCTACTCTACTCAGGATAGATAACTGTTATATATAAATATACACATATGTGTATATCAATTGTACATAACTATATACAGTATAAATAGTATTCGCAAGTGTGTGGTGTAAATTTTCTGCTCTGTTTAAAGGCTACCTACCAGAGAGCTTGTTGGTTAGTTTGTGTCGCGTATATATTTGGCGCCAACTGCGCCTTTGTTTATTATTGAGAGTAAAGTGTAACACGCACACACATACACTGATATGTTCTTCCTGATAACTTCACAATATGATAACAGCTATAATTACAACAACACTCATTCTAATACGCTGTGTTAGTGTGTATATGTTATAGGCGTTAAAAAATATTGTAGATATGTGTCGTGTTAAGATATGCGTATGCGGCATTATAACACTTATTATTATAATTGTTTTCCAGTTACATATGGTTTTCGACATTATATTGTTGTTTTGTTGGAATATATAATTTTGTTACTATTATTATAATTATTATTATACCATCCACCTTAGGGAAGAGGGTATATTCATTTTGATCATTCGTTTACAACACATCGAAGGAAGGCTCGGAGACCTCACAAATCATATATATTCTTAATCAGCATGAAAAGAGAAATCGTTTGAGACATGTATGTCCATGTGTCCGTGCGTCCGTCTGGTCAAAATCGGTTAAGATACACGCCCACAATCGACAAAAATCTATTTATCTGCCAAAAAAATTGAGCTAAAAACTTTAAATTTAATATGAACATCTACAAATATTAGTCGCATCGATGTGCCGAAAATGGACGTGGTTGGATAACTTTCACGCCTACAATCAATATAAATCCTAATATATGCCACAAAATTGATCTACGAACGTTAAATTTGGTACGCTAATACATATTTATACCATCCATTGATGTGCTAAAAATGGTCGTGGTCGGTTAACAGACGCGCCCACAATCGACAAAAATCTATATATCTACCACAAAAATTTACCTATGACCTAGAAATTTGGTACACGTATTTTTAGATATCCCATCTATCAATGTGCCTAAAATTGGCGCGGTCGGTTACTAAATACGCCCACAGTAAACAAAAATAAATTTATCTTCTACAAAAATTGAGTTGAGAAGTTAGAATTTGCTGCACATATTTATAGTTATATCCTTTATTGATGTGTAAAAAATGGGCGTAGTCGGCTAAAAGACGCGCCCAAATCTGAGAAAAATCTATTTATCTGCCACAATCAATCACAATCAATATAAATCTTTATATCTGCCACAAAAGTTGATCTTCGAACTTAAAATTTGTTACGCGAATACCTAGTCATCCCATCCATTGATGTGCCTAAAATTGGTGTGGTCGATTAACAGACAATCAACATAAACCTTTATATCTACCACAAAAACTGACCTATGACCTTGAATTTGATACAATGAAAATTTGCAAAATCAGTCATGGCGAAATGAAGTAACAGACATTTTAGAAAACGACAACGAACAAACATGTTTTTCCCGACAAGACAACATCGCAGGTATTAAATGAAGAACTTAGAGCTCTGGTTGTGCAAAAATTAATAGAGACACAAATATACTCAATATAGACGGAGAAGAAAATGACGATAAGAGTGAAGGTGTCCGTTTAATAAAACTCCGCCCATTAGTAAATGTAGAGGATTTGTTAACATCCGTAAGGTCTGAATAAAAAGCAACGGATATATTTCCAACATGTACTGTATAAAATAAATAGAAAAGAAGTTATATATAAAAACAACATACAGAATTCTCTTTGGATGCTATACATTTATTTTGGTCTAATAAGGAAGCTGTAACGTATAATATACAGCGTTTAGCACAGATTTCGACGCAAGCGCATATTTCTAGAAGTTATGATCTTATTAAGGCTGACTCTCTAAGTGAACAACAAAAACAGACAATTTTATATACAATTAAGAATTTGAAAACGTCAAGGACTTCCCACAAAACTTACGTTAAAGACATCGGCTAAATATATGCTGATAGTAAATATTGACACTGCCGATGGACTCGTTAACGGTGCAACTGACTTTTAATGGCAGTAGACATAAGTCAGGAAGCCGTTTCGACACTTTGGATACTATTTTCTAATACGGACGTTGGCTCTCAAGCAAGGAGAAAAAAGCCTCATAATTCTGAACCTCAATGGACTCCTATTGAAAAACATATCAAAACATTTCAAAACAGACGTAACGTACAAATTACTATTGATAGGAGACCATTTCCGGTAGTTCCAGGAGAGGGTATTACGATTCATAAGAGTCAGGGAGCTACTTACAACAAAGTTTTAGTTCATCTTGCAGATAGAATAAATAGAGCTGCAATGTATGTAGCTTGCAGTCGAGCTACTACATAGTGCATCAGGATTGTTCATAATTGGACGTTTCACCCCTCCAAAACAATTTTTTGACACTGACGTTGTCGAAATCGAACTTGACCGGCTCCGAACAGAAATTTTTCTGTCTGCTATCTAAGGTATCCGCAAACACAAAAATATATAACCAAAATATACAAAGCTTTAACGCTCACTACCAAGACTTATTCAGTGATGGATATATAACAGATATAGATATTTTATGTCTTGTAGAAACATAGACATTTCTGTTGGACGACTGTTCTGTTGAAGGATTTTGTACTTTAGCAAGAATTAATGGATCCGATAGCCTTCCTCGACAAAAGCGTGGAATAAAAGTTCGACCTGAGTAGTCAAGCGAAAGTTTTGTTTAAACGAGATTATAATTCTGGGTCCGCTACTTTACATATAATAGCTTTTCGTTTCAGAACAACGTGCGTTATCACTTTATATAGAAATTCGACATTTTCCGAAACAACATTTAGTAATTTACTCATGGAGTCAGAAGGTACTCTATATACAATGGGTGAAACAATCGAAAAAGTTCTTGTTATTGGTGATTTTATTATATGTAGGGCGACAAATAGAAGTTTAACGCAAAGGATGTGATTAATGAGGGCTTTTGCTCTACGTTAGAAAAAACGGAAACGACTACAGGTGGACGTACGCAGATAGACTGGGCGTTTGCCAAAGTTTGAAGTGGAGCGGTGAAAGCGAAAACCTACAATACGGTGCACATACGTACAGTTACCACGACGACATTATTTTAGGAATAAGTTAATTTATATTAGGTTAAGAGTTTTATAGATTTACCTATTATTGTTCTTATGTATATGTTGTATTGCATATTTTTTAGTTTAGTAAAAGAGTATTCATAAAAAATTAACTAATCAAAATTTTAAATAAAGTGCATATATAATTTTTTTCTAAACATAATTATATTTGTGTTTCTTTTAAAACTATATACTATATAAATATATAAAATTTCATTTTTGAATCGAAAATAGAAAGCCTTATTAGTTCTTGATTCTTCTTCTTCGGTGCTTATTATAAAGTGGAGCGTATTTAAAATTCGGCCCAAACCGAATTTAGTTTTTCTACTTGTTTTTTTTTTTTTATATTTTTAACCTCACTTTAGTGGTTGTTTTTACCTTTTTTTTTGCACAAATTATTAATAATTACAGCGCAAAGAAAAGATAAATAAAATACAATACATATATAAATGTTCGATATAATTATTATTATTATTTCGATTAATCACGGTGTTTCACCGGGCTTCGTCTACCCCGGGTACTAAGTACCAAGGGGTAAGATCAGCATCTATTGTTTTTACAATTGTTTATTATTTGTTATGGGTGTGTAGAAAGAATCGTCTCACTATGTTTGTTGTTGCCAGTATAACCGCCTTTTGAATTAGTTCGGTGCAGTCAGCGATTCCCAGCTTATCTAGACTTGCAAGGAATGATTTTGGTATTGCCCCGGTACACGATATGACAATGGGTATTATGTCCGCACGATCCATCCGATACAGCTCTTTCATTTCGGCAGCTAGTTCTGTGTATTTATTTTTGTTGGTAAAAGCTGTAAGGGTGTTCTGCGTCAGCGGGACTGTAATGTCAATTATATAAATTTCTCTCTTGTGCCAATTCAATATAGTTATATCGGGTTTATTTGCTCCTATTGGGACGTCGGTTTGTATTTGTCTGTCCCAATACACCGTAACTTCACAGTTTTCAACTACAGGCTGAGGTTGGTACTTATAATGTGGTGTGTTATTGCAGCCTATTTTATATTTTGCGCAAAGTTTTTGATGAATTATTTTGCACACCTGGTTGTGCCTACTAAGGTAATCTGTATTTGCTAGCGCAGTACAACCTGCAGTTATATGTTCTATAGTCTCACCAGGGTTGCAACATTTCCGACATACATCCGCGACAGCTTCTTGTCGTAACACATATTTTCTGTAATTTTTTGTTGCAACAACACTGTCCTGTATGGCGATCATAAAGCCCTCCGTTTCAAAGAACAAATATCCTTTAACCAGCCACATGTTGGACATTTTTTCATCAATACAATCTTTCATTAACTCATTGATACGCGTTCCGTGCAGTTGTTTCTCTTTCTATTGGCTTAGCAGTTGCTCATGTGTGATTGTGTTGATGTTGAATGTTTCATTGCTAAGGTCGAGGGGCGTGTAATTTTTGTCTGCGCTTACGATTATTTTGATAAGATCGCAGTCATTCTGACTTTTAAAATAGTCTCCGAGGTTTATTAACTGCGCATCGTGCATGTTGGTTATTTTTGTGATTCCCCGCCCTCCTAGGTATCGTGCAAGGAGTAGTCTCTCAACTGAGCTTTTAGGGTGATGGGCATTATGTGAGGTCATGGCTGTTCTGATGGACCTTTGAGCATTTTCTAGGTCGGTTTTCGTCCATTTGACCATTCCGAATGAGTAGCTATAAGTTGGAATCGCCCAAGTATTGATCGCTTTACATTTGTTCTTAGAGTCGAGCTTAGTTTTTAGGATCGTATTTAACTTTTTCTTGAATGTGTTATGCAGTTTCTCTTTGACTTCGCTGTTCAGCATGCCTTTTAATTGTAATATACCAAGATATTTATAGTTGTCGCCGCTGCCTAAATTGTCCATAACTTCCTCCGCATTAATAGTATAACCACCTTCTTCTTCGCATAATCTACCGCTTCTGATATATATAATTTTGCATTTGTTCCAGCCAAATTCCATACCTATATCTTGACTGAACTTATGGACCATGTCTATTATTATTATTATTATTATTATGAGCCCTATTTGGTTCGTCCTGGCAAGTCACCCTGACTCACCCTGGTAAATTCCTTTCCTAAATCTTATATAATTGGTTCGCATGGTGTTTTGCCCACTCTAATAACCATTTGTGTGCTCCAATGCTGCATCGTGTGTTTTAGAAATTTCCCATATCTTTGGTGGACTTTATATATATTCAGTACATTTATTAACCAGTCGTGTGGAACGGAGTCGAATGCCTTTTTAATAATAAAAAAATAAATATATTACGATTTTTTTGTTGTGCTTGGTTACATATTTTAGCATCAATTGTGAGCTGTTCTTTGCATCGTTTTGCCCTTTTCTGACACCCCTTTTGTTCCACTGCTATTATGTTGTTTTCTTTACAGTGCTTCTGAATTTTTCTAGCTATACATGCTGTTATTATTTTGTAGAGTGTCGACTCGTTATAGATCTGTACTTAGCTGGGTCCTCGGTGTTTTGGGCATCTTTTGGTATTAAGTACAGTAATTTGTAAGGCTGATTTTTTGCCAGCTGTAGAGGATATGGATATTGATACCTGCCTTCTTCCCCTCTGGGTAAAATAATACGTTTTTGCATGCAGTTTACGTGTTAATTTCAATGTTGTTTATGTCTGTTCGGGTTCTATTTATTATTCCGAAGGAGTATGTGAGTATGGGGATAGAATTTGTGTTGACGGCTTTAAACATATTTCTAGAGTTTAGATATGATTTTAGAATATTTTTGAATCTTTTGGTGTTCTGATATTGCAGCTCTGTTTTGATTTTTGTATGATCAAGTTTTATGCTTTGATGCAATCAGAGATATTTTTATGTTTCTTTTTCTCCCATTCTGTCAAGTATGTCTTCTCCAATTGTCATTCGTTCCGTGCATATCCGACGCCCTCCCTCCATGTGTTGGGTTTTACATTTGGTTATTCCGAATTCCATTTTATTATCTGTGGTAAATTGCGCTGTTATTTTCATGAGCCGATTTAATTCTTCCTTGGTACAGTTTTATATCGTCGATATATAGAAGATGGTTAATTTTATGGAGAATATTCTTGTTGTGCTTTAATTTAAATCTGTATGATGTCTTGTTTAGCATATTTGATAGTGGATTTAAACCCATGCACAACCAGAGTCCCTCTGGAAAGTACCCTTTCTGATGCTGGTCAGTTTGTATAGGTATTGTATACGGATTTGGATGGATCTTTGTTGTTCATTGGACCATATTTAAGCACATGTATTTGATTATTTTCGGGTGGATTTTGTATATTTTTATTGTTTCTATAAGCCATGAATGTGACACACTGTCAAAAGCTTTTTTATAGTCTATGTAGCATGTATGCAGGTTCCTCGTTTCCTTATATGCCTGTTGCATGGTGACTTCGTCGATAATTAGTTGCTATTTACAACCAAAACTTCCTTTCCTGCAGCCTTTTTGTTCGTTGGTAGGAATATAATTTGAATTATATGGTTGTATATTATATTGCTGAGTACTGCTGTTATGATCTTGTAAAGTTTGTAAACATGCTATTGGCCAGTAATTTGCTGGGTTATCTGTCTGATCGTTTTTCGTTTAATTTATGTGATTCCTTCTGTTAAGAACTTGCATGTGTTTGCGGGTTGTTGTATGGTTTGATTAATTAGTTCTCTTACTTTTGAATGGGTAGCAGAGAAGGTCTTGTACCAAAAGTTAGCTAATTTGTCAGTTCCTGGGCATTTCCAGTTATGGGTGTTTTTAATTACTTCCTTAAGTTCATTGATCGTTGCTTTGATTCTTCCTGGGAAGGTATATTGTTGTATTTCATTCTCTCTTCTTCGATCCATACTCCATCTGTGTTGTGTTCTACGGGTATGGACCATATGTTTTTATTTCTGACTTTAGAGGTTGCGAGGTAGGTTGACTTGAATTTGAGAGCTGTCTGTAAAATGTCTTTTCTGACCTGTAGAAGATGTTATTTTCTTTCCTGCGCCTATCACTTTCAACGTATCTATTTAGCGTTGCGGCATATACGGCTAACTTATGTTTAGAATTTGGCTAACGTTTTTTAATATTTTCTTGGATATATTTCCTTTATAATATTGTGTTGGTCTACCAAGATCTTTTCTTATGTTGTTGATTTTATTCTCTAACAGTAACTGTCATTTTGGTTTCATTTTGATGTCGTCAGTGAAGCGGTTTGCTCTTCCATCTATTTATTTCTTCTTCGTTTGACGTTACCATTAAGTTGTTAACTGTGGTATCCAGGAATAACACGTTTGTGCCATCTGCAGCGCAAATCGCTCGATGAAGTTGAGATGTTTCTGCCTTGCGGTGGAAGAATTCTGTAAGCACTATCATTTGTTTTTTCCTCAAATTGTTAACATTAATGAACCCCCTGCCTTCCATTTTCCTAGGTAGTGTCATATGTTCTACTGCTGATTTTAGGTGATGTTTTCAATGTTTTGTCAACGTAACTCTGGTATGCCTTTGCAGGTCTTCCATGTCAGTGTCTGACCACCTAACTACACCGAAGGAGTATCCCAGTACTGGTAGCCATTTATAGCATGGATGGTGTTTTTGGCATTTAGCTGTGATTTGAGGATATTGTTTACTCGCTTACGATATTCCTGCTTAAGTTCCTGTTGTATAATGTAGTGTTCAATTCGGATGTTTTGCCGCATACCAAGGTACTTATATGTATTTGTTGTTGCCATCGTTTGTATTATTCGCCCATCTTGGAATTATTCAATGTTTTGCACTTGTTGATGCCAAACTCCATAATTATATCAGCAGAAAACTTTTCAACTATGGTTAGCAGCCCCGCTAAATCATTCTATTATTATTATAATTATTATTTCTTTTGTCATTACTCAGTATACTGTGTACTGGAGCCAATCTGCCCCGGGTATTTCATACCGAGGGGCTAGATGTTACTCTATTGTTTAATTATGTGTCCAATAATAAAAGATCTATTTTTGTCGCTTCTTATGGTTGCTGGAGAAATCGTCTGACAACAGTACGGCTTTTTGAATTTCTTCTAAGGCATCTAATGACTCTAATCTTTTAATATCTACTAGAAGAGTCCTTGGTACCACGCCACATACGGAAATTACTATTAGTATTATTGTAACTTTCTCCATTTTATATATCTCTTTTTTCTTGCGCCAAACTGAGATATTTTGATATTTTATTAGCGTACGTCGTTTGTACATTTTCTTGTAGAGGAATTATTACATCTATAATATCTATTACTTTCGACCTCCAATTAATCACAGCTATATCTGGTCTATTGGCGCTAACACGTCGGTCTGTTCGAATCTCTCTATCCCAAAACATTGTAATACCTTCTCTCTCTAAAACTTGCACAGGTTGATACTTGTAATATGGTACGCTGTGAGGTAGAATGCCGTTTTCCGTGCCAATTTTTGATGCAGAATCTTGCCTATCTGAGTGTGCCTGTTTAAATAATCCGTATTTGCCAAAGAACTGGTGATGTGTTCTATTATTTCTACTGCGGTATTGCACCTTCTACACATTTCATTTTCCACTTGTAGCCACATAATATTCTTACGATAATATCTTGTTGCTATTACTTTATCTTTTATAGCCATGATAAATCCTTCAGTTTCATAAAACATATTACCTTTAACCAGCCGCATATTGCCTTTATCGTTAGAGTCTTTTTCTATTTCTTTAATGTAAATTCCGTGTAGTGATTTTTGCTTCCAGTTATTTATCAATTGTTGTTCTATTAAGACGTTATTTGGGGTTGAGTTTGTACCGCTGCTAAGGTTCAACGGGGTGATGTTCTTATCTGACCTTATTATCGCTCTAATTATAGGGATGCTCGCTTGTGTTAAAAAGTAAGTTCTTAAATTATTCACTTGTGTATAATGAGCACTCACTAAGCTATTGAATCCCCGACCTCCAAGTTGACGTGAGAGGTGTTTCTCTGTCCATCGCTTCTAGGTCCGTGTTGCTTCATTTAACAACAGCAAAGGAGTAATTGTAAATTGGGACGGCCCGTGTATTAATGGCCTTGCACCTTCTTTGCATTCAGCTGCGTTTTCAATATTTATTGCAGTCGTTTTTTAAAGCTCATACATATTTTTATACCCTCCACCTTATGGAAGAGGGTATATTCACTTTGATCATCCGTTTACAACACATCGAAGGAAGCGTCGGAGACCCCACAAACCATATATATTCTTAATCAGCATGAAAAGAGAAATCGTTTGAGACATGTCCGTCCGTGTGTCTGTGTGTCCGTCTGTTGTTGGCACTCTCACGGTCGTAATTTTTGAGATATCAAATTCAAACTTTGCATACGTATTCTTAGTTCAATTTCGCTGTTCCGTATTGAAATTGGACGAAATCGGTAAAGAGACACGCCCACAATAAACGAAAATCTCATCATACCTCGAAAAAATTGTATCTTAAAAAAATTATATATCGCACAAAACTATGCCTATCAAGTTGAAATTTATTATATATATAAAGGGTACCGTTATCCAACACTGTGAAAAAAATGGGCGTGATTGAATAACGCAAACGCCTATAATTAAAAAAAAACACTATTTGCGTAAGTACATGAAATACATAAATATGGCAATAGGAGCTTATTTTTTAGAGAATTACAAAAGGTGGAGGGTATTTAAGCTTCGGTCTTAACCGAACTTTTCTATCTTGTTTCCCTAACTTCTGTTGTTAGCAAGCCTTTCAATTGCAAGAAACCCAAATATTTGTAACTATCTTCAGTTCCTAATGTTTGTATTGCTTCATTAGGGCTTAGCGAGAGAACATCCGCATCATCACATAATCTACCTGATCTGATACTTATAATTTTACATTTGTCTAGTCCGAAATCCATACATATTTATTTAAATTGTATTAGTTGTTGATTATTTTTTCTGCTAAAAGGGTCCCTATAAATAAAACTAGGTTTTTTTGTCCTCCCGACGTTTCGATGATGGAATGTCATCTTCTTTAGGGGAGCTGTCGATTTATTAAGTTATAAAATTATAATATATAATTTTTACCTATGATAACAAACATAAACAAACCTTCGAAAAATTTATTTAATGACGTTCATTAATAATGTAATGTCTGATTATTAGATATTAGAAATAGCAACAAAAAATTAGTGGAGAGCTAAAATGTAGTTCTTGTTGGTGTTGTCGATATCCTCTCTATGGTTGAGACTATTGTGTCTGTTTTTCTAGATGTTCAAGCTCTCTAGTATATATCGTTTTCTCTCTCTCCTTTCGTTGTCTAATATTTTTGTATTTTTAAAATCAGCTGTGTGTCCTTTCTCGATAATATGTTGTGAGAGAGCTGTGTTGTTTTTCTTTTTTTCAATGTCTGTTTTGTGTTCACACAGCCTTGTCTCTAAATGTCTTTTTGTGATCCTATGTAAACTTTACCGCATTCCTCATTGTTGTTATACCCTCCACCTTAGGGAAGAGGGTATATTCATTTTGATCATCCGTTTACAACACATCGAAGAAAGCGTCGGAGACCTCACAAATCATATATATTCTTAATCAGCATGAAAAGAGAAATCGTTTGACACATGTATGTCCGTGTGTCCGTCTGTTGTTGGCACTTTCACGGTCGTAATTTTTGAGATATCAAATTGAAACTTTGCATACGTATTCTTAGTTCAATTTCGCTGTTCCGTATTAAAATTGGGCCAAATCGGTAAAGAGACACGCCCACAATAAATAAAAATCTCATCATACCTCGAAAAAATTGTATCTTTAAAAAATTATATATCGCACAATACTATGCCTATCAAGTTGAAATTTGGTGAATATATAAGTGGTACCGTTATCCAATCCTGTGCCAAAAATGGGCGTGATTGAATAACGCAAACGCCTATAATTAAAAAAAAACACTATTTGCGTAAGTACATGAAATAGTCATATACATACATAAATATGGCAATAGGAACTTATTTTTAGATGATTGTAAAAGGTGGAGGGTATTTAAGCTTCGGTCTTAACCGAACTTCTCTAACTTGTTGCCATTACATTTAATTTGGTAAACAACTTTATTAGCCTTAGCACGTTTGAAGGAGAATGAAAACATTCGTGATTTTTTTGATGCTGTCAGCAAATTGAAGGAGATTAATATTGTTGTAGGGGACGATCTTTTTGCTATTTTCTTTTACGTCGTCCGCTCGGCGCTGGGTACTCACATTTTTCGTCTGACTTTGGGCATTTCCTTCTGCCGACGGCTTTATTATCACTTGCGTGCCCAGACTTGTATGTCCGTCTTTCCGCGTTTCTATTTGGCGTTCTCATAGTCGTAAATTTTTAGATATTGAAAGAAAATTTTACATATTATTTAGATTCTGTAGGCACATATCGCTATTTAAATTGAGCAAAATCGGTCAAAAGCCTCACCCATAATCGACAAATATCTATTTATCTACAACAAAAATTAAAGCTATGAAGTTGAAATTTTATTTATATATTTATTCATCTATGTATCTAAACTGGGCGTGGTCTGATATAACACGTGTTTACAATTTATAAAAAAACGCATTCAGAATAAAACTCGTCTTTAAAGTTAATACGTAATATATTCACTATTAAGGGGCGTAATTATGAGACTGTCATGCCTATTATTTGTATGTAGATGTGGAGAATATTTATTTTAAAATGCATACGAGCATAAATTTTCAAATATTAAGCTTAATTTTAATACATATTGTATTTAGATTCTTCCACTTCTTCTTCTTCTTGTTTTTTTGTTGTTGTTGTTGTAATTATTGTTTCATATATATACAATAATTGTAATTGCTAAAATAAACTGTTGCTTGTAATTTTTTAGTTGTTTTTGTTGTTGTAATATAATTTATCATCATCATTGTATTGTAACTGTATGTGCATGTAATTGTTGTTGTTGTTGCATTTCACTATTTTACTCTTCCTAGTAAACATTGATCATTACACACACACACTTATACACTACAGTGCTTATTTTAATGTACATATATATAATAAAACAAACAAATGTCATGTAAAACAAGTAAGAAAACTAAATTTGGCTTAGGCCAAATCTTAAATACCCTCCACCTCCACAACGGTGGGCGTATCAAATATTTATATATATATTGCGTCCTCTAATAGTGTACATATTACGTATCAGCATGCAAGTCTACTTTTACGTTAAATATGGTTTTTTGAAAATTGTGGGCGTGTCTGTTATCCGACCATGCCCTATTTTAGTACATCGATGGAGGGGCTAACCTTTAATAAGTGCGCTAAATTTCACCTTTTGTGGCAGATATAAAGATATTGCCGATTATGAGCGTGTCTGTTATTCGACCTATGTTATTCGATAACTATGTTCACGCGTACGAAATTTCAAGTTCCTAGGTCAACTTTGGCACATATAAGGATATTTGTCGATTTTGGGCGTGACTTTTGACCGATTTTACCAATTTTATTTAGCGATCTGCGTGCAAAGCTACAAGTGCCTGTACAAAATTTTAGCTCAATATCTCAAAATTTACGACCGTGAGAATGCAAATAACAGTCAGACACACAGACACACGGATATGCATGTCTAAATCGACTCAGTTTTTGACGCTGATCAAGAATATATATACTTTGTAGGGTCTCTGACGCCTTCTTCTGGGTGTTGCAAACGGAAGAACAAACTTAGTATACCCTCATCACTGAGGAGCAACAAAAAAAAACCGAATGGAGAGTAATTTTGCAGTAATATGGTGAGAATTCTTAGAGAGTTGTCTGACGATTGAAGGTGGTGATAAAGGAACTCTAATGCTTATAAAGAGAGGTGCTGGCAGCAGCAACAAGCAAATCATGCTCACATAATACAATTCTTAGTGCTCAGTAATGCTGTTGCTGCTACCGCTGTTGCTTTTGTTGTTACCTCTTCTTCATCATTAATATTATTGTATATACGAAACAAGCTTTCAAGGAGTGATGTGTATGTGCGTGTATGTTAGCTTAAGAGTAGTCATGCTCACACTCAGCTGCGTTAGCTTAGTTGTGCTTTAAAAAATATGTATGCCGGCAAAGGCTCGTAAATAATAATGAAAGCGCAGTGACAGTGGCAATAGTAAACAGAGCAGCGACTCGTTCGTCATTTGAGAAATTTCATTTCATTTGAATTGCATGAACAAGCATTTTAGTTACAAATCGATTTCATAAGGTTTGGTAGTGTTTTACGGTTTTTGTAGCGTATAACAAATAAATTTTATTACACTATAAATACACTGCACGCACCTGCATATATACGAGTATATGTGTAAATATATAGACAAAGAACATTGCTATCAACCATAACTAGAGTTCATTGTATATGATAAAAAAATTAATTTTTATAATGAAAAAAAAAAAAAAAAAAAATTTAAATTAAATAAATGCACGCGACTCCTCTCGTGGAAAATATAAATAATTAAAAACAGCGGGAAGAGAAAACAACAATAATAACAACAATAAATTAATAACTAACAAATAAATTAATTGTAAACATGTAACGAAGAGAAGGTGATAAAAGTTTTGGCGCTAAAAAATACATTTTTTCTTTCGTTTTTTCTTGCTTGCTTTCGTTCCAATCAAATCAAATCAACCATCTCAGCTTTACTTGAGTTTCAGTAAACAGTTCAGTTTCAGGAAAAATTCAGGGTGAAATAGTGAAAAAAAAATTATAAATTGTGTTATTTATAAAATGTTTATTATTGTTGATGTTTTTTTTTTAATTAATTTCATTTGTTGCTGCTGTTGTTTGTTTTGTATTGCGCCTTTGTTTTGTGTGTGTGTGTGTGTTTGTTTGTGTCTTTCTGCTTCCGCCACACATGTGCGTGCCCTTCAATTTCAAGTATGTTGTGCGGTGGCATGCACTTGTACTTATGCTTGATATAAGTTTAACTAAATGTTTGTGTACGTGTGTACATTTATACATACACATATTATATATGATTTGCGTATGATTTTTATTTAAGTGCAAAATTAAGAAAACCAAACAAAACTTGTGTTTTGAAATCAATATTTTTTATTGGTGCTATTTCTATTACTTTAAAAGTGGTTTTAACTACAATCTTTTTTTGCACAAAGTTAATGGATTAATATTTTTTTTTTTTTAATGATTTAACTGAGACAATTATAAAACCGCATTTGCACAAAAGACCAAAAAATATATTTTATAATTAATTAGAAAATTAAAACATACAAAACATGTAAAACAAGTGAAAATATTATAGTCGGTCAAGCCCGACCATCAAATACCCTACACCCCTTGATATTATTCAATTTATTTTTTTCTTTGATAAATGAAAAATTTTTTTTGGTACTACTTCTAATTTTTTTCTTTGAAACAAAATTTTATTATACCCTGTTTTTTCTATACCTACTTGTATTTTTATACCCTCCACCTTAGGGAAGAGGGTATATTCATTTTGATCATCCGTTTACAACACATCGAAGAAAGCGTCGGAGACCCCACAAACTATATATATTCTTAATCAGCATGAAAAGAGAAATCGTTTAAGACATGTCCGTCCGTGTGTCCGTGTGTACGTCTGTTGTTGGCACTCTCACGGTCGTAACTTTTGAGATATCAAATTGAAACTTTGCATACGTATTCTTAGTTCAATTTCGCTGTTCCGTATTGAAATTGGGCAAAATCGGTAAAGAGACATGCCTACAATAAACGAAAACCTCATCATACCTCAAAAAAATTGTATCTTTAAAATATTATATATCGCACAATACTATGCCTATCAAGTTGAAATTTGGTATAAATATAAGTGGTAGCGTTATCCAACACTGTGCCAAAAATGGGCGTGATTAATTAACGCAAACGCATATAATTTAAAAAAAAAACAGTATTTGCGTAAGTACTTGAAATAGTCATATACAAAAATATGGCAATAGGAACTTATTTTTCAGGGGATTATAAAAGGTGGAGGGTATTTAAGCTTCGGTCTTAACCGAACTTCTCTATCTTGTTTTTTGTTTGTTTTAAAATCAAATAAAAATATCTAAAAAAATATGACCTGTAACTTGCGCACAAATTTAGTTGGACAGACAGGAGGACAGCCGGACAGACGGAACTGGGTTAATCGATTCAGATATTGATTCTGAATCGGTCGGTATAATTGAAGGTGGGTGTGGCATATGCCGTTTACGAGTTACAAACATCCGCACAAACTTAATATACCCTTTTCCAAACGGTGGTGCAGAGTATAAAAAAAAAATATTTTAAACAAATAAAAAAGCTAAATTTGGCTTAGTCCAAATCTTAAATACCCTCCACATATAGATAAATAGATAATAGATATGGACAATATATGGTTTCGCCCTCTAATACTATTTGTATTACGTATCAATCGAGTTTTACATTGAGTGTGGTTTTTTGTAAATTGTGGGCGTGTCTGTTATCCGAACAAACTCATTTTTAGTACATCTAAAAAATCGAATAATTATAATTATGTGCACTAAATTACAAGTTCAAAGGTCAATTTTTGTGGCAGAAAAATAAATTTTTTCGGCTGTGGGCGTGACTTTTGACGGATTTTGTCCATGTTAAATAGCGATCTGCGTGCAAAAACTAAAAGTGCCTGTGCTCAACTAAATATCTTAACAACTGAAGACAAATTTAGTAAAACCCCTATCTTATGTTGAGGGTATAAAAATTAAAAAAAGAAATGTGAATTAAAAAATAAAAACTAAAAAGTTAAAAAACAAGTAAGAAAACTAAATTTGGCTTAGGTCAAACCTTAAATACCTTTCACCTCCACAACGGTGGGCGTGGCAAATATATATATATATTGCGCCCTCTAATAGTGTATGTCTTATGTATCAGCATGCAAGTCTAATTTTACGTTGAATATGGTTTTTTGTAAATTTTGGGCGTGTCTAAATAATATATATATTTGTTAAATTTATTTAAGTGAAATATTAGAACATAACTAAACCTGGCAGGTAGATTAGAATTTAAGCAGATGTGGACGGATGGACAAAAAAACAAAGCCATTTATTTATTTAAATCATTTTAGAATAAGATTCCAAGTTTGGTTTTTATTTAATACATTTTACAAATATATCTACGCAAACTTATTAGATACAGTGTACACCAGAAGTGATAATACCAATAACATTAAACAATGAAAACCTCTGAAATTTAAGTAGAAACCGAAGTTTTGACTTTTTGGAATAAATAACAATTTATCACAAACTACTATTAAGGGATAACGAAATAATTACAACAACACAAAGAATAATGAACAAAGTGACAAAAAGTGTTTTTTTTTTGTATTTTTCTTTCACTTATTTATATATTGTGCGGTATTTTTGTTTGCACTAATTAGCCTAACAGTGGGATAAGAAGAATAAGAAATGATAGAAGGCGTCAGACACCTGTAAAGGTAACATAAAAATTATGATGGCTGCAAGCACCAACAAGTAGAACAACAACAATTTACATATCGGAACACATTCCTTAAAAAAGAGAAGAAGACGTCAAACAATACAAGAAAGAGTAAAATAGAACAAAGATTCACGATTATAAGAAAAAAAAAAGCTCAAAATAGCAAAAAAGTAAAAAACAACAAAAAACAAAAACACCATACCAGTCAATACATCCTCAACATCTATAACAACGACAACGACAACAAAGAAAGAAAGCAACGTGAAAGAAGAACAAACATTCAAGTAAAGTGAAAAGTTTACCGCACGCACAGAAACAATTTTTAAGCGAAAAGAGCCTCGACCCTCTGCAATCTCTCTCACTACCTAGCATATGAAAAAAAAAAACACTTTGCAATCATACAAAACATACAACGTTGAGACGACGCCCCTCCACTATCATTTGTCACCACTTCATTCCACTCTTAGCCACTCTTGTCTTTCCCAGTTGCCCATTCTCACCTCCCATCTCCTTCATTCATTTACTTTGTGTGCGCTCAATGAATTTCAATCCAGCCATTCTACGCAATAATCTGATGCATGCAAAAATCATGGAATGGACAAATGATGATGCTCTCGAATTAATCGAACAATATCGTACGCATACGGAATTGTGGAATCGTGCCGATCCCAAATATAAAGATAAATTGTGTCGCTTTCGCGCATGGTCGGAAATTGCTGAACGTTTCGGTTGCAGCAAGGCTGAGGTTGAACGTAAAATGAATGTTCTCCTCACACAGTATCGCCGGGAAAAACACAAAATGTTGGTGAAATTGTATCAGGGCATACAACCGAACCCCTCCAAATGGTATGCCTTTAAACGTTTTGATTTTATGGAGGCTGGTGGTGGCAGCAGCAGCAGCAGCAGCGGTAGTAATAGTTCGATGATAAACATTATGCATCATCATCATCATTTGGCGAATAGTGGTAATGGTGGTGCTGGTGCCAATGGCAGCAGTGCACCGTTGGGTATGGTTGCTGGGGGTGATAATGGTGGTGTTGGCGGCAGTAATGGTTTTTTGTTAAGCACTAACAACACGCACAATAGTAGCAACAATATCGCTGGCGGCAGCAACGTTAATTTGACAACGAACGGCCATTTGCATCATCATCATCATAGTGCAGCGGCTGTGGCAGCGGCAGCCGCTTTAAATGGTCTTGCAATTGCCGGTTATGAGTCAGCTACAGCGGCAGCAGCATCTGCTATGCCCACCACATCACATCATCGACGTATGAAGAGCAAAGAAATGAAATATTTTGGCGCGGTGAGTGTTCAATTTCCTTTTTTTATCTCTTACTTAATAACTATTATAACGAAAACAAGTAAAAAAACTAAATTTGGCTTAGGTCAAATCTTAAATACCCTTTACCTCCACAACGATGGGCGTGGCAAATATATATATATATATATATATATTGCGCCCTCTAATAATGTTTGTCTTATGTATCAGCATGCAAGTCTAATTATACCCTCCACCTTAGGGAAGAGGGTATATTCATTTTGATCTTTCGTTTACAACACATTGAAGAAAGCCTCGGAGACCCCACAAACCATATATATTCTTAATCAGCATGAAAAGAGAAATCGTTTGAAACATGTCCGTCCGTGTGTCCGTCTGTTGTTGGCATTCTCACGGTCGTAATTTTTGCGATATCAAATTGAAACTTTGCATACGTATTCTTAGTTCAATGTCGCTGTTCCGTATTGAAATTGGGAAAAATCGGTTAAGAGACACGCCCACAATAAACGAAAATCTTAACATACCTTGAAAAAATTGTATTTAAAAAAAATTATATATCGCACAATACTAAGCCTATCAAGTTAAAATTTGGTATATATATAAGTGGTACCGTTATCCAATGTGCCAAAAATGGTCGTGATTGAATAACGCAAACGCCTATAATTTAAAAAAGAACTATTTGCGTAAGTACATGAAATAGTCATATACATAAATATGGCAAAAGGGACTTATTTTTTAGGTGGAGGTATTTAAGCTTCGGTCTTAACCGAACTTCTCTATCTTGTTTTACGTTATTTGTAAATTGTGGGCGTATCTATTATCCGACCACGCCAATTTTTTGCACGTCAGTAAATGGGATAAATATGTATACGCGTATCAAATTTCATGTTCCTAGGTCAACTTTTGTGGCAGTTATAAAGTTTTTTATTTATTGTGGGCGTGTCTATTATACGAATACGCACATTTTTGGCATATCGATGAAGCTAATATTTATAGATGTACGTACCAAATTCCAAGTTCACAGCTTAATTTTTGTGGCAGATAAATAGATTTTTGTCTATTGTGGGCGTGGCTTTTGACCGTTTTTACCAATTTTAAATAGAGATCTGCGTGTAAAAACTAAAATTGCCTGTACAAAATTTCAGATCAATATCTCAAAATTTACACCCGTGAGAATGCCAACAACAGACAGACACACGGACACACGGACATACATGTCTAAATCGACTCAGTTTTTGACGCTGATGAAGAATATATATATACTTTGTAGGGTCTCTGACGCCTCCTTTTTGGTATTGCAAACGGAAGAACAAAATTAGTATACCCTCATCACTGAGGTGGAGGGTATAAAAAGGAAATATTCTTTCATAACTGTTATACTACAGAAAGTAATTTCATATACCACCAACAATAATAATAAGCCAACAATAATACTGATTTTCAACTGTTATACTAAAAGTGTAATATATGAATCGTTGAATAACTGAATAAATGTTATACGAAAGTTGTTTTACTTTAACCGATACGATACATATATATACCGAATCAATTTTAATATTAATAATGTTATATTGTAATTGTTATAAGAAAATACGAACTGTTATACTTATATAATACTTGCGTAATTTATAATATATTACTGCAGTATATCAATTTTCAATACAATCAATACAATATTAAATATTATTATTATAAAATAGTATATTAAAGCTGTTATAATGAAAATTTTAATTTTTTTAAATACGTACACAAAACAACGTTATAACTGTTATACTAAAGACAAATATATATTTTTTACTATAACTGTTATACAATACATTTTTAGTTGGCCGTTGAAATGTAATAATACAGAAAAAAGAATTGTTGTATTTTAAAATATTAAATACAACAATAATTGTTGTTAATTGTATGTATATAAGTGGTATAAACGCGCGCACATTATTTTAAAATCAATAATATTGTAATCGCCATTGACCCTGGTCGGTTACGTTGTACACATTATTTTGCTCATAAATTCTAATAAATTATTACAACAACAAATCAATTCTATATAATTACTTAACTGGATATGTTGTTGTTGTTATTGTTAATGTGCTATTGAAATGTTTTCTAATGTTTTGGCTCTTATTCAATTGATTTCGAAAACAAATCTAGTTTTGATAAGAAAAATATGATGTTAAATGAAATTGCAACTAATGTTTGTTCAACTACGATTATTTATATTTGTTGTTGTTGTTGTTATTTTTGTCCTTCGTAGCTATCATATGAAGACAACAAATAAAACAAAACTAAAAATTGAAAAAAACAGAATAATTGAACTTATGACTAAATTGTAACAAATATGATGAGAGGTAGAGAAGGACCAGCTCTGAACTTAAATGAATAAACATTTATTTACGTGTACTCGTATATAAACAGAAAGAGAACTCATATAAACAGCAGCAATCACATATTGTCAGTTGTTGTTATTGTTGTTGTTGTTGTTGTTTTTATTATTATTATTCCTACCCATGTGTTTGTTTTTGCATTAAAATCATAAAATTTTTTGTTGGTTTTTTGCTCTAAACTGAACTGTTTGTTCCCATTTCCACCCCTTTCCTCTCCCACCTAACTCCCATATAAATATATACATATAAGCTACCACAAGTATATGAAAGCGTTACTGAAATAAATAGCTACCGTAAGAAAATGAACACACTGTGATATAGTGCAAACAAGGGGGGAAATTCATTTATAAAAAAACAACAAACCAGCTAACAAAAATTTTTATATATATACACAATAATTTTATACAATTAAGAAAACTAAATTTGGCTGAGGCCAAATCTTAAATAGCCTCCACAATCACAACGTAGGCGTGGCAAATATATATATATATTGCGCCCTCTAATAGTGTATGCATAACTAGCAAATCTACTTTTAAATTGAGTATAATTTTTTGATTTTCTGTTATTTGACCACACCCATTTTTTGCACATCGATGAATAGGCTAACCCTAAATAAGTGCACCAAATTTGAAGTTAATAGTTTAATTTTTGTCGCATATATGTAGATTTTTGTTAATTATAGACGTGGCTCTTGATCGATTTTGCCCATATTAAATAGGGACCTACCTGCAAAAACTGCAAATGTCTGTACAAAATTTCAACTCAATATCTCAAAATTTACGCCTGTGAGAATGCCAAATGCCAACAATAGGCAGACACACGGACTCACGGACATACATGTCTAAATCGACTCAGTTTGCGATGCTGATCAGGTATATATATTTTGCAAGGTCGCCTCCTCCTGGGTTTTGCAAACGGAAGAAAAAATTTAGTATACCCTCATCACTAAGGTGGAAGGTATAAAAAAAATCATAAACAACAAATCATAACAAACAAAAAATACGCATTCGATAAAATGCCGGCAACTTTGGTTTAAATATATTTGAAGAGAAATAAGTTAAACAAGTAAGAAAAGTAAATGTGGCCTATGCCAAATCTTAAATACCCTCCACATCTATGTACAAAAAGTAGGCGTGGCAGGTATGTGATTATGCTCCCTACAAGTGTATGTATTACGTATCAGCTTACAGTTTTATGGGTAATATGGTTTTTTGTGAAAACCGGCCGTGTCCATTTTTGGCACATCGATCGATGGGATAACTATAGATATGTGAACCAAGTTTAAAGTTCATAGGTCAACTTTTGTGGCAGATATAAAGATTTTTATTGATTGTGGGCGTGTCTGTTATTCAATCATGCCCATTTTTAACACATCGATAGTTGGGATACTTATAAATATACACTAAATTTAAAAAAATTCAACTTCATATTTTAATTTTTATGGCAGATATATAGATTTTTGGTTATTGTGCCGATTTTGCCCATTTTAAATATCGATTTGCGTGCAAAAACTAGAAGTGTATGTACAAAATTTCAGCTCAATTTCTCAAAATTTACGCCCGTGAGAATGCCAACAACAGACAGACACGCGAACTCGGACATGCATGTCTAAATCCACTCAGTTTTCGAAGCTGATATACTTTGTATGGTATCTGACTCCTCCTTCTGGGTGTTGCAAACGGAAGAACAAACTTAGAATAATATCATTACTAAGGTGGAGGGTATTACAAAGAACATTGAACACAATGCTTGGATTAAAAACAAAATTTCACATTTAGTTTAAGTCACATTTTTTAAAATTTTTTTTTTTTTATTATATAACCATCCACTCAGGGAATGACCCCTATACGTGCAAGCACGGTGGTGGTTAGAAGGGATTAGAAGAAGGAGGATAGAGGGAGTAGTGTTTGTGTACATTTGTTTTGAAATTGCGCACACTAAGCATGGTGGGAAACACCTCTGTAGGTAGGTGGTTCCCGAGGCGAATACTCCGGTTAAAGAACGAACCGTTTCGGTAATGCGTTGTGCGATATGGCGGCAACTCCATAACGAATGAGTGAGATCGTTGAGCAAGCCTGTTTGTCCTACTGAAGGGTTTTAGCGGAGGACACATCTCTTTTATCTCTCTAGAACATATGCCATGAAAGTACCTCTACATAAGCACAACACAGCTCACATTACTTCGGTGTTCAAGTGTGTCGAGAGAGTTGGTTACTTCTTCGTCACATATGATCAAAAGAGCCTTACGCTGTATGCGATCGAGAATCTTCAAACAGGTGTTAGAGGCTCCCGCCCACACGTGCGAGTTATGCTGAAGTTTCGGCCGAATATAGGCGGCATAAATATTTCGGATGCCAGCTGGTGTAAAATATTTTTTACACCGTTTTAAAAAACCCAAGCTTCTGGCCACATCTTTAGACATTTCGAACAAGTGCTCCGTGCAGCGGACGTCGCACTGAATTCGTGTGCCCAGGATGTCAAGAGCGGCTGATTCTTCCACATTTACGCCGCCAAAGGATAGAGGGCGCCTGTCCTTGTGCGACAGATGACAGCACTGTGTTTTGTTGGCGTTAAAACTAACCCTGTTTACTTGACCCCTTTCGGAGATTTTCATGAGGTCGCGATTTAATGAGTCATTCATTATGTAACGTTTGTTTTCTATCTCGCGTTGCTAGGCCTATTATTAAAGCAAAATGAATGACATAGAGTGCTGTCGTCAGCGAAAGAGTAAGCAGGGTTTTCCGTCAAGCACAGAAGGTCATTGATGAACACCAGGAAAAAGGAAGGGGAAAGACAGAGCCCTGAGGTACGCCTGCATTTAGGGTATACTGATTTGATCAATCACAACCCGGATTGAACGGTTACTCAAAAAGCTCGATATAAATTAAGCGAAATTATTGTTCACACTAATCAATTTGGATAACAGAGCATCATGCCATACTCTGTCAAACGCCTTAGAGATATCCAAAGCAACAACCTTACTTTCGCCAAAGTGTCGAATAGCTCGATACCACTTTTCCGTTAGGTAGGCTAATAAATCGCCAGTGAATCGATTTTTGCGAAATCCGTATTGACGGTCGCTGATTAGGTTGTTGGCCTCAAGATAACTCATCAGGTGAAAGTTTAAAACAGTGTCCGTGGTTTTTGCTATGGCGCTTCAAATAGGTTGATAGTTTGCAGGGTCTGAAGGAGTACCTTTTTATGGTACCGGTTGTACATTGGCAATCTTCCAGCATGTTGGGTAAGTGTTTGCATGGTAACACTTACTAAAAAGATTGCGCAATGGTTTAACAAGTGTTGTGGCGCACTTACTAAGAAGTAGAGGGTGTATGCCATCCTGCTCTGGAGTTTTGTGAGTGTTAAGACTAGCAAGGACCTTTTTTACTGCCCGGGTACGAAAGAATAGATTAGGCATCGTATGTGCTACTATTTCTACCCTAGGAAGTGCTTGATTGCTGTCAGCTTTATCAACCAGGTCATATATTATTTGCTCGCCTATAAAGAGAGATGGTATGATGCCGATGTTTGATTTTTACATCTTTTTACAAGCGACCAAAAACTCTTGCTACCTTTTGGGGTGGCAAGAATTTTAGTACACATTTACATTATCCTCTAAGAAACATAGTTTCCAGTTGTAAAGCCTGAAAAATTCATTGAGCTTGGCCAAATTTGCCTTTTCGTATTGAAAAATGACACGTTTCGGGGCTGAAATCGGAACGTGATGAAGGTTAGAGTATGTAAAAGATGCGGAAATGATGCAATGGTCCGAATTACCGAGAGGTGCAAAAGTCTTAACTTCGTACTTATCGGGGTGCGAAGTAAGAAAAAGATCTACAGTATTAGTGTGCAATCCATCGACGCTTGGAATGTGCGTCGGTTCATAGAACGGCCATAATTTCAGCGTCGCGTCCCTCCGAGGTTGTATGGGTCGAATGGCGTAGCCAGGACGTATTGTGAACATTGAAATCACCAGCAACAACGATTTCACTGTTCGGGTATTCCTGGAAAATAGTTGTGATGGTATTGGAGAGAGTGTCAAAGCCATTAATGGAAACCACTCTCTCCACGTTTGGGCTTCGATAAACGAACCCGAAATGCAACGTATGTATCCGAATCATAAATTTTACCCATGATGTGGTAAATTGGGGATCCTGCGTGCAATGTTGTTGCTGGCACTGGAAAACTATACCATTGCGTATGTATACCACAAGGCCTCTGTGGGGGATAAAGTTGGAAAAATGTGGTACCCAGGCAGGTGGAAATCCTGAGGATCGGAATATGCAGCCACCTGAGTCTCACATAGGGCAAATATATCGGGCTGAAACTGACGTGAGTGGGCATATACAGCGAAAAAGTTCGCCCGCAGTCCGTGAATGTTGCAGAAATCTATTCTGAATTTTCGCACCATACCGAGTGAGCGCAACACAAAGACGGACGGACTTTGTGCTTTGGGTAGCCTAAGATACGACTGAGGAAGTGGGGAAGAGGAACCCAATCGGCAAGTGTTATGCCTTTACCGATCAGACACCCGCCCCAACTGAAGCCCACCCATCCAATGCACCGGATGTTGGAGGAGAGGAAAAGAAGAAGGGAGTTATTTTTTGGGCCATAGATTATTTTATGATATAGTTGTGTTTGTATTATTTGTGTATGAATTTTGTATAAATTTCGTTTGTATTTTGGTTATTTGGTTATGGTTTTGCTGCGTATTTTATATGTTATGTTGTGTTTTATATGATTTAGTTTATTTCATTATGTATCAGTGGATTTGCGTCGATTTTGTAATTATTTGTGGCACTGTGCTTATTTGTGTAAAAATTTGTTTTGTAGTTTTGTTGTTGGTGGAGATGTTCTTGTGAGTTTAATTTATAAGAAGTGACTGTTAATTGCGTTAGATTTATTTTTCTATTTTTTTGTATATTTACACTATTTTTGGATAATGGTATTTATTTTTATGATTTGTATAACTGTATGTATGTTTTTGGTTTATTTTATTGTTTTGCTTTGTATGTTCGTGTATTTATTTATTGTAAATATTATTAGAAGCGGACGCGACCGATCAGAAAAAACTACTGCTTTTTTTTTAAATTTTAAATTAAAACACTGGTTGTTAAATTTGCAAAATTGTCAATAATTAAATACTCTGTGGAACCTTTGATAAATCGTAGATTTTCCTGATCAAATTACTGTTCTTTGTACTTTTTTGACAAAAAAGGGGTTCCTCCTTTTATTTATTAATTTTTTTTTTTCGAGAGCGGCGATATAGTTGACGTTCATAGTCGCCTCCCCTGCAGTATAATCAAGGCGTGATCCCTAATTGCTGTGCAATAATTTGGTGTGTAAATGAACTCAATAATCATTTCACGCCACATTCATTATCATCAGCGTTTTCCTTTTTTCACATTTATTCATCTGTGCTCTTCCTATTTTCACTTATACAAATTAAAATATTTTATTTTATTTTATGTTTTTAAAAAATATTTATTTATTATTATTATTATTATTTTGTTCTTATTCTAACTATTTACTACGGCTTAACACTAAAGAATGATCATACCATTCTTTTTGTTAAATTTACAACAGCGGACAAAGCTCAGTCAAAGTCCGAGCTTGCATTTCAGATACGCGCAAGTGCTGTGGGAAACAGCAGCAGTTTACACGGACATTCGACATCGGTAATTAAACTTTATTTAAGCGCTGAATAAACTATTTCATAACCAGCGCTAATTAAATTGTTTCATAACTTACATACTGTGCTTTTTCCTTTACTTCTTAATATTTTCTCTTTTTTCTTTCTCTCTCGTGTACATTACGACCTGTGTTTTTTCGTTTTTTCTCTCGCTCTATTCGCAAAACTAACAGTCGGCGTTACATTATTTCGACTTTCGGCTATGTATATAGAGAACGCGCGCGAACTATTAACTATAGATTATATTGCTATTATCAATATCTGATTACTACTACAATTATTATTATTCTCATATTTGGTTTTTAGTAAAATTACAGATACCATATATCAAGGCAATTTTACTCTCATTCCTTTCTTGCAAATTGATTATTATTATTATTATTATTATTATTATTCAAATTGAGGTCTTTCTCCTAGAAAACGTGTAGTTGCTCTTGTTGTTTTTTAGAGGTGTTTTTCTAGTGCTATACCCTCAAGTATTATAAACAGAGACTTTCGCGCAGATAATTATCGGGAGTATTCTCACCTTCTCTACAATCCATTGCGTCTTTATTGTGTCCGCCAAAGGTTTATCTATACTAATATACTTATCTATATTAATAATTTTCTTATCTTATCTTATCTTATATATTAATAAAAGAAAAATTTTGAAAGTTTGTAACGGGTTGTCGCAAAAACCACGGGATTGTTTAAGCTCAAAGTTGCAGAATATCTTTGATATGGCATGTAGATGGTTTGTATAATAAGTTTAAAGGCGTGGCTGCGCCCAATTTTTTATAATATATGAAAATTAAAAATGAGGTTGATTAAAATTGAGATATTGTGGAGACCAATAACTATGTTGGAATCAAAATTTTAGGAAATGTTCATTAAACTATGGTGAAAGTTTTTGCAAAAATTTTAAAAGCGTGGCTTTACCCACTTTTCTGTTTTTTATGTGTTTGTTAGAAGTAAGGTACTGATAAAACCACAAAACATGAATGATGAAATTTAAATTTACACAAATGCCTTTATTATAATATGTACGTAGTTTCTGTAAAAGTTTTTTAGGCGTGGCATCGCCTATTTTACTGTAATCTATAAAGCAAGTAAGTGATGTTTCTTTGAACCGAAATATAACGAAAACCGAAAGACGTTTCTAAAACTAAAACTATTGTAGATGTTCCTTAAAATATGCTAAAACTTCCTACCAAATTTCAATATGCGTGGTTTTGTCTCTTAGTTTTTATGCATAACTTAGTAAATTTCATTACATTATTTCCTATTGTTCTATATTACTTTGTATACGCAAGAAAGTAATAATTGTTAAAATAGCGCCTCTGTCGTGTATTTTCGTTTGAAATTTAATAAAACAAAATTATTAAAATTAATGTTCAAATCTGTAATGTAAAACTAATTAATTAATAATATAAGTATTTAGCACTACATATTAAACTTTGCGATTTCGAACACAATAGCTATAACTTACAACAATACGGGATTTTCGGACCATTTTTTTAATGAATTTGAAATAAAAGAAACATTTATATGGAACTCTGAGAACATATGTTATGGGTCCCACTCCAGACGCACCACCAGGTTCTGTCGAGGATTTTTAGCCAATACTTGATTTTCGGGCCATTTTTTAATGAATTTGGAATAAAAGCAACATTTATAAGGAATTCTGAGAAAATATGCTAAGGGTCCCGTTCCAGATGCACCACCAGGTTCTGGAGGTGATTTTTGGCCAAAACTGGATTTACGGACCATTTTTAATGATTTTGGAATAAAAGAAACATTTATATGGAACTCTAAAAACATATGTTATGGGTCCCACTCCAGACACACCACCAGGTTCTGGGAAGGATTTTTAGCCAATACTGGATTTTCGGACCATTTTTTTAATGAATTTGGAATAAAAGCAACATTTATATGGAATTTTGAGAAAATTTGCTGTGGGTCCCATTCCAGATGCACCACCAGGGTCTGGAGACGATTTTTGGCCAATATTGGATTTTCGGACCATTTTTTTTAAGAATTCGGAATAAAACCAACATTTATATCGAGTTCTGATAAAATATGTTATGGAACTTATCCCATATGCCCTCCTAGGTTCGGGAGAGGATTTTTTAAGTTTCAGTTCGATATCTCAAAAACTGCGCGTGATAAATACTATGTTTAAAGTAGTGCCAAAGTTGAAAATTTTGTTCTTAGGGCTCTTATGGCTACAAAAATTATGATGGTAAATTCAAATTTGGTACATATAATTTATACATATGTCTAAACAGTAATATTGAAAATTAGTTATCTCGGAACATCCAAACTTCCACAATTTAATTAAATATATATATTACTGAACTTCATATTTTCCGTTCCCTATATTAAAAATTACAATATTAAATTTATTGGATATTAATGATTTTGAAGCCCATTATATTGGTATATAAGTGAAGTATATGGGATAAACCTTTGTTGATATATAATTTAGCAAGAGCAAGATAGAGAAGTTCGGTTAAGACCGAAGCTTAAATACTCTTTTATAATCCTCTAAAAATAAGTTCCTTTTGCCATATTTATGTATATGACTATTTCAAGTACTTACGCAAATACTGTTTTTTTGTAATTATAAACGTTTGTGTTATTCAATCGCGCCCATTTTTGGCACAGTGTTGGATAACGTTACCACTTATATACACACCAAATTTCAACTTGATAGGCATAGTATTGTGCGATATATAATTTTTTAAAGATAAAATTTTTTCGAGGTATGGTGAGATTTTCGTTTATTGTGGGCGTGTATCTTAACCGATTTTGCCCAATTTCAATACGGAAAAGCCAAATTGAACTAAGAATAAGTGTGCCAAGTTTCAATTTGATATCTCAAAAATTACGACCGTGAGAGTGCCAACAACAGACGGACACACGGACACACAGACGGACATGTCTCAAACAATTTCTCTTTTCATGCTGATTAAGAATATATATGGTTTGTGGGGTCTCCGAGGCTTCCTTCGATGTGTTGTAAACGGATGATTAAAATGAATATCCCTCTTCCCTAAGGTGGAGGGTATAAAAATTAAATTCGGCTTAGGTCGAATTTTAAATACCCTCAACCATAGGGTGTGGCGAAATACTAATTAGTCGTTAGTAAACTGTACAAATAATACTTCGACGTATGATGTAAATTTTAAGTCAAAAACGTTTTTTTGTAAATTGTGAGCGTGGCTCATATTTAATCCCTCCCATTTTTGATACACAAATGTATTATTCAATTACAAAGCAGTATACCAAATTTGAATTTTGTACGTTATTTTTTTTGTGGCTGAGAGATTTTTATTTATTGTGGGCGTGGCAGTGGACCAATATTGGCCAATTTTACATACAACTTGCCGGCCGAAATGTGTACCAAATTTCAGCTCGATATCTCAAAAATTACGAGAATGCCAGAATGCCAGAAACAGATAGACACACAGCCACACGGACACACGGGCGGACATTGTTTAATGGTATCTCTTGGATGTTTGTTGTTTTTCTGAATTTGGGAGTTATAGAACAACGAAAACGCCCACAATTTAGAAGTAAATATTCTTATGAATAATTTTATACATAAATTTTTTAAGATTTTATAAAAATCAAAAATCTTTTTTTATTGTTTTTCTCACTCTATTGGTATTTAAAAAATGGAAACGGCTTAACCGTTCAGCTAATATATTTTAAAATTAAAATCCTTTCAAGTAATCTCAGCAAATTTCTGAATACATATGGTTTGAGGGGCCTCCGACGCCTCCTTCTGAATGTTGCAAACGAAATGACAAACTTAATATACCCTATTCCTAAAGGTGGAGGGTAGCCACTGGTGGCCTCTTTGTCAACAAAACTTTGCATTAATAAGTATGGGTATTTTCCATTTATCGGTTTACTTAGCCATTCGTTTCCTTTTTCCTCGTCCGTTTTGACATTTTCATTGTTCTCGTTTTTTAGTCTGAGAGGCGTTTGGTTGTCAGCTTCGCACAAAGTCCTATACATTATTGAGATTTCTGTCGCAGTTTTGAAGTACTGACGCAATGAATTTATTTGATTTACTTGCTGTTCATTATGTCTACAATTCTTCTGCCTCCGAGCCTTTCGGGGAGCGTGGTTCTTTCCAATGCTGCTCTTGGTTGGTGTTTCCGTTCCTTGGTCATAAGAGTTCTTATCTGCCTTTGCAAAGATGCAATGTCAGTTTCGCTCCATCGTATTATTCCGAAGGAATAGCCCAAGACCGGTACGGCATAAAAATTTATAAGGTTTTTAGCATTTAGGCCGGTTTTAAGAATACTTCTTATTCTTCGTGTAAATTCACGCTGGAGGTCATTTTTAACATCACTGTGACTTATATTTCGTGCTTGTTTGACTTCAAGGTACTTATAGGTGTCGTTCTCCAACATAGGCTCTATCATCTCTCCGTCTTGCAATACTTTTTCATGTTGTATTAATTTTCCCTTGCGGATGTGGACTGTACAGCATTTATCAAGTCCAAAATTCATTTTAATATCGAAGGAAAATTTTTTAACTATTCGTAAAAGGTTCTCTAGTTCTGTTTGAGTGCTGCTCTACAGTTTAAGATCGTCCATGTATAGCAAATTATTGATTTTGTATGTATTTGTGTTTTCACTTTTGATGTTGTAACCGTATATAGTGTTATTTAGAATATATGATAAAGACGAACCAAATAGGGCTCATTTAGTCACCCGGGTAAATTCCTTTCCTATAATTGGTACGCATAGTGTTTTGCCCCACACCAATAACCATTTGTATGCTCCAATGCTGCATCGTGTGCTTTAGAAATGTCCCGTATCTTTGGTGGACTTTACGTATATTCAGCATATTTATTAACCAGTCGTGTGGAACGGAGTAGAACGCCTTTTTGTAGTCCACATATGCCATAAACATATTACGATTTTTTTGTTGTGCTTGGTTACATAATTTAGCATCAATTGTGAACTGTTCTTCGTATCCTATTGCCACTTTCTGCTACCCCTTTTGTTCCACTGCTATTATGTTGTTTTCTTCGGAGTACTTCTGAATTTTTCTAGGTATACATGCTGTTATTATTTTGTAGAGTGTGAGACATTATAGGTCTGTATTTAGCTGTGTCCTCGGTGTTTTGGGCATCTTTTGGTATTAAGTACGTGGTACCCTCTGTAAGGAAGATCGACATTTTTTCTGTTTTTTTTATTACTTCACTTATGTAGTGTAGTAGCTTTTCGTGAGTGCTATCTAGTTTCTTTATCCAGAAATTCTGTATTTTTTCCGGTCCTGGAGATTTCCAGTTTGCCAACCCCTATATTACTTTTTAATTCGACCGCTGTAACTGCTATATTTACCTCTTGCTTTGGGCTTAGTCTATAGCCATATCTTTGAATTTCCGTTAGCCACGTAGCTTGATTGTTCCTGTGACAATTGGTTCTTCGAGAATGCATAGACATTATCCTTATTAGGCTACTTTTCAGAATCAACGGTGGTCGCTTTCTTAATCTTCTTGTAGAACGTTTTTTCATTTGTGTTAAATAGTTTATTATCGCTTTTCCGTTGGTTGCTCTTTTTATACCTTTGCAGTCGAGCCGCTATCACCCCCAGCCGTGGTTTCATAGTGTCCAGGCACATTTGCGGTGTTGTATTTCGAACATCTCTTTGTGTACGGGCTCGATATTTTCTAATTAAGTTAGTCATATGTGCCTGTTGTTTTTTAATTTTGTCTGCACTGTTTACACAGGCGGTCAGTTGAGCTATATCTTATCTTAACTCTTCTGTTTTGTTCTTCAGTCGTTTTTCCCATGGTGGCGTCAGTTTCAGCTTTCTATTGCCAGCGGTCCCACCGCTCTGGATTTTTACTCACATGAATTTTGTTATGGCCATGTCCGTACAATATATTAAGGAGTGCAATTCTTCTAGGTAGTTTTGTTGGTAGAACATTTGTATTCATTATATTCAGTGTGTCAATCAGTTTTTTAGATGTATATATTCGAGGTATGAAAGGTCGATTAGACCGTCGTACTCTTCTTGTGTTGCCACTTGAGTTGATCAATACTGGTCTTAAGCTCGTTAAGTATTTTCGTATTATGTCAAGACCAATTTAAGAAAAACATTATGTTTTACTGTGAGCCCGCAAATTGTTATTAAGGAACTCTTTTTAACAAAAACGCTTTGTGAACATTCCAACCCGAATGCCATAAGCAATGCAATGTTTGGTTTGAAAAGATCATGTTGGCAGTTATGCTATTGTTTTTGTATTTGACTGCATTGTGCTTTTTCTTGTTACAATTCTCATATGAATTGTATTGAAATAAGTATAAGAGTGGTCGGGTACTCAACTTTTAGCATGCACGTTGCTGATGATGATGGGGTAGCGCCCATTTTTGATAAATCAGCTCAGATGTTTTGAATTAAAACTATTGATCAGCCTCAGTTGATCAATGCTGGTCTTAAGCTCGTTTACAAAAGTATTTTCGTATTTATAATTATTATTATTATTTTTATACCCTACACCTTAGGGAAGAGGGTATATATTCATTTTGATCATCCATTTACAACACATCGAAGGAAGCCTCGGAGACCCCACAAACCATATATATTCTTAATCAGCATGAAAAGAGAAGTCGTTTGAGACATGTCCGTCCGTGTGTCCGAGTGTCCGTATGTCCGTCTGTTGTTGGCACTCTCACGGTCGTAATTTTTGAGATATCAAATTGAAACTTGGCACACTTATTCTTAGTTCAATTTCGCTATTCCGTATTGAAATTGGACAAAATCGGTAAAGAGACACGCCCATAATAAACGAAAATCTCAACATACCTCCAAAAAATTGTATCTTTAAAAATTTATATATCACACAATACTATGCCTATCAAGTTGAAATTTGGTATATATAAGGGGTACCGTTATCCAACACTGTGCAAAAAATGGCCGTGATTGAATAACTCAAACGCCTATAATTAAAAAAAAACAGTATTTGCGTAAGTACATGAAATAGTCATATATATATATATGGCAATATGATCTTATTTTGAGAGGACTATGAAAGGTGGAGAGTATTGAACCGAACTTTTCTATCTTGTTATTATTTGTCATTTGTTATGTGTGTTGTAAAAAACGTCTCACTATATTTTTTGTTGCTAATATAACTGCCTTCTGTATTTTGTCAATGCAGTCAGCAATTTTCAGCTTCTCTAAACCTACAGGAAGTGTTTTTGTTGTTACACCTGTGCATGATAATGGGTATTATGTCAACGCGATCCATCCGGCACATGTCTTTCATCTCAGTGGCTAATTCTGTATATTTGTTAATTTTGTTGTTGTTGTATAAGCTGTTAGAGTGTTCTGCATTAATGGGACAGTTATGTCGATTATATAGATTTCCTTTTTGCGCCAATTCAATACAATAATATCTGGTTTATTCGCGCCTATGGTTATGTCGGTTTGTATTTGCCTGTCCCAATACACCGTAACTTCATTACATTGAAAGAAATTTTCTATTTGTAGAAATAATTTTCTATCTCTGACAATCCTTGTTGAAGTTTTCTAACAATATCACCAGTATAAACATCATGACAAATCGCGGTATCATCGGCGAATATGGATGAGGTGCATTGAGGGAGTTCTATAAAATCTGCTGTAAAGATATTATAGAAAACTGGGACAGACAGGAACTTTGCGGACAAACTGCGGTTATACGCACTGGAGTTGAAGCAGAATTTCCAACAAAAACTTTATATGTTCTGTTAGTTAAGAAACTTTGTATCATTTTTATCACCGCTATGGGAAAAATTATAATAAATCATTTTGTGAATTAATCCTTCGTGCCAAACTGAGTCATATGCAGACTTAATATCTAACAGATTTCCTGTTGATTTCCCGTAACAAAATATGCTTTTATTGATTTTGGATTCTAACTAGTGCATGTGAGGTATTATGTTCTTTTCTAAAACCAAATTGTTGAAGAGGTAAAATGTTGTAAAAAGTTTCACAAAATTGATTTAATTTTTCTTTTATAATTTTCTCAAAGATCTTTCTTATGGAGGACAACAAACTAATTGGCCAACAGAGAATCTGGAATTTTGTTGAGTTTGCAAATTGCAATAACTTTAGCTTCTTTCCAACAATTTGGGAAGTAGCCTTCTATTAGACAGCTATTGAATAATTTAGTTAAAAACAAGATAGAAAAGTTTGGTTAACACCGAAGCTTAAATACCCTTCACCTTTTGTAATTCTCTAAAAAATAAGCTCCTATTGCCATATTTATGTATTTCATATACTTACGCAAATAGTGTTTTTTTTAAATTATAGGTGTTTGCGTTATTCATTCACGCCCATTTTTGGCACAGTGTTGGATAACAGTACCTCTTATATTAATACCAAAAATCAACTTGATAGGCATAGTATTGTGCGATATATAATTTTTTAAAGATACAATTTTTTCGAGGTATGATTTTCGTTTATTGTGGGCGTGTCTCTTAACCGATGTTGCCCAATTTCAATACGGAACAGAGAAATTGAACTAAGAATACGTATGCAAAGTTTCAATTTGATATCTCAAAAATTACGACCGTGAGAGTGCCAACAACAGACGGACACACGGACACACGGACGGACAGGTCTCAAACGATTTCTCTTTTCATGCTGATTAAGAATATATATGGTTTGTGGGGTCTCCGACGCTTCCTTCGATGTGTTGTAAACGGATGATCAAAATGAATATACCCTCTTCCCTAAGGTGGAGGGTATAAAAAAAGATAGCTTTCGTTGGAACCTGTTTTAAGATCTTATTGCTTATCCTTCGATTCCTGGCGATTCTCTATTGTTAAGATTTCTAATTATACTATTTATGAGACTTTCAGAAATATAATAACCGTTAGGTAAGATAATATCGTGTCGGTTTAAATCAATAATTGAGTTATTGACAGTAATGACAGTATTAATGTCGCTAAAATTTTCAGTAAATGTATGATTAGTTGTAAATATGTTTGCTAGTAGCTCACTTTTCTCGGGAGAAATAGCAAAAGGTTGATTACAATGTTTTAAAATAGGCATATGTTTAGATTTCTTCCGTACCACTTTTGATATATTCCAAAATGGAGAAAAACCCTTGTCAAGGTTAGACAAAAGACTATTCCAAGACTTATTCCGTTCTAGGAGGATTTAATTTTTAATTAATTTATTTAATTTATTGACGATTTGTTTCGCTTTTTTAGTCTATATATCATCCAATAAAGCCTACAAAAATATATGAATGCCTTAATGTGATGTACAAGAGGTTCGTGGTTAGTCGAGGGGCGGAACTTGCGTATACTAAGTTCCGCCGCTCGATTAATATTATTTAAAGAGGAGCCAATAACATCATCAATCTCTTGCTTACCCAGATTCTATTTGACGATTATTTCTAACAATGCTTCTAAAGCGGAGCCATTTAGCTTTATGAAAATCATAAATATAATTGTGGAAATCCATAGCCGCGTCATTAATGTCGGACAATTCGGAGATTTCAAAAACAATCTATCGGATAAAATTCTACTATGTAAAATATTACCGCAACAATTTGCACGGGTACAACCGCAAGCACGACGTCTGCAATTAAAATCACCTCCCAGTATTGATTCATTGGGACAGTGACTTAATTTAAGGTTATAAAATTTTTTCTTACAACGCTATTCACCCTAGCACGTCCTCCTGGGAAATAACATGAAATATTGTAAACATTTCCCTCTTCAGTTTCTAAAGATATACCAATATTTTCAATCAAAACGGTATTAACAATAGGTAGTTGTCTATGACGAATACCTTTTTTAACCAATATTGCAACTCCGCCTTCTCTTGAATTTTCTCTGTCATTCCTAAAAAAAAAATTCTTTGTTCCCTATAGATAAGTCGGATTTTAGCCATGTCTCAGTTAAGAAGCAAATGTGAATATTATTATTTATTAAAAAAGCATACAGTTCACGTTTTTTATTATGAACGCCTCGAGCGTTCCATGTTGCTATTTTTATAGGATTAGCCATTACACAAATTTAAAAGCTATGTCAGAGATTACCTCGAATTGGTCGAGACGCGAATTACAGGGTTTAAGCTTATGTATTAGTTTTAGAGTAATTTTTTTTTATTTCATCAAATTATTATTGTCATACCCTCCACCTCAGTGATGAGGGTATACTAAGTTTGTTCTTCCGTTTGCAAAACCCAGAAGGAGGCGTCAGAGACCCTACAAAGTATATATATTCTTGATCAGCGTCAAAAACTGAGTCGATTTAGACATGTATATCCGTGCGTCCATGTGTCCGTCTGTTGTTGGCACTCTCACGGTCGTAATTTTTGAGATATAAAATTGAAACTTGGGGAAATTGGATAAAATCAGTTAACAGACACGCCCACAATAAACAAAAATCTCAACATACCTCGAAAAAATTTTATCTTTAAAAAATTATATATCGCACAATGCTATGCCTATCAAGTTGAAATTTGGTATAAATATAAGTGGTACTGTTATCCAACACTGTGCAAAAAATGGGCGTGATTGAATAAACCAAACGCCAATGATTAAAAAAAAAACACTATTTGCGTAAGTACATGAAATAGTCATATACATAAATATGGCAATAGAAACCTATTTTTAAAAGGATTATAAAAGGTGGAGGGTCAAACTTTCCTATTTTGGTTTATTTTTTGTTTATGTATGAAATCAAAAAAAAATTTATTATATTCTAAAAATGGTTCGATCCTATTCATTTTTAAAGGGGTATCTTTTTACCACTCCTTGTACTAAATTTCATCAAAATATCTCAAAAAATGCGACCTGTAGCTTGCGCACAAATTTAGATGGACAGACAATAGGACAGCCGGATAGACAGACATGGTTAAATCGATTCAGATTTTGATTCTGAATCGATCGGTATAACTGAAGGTGGGTGTGGCATTTGTTGTTTAGGAGTTACAAACATCCGCATAAACTTAATATACCGTTTTCCACAGGGTGGTGCAGGGTATAAAAAAAAAAATTTTAATAAAATTTTGATAAAATAATAAAGAGTATTCGTAAGTACATGAAATAGTCATATACATACATAAATATGGCAATAGGAACTTATTTTTTAGAGGGTTATAAAAGGTGGAGGGTATTTAAGCTTCGGTCTTAACCGAACTTTTCTATCTTGTATTAAGTTATTTTTAAGTGTATATATATATATATATATATATATATGTTCATGTGTGCATTTACTATATATAAAGTATTAAATATGTAAGAATATATTTTAATAAAATGAAAAAATTTAACAGCACCGTGAACGTCAAGTGTTTGCGCGCTCAGCGATCTTTAACAGCGAAATTTTGTTTTATAATCTATATTTGTATAAATACATACACAGTCCCTATTTAAAAATTTAAAGAATAAACAAATATTAAATAATCTATACTTGTATTTTTGTATGTAACGAGTAAACTCAAAAACTACTGGACCGATTTCAAATATATTTTCGCTATTAGTAAGCTACATTATGTAAAGAAGAAAAATAGCGCCACCTATTTTTCTTTTACAATCGCTCGTTTTTCACCACAACAATGATTTTGCCAACCCTGCCGAGTCAGGGCCGCCAACTTCAACAAATGACCCTATCTGAGGTGAAAACGTCCGTACGAGAAAAAGAACGTTCGAGAGAGCGTATGAGCGATTTCCGTGTATAAAAGGGAGCACGAACAGAGTTGAGGCATCATTCAGAGTCTAGAAATTCAGAGTCAAAGCATACTAGTGAAAAGTAAGAATATTCGCAGTCGAAGAGTTCGAGTATTTAAAAAAAATAATTTTTAGATTTTAAAGTGAAATAAGTGAACCCTGGTGCCGACGGTTTTTCCCCGGCACGATTAAATTAATCTTTTTAAATTGGCGCCCGAGCAGGGACACATTCATAATAAAAATTAATTAACAAACTAAAAAAAAAAAAAATTAAATTATCATCAAAAGTGTTCCAATAATCCTGGTAAGTCGATTTCCATGCAATAGATATTTCTTTATATAATATACAATATATGTAAATCCGGTGCGTAGTCAGAGAAACATTTCAAACGGTGACTTATAACGACTAAAAAGGGACACGTAAAAATAAACGAAATATTTCTTATTATATTTTATTAATGAAGTGCTTTAGAAAAAATCGCAATAAAATAATAATAATTTTATGCTAAATAACAGTACAATTTTTAATAATAATTAATAATTTAAAAAGATTAATTTAATCGTTCCGACGGTTTTTCCCCGGCACGATTAAATTAATCTTTTTAATTATCACTGAGTAACATAGGCTATATTTATTGCCAAAAAATGTTGGGGATCCCAGGACATTCCTACTATTACTAACCCAAGGTGTAAAAAAATTAGTCATAAAATATCTTTCATCGTATACGCTGCGGAAAGTATTGATGTTAAAACAAAACAAGATAGAAAAGTTCGGTTAAGACCGAAGCTTAAATACCCTCCACCTTTTGTAATTCTCTAAAAAATAAGCTCCTATTGCCATATTTATGTATTTCATGTACTTACGCAAATAGTGTTTTTTTTTAAATTATAGGCGTTTGTGTTATTCAATCACGCCCATTTTTGGCACAGTGTTGTATAAGGGTACCCTTTATATATATACCAAATTTCAACTTGATAGGCATAGTATTGTGCGATATATAATTTTTTAAAGATACAATTTTTTCGAGGTATGATGAGATTTTCGTTTATTGTGGGCGTGTCTCTTAACCTATTTTGCCCAATTTCAATATGGAACAGCGAAATTGAACTAAGAATACGTATGCAAAGTTTCAATTTGATATCTCAAAAATTACGACCGTGAGAGTGCCAACAACAGACGGACACACGGACACACGGACGGACATGTCTCAAACGATTTCTCTTTTCATGCTGATTAAGAATATATATGGTTTGTGGGGTCTCCGACGCTTCCTTCGATGTGTTGTAAACGGATGATCAAAGTGAATATACCCTCTTCCCTAAGGTGGAGGGTATAAAAATGTTCTACAATATTATAGAACATATCAAATGAATTTGGACTGAAAGCAACATTTATGAGGTATTCTGAGAAAATATGCTAAGGGTCCCACTCCAGATGCACCACCAAGTTCTGGAGGTGACTTTTGGCCAAAACTGGATTTACGGACCATTTTTTAATGAATTTGGAATTAAAGCAACATTTATATGGACTTCTAAGAACAAAAAAACAAAAAATACTTAAATTAGGAGACGTAAAATTATCAACTTTAATTGTAAACAGCTCCCAAGTATTGTTGGATAATAAATTGGCTCAAACTGTTCACAGTGAGAAGTTCATATAGATTCAATCTATCCCGATATCGAAAATCTTAGAAAAGGAAATTTCCACTGGCTCTGTTCGAGGGCGATATTGTCACCAAAAAACAACTTAGTAAATGAGATAAACAATATGATTATGGGGAAAATTCGCGGTGATTTTAAATGTTACAAATCTGTTGACACCGTGTACAACATCGAAGATTCAGTGCACAATCCACAAGAATTTTTAAATTTCCTTAATCGTGCCGGCTTGCCACTCCATAAACTAAAATAAAAACAAGATAGAAAAGTTCGGTTAAGACCGAAGCTTAAATACCCTCCACCTTTTGTAATTCTCTAAAATATAAGCTCCTATTGCCATATTTATGTATATGACTGTTTCATGTACTTACGCAAATAGTGTTTTTTTTTAATTATAGGCGTTTGCGTTATTCAATCACGCCCATTTTTGGCACAGTATTGGATAACGGTACCCTTTATATATATACCAAATTTCAACTTGATAGGCGTAGTATTGTGCGATATATAATTTTTTAAAGATACAATTTTTTCGAGGTATATTAAGATTTTCGTTTATTGTGGGCGTGTCTCTTAACCGATTTTGCCCTATTTCAATACGGAACAGCGAAATTGAACTAAGAATACGTATGCAAAATTTCAATTTGATATCTCAAAAATTACGACCGTGAGAGTGCCAACAACAGACGGACACACGGACACACGGACGGACATGTCTCAAACGATTTCTCTTTTCATGCTGATTAAGAATATATATGGTTTGTGGGGTCTCCGACGCTTCCTTCGATGTGTTGTAAACGGATGATCAAAATGAATATACCCTCTTCCCTAAGGTGGAGGGTATAATTAGGTACTCCCATTATGCTATCAAGAAATTTAAGCCCTCTCAGTATGTGTAATGGTACAAGACTTTTGATAAAAGAACTAAGAAACGATGTGATTTTAGCAACTATTATTACGGGCCCTGCGGCCGGTCAGCTTGCTCATATTCCTCGGATCCCGATGATACCAACCGATTTACCTATATCTTTTAAAAGATTACAGTTTCCTGTAAAGATTTCGTTTGCTCTTACAAGAAATAAATCCCAGGGACAAACTTTCTCGGTGGTTGGTATCGAATTAAGAAAAGAGTGCTTTTCTCATGGGCAATTGCATGTTCTGTTGCCATCTACAAATACGACTACTAACATAGTGTACAGAGAAGCTTTGAGGTAAAAATATTACAAAACAAGTAAAAAAACTAAATTCGTCTTAGGTCGAATTTTAAATACCCTCAACAATAGGGCGTGGCAAAACACTAATTAATCGTTAGAAAGCTGTAAAAATCATACTATGGCGTATGACATAAATTTTACGTCGAAAACCGTTTTTTTGTAAATTGTGAGCGTGGCTCATATCTGATCCCGCCCATTTTTGGCGCACCGATGTATTACTCAATTATACTCTAATGTACCACATTTGAACTTTGTGCGTTAATTTGTGTGGCCGTGAGAGATTTTTGTTGATTGTGGGCGGTTTCTTATTTTGCTCAGCATCAAAAACTGAATCGATTTAAACAATGTCCGTCCGTGTATCCCTGTGGCTGTGTGTCGGTCTGTTGCTGGCACACTCACAGTCGTAATTCTTGAGATATCGAGCTAAAATTTGGTACACATATGTCTGGTCTATGCCAGCAGGTCGTATGTAAAATCGGGCAATATCGGTCCACTGCCACGCCCACAATTTAAAAAATCTCTCATAGTCACTAAAATTTATGTATAAAATTCAAATTGGGTACACATGTGTATGGTCTCTGCCAGACACATATGAAATCAATTTCAATTTCAGCCAATTTCTGAATATATATGGTTTGAGGGGTCTCCGACGCCTCCTTCTAGGTGTTGCAAACGGAATGACAAACTTAATATACCCTATTCCCAAAGGTGGAGGGTATAAAAAGCAGTAGACCTCACATTAAAAGACATCAAAAACTCAGGTAATAAAACGGGGGCGTAACTTTTGCTTTCGTTGGAGACTTTCGCCATACTTTTATACCTTTAACCTTTGGAAGGAGGGTATATTAAATTTGTCATTCCGCTTGCAACATTCAGAAGGAAGCGTCGGACGCCCCACAAACTATTTTTATATTCTTGCTCAAGATCAAAAACTGAATCGATTTAAACAATGCCCGTCCGCGTGTCCGTGTGTTTGACTGTTACTGACACTCTCACGGTCGTAATTTTTGAGATATCGAGCTGAAATTTGGTACACATGTGTTAGGTGTCTGCAGGCAGGTTGTAAGTAAAATCAGGCAATATCGGTTTCAAAAATTTCAGAACCTAGGGAAGGTCATAGGCAACGTTTCATCCCGCGAGATAACCGAATTTCACGCGGGTGAAGCCGCGGGCAACAGCTAGTCAATTAAATAAAGAACAAAAACATTAAATATAGTCAAACAGTTGAAACAAAAATTACTTGTTTTTACAATACTGTATGACTTCTACAGTTAATTTTGTTATATACATGAGTGCATTGAATTTTACTAATATATATTGCAGCGGGGTTCCAAAAATGATCCGATTCTATCCATTTTCAAAAGAGTTTATTTTTGGGCCAATAAATTTCCTTGTACCAAATTTCATCGAAATATCTCCAAAAATTATAGGATATCATAGGGGGGGGGGGGGGTCTAAAAACGGTACGGACCATTTCAAAAAGTCAGCCAAGGTTCTTAGGTCTCCTTCTAAACAAACAGAGGAAAAAAAATTACACTTGTGGCCAAAATCATCAATGTGAGAAGTATCGAAAGAGCTGCCAGCAACCCTGAACTGAGTTCTTCCTCATCTAACAAACAAAACGATGCAACTATGAATAAGTTAATGAGTGCTCGAGCACCTGGAAAAGGAAATACATCAAAACTACCAGCAGTACTTTCTCGAAAGCAGACAACAACAAAAAGGCCCCAATTCAAACAGGCATTGATAGGTACATCAACATCAAGAGGAAAATTTCCTCACCAATCGAAAATGCTGCTAAAATTAGTAAACCGAAAGTAAACCCTACTTCTAATGTATCGGCAACAAAAAACAGATTTGCACCACTAGCTGATAATAACGATGAAAGGGAAAACGATGTAGTTGTACCAGAAAAAGAATATCGGCCTCCTCCAGTATATCTTCGGGAATCCTTAACAAACACCCTCATTAACGCGCTCGCCCAGTTGGTTAGAAAAAATCAATTTCGTGTAGCAGGCATTCGGAGAAGAGCGATAGCTGAAGTTAAAGTTCAGTTCTACACAGAGAAAAACTATAACATTGGAATCCAATACTTTGAACTCTGAAAACTCTAAGAAAAATTACTACACACATCAGTTAAAGAGCGAAAAAGGTCTGGTCATTGCCATAAGGCGTGTTGAAAGTTCGGTGCCAACTGACGACAAAGAGGAGGCCCTAGAAACAGAAGGCTTTGCGGTTAATTTGCGGTTGCAGTTAACCCGATTTACAATTTACGATACATTTTTCACCGTAAGATTACAGTAAAAGCACCACATAAACGAAAAAACCCACCTCAGTGCTACAACTGCCAGGAATATGGTCATACGAGGTCCTACTCTCGACAACCATCAGTGTGCTTCATATGTGGTGGATTACACAACTCTGCAAAATGTCATGTAAGCAATGTTCCGAATGCAAAAAAATGTGATAACTGTGGAGGTAATCATGCGGCCAATTTTTTCAGATGCCCTATCTTCCAAAAAATGAAGCAAATGGTAATGAAACCGACACCAACTCCCAAACAACATGATCAAGAAGTTACTCCTGTCACACAACACTCGGCACAAAGTAATGCTACTACTGCTACTACTTCTTCCACTAACGTAATTCCAAATTCTTCATACTCGGACATTCTCCGTTTGGAGAGCCACAATACTAGACCAGATCCTCAGCCGTCTACAACATATCATCATGTCACCGCGAATCGGGATTGCAGAATTTGTACAACATATGCAGACATCCATGACAACAATGCAGTCGATTAGTACATATTTTTAGTACACATAATATCTCTTTTACTGTTAACTGCCACATTGCTCTTTGGTCAGTTTGTTTAAATATGGGTATGACAACTAGAGACGCAATACACACCATGATAAGAGTCCTCACAAAACAACATAAGAGAATCCATGTCTGCCATCTAAATATAAACTTTACGTAACAAGACTGACGAACTTCGAAACATCTTTGAGAATTCAGCTATACACATAATTTGTGTATCAGAAACCTGGTTCATACCTGCTGAGCTTAATTCCCTCTTTAACATTAACAAACTAATTCCCTCTTTAACTTTTTAGCTGACCGGCACAATCATGCAGGCGGTGTTGTTGTCTATATAAAAAACCACATACATTGCTCATTGGTCTGCAAGTTCAACCCGGAGAGTCTTATCGAATACCTCTTTGTAAGTATAAGTAGCGGGCAGAACAAACTCTAGGTGAGTTGCGTATACCGACCTCACCGAAATACCGACTACACGGAACTAATAAGAACTATTAATGATGTAACTATCGGCTATCCCGTTGTGATAATAAACGGAGATTTCTTAGAAATAGATTTATGGAAGATATGCATACCATTGGTCTTCTCTCCATTAACACATCAAACTCGACTCGTTACACTGCTCACACAGCTACTCTTTTAGACCTGTTTCTAGTCACATTGTTAATAAGGTCCTCTCCAATCATGACCTAATTTTCACTTATTATAATTTTCAACTTCAAAACGCGCGTATAAACAGCACGTACAGGGATTTCAAAAGTATTGACTTTAACGAACTTGAATGTGCAGCGAACCAAGTTAACTGAAGTAAAGTTATGTTTATATCGGGTAGTGAAAGCAAAATTCACTGGTTTACCAATAATATCCGGTTACTGTTTGATGCTTATGTCCCACAAAAAACCGTCAGAGAGGATTCGCACAAACATCTCTGGTTCAACCAAAACATCTGTCGATTGATGAAAGCAAGGGACAAGGCTTATAGTGTGTGGAAGCGTACCCGTGCACTTACACACTGTGAGTACTTTAAGCACCTACACAGAAGGGTATCCTACGCCATAAGGAGTGCGAAAATTGCTTACTATGGATCGAGGTTCGCTTCTGTCCTAAGCATTAGGTAGAAGTGGACCACGATTAGGGAAATCGGCATCAACAGTAACACTCTGTAAACTCCAGTTAACCTTAACACTAATGAAATTAATAAAAAATTTGTCAACACACCAATGAGCAGCCCAGATGTCTCTCAGTATTTGGAAATGGAAACTGACTTTAGTTTTAACTCACTAAAATTTAATGGTGTGAGTGAAGTTGAAGTGCTAGAGTGCATACTTGATATCAATTCAAATGCCATCGGACTGGACGATTGTGATCCTAGATTTTTTAAATTCATACTCCCGATAGTGTTAAAAAGCATTACATTTATTTTTAATGATGTAATTATGCGTTCGACCTTTCCGAGCTGTTGGAAATTATTAAATGTTCCGAAAAGAAATGGCGATTACAGGCCAATTGCGATCCTTCCGTTTCTCTCTAAAGTATTTGAAAAAATCATCAAAAAACAAATATGCAATTATGTCCGTATCAACTCACAAATAGGTATCAACCAGCATTTGCCAATAGTGTCTTTTCTTATGTACTTCTGATTAAGCAAGGGTCCGTTCTCGGTCCACTACTTTTCTCATTATATATTAATGATTTACCTAGTTGCCATAGGTGGTGCCAAGTGCATATGTAAGCGGGTGATGTACAATATTGCGAAATGGGAGTGTCCCAACGTGTCTTTTTATAAGAAGGCAGACCTAAGGAATATTAATATCCGTTTACTGGGAACTGACGTGGAGATAGTCGACACGGTAAAAAACCTTGAAGTGACATTCAATAGAACACTTACTAATAATCGTATAAATAATAACGTGGGAAAAGTGTACAGAATGCTAAGAACACTATAGCATTTACAGTGGCTCACAGCCTTAAATATCAGAAAACTTTTGGCCAAAGCTTTCCTATTTCTAAAACTCTTACACGGATGCGAGCTGTTTGCCAATTGTGACTTCATTTCCAAACAAAAACTACAAAAGGTTAATAAATGACCGTGTTTCAAGCTACACAAAAACTCTGTTATCGGTAACATTGGAGGACCTGCTTAAATGTAGAACACTTTGTCTACTGCAAAAAATTTTAACTAAGCAGGACCCAAGCTACCTGTTTAGCAGAATACCACTCGTTTTAAGAGAGATATTATATCACACTTCGCCCAAAGTTATGCGAATGATAGTTAATAATAATAATAAATATTAAAATAGGAATAGGTGCATACTCCTGCCTCATATAAGCTTCGAGCTGGACAGTGTTTTTTTTTTAAATTATAGGCGTTTGCGTTATTCAATCAAGCCCCTTTTTGGCATAGTGTTGAGTAACGGTACCCTTTATATATATACCAAATTTCAACTTGATAGGCACAGTATTGTGCGATATATAATTTTTTAAAGATACAATTTTTTCGAGGTATGTAAGATTTTCGTTTATTGTGGGCGTGTCTCTGAACCGATTTTGCCCAATTTTAATACGGAACAGTGAAATTGAACTAAGAATACGTATGCAAAGTTTTAATTTGATATCTCAAAAATTACGACCGTGAGAGTGCCAACAACAGACGGACACACGGACGGACATGTCTCAAACGATTTCTCTTTTCATGCTGATTAAGAATATATATGGTTTGTGGGGTCTCCGACACTTCCTTCGATGTGTTGTAAACGGATGATCAAAGTGAATATACTCTCTTCCCTAAGGTGGAGGGTATAAAAAAAAATATATTAGGAAGGGTTCTAAAAATGGTCCGATCCTATCCATAGTCCAATCCGATTCATTTCCAATAGCGTTCTCCGTTGGGCCAATACATGTACCAATACTAGTACCAAATTTCATCGAAATATCTCAAAAATGCGACCTGTAGTTTGCGCACAAATTTAGATGGACAGACAATAGGAAAGCCTGAAAAGCCTGTGAAAAACGGACATGGTTAAATCGATTTAGATTTTAATCCTGAATCGACCGGTATATTTGAAGGTGGGTGTGGCATTTGCCGCTTAGGAGTTACAAACATCCGCACAAACTTAGTATACCCTTTACCACAGGGTGGTGCAGGGTATAAAAACCATAAAATTAGACTTACCTGCTAATACGTAATACATACACATTTAGAGGACGCAATATATACATATTTTCCAAGCCCACTGTTGCGGTTGTGGAGGGTATTTAAAATTTGAGCCAAATTTTTTTTTTACTTGTTATACATTCCGCATTTGCAACACCCAGAAGGAAGCTTCAGAGACCCTACAAAGTATATATATTCTTGATCAGCGTCGAAAACTGATTTGATTTAGATATGTATTTGTGTGTGTCTGTTGTTGGCACTCTTACGGGCGTAAATTTTGAAATATTGAGCTGAAATTTTGTACAGACACTAGAGTTTTTTTAAAAATGGGCAAAATCGATGAAAAGCGACACCCACAATAACCAAAAACTTATATATCTGCATAATTTCTATACATATGTGAAGAATAAGATCAGTTCTTTCCCATGAATTTATAAGAAACGTCTTCTGAATGTTGATCTTTAAAAAAAAATTTACTCTTGAAAATTTATCTCAGGCGTCTAGGAATAGGTGTATATTGTTTGCACAATATGTAGTCATACTATAAACTGAACTGTATATGTGTTGCGTGTGAGGGGTGTGTCTGTGTGAGTATATCTTTATATATATTATTACAGCAATAAAAATTGTAATAATGTTTGTGCAACGTTTGTGATGTTTTCATAAAATGTTACTTCTGCTGTATTTGCTTGTTGGGTGTTCATTTACATATCACGTGGTATGACTATTTTAACAAAATAACAAAAACAATAATAACAACAACTCAGGTATCATTGGCCAAATTATAGCCATATAGGTGGCGTTTTACGCTGCTTACAAACAAACAACATGTCCAAGCACAACAATCGCATTGCATGTACAAGTGTGTGAATATTGTATGGACAGCGACAACAGAATGTTGTTGTTATTATATAAATATGAATATGCACACGTATGTGTGAAAGTTTATGAGAGATCTCTACGCGCTGACTATTATACTGACCAAATATATTCGAGTGCCAAAAATTGGCGTAGTCAGATAACAGACACGATCACAATCGACAAAATCGATATATTTGCTACATAAGTTGACCTATGAACTTGAAATTTTGTATACTTATCTATAGTTATCCCATCCATCGATGTGCCAAAAATGGGCGTGTGCGAAAATTATACACGCCCACATAAATTCACTATTTTACCACATATTCACCATAAAACAAGTAGGAAAACTAAATTTGGCTTAGACCAAATCTTAAATATCCTCTACATCCATAACGGTGGGGGTGGCAAATATATATATAATTTGCGCTTTCTAATTTTTTACGTTTAATGTAGTTTTTTCTAAATTGTGAACGTGTCTGTTTTCAGACCACTCCCATTTTTGGCACATCGATTGATGGGATAATCATAAACATGTGCACAAAGCAGATATGAACGCTTTTGTTGATTGTTTGCACGTCTGTTAACCAACCACGCCCATTTTTAGCGCAAAGGTGAAAGGGATAACTACGAATAGGTATACCAAATTTAAAGTTCATAGTTTAATTTTTGTGGCATATATATAGATTTTTGTTAATTGTAGGCGTGGTTCTTGATCGATTTTGCTCATTTTTAAAAGCGATCTAAGTGCAAAAACTAAAAGTGCCTGTACAAAATTTCAACACAACATCTCAAAATTAACGCCCGAGAGAATGTCAACAACAGACAGACACACGGACACACGGATATATATGTCTAAATCGCCTCAGTTTTCGACACTGATTAAGAATATATATATTTTTTAGAGTCTCTGACTCCTCCTTCTGGGTGTTGCAAACGGAAGGACAAAGGTGGAGGGTATAACAAGTATGAAAGTTAGATTTGGAAATAGTTTAATTTGAAAAACACCCTACACTATCATTTATATATAGAAAACGCAAGTACTTGATAACGCTTTTCAATATACATATCAGTTTCGAGAGAAAAAAGTTTTTTTTTAATTGTGGGCATGTGTTTTAATAAATTTTGTCCACTTTTGGCGCCCACTTTTGATGCTATGTACATATATTTGTATAAATTATTCTTCAAACTTAATTTTTGTGATAAATTTGTGATAAATTTGTCACAAGTTTTTGTCAATTGTGGGCGTCAACCAATTTTTGCCCTACTTAATTATAACAATGAATGTATGAACAAAAAATTTCACTTCAAATTGTGTAAATTGACCACCAAGAAGGCTCCAATTAAAGACAGATGTATGAACGAACATTTTTATATCGATTCAGAACTTGATATTTATCATATACACATATACATTGTACGGCTTTGTACCCTATCTTCGAGGCGTTGCAAATGGAGCAATACATTTAATATATCCTTATAGTATGTGAAAGCTAATAAAACACGGCAACATACATTATTTGTTCAATGTTTACAAAAGAACGCTGTTGTTGTTGTTATTATTTCCCTTATAAGCATCTGTGTACCTTTTTTTTAGCGAGTTATGTTATTTTCGTTGTAAATTTTGTTGTTAATTGTTGTTTGTTTGTTATATTATTATATCCTTCCCATAAAATGTAAGGCTACGAAGTTTTTCATTCCGTTTGCAACACCCAGAAGAAGGCGTCAGAGACCCCACAAAGTATATGTGTTCTTGAACAGCGTCAAAAGCTGAGTCGATTTAAACACGGGTGTCCGTGTGTCCGTGTGTCTGTCTGTTGTTGGTATTATTATGGTCGTTCATTTTAATTGATATTGAGCTGAAATTTTGTACAGACACTTTTAGTTTCTGCATGAAGATCTCTATTTAACAATTTTCTTAAATATCTAGTTATCTACTACAAAAAATGAGCTATGAACCTAAAATTTAATACGCATATCTGCATTTATCCCTTTCACCAATGTGCCAAAAAAGAACGTGGTCGCGTAACAAACACGCCCACAATTTACAAAAAATTATAAACAGGGTAAAATTAAACTTTCAAACTGAACCGTAATATATACACAATTTGAGGGCGTAATTATATTTCTGCCATTTGTATATTTTGAGGGTATTTAAGATTTGATCTAAGCCACATTTAGTTTTTATACCCTCCATCTTAGTGATGAGGGTATACTAAGATTGTTCTTCCAATTGCAACACCCAGAAGGAGGCATCAGAGACCCTATGAAGTATATATATTATTGATCAGCGTCAAAAACTGAGTCAATTTGGACATGTATGTCCGTTTGTCCGTGTGTCTGTCTGCTGTTAGCAATCTCACGGGCTTAAATTTTGAGATATTGAGCTGAACTTTTGTACAGACACTATTAGTTTTTGCACGCAGATCTCTGTTTAAAATGGACAAAATCAATTTGGAGCCGTGCCCACAATCGACAAAAATCTATATCTGCTACAAAAATTGAGCTGTAAATTTAAAATTTTGTATGTATATCTACAAATATTCTCTTCATCGATGTGCGAAAAATAGGCGTAGTCGGTTAACATATGCGCCCACAATCAACATAAATCTGTATATATGCTACAAAAATTTACCTCTGACCTTGAAATTCGGTACATGATGTGCTAAAAATAGGCATGATCGGATAACAGACACGCCCATAATTTATAAAAAAACATAAAAGTAGACTTACCTGCTAATATGTAATACATACACTATTAGAGGACGCAATGTATATATTTGCCACACCCACCGTTGTGGATGTGGAGGGTATTTAAGATTTGCATTAAGCCAAATTTAGTGTTCTTCCATTTTTTTTGTGTTTTGTGATGATTTGATAAAACCACACCACACTCATGCACAAACCCATAAATCGTTTGCTTGTGCGAATGTAAGCTTTAAGTAATTGTTTAACTCTTTCACAAAACACGTAAATAAACAAAAAAACACTAATGCATTTACAAATTATACACAATCACTATACTTTATGGGAATATGTGTGGGTGTGCATGTGGGTGTGTGTACGATAATGAATATAAGAATATAATGAATATAAGAGGTGCGAGAGAGCGAAAGCGAAGGTAAAGTACAACAAAACAACAATAGTTCAAACGCACTACAAACACACACAAACACTTTCGCGTCATATGCTAAACAAACAAAAAAAACTTACAATAAATTCATATGTAAACAAGCAGTGCAACCTGTACTCTCACTCTTTGCTCACTCATGAAGCACCTCGCATCTCACCACAGCTCACCACACACACCTACACAGCACTTCACAACACAGCGTAAGTAGGTAGGTATGTATGTAAAGTACACGTATAAAGCATGCAAAGTGTGGTTATTGCTATTTTACATTAATATGCGTATGAGTGTGTCTGTTTTTGTTTAAATAGAACCCAGAAATGGATTGCACTGAACTATATTGGACGTACTTATACAACGTAATTAACTATACTTTCTTACAAATACTTTTGCATCCATAAGCCTGAACACACAAGTATTTACAACACATGAGCGCGCGCGCGCACATGTTTGTGTGTATACGTAATTATTCATATTTTATAGAAATAAACTAAAAACAAGTAAGAAAACTTAATTTGGCTTAGGCCAAATCTTAAATACCCCATAACGGTGGGGGTGGCAAATGTATACATATATAATTTGAACCCTCCAATAGTGTACGTATTACGTATCAGCAAGCAAGTCTACTTTTACGTTGAATATGGTGTTTTGTAAATTGTGGGCGTTGTTATCAGACCATGGCCATTTTTGGCACATCGATGGATGGGCTAACTTTAAATAAGTGCACCAAATTTCAAGTTCACAGATCAACTTTTGTGGCAGATATAAAGGTTTGTATTGCTTGTGAGCGTGTCTGTAATCCGAATATGTCCATTTTTAGCATATTAATGAAGCTACTATTTATAGACGTACATACCAATTTTTAAATTTACAAATTAATTTTTATTGCAGATAAATACATTTTTGTCAATTGTGGGAGTAGGTCTTAACCGATTTTGCCATTTTAAATACCTATCTGCGTCCAAAAACCTAAAGTGCCTGTACAAAATTTCAGATCAATATCTCAAAATTTACGCCCGTGAGAATGCCAACAACAGACAGACACACGGACGCACGGACATACATGTCTAAATCGACTCAGTTTTTGACGCTGAGCAAGAATATATATACTTTGTAGGGTCTCTGATGCCTTCTTATGGGTGTTGCAAACAGAAGAACAAACTTAGTAAACCCTCATCACGAAGTTGAAGTTGCGATTATAATGCAAACGTCACTAGTTTGCGTTTGATAAGGCGACAATTGTGGCGCAACTCTATAATATTTTTGATTAATATTTTTTATTTATGATGTTATTTGTGAATGGGTTGAAAAATGTTTGTAAGGTGTTCTAATTTTGAGTCTCTGTCCGTATGTCCATCTATTTATACATTTCTTAATCTTTTGTCATCACTGTTTTTAAGATATTTCAATGAAGTTTAGTGGATTGTCTTATCACATCCACAGTTACGCGGATTCGTTACATATTCGTATGATGGAAAATAATTTAAATTGGATTTTTAGATGCCCCCCCCCCCCCCCCCCCAATATAACATTCTTATTATACCTTCCACCTTAGTGATGAGGGTATACTGAGTTTGTTCTTCCGTTTGCAACACTCAGAAGGAGGCGTCAGAAACTTTAAAAAATATACATATTTTTGATCAGTGTTAAAAACTGGATCGATTTAGACATGTATATCTGTGTGTTTGTGTGTCTGTCTATTCTTGGCATTCTGGCGTAAATTTTGAGATATTAAGTTGAACTTTTGTACAGACACTTTTAGTTTTTGCACGCAGAGCGCTATTTAAAAGAGCCACGCCCACAATCAGCAAAAATCTTTATATATCTGCCAAAAAAAATTAACTTATCAAGTTGAAATTTAGTTCACTTATTTAAGGTTATCCCATCTATCGATATGCTAAAAACTGATAACGCCCACGATCAATAAAATTATGTACATCTGGCACAAAAATTAAGCTATGACCTTGAAATTTGGTGCACACATTTATAGTTATTCTATCTATCGATGTGCCGAATAGGGCGTAATCGAATATTAGACACGCCCACAATTTGCAAAAAACCATATTCACCTTAAAACTAGCCTTGCAAGCTGATACGTAATATATTCATTATTATATATATATATATGTATGCTATATATATATGCCACGCCCACTATTGTAGATGTGAAAGGTATTTAAGATTTTGCCTAAGCCAAAAGATAGTTAATTAAATTAATAATTGGTTGTTTAAAATTAGAATCCGATTGCACCCTTTTAAGAACGGCTAAGTAAGTTTTTATATGAGAAAATTTCGCAATGGAAAATTTTTTAGTAAAACTTGGTAAAGAATAGTAATTTAGCATAATAATTAGCTGTAACAAATTTGGACCCAATCGGGCCGTTTTTAGAACCACTTTCCATAACGCTTTTTTTTGAAATGTCTTTTTATGAGAAAAATTCGTATATCTAAATATTTTTCACACTCACAATGTACAAAAAAAAGTACTCAAATTAAAACTTCAAAACTGCAAGTTAATACGTAATACATACACTATTACAATAAAGAATTATTTACCTGCCGTGCCCACCATGTAAAGGCTATTTAAGATTTGGCTTAAGCGAAATTTTATTTTTTTTTTACTACATGATGTTTTAGTACTTTGGTACTGAAACATCATTTTGATTATTTGGATAACACATTTTTATATATTAACAGTGGATGTAGAAAATAAATATTAACAATAACAAGATAGAAAAGTTCGGTTAAGACCGAAGCTTAAATACCCTTCACCTTTTATAACCCTCTAAAAAATAAATTCCTATTGCGTTAAATTGTTGCGTATATATTATTGTTCAGGTCATTTTTAAACAACAAATAGAGTTTTTTTTTTAATTATAGGTGTTTGCGTAATTCAATCACGCCCATTTTTGGCACAGTCTTGGATAAAGGTACCACTTATAATTATACCAAATTTCAATTCGATAGGCATAGTATTATGCGATATGTAATTGTTATACCCTCCACCTTAGGGAAGAGGGTATATTCATTTTGATTATCCATTTACAACACATCGAAGGAAGCCTCGGCGACCCCACAAACCATATATATTCTTAATCAGCATGAAAAGAGAAATCGTTTGAGATGGACGGTCGTGTGTCCGTGTGTCCGTGAGTCCGTGTCATGTCTCAAACGATTTCTCTTTTCATGCTGATTAAGAATGTATATGGTTTGCGGGGTCTCCCAGGCTTCCTTCAATGTGTTGTAAACGGATGATCAAAATGAATATACCCTCTTTCCTAAGGTGGAGGGTATAACAATTTGGCAAACAATTTATTTTATAAGCAGGTTTTCAAAGACGCTAAATAAATGCTATTGCTATAGTTTTATTAAATGCTTACACTGGCCTCGGTGGATGGGTACATGTGTGTACGTGTGTATTGTGTGAAGTTTGTTATTGAGTTTATTGCAATGTTTTCTATAATGAAATCTATTTAAAATATTATAAAATATATTGTAATTATATATGTGTGGTCCGATTTATATATATGTGTTGTTGTTATTGTATTTATACATTGTTATTCCCTTCTTTTGACGTCACAATTTTCAACAAAATATCTTCCATTTCTTTCATATAAGTCGTGTGTAGTTATGAAGGCTACGTTGAGGAAACTGTAGGTGAAGTGGTTCGATGGTGAGCCCTGCAATAAATAATACATTGACATTGTTTTTGCTATTATTATTGTTGTTGTTATTATTATTGTCATTATGAAGTTGTTTTTGTTTATATTATTTTTTTCATTAGGTGCGTTGATAATCAGTTTGTTTACATTGAGTTTTACCTGTTTTTATTTTTATTTTAATTCAGAGTTATACTGCACACAATATAAATACAACGTATAATATGCATATATACTCCTGTATGCCGGTGTGTGTGCGTGTATACATATAGTCAGAAGTTTATGGCGCAATTAATTTCATTTGTTTTTCATTCTTCAGCTCCCTCCTCTTAATTTTTTTGTACACATGCTATCCTGACTGTCCTCCCCTAACCAATATTATCGTCAAAATTATTATCCCTCTGCTACAGCTGTTACCGAACCTAATCAGTTGCAAGTGTTTCAATATGTGTTACATGTACAACTACAAATCCGAACAGACGTATGTACGTCCACATAATATAGAGTTAATATTTTCAGCCTTCATTGCGTTGTTATTTGCGTTAAACAGAAATAACGACACAAAAACACATACACATACAAACCCGTGCACTTACACTAAACAAAGACTAAAAACAAACTTACATATATTGCAATGAATAAATTAATAAATAAATACACGAATGTATGGCATATACAGGGTGTCCGCCGGGAAGGTATACTACTCGCAGTAATTCCATTGTAATTCTGGCTGTATGTGATGTGGCACCGTCTTGTTGATACCACATGTTAATCAAGCCCAAAGCATGCAGTTGTGGCATTAAAAAGTTTTCAATCATATCACGATATCGCTCCCCATTCACAGTTACCGTTACGCCGTTTTCATTTTCAAAGAAGTAAGGTCCAATGATTCCTCCTGACCAAATTGCACACCAGATTTTCACTTTTAATGGATGCAAAGGTGACTGATGAATAATTTGGGGGATTCCCATTCCCCAGAACCGACTATTCTGTTTATTCACATATCCATTCAAATAAAAATGTGCCTCGTCACTCATTATGATTTTTTCATTTTTTTCGGCGTAAATGGTCTTGTGGAAGAAGCTCTTGTGTCAACTGAATCTTATATGGAAACAAATGCAAATCCTTGTGCAAAATTGTGGCCAAAGTTGTTCTTTGAAGACCAAGCCGCTAAGCACGGCGTCGGATTGAGGTTGATGGATTGTTTTGAACACTTTATGGAGCAGCAGTAATGTTTTCAGCCGATCTTGCAGTACGTTGTGGTCCATGCTTGGGCCTATCACCTACAGACCCTCTCTCTTCGTAATCATTCACTACACGATAAATAGTGCGTTTTGTTTGCACGTTGTTTCTCCCAAAAATTTCACGTAACCTTCTCATTGTCACAGTAATCGATGATTGATTTTGATAAAATGTTTTAACAATTAAAACATGTTGGTTTATCGAATATTTTTCCATAATAAATTTGCCACGTGTCTACTTCACGACTGCCAAATATGAACTGTCAAGACTAATGTTTTCCAAAATGGCGGCAAAACAAAGTATACCTTCCCGGTGAGCACCCTGTATAAATACGTACAAATATATATTTGTGAAATATAAGTACAAAAATAAATAAAGAACAACTACAAATACAACAATACAATACAACACAACACAGTGCTTAGTACTTAGAGGGCTCAATATATTCAATAGTACTCATTTTATTTATTAAGTCTATCAGATACGAGGTGAATTATTGAAGTGAAGAAAAATTCAAAAAAGTATGTTTAAAGTGGAAAAAATTATAAATAATAATAAAGTTAACATGTCATAAAATAATACAATTACCCGACCACACCCATTTTTCTTTTAATATACGATTACAAATATTTGTCTCAAAATTCAACTTTGCAGCAAAATTTTTATGGCAGGCAAATAGATTTTTGTCGATTGTGGGTGTGCCTATTTAATGACTATGCCCATTTTTGACTTATCAATGAATGTTTAAGACGTTTACCAAATTTCAGCCTCATTAATCAATTTTTGTGGACATTTTTATCGATTGTGAGACTTACCCTTGAACGATTTTGCCCATTTTTAAATAAAATAATAAAAACTAGATAGAAAAGTTCTGTTAAGACCGAACCTTAAATACCCTCCACCTTTAATAGTCCTCTAAAAAATAAGGTCCTATTGCGCTATATATAAATATGACTATTTCATGTACTTATGCAAATAGTGTTTTTTTTTAATTATAGGCTTTTACGTTATTCAATCACGCCCATTTTTGGCACAGTGTTAGATAATGGTACCACTTATATTTATACCAAATTTCAACTTGATAGGCGTAGTATTGTGCGATATATAATTTTTTTAAAATACAATTTTTTCGAGGTATGATGAGATTTTCGTTTATTGTGGGCGTGCCTTTCTACCGATTTTGCCCAATTTCAATACGGAACAGCGAAATTGAACTAAGAATACGTAAGCAAAGTTTCAATTTGATATCTCAAAAATTACGACCGTGAGAGTGCCAACAACAGACGGACGGACATGTCTCAAACGATTTCTCTTTTCATGCTGATTAAGAATATATATGGTTTGTGGGGTCTCCGAGGCTTCCTTTGATGTGTTGTAAACGGATGATCAAAATGAATATACCCTCTTCCCTAAGGTGGAGGGTATAATAAACTAAGCAAAGGAAATACCACAGATTACACATACAATGCAAAAAAATGTTTGTCATTAAGGCGCACGCGACTTAGAGACTTTTGGACAGTGGCTTTTTACGCGCATGTGTTACTGTTGTTGTTTTTTCTGTTCTTACAAGCAAAGCAAAGGGAATGCCATAGATTACATATACACACAACAAGTGAATGTTTGGCATTATGGCGCAATCATAAATTACTATTATAATAATTATACAATGAAATTTGGGGCTTCGAAACTCAATTCTAGACATGTCCGTATGTATGTGCGTTATGCATGATTTTAAGATATTGAGTAGAAAATTTACAAAATTAACATTTTAAGCAATTATAGGCAGGATTCTTGATGTAAGCCTTAAAATTGGTAAAGTAGCACGCCCACCATGGATAAAAATCAATCTAACAGCCGAAAAAATTCAGCTATGAAGTTGAATTTTACATAATTATAATTATGCCATCCATTAATATGTCAAAAATTGGCAAATATGGACAACAGGCAATGTCACAATTTACAAAAAATTCATACCAGGCACAGAATCCGACTTGACCTAGTTCATATGTAATATACACTTAAGAGGATGTAATTAGGTATCCGCCACACGCACATTATATATGTGTATATATACACATATTAAACTAGACTGCTCTGAGACATAAATATGTGATGCAGTTATTAACTAATATATAAAATAAATGATACAATAACAACAATAATAATAATAATAACAACAACAAACCACATTTCTTCACTTAACTCTTAAGCTAATGGCTGTTGTCATCATTATTATCAGTCAGTCACGGACGGATCAGTCGCACTATTCAGTTTTTTTGTTTGTTTACGTACGTACAGTGTAATTTATATGTTCGTATGCATTGTGTTACCAGAACCAACAGTGTTACGGTTAAGTGTTCAGTTCAGTTCAATTCAGTTCAGCGCACAGTTAGTATGTACTCGGGGCGGCTCCCCCATCAAGTTGTTATTATTTTTGTTATTATACAATTCTTTTGCTACTTCTTCTTCTTTTTCATTACCATTTGCTTACTTATTTCTATGCCATAGTTAGTTGCACAAGTGCGTAGTGAGTGAATGGGTGAGTGTACACCAGACACTTGAATTACAAATATTTTGTTTTTATTCCGCATTTTCTTGCACTTGTTTACATTTATGTGCATCAAAACAACAACACACGCATACAAAGGCGCAATTTTGTTATCTCTATGTGCATTTTATAACAATAAAAACATGATTAACATTTGCATTCATATGCATGTTTTTATGACAGTTGTTGTTGTTGTTGTTTTCATTTATTATACCCTAAGCACAATGCAAAGATATACTAAGTTTATCATTTGTAACATTCCAGAAGGAGGTATATATACATATATAGTAGTATATATATTCTAGATCAACATTAAAAAGTAAGTCGATCTAGAGATGTCCGTCCATATGTCATTGTGCTGTTGGCAATGTCATAATTTTAAATTTATTTATTGAGCTGAAATTCTTCACATCTAGTTTCTATACGCAAATTGCTATATAAATTGGACAAAATCGGTAAAGAGCCATGCCCACAATCAAACAAACCTAATTATCTGCCGCAAAAGTTGATCAATGAAGTTGGAATTTAGTTTACATATTTATACATATGACATTTGCCGAAAATGGACCGGCACGCCCACAATCGACAAAAATCTCTTTGTCTGTCACTAATTTACATATTTATAATATACAAAAAACCATTTCAGAGGAAAAACTCGACTTGTAGTTGATACGTAATATATACACTATTAGAGAGCATAATCATATACCTGCCGGGCCCACTGTTTGTATTAAAGATATGGAGAGTATTTAATGCTTAGCCAAATTTCATTTTTCCACCACTACGCAAAAATACTAATGGCTAATATTGCTCATATATGTCTGTACTGCTTTTTTAAATAAAATTCTGCAGCTAGTGCAGCACTGTTTTGTTTTTCTTCATTTACATACACTCATAACCTTAACAGAACTGCTACTGAGCTGTTGTTTACAAAAATTCTTATTTAAACGAAAGATTCTAAAAATTGATGATATTGTTTTTGTAGTTGTATTAATATACTTTAACTCACCATTATAACAAACGATAATTAAATGGTCTCACACTCTGCGGTTGCCTTCTCATGGAATTGCACTCAATCTCTGTATTAGGTTAACACACATATCACACATGTCTTGACAGTGGCCGCGTATTTATTGTTCTTATTAGTGTATACGAAGTTCTCATATTAAGGGTAACAAATATATGTATAAGTATAAATATTTTGAAATTTTTTTCTAACTAAAAGTGATATATATTTTCATTTCAACGTAATTTGTCGCGCTTAACGGTTGTGAATCTTTACAGTGAGAAATAAATAATTTAAAAAATATATATATGTAAATCAATTAAAATAGTACAATCATAAAAAACAAGATAAAAAAGTTCGGTTAAGACTGAAGCTTAAATACCCTCCACCTTTTATAATCCTCTAAAAATAAGTTCCTATTGCCATATGTATGTATATGACTATTTCATGTACTTACGCAAAGAGTGTTTTTTTTTAATTATAGGCGTTTGCGTTATTCAATCACGCCCATTTTTGGCACAGTATTGGACAAAGGTACCACTTATATGTATACCAAAAATCAACTTGATAGGCATAGTATTGTGCGATATATAATTTTTTAAAGATACAATTTTTTCGAGGTATGATGAGATTTTTGTTTATTGTGGGCGTGCCTCTCTACCGATTTTGCCCAATTTCAATACGGAACAGCGAAATTGAACTAAGAATACGTATGCAAAGTTTCAATTTGATATCTCAAAAATTACGACCGTGAGAGTGCCAACAACAGACGGACACACGGACACACGGACGGACATGTCTCAAACGTTTTCTCTTTTCATGCTGATTAAGAATATATATGGTTTGTGGGGTCTCCGACGCTTCCTTCGATGTGTTGTAAACGGATGATCAAAATGAATATACCCTCTTCCCTAAGGTGGAGGGTATAACAAGTGAAAATATTATAGTCAGTCAAGCCTACCATTAAATACCCTACACCATTTAATATATTATTCAATTTAATTTCTTCTTTGAAAAATGAAAAATTTTATTGTTTTTATACTTACTGGTCTTTTCAAAAAATTTCAAAATGATGCCTATGTCAGAAATTTTTTTTATTATACCCTCCTTCTCAGTGATGAGGGTATGCTAAGTTTGTTTTTCCGTTTGCAACACCCAGAAGGAGGCGTCAGATACCCTACAAAGTATAAATATTCTTGATCAGCGTCAAAAACTGAGTCGATTTAGATATGTATGTCCGTGTGCCTATCTGTTGTTGGCATTCTCACGGGCGTAAATTTTGAGATATTGAATTGAACTTTTGTACCGACTTTTAGTTTTTGCACGCAGTTTAGAGCCGCGCCCACAATCGACAAAAATCTATATCTACCACAAAAGTTGACCTCGAAAATTGAATATTAGTACGCGTATACATAGTTATCCCATTCATCTATGTGCCAAAAATGGGCATGGTCGGATAAGAGGGCGCAATATATATATATTTTCCACGCCTACCGTTGTGGAGGTGAAGGATATTTAGGATTTCGCCTAAGCCAAATTCAGTATTCTTACTGGTTTTTTGTTTGCTAACGTTATATACCCTTTTCCACAGGGTGGTGCAGGGTATATCAAATACCCTACACCCCTAGATATATTATTCAATTTAATTTTTTTCTTTGAAAAAGCCGGGTATAATGAAAAATTTTATTTTTCTATACATATTTGTATTTTCAAAAATTTCATACATGTCAAAAATTTTTTTAAATTCTTGTTTGTTTAATTATATAAAAAAAAAAAATTTATATGGGGAGGAGTTCTAAAAATGGTCCAATCCGGTCCATTTTCAAAAGGGTTTCCTTTTGGGCCACTACGTGTTTTGTATAAAATTTCATCAAAATATCTCAAACAAGTAGAAATTCGGCTTAGGCCGAATTTCAAATACCCTCCACCTTATAATAAGCACCGAAGAAATCAAGAACTAATAAGGCTTTCTATTTTCGTTTCATAAATGAAATTTTATTCTTTTATGTTTAGAAAAAAATTATATATGCACTTTATTTAAAATTTTGATTAGTTAATTTTTTATGAATACTCTTTTACTAAACTAAAAAATATGCAATACAACATATACATAAGAACAATAATAGGTAAATCTATAAAACTCTTAACCTAATATAAATTAACTTATTCCTAAAATAATGCCGTCGTGGTAACTGTATGTATGTGCACCGTATTGTACGTTTTCGCTTTCACCGCTCCACTTCAAACTTTGGCAAACGCCCAGTCTATCTGCGTACGTCCACCTGTAGTAGTTTCCGTTTTTTCTAACATAGAGCAAAAGCCCTCATTAATCACATCCTTTGCGATAAACTTCTATTTGTCGCCCTACATATAATAAAATCACCAATAACAAGAACTTTTTCGAATGTTTCACCCATTGTATATAGAGTACCTTCTGACTCCATGAGTAAATTACTAAATGTTGTTTCAGAAAATGTCGAATTTCTATATAAAGTGATAACGCACGTTGTTCTGAAACGGAAAGCTATTATATGTAAAGTAGCGGACCCAGAATTATAATCTCGTTTGAACAAAACTTTCGCTTGACTACTCAGGTCGAACTTTTATTCCACGCTTTTGTCGAGGAAGGCTATCGGATCCATTAATTCTTGCTAAAGTACAAAATCCTTCAACAGAACAGTCGTCCAACAGAAATGTCCATGTTTCTACAAGACACAAAATGTCTATATCTATATCTATACTAATATTATAAAGAGGAAAGATTTGTATTTTTGTATTTTTGTATGTAACGAGTAAACTCAAAAACTACTGAACCGATTTCAAAAATATTTTCGCTATTAGAAAGCTACATTATCACTGAGTAACATAGGCTATATTTATTGCCAAAAAATTTTGGGGATCCCTGGACATTCCTACTATTACTAACCCAAGGTGTAAAAAAATTAGTCATAAAATATCTTTCATCGAATACGCTGCGGAAAGTATTGATGTTAAAACAAAAAAATGTTCTACAATATTATAGAACATATCAATATCTACAAAAAACTTTCCGAGACCATATGTCCAACTATTGTACTTATGTCACTATAACCCCTTTTTGTACCCACTTTTGATAGTAATATTGCCATACAAACATTGCATTCACATGTACCCAGACAATTAAGAAATTAAGTATTCACAATAAGTATTTCACAATATTTAAATAGTAGGGAAATCTGACAACGGCATGTGTGAATACCACTCCTGATGCATCACCAGGTTCTGGAGAGGATTTTTGGCCAATACTGGATTGGCGGACCATTTTTTAATGAATTTGGAATAGAAGCAACATTTTTATGGAATTCGAAGAACATATGCACCACCAGGTTCTGGAGAGGATTTTTTGGCCAATACTGGATTTTCGATCCATCACCAGTTTCTGGAGAGGATTTTTGGCCAATACTGGATTTGCGGACCATTTTTTAATGAATTTGGAATAGAAGCAACATTTATATGGAATTCGAAGAACATATGCACCACCAGGTTCTGGAGAGGATTTTTTGGCCAATACTGGATTTTCGGACCATTTTTTAATGAATTTGGAATAGAAGCAACATTTATATGGAATTCTAAGAGCATATGCACCACCACATTCTGGAGAGGATTTTTGGCCAATACTGGATTTTCGGACCATTTTTTTAATGAATTTGGAATAAAACAAACATTTATATTGAATTCTAAGAGCATATGTTACGATTCCTATTCCAGACGCACCACCAGGTTCTGGAGAGGATTTTTGGCCAATACTGGATTTGCGGACCATTTTTTAATGAATTTGGAATAGAAGCAACATTTATATGGAATTCGAAGAACATATGCACCATCAGGTTCGGGAGAGGATTTTTGGCCAATACTGGATTTTCGGACCATTTTTTAATGAATTTGGAATAGAAGCAAGATTTATATGGAATTCTAAGAGCATATGCACCACCAGGTTCTGGAGAGGATTTTTGGCCAATACTGGATTTTCGGACCATTTTTTTAATGAATTTGGAATAAAAGAAACATTTATATGGAATTCTAAGAGCATATGTTACGAGTCCCATTCCAGACGCACCACCAGGTTCTGGAGAGGATTTTTGGCCAATACTGGATTTGCGGACCATTTTTTAATGAATTTGGAATAGAAGCAACCTTTATATGGAATTCGAAGAACATATGCACCACCTGGTTCTGGAGAGGATTTTTGGCCAATACTGGATTTTCGGACCATTTTTTAATGAATTTGGAATAGAAGCAACATTTATATGGAATTCGAAGAACATATGCACCACCAGGTTCTGGAGAGGAGCAACATTTATATGGAATTCCCGCTTGCAACATTCGGAAGGAAGCGTCGAAGACAACACAAACTTTATATATTCTTGCTCAAGATCAAAAACTGAATCAATTTAAACAATGTCCGTCCGCGTGTCCATGTGTTTGACTGTTCCTGACACTCTCACGGCCGTAATTTTTGAGATATCGAGCTGAAATTTGATACACATGTGTTAGGTGTCTGCAGGTTGTAAGTAAAATGGGGCAATATCGGTTTAAAAAATTTCAGAACCTAGGGAAGGGCATAGGCAACGTTTCATCCCGCGAGATAACCGAATTCCACGCGGGTGAAACCGCGGGCAACAGCTAGTCTGTTATATATCCATCACTGAATAAGTCTTGGTAGTGAGCGTTAAGGCTTTGTATGCAGGGCCCTCACGAAATGAATGAGTGGCCATCTATGAAGTTAATGAATTTCTTTCTTATTATATTGTTGTTGTGTTAAATGAAATTTAGAATTTTGTATAAACCTTTTGTTTCATTATGTATACAAGAATAGCGGGACTGACATTCCATACGGTGTCAGTATTGCACAGTAGAAAATAATTAGTGATCTAAGTAGTTTAAGTATTAATGTTATTTAAGAGAGTAAATTAAGAGTTAGAGTTAGGTTCATAGTGAGTTGCAAACAACAACGCGAACACTCTCGCGGAGTACTTAACGAAAGAATAGCTATATAAGCAAGAGTAAAACTAAGGAAAGACTCATTTTCTGTGTGACAAGTTCGACGAAAGGTATAGTGTTCAGTGGTATAGGATTATAAAAACTGGTCAAGGGAGGATTAACGGTTAGCCGCGTTAGCAGCTGCTTGTGATCCTTGCTTGTACAGTGTCATTGCACATGACCAATGAATGACCAGCTTGGCTGTGTTATTCGGCCGGTTGGTGTTTTGTTGGTTATGGATAGGATTATAAAAACTGGTCAAGGGAGGATTAACGGTTAGCCGCGCTAGCAGCTGCTTGTGATCCTTGCTTGTACAGTGTCATTGCACATGACCAATGAATGACCAGCTTGGCTGCGTTATTCGGTCGGTTGGTGTTTTGTTGGTTATGGATAGGATTATAAAAACTGGTCAGGGGAGGATTAACGGTTAGCCGCGCTAGCAGTTGCTTGTGATCCTTGCTTGTACAGTGTCATTGCACATGACCAATGAATGACCAGCTTGGCTGCGTTATTCGGCCGGTTGGTGTTTTGTTGGTTATGGATAGGAGAATAGGGAGCGCCCGTTGGCCGCGACAGCAGCCGCGGGACCTCTTTGCTCTCTGTGCGATGAAACTTAACACTGAAAACTATACATACAGGGACAGACAAGACCTACAAAGCGGGTAACACGGTACATTGAATCCGACGAAGGAACCGCGAGAGGAAATTTAACGTGGAAAACTACCAGTGGTAACAGAAGGTACGTGACAATAAAGAAGTTGTAATAATGTGGAAATCCTAGAATTATGGTTGTTTGCAGGTCACCGTGTTAGCCTTTTTTTCTTTTTGCTATACTTAGTTTAGAAAATAGCAAGAAAACAACGACACCAGTGTATTGTATAAGTGAAGATAGTGTCCAGCAATAAATATAGTGTATTAATATTATTTAACACCACACCCGAGTCCTTTATTCAAACAAATTTCTTGAAAAGGAGCCCCTGGAGAAAACCGCCCAGCTACCTCGGCTTGGACCGGACTAACCGGAGGAAATAACCGTTTCAAGTGGCGCCCGAGCAGGGACTCGGGTAAGAACAATAGCTGAAGCATAATCATCACTATACAATAATTGCAGATCTCGAAAAAGGCTAACATGGTACGCACAGGCTGGTTGTACTATGCACACAAGGACAAGCTAGAAGACATTTGCAACGAATTTGGCATACAACCGTTAGGTACCGTTGATGAAATTCGCAAACAGCTAGTAACGTTCATGAATGATCCAGAACTACCCGATGCGATTCAACAAAAGATTACTAAATTACAAGAAAAATTCTCCCCAGCCTCAACACAAAGTCTAAACGCACCAAATACTTCACGTCCTCCTAATCCTCGCCTACCACATAGTGAAAAGAACGAATAAAAAGTTAAGATGACGTGCGCAATGGTCATAGACAAGGTAACGAAATGGTCAATCAGATTTGACGGTGAAGGAGATCCATTGGCATTTTTGGAGAGGTTAGAAGAATTAGCCGATACCTACGAATTACCAACCGAATTAATGCCAAAGGTGATGCCTGAACTGCTCACAGGAAAAGCCTTGGTGTGGTTTAGAAACAACAGGAAACCATGGTCATCATTATGCGAGTTTAAGAAAGACTTCTTGAAATTCTTCATGCCTCCTCATTTCCAAGAACGGCTAGAAGAACGGGTGAGACAAACTTACCAACGGCCTGCACAAAATTTTAAAGCATACGCACTGGTAATGCAAGATTTAATGAAACATCTGGATTACACAAAAACACGGAAAATGGAGATCATTTACCGCAATAGCCGACGGGAGTACCAATTATATATTGGTCACCATAGATTTACGAGTCTGGATGAATTAATCGAACTGGCATGCGAATATGAAGATATACCCCCTGAAACAAAACCAAAGAACGAACGAAATAAGATGGAAACAAATGTAATTCGTCAGGTGGAATTAGGTGACAAAGTGGGGAATCCCAGTCAGGTTTGTCGCCGATGTGCTCAGCCCGGACATTTCGCGCGCCGTTGTAAAAATGCACAAGTTTTATTTTGCTGGACTTGCGGTCGACGAAATGTGCGAACACGCGATTGTTGTAAAAAGACTCCGGGAAACCAGCTATTAACGGGGAATGGTCGGCCGGTAAGATCTAACCCGAAACAAATGAAATGCGTAAATGGTCATCTCACGGCAGCAGTAACGATAGGCGGACTGCCTTTAACAGCAACAATAGATACGGGTGCCACTAGAAGTTTTATTCGTCAAAGTTGTGTTGATAGTATACCGTTCATACAAAAGATGCGAGAAGTTTCCACAAGGATTCAATTAGCTGATGGGTCAACATCAAACGCAAGCGGTGAGATCCTGGTCACTGTGGCACTAGGAAGCAAGTTATGTGACATCGAGGTACTAGTGTTGGAAAATACAATGGACTCGCTCATCTTGGGTATGGATTTTCTAGCGGGAGTTGGTGCGAAATTCTTTTGTGGTGGACAAACCATTCCTATTACGTGTGGTGGAGTAGCTGGTGACACTAAAGGGTCCTTAGGAGTGGCCACCGATGTCGAGTATGAAATTAAATCATTCCTAAAACGTGAGATAGCCGCTTTCGAACAAATCAGAGGAACCTCGAACATAACCCAACACTACATACGGATGAATGTATGTATACGATGATGATGTACCGATAAAATTAAGATACCAACGGCGAAACCCAGCTATGCAAGAAATATTAAACAAAGAAGTCGATACATTACTAGAAGCGGGACTAATTGAACCGTCAAAAAGCCCTTACAGCGTCCCAGTAGTATTAGTACCCAAAAAGGACGGCAAGTGGCGCCTTTGTGTAGATTACCGGGCATTAAATGCGCGTTCCATACCTGATGCATACCCTGTGCAAGAATCGAGCAAATACTGGACAAGCTTCGTGAGGCAAAGTGTATCAGCACCATTGATTTGAAAAGTGGATACTGGCAGATACCTCTTCACTCTATCAGTAAGAAATTCACAGCCTTTACAGTACCTGGCCGTGGACTCTTTCAATGGAAGGTAATGCCATTTGGCCTTCATTCGGCACCAGCCACATTTCAAAGAGCGTTGGATCAGGTCATTAGCCCGGACATGGAGAAATTCGCATTTCTATATATTTAGACGATATTATAGTAATAAGCCGAACAAAGGAACAGCATATACGCCACTTACAGCAAGTATTTAACAAGTTACGTCAGGCTAGATTGAAAATTAACCCGGACAAATGCAAGTTCTTCAAAAAGGAACTAAAATACTTAGGACACATGGTTACCGAGAATGGCATCGCCACCGACCCTGACAAAGTAGTGGCAATACGCCAACTAAAACCACCGCGAAACATTAAGGAGCTGCGGCGTTGCCTAGGGACTGCGTCATGGTACCGTCGATTTGTACCAGAATATGCAGACGTGGTGCACCCCTTAACTACATTGCTGAAAAAAAATAAACGATTGGTCTGGGGCCAGGAACAACAGAATGCGTTTGATGAACTAAAGCGTCGACTTACCAAGGCACCCGTACTAGCATGCCCAGATTTCACTCAACAATTTGTGTTACAAACAGATGCTGGCAACGTCGGCATTGGGGCCGTACTAACTCAGGTGCAGGAAGGCCAAGAAAGAGTCATCGCGTATGCCAGTCGCCACCTACATGGAGCAGAAGAAAAATATTCAACCACAGAGAAAGAGTGCCTGGCTATAGTTTGGGGCATACGGAAGATGAAACCATACCTCGAGGGCTACCATTTCAAGGTTATCACTGATCATTTGGCATTAAAGTGGCTAAATAGCATCGATAATCCGACAGGAAGGCTGGCACGATGGGCGTTAGAGTTACAACAGTTTACTTTTGACATAGAATATCGCAAAGGTAAATATAACGTGCTAGCAGACGCACTGAGTCGACAACCATACGAGGCAGCGAAATTATGTTCAGCTAAAACTAGCGATAAGCAATGTCCATGGTTAAACAATTTAAAACGCAAGATACAACAGTCACCAGAAAAATATCCAGAGTATATAATAGATAACGACAATGTGTACCGTAGATTCTCCCGACATGCAGATGACGCTGAGGATACACCCTGGAAACTATGTATTCCTACGCTCGCCACCGCATATTAGTAGAGAATCACGACCAACCAAGTGCAGGGCACCGTGGGGTGCGAAAAACGACAAAACGAATACTAAACAGATACTTTTGGCCGGGAATGTTCCGCGATATTGCCAATTATGTACGTAAGTGCGATTCGTGTCAAAAGCATAAAGCAGTCCAGCAAAAACCACCAGGAAAAATGCTGACACAAATCCCAAACGAACCATGGTGCACGGTATGTGCGGATTTCATAGGACCACTACCGCGATCCAAGCGGGGCCATAACATGATACTAGTTTTCATAGATTGTTTTACCAAATGGGTAGAAGCAGTACCATTGCGACGTGCCACAACCGCTGCTGTCCAGCAAGCCTTTAGGGAGAGATTAATATCCAAGTTCGGTGTACCTAAGTGCCTGATCACAGACAATGGCTCCCAATTTAGCAGTAAACAATTTACACAATTCCTAGATAATTTGGGTGTACGACAACAATTCACCATATACACCACAGGAAAATCCCATGGAGCGAGCAAACAGAACGCTCAAGACATTGATATCTCAGTATGTGGCCAAAGATCAACGAACATGGGACGAGCTCCTCCCAGAATTAACCTTAGCCATGAACACGAGTGTCTCAGATACCACAGGTTACACACCAGCGTTTCTTACACAAGGCAGGGAACTACGATTACCAAAGGCGCTGTATGACGAGGTCACTATGGGTACTGGGAATAACACGGAAACACCCGAACAAAGAGCCAGCAAACTGCATGGCGTATTTAACTTCATGCGGAATAATATCCAGAAGGCTAGCCAAGAGCAAACACGACATTATAACCTACGCCACCGCGAATATACCCCTAAGATTGGCGATCAGGTATTAATCGAAAACCATGTATTATCAAGTGCGGCAGAAAATTTCGCCGCTAAGTTGGCAGCACAGTACGAGGGTCCATACCTAGTCGAGAAGTTTATATCGCCAGTAATAATCATAGTCAGTAGTCAAGATCGGAAAGCCACCAAGAGGACCCACGTCAGTGAAATCAAACCATACCATAACCCTGGAAATAACTTGTAACAAAAATATAAAACAGCAGAGGGAATTGTTGACAAGCAAATGGAACAGTGACGGTGCACAGGCTCTCTAAAGTGAGGGGGGAGTGTGAGGACGCTGGACCCTCACGAAATGAATGAGTGGCCATCTATAAAGTTAATGAATTTCTTTCTTATTATATTGTTGTTGTGTTAAATGAAATTTAGAATTTTGTATAAACCTTTTGTTTCATTATGTATACAAGAATAGCGGGACTGACATTCCATACGGTGTCAGTATTGCACAGTAGAAAATATTTAGTGATCTAAGTAGTTTAAGTATTAATGTTATTTAAGAGAGTAAATTAAGAGTTAGAGTTAGGTTCATAGTGAGTTGCAAACAACAACGCGAACACTCTCGCGGAGTACTTAACGAAAGAATAGCTATATAAGCAAGAGTAAAACTAAGGAAAGACTCATTTTCTGTGTGACAAGTTCGACGAAAGGTATAGTGTTCAGTGGTATAGGATTATAAAAACTGGTCAAGGGAGGATTAACGGTTAGCCGCGCTAGCAGCTGCTTGTGATCCTTGCTTGTACAGTGTCATTGCACATGACCAATGAATGACCAGCTTGGCTGCGTTATTCGGTCGGTTGGTGTTTTGTTGGTTATGGATAGGATTATAAAAACTGGTCAAGGGAGGATTAACGGTTAGCCGCGCTAGCAGTTGCTTGTGATCCTTGCTTGTACAGTGTCATTGCACATGACCAATGAATGACCAGCTTGGCTGCGTTATTCGGCCGGTTGGTGTTTTGTTGGTTATGGATAGGATTATAAAAACTGGTCAAGGGAGGATTAACGGTTAGCCGCGCTAGCAGCTGCTTGTGATCCTTGCTTGTACAGTGTCATTGCACATGACCAATGAATGACCAGCTTGGCTGCGTTATTCGACTGGTTGGTGTTTTGTTGGTTATGGATAGGAGAATAGGGAGCGCCCGTTGGCCGCGACAGCAGCCGCGGGACCTCTTTGTTCTCTGTGCGGTGAAACTTAACACTGAAAACTATACATACAGGGACAGACAAGACCTACAAAGCGGGTAACACGGTACATTGAATCCGACGAAGGAACCGCGAGAGGAAATTTAACGTGGAAAACTACCAGTGGTAACAGAAGGTACGTGACAATAAAGAAGTTGTAATAATGTGGAAATCCTAGAATTATGGTTGTTTGCAGGTCACCGTGTTAGCCTTTTTTTCTTTTTGCTATACTTAATTTAGAAAATAGCAAGAAAACAACGACACCATTGTATTGTATAAGTGAGGATAGTGTCAAGCAATAAATATAGTGTATTAATATTATTTAACACCACACCCGAGTCCTTTATTCAAACAAATTTCTTGAAAAGGAGCCCCTGGAGAAAACCGCCCAGCTACCTCGGCTTGGACCGGACTAACCGGAGGAATTAACCGTTTCAGTATATTTTGGTTATATATTTTTGTGTTTGCGGATACCTTAGGTAGCAGACAGAAAAATTTCTGTTCGGAGCCGGTCAAGTTCGATTTCGACAACGTCAGTGTCAAAAAATTGTTTTAGAGGGGTGAAACGTCCAATTATGAACAATCCTGATGCACTATGTAGTAGCTCGACTGCAAGCTACATACATTGCAGCTCTATTTATTCTATCTGCAAGATGAACTAAAACTTTGTTGTAAGTAGCTCCCTGACTCTTATGAATCGTAATACCCTCTCCTGGAACTACCGGAAATGGTCTCCTATCAATAGTAATTTGTACGTTACGTCTGTTTTGAAATGTTTTGATATGTTTTTCAATAGGAGTCCATTGAGGTTCAGAATTATGAGGCTTTTTTCTCCTTGCTTGAGAGCCAACGTCCCTATTCGAAAATAGTATCCAAAGTGTCGAAACGGCTTCCTGACTTATGTCTACTGCCATTAAAAGTCAGTTGCACCATTAACGAGTCCATCGGCAGTGTCAATATTTACTATCAGCATATATTTAGCCGATGTCTTTAACGTAAGTTTTGTGGGAAGTCCTTGACATTTTCAAATTCTTAATTGTATATACAATTGTCTGTTTTTGTTGTTCACTTAGAGAGTCAGCCTTAATAAGATCATAACTTCTAGAAATATGCGCTTGCGTCGAAATCTGTGCTAAACGCTGTATATTATACGCGACAGCTTTCTTATTAGACCAAAATAAATGTATAGCATCCAAAGGAACTTCTATATGTAAATTGACTGTCCTTGATATCATTAAATCTATGTCTTCAGGATTCATTTGTCCAAAGCCCTCATACTATTATATCACCATAGAGATTATTTGGACTTAGATTAAAAATCAAACGGTCACCTACAAGTGGAAGTTGTTTTAAGTCACTGAAGACAATAATTGGAATACCACCAAAAGACTCTGTAGTTTTAAATATTTGTTTTAGTCTTGAGTCCAGGAAACGTAACATTTTAGAATTAACCATCAACACTTAATCTGCTTAAGGGACGAATTTTTTTGGACGACTGATTTACCGGCAAAGAGAAAAGGGAGTGAAGAGTATATCCTCCAATTACGAATGCTGCTTTACCTTTGGGAGATCTGGATTGGATCCAGGAAGACAAATAAATCGTTGTGTTATTGCCTGATATATTGTTTGTATCAAGCGACTTTTACCTACTCCCGCGCCACCTCCCACAAATTTATATATAACTTCTTTTCTATTTATCTTATATAGTACATGTTGGAAATATATCCGTTGCTTTTTATTCAGAGACCTTACGGATGTTAACAAATCCTCTACATTTACTAATGGACGGAGTTTTATTAAACGGACACCTTCACACTGATCGTCATTTTCTTCATCGTCTATATTAAGTATATTTATGTCTCTGTTAATTTGTGGCACAGCCAGAGCTCTAAATTCTTTTTTTTTTTTTGTTAATTTTTATTTATTATTATTATATCCAACACAAGCCAATGTAAAGTAAAGAAAAATAATGTGCAATTATACAAATTTAATTATCTAAAAATGCTCTATACAATTCATTTTACATAATATATATACTAAAAAAAGTATACTATATAACATAATATAAAAAAATTTACATCTTTGATAAATTATATTCATTACATCATACGGCATTCCACGTCACTATATTCACTACAATTCACTATATCAACTGCCAACATGTGCCATTAAAGATACAAGAGACAAAAAGAGAAAAATAGTCCAGACCAGAAACCTAAGAATTAAAATATGCAATCAATTTTTTAAACACGTTTATTTAAAAAGAGAAAGATTTTACAATAGTTCGTTGGGAAAATTGTTACAGCATCTGGCAGAACGTACTAGAAATGACTGTTCGAAGGACCCTGCAATAATGAGAGATATTAAAATAGAAGGACTTCGTGATTACCGTAAAAAGCTAATTCTACTAACTAAATGTTAATGTTCAAAATTTAATAATTTTAAAGAGATATATTAACAGTCTAAATTTTAGGAAATCATCAAAGTATACTTTCAAAAGTAGCGAAACATACGGTGATATGTGATTCCAAACACGAACTTTAAATACAAACCTAGCAATTTTATTAATAGTCAACTTTGTTTTAACAATATTATATAGGTGGCATCCAGAGATTACCTCGAGACAGTAGTTCACGCGGGACATAAGTAGAGTATGTGCGATGTGGTATTTAACACGACTAAGAAGATACAGATTAAGGTTGTATAACTTTCGTAAGATAAAGCATATGCTAGAACAGATGTTGTCCACATGATAGCTAAAATTTAGTTTGTCATCAAGAATAAATCCAAGGCAACTCATGGAATTTACAAACGTAATAGCATCGTTGCATATATGCAGATTTAAATTAATCGAAGGAAAGTCACTCCTAGGAGAACAAAATAGCATGGCTTTAGTTTTTTGTGAATTGATGCAGAGAGAATTGTCAACCATCCAAAAGTTTATACGAAACAGGGAATCATTAATTCTGCATTTTAACTGAGAGGAAAAAGTAAGCTCAGAAAAATAAAGTAGATATATATCATCTGCATATCATCATTAGTATAGAGATTAAACAGTACAGGGCCAAGGACGGAACCCTGGGTGACTCCCAATGATACATTAGCCATGTAAGAACATGCATGATCCAAAGCAACATATTGCTTACGTTCAGAAACATATGACCACAAAAGCTTACATGCGCTTCTGAAAAACTTAAAATTGTAGAATAGTTTGTCAATTAGTCTTGCATGTGGAACCCTGTCGAAAGCTTTGGTCAAATCTAAGGAGACTAGAACACAGATTCTTCCTTTATTAAGATTTTCTGTTATTAATTCCGTGAGACAAGCCAACAGGTCTTGTGTACCACGCCTACGTCTAAAACCAAATTGGCAATCATTAAGAAATATTGGATTATAAGAGAACATTTTAATTTGATCTTTAATAATATGCTCAACAACTTTAGAAAAAGATGCAAGAATGCTGATTGGTCTAAGATTATTTATATCAAAAGATGTATCTTGTTTAGGGATTGGTATGATTCTAGCCACTTTCCAATCTGTAGGAAAACAAGATGTAGTAAGTATAGAATTAACAAGATGCAACAGACGATGACCAATATAGGGAAATAGTAATTTAATTAGTTTGATTGAAATGCCATCCATACAAACAGAGCAGGAAGTAATTTTTTGAATTGCACGAAGGAGGGTATGTTGATCGATGTTATAAAATGAAAAATAATCTTCACCATCAAAGAATGAGGAAAAAATCGGTGCATGTCTTGTGCTAACTAATTGGTTTTGAATGAAATAGTTATTAATTTCATTTACATCAACAGTAACTGGAATAATTTTCTTTTCAGTGGTTGCACCTTTACTACACAACACATTCCATATTTTCTTAGAGGAGGCATTTTCAAATAGTTTAGAATAATATTCTTTCTTTTTTATTCTAATTAAATGCTTACAACAATTACGCAACTTACAGTAGATAAGCCAATCTTTTATATTCATGGTGTGCCGATAGTGTTTATATGCAATATCTCTCAAAGAGCGCGCATATTTGATGTCAGGAGACATCAGTCGTTAAGAAACTGAAACATGACTACTACTAATGACGGAGGGACAAACAGGAATAAATTGCATGAGGTCGTAAAAAAGTTGATTCAAAAAGTAAAGTTGGTAGTTTACACAATTAGAAGAGTATAGAGAAGAAAAATCAGTATTCAGAAAACACATCACAATGCCATCAATATTGGCTTTATTAAAGTTGTTGAAATAAGTAATATTTTGAAACAAATTAATTGCACATGATATAGAAATATAAATTAGAGAGCGATGTGAGATACTAGAAATAAGTATTTGAGATTGATTTAGCAAACTGACGTTATCACTAATTAGAAAAAAATCAATAAGTGACGTCGACTGATATTGAATGTTAACATGAGTAGGCAGGCAATTATGAACATAACAAAGGCCATTTCTACGACAAAGTGATCGCATAGCCATAGATTTATGTGGTTGCAACATATCACAATTGAAGTTCCCAGCGATTACTATATTTTCGTATTTTGTTAAAATATCTTCATGATACCTCTCAAAAGTGTCAATTTCACCTCTTGGTAAGTAAACTACACCTATCAGCAAATTATAGTTATTAAAATTAAGTTCTATAAAAAGAGACTCGCAAATATCTTATTCCATTACCTTATGTATAATTTTATACTTAAGATGATAAGAAATATAAAAGCCAACAACACCACCCCGCGAATTCATTCGTTCATTCCTACAAAAATTAAAATTATGTATAGAAACTGCATTGCTGGATTCATGTTGCCTAAGCCAGGTCTCGCTGACAGCTAAAACATGAATATAATTTGCATTAAGTATATTAGATATTTCTTCAATCTTAGATGACTGATATGAAGGATTTATACTTTATATGAGCAATTTTTAGGTCTCTGCTGGACATTAAATCAAAAGCCATGAGAAAATTATAAGCCATGAGTATCAGAGGCTCTAAAATGTGGCGACACGTTATTAGCACAGTAACCAAATATATAGCAAAACATGGTTGCAATTAAATGTACTCTATATAAATATCTAAAATGATAATGTAATATTGAACATATAAAATATAATACAAAAACCTAAAAGAACATATTAGAGCTCATAATTATTATTCTTATTCCAATTCGCTTATTTTAATATTCACAAGTAATTTATGTTTATTTCCGTTGGAGATTCATAAATAAATTACTGTTCTAAAAAGAAGTAACTTTAAGTATTGTTGTTATAATCTAAAAAAGTGGAATAATCAAAACTTTTATGAGAGCCACCAACCAAGGTAACAAGTACCTTAGGTATATCGCTATTAATGATTTTAAATTTAGAGATATGTTTATTAGAACGAAGCTTACGGCATAGATAATGTATTTTATTGCACATGGGTGTTAAATGTTCATTCAAGAAAATCCTAGACTGTATTTCATTAGCAATAACATCACAAAGTTTTAGATCACGTTTAGCAAAGTATTGTTTCAAAATCAAATCCCTAGTCGTAATATTATTAAATTTAACAAGAAGATCCTTTCTACGTACATATAGACATTGTTGAATATCAGCTGATGAGATAGTTACATTATAGTCTGCAGCAATTTTGATAACAGTATTTTCTGGACTCTGAAGTGCCAAAGGAAGACCAGAGATAGGCCAGAATAGGTCAGACCTGTTTAAGCGCTTGAAAAGAATGTTATTTAATTTTTCCAGAATCTTAACTACTGCTTTGGTCGATTCCTCAGACTTCATTATAGCACCATCCATTATGGCTATTTTATTTTCAACATCCGATATTTTATTTTCAGCTTCAGAAACTTTTGCACTAATGCCAACCACAAATTGTTGGAACTTACGATCGAAGTTACAGTTGATTTCCTAAATAACTTTTTTTAATTGTTCAGGTAGAGTAGCAGAGCTAGAGTTGCCCTCACAGCTAGTGCAAATAAAGCGCACATTTTTATAACGTTTCATTAAAGAGTGATCCTCTGCAGATACGTTCACACATTCAATATGATGATAATCAAAGCATAAAGTACAGCAAATACTAGGTTGATTACATTTAAGTGCCTTTTCACAAGTTGCGCATGAACCAGCATAACTTGCCATGATAATAAAGTTCAATATGTATCCCACCAAAAATTGTAGTACAGGCGCCAAAAATCAATTTAGTACAAGTGAAAATGAAAAAACAGCTGACAAAAAACACGATGTTATGCACTTTATATTATTAATTGATTTTATATTAAAAAGTATTGCACTTTTCTTAAAAATTGTGTTATTATATTATGAAAGAAAGTTTTAATTATTAAAAACGTAATTTTTATAATTAGATTGTGTAGTAGAAACAGTCAAATTTATTAAAAATCTCCGCAAAATAATTTTTAGCAATTGCACATGTTAGGGTTACCGTATTTTTTTTTTTTATTTTAATACCTGTGATGTAGCAATGTTGTCTTGTCGGGTTGGTTCATTTTCAGAATTGCCATCGTTATCGTTCTGAGTTTCCTCTAAAGCGTTTTCCAATTCGTTTACCAAAAATTATTCAAATTGTTGTTGGTTTGTCATAATCAAGTCTCTATGTGAAGAACATGTTTTTTCGTTGTCGTTTTCTAAAATGTGTGTTACGCCACGGAAAATATATATATATATATATATTTGTCTGAAATAGTCTGCTCTGGATATATCTATATTTGATTTTGCAAATCTTCATTGTATCAAATTCAAGGTCATAGGTCAGTTTTTGTGGTAGATATAAAGGTTTATGTTGATTGTCTGTTAATCGACCACGCCAATTTCAGGCACATCAATGGATGGAATAACTAGGTATTCGCGTAACAAATTTTAAATTCGAAGATCAACTTTTATGGCAGATATAAAGATTTATATTGATTTTGGGCGTGTATGTTATCCGACCACGCCCATTTTCGGCACATCGATTAAGCTAACATTTATAGATGTACATACCAAATTTCAAGTTTATGGATTAATTTTTGTGGCAGATAAATAGATTTTTCTCAGATTTGGGCGCGTCTTTTAGCCGACTACGCCCATTTTTTACACATCAATATAACTATAAATATGTGCAGCAAATTCTAACTTCAAAACTCAATTTTTGTAGAAGATAAATTTATTTTTGTTTACTGTGGGCGTATTTAGTAACCGACCGCGCCCATTTTAGGCATATTGATAGATGGGATATCTAAAAATACGTGTACCAAATTTCTAGGTCATAGGTAAATTTTTGTGGTAGATATATAGATTTTTGTCGATTGTGGGCGCGTCTGTTAACCGACCACGACCATTTTTAGCACATCAATGGATGGTATAACTATGTATTAGCGTACCAAATTTAACGTTCGTAGATCATCTTTTGTGGCATATATTAGGATTTATATTGATTGTAGGCGTGAAAGTTATCCAACCACGTCCATTTTCGGCACATCGATGCGACTAATATTTGTAGATGTTCATATTAAATTTAAAGTTTTTAGCTCAATTTTTTTGGCAGATAAATAGATTTTTGTCGATTGTGGGCGTGGCTCTTGACAGACTTTGAAAATTTTAAATAGCGATCTGCGTGCAAAAACTAGAAGTGCCTGTTTAAAATTTTAGCTCAATATCTCAAAATTGACGCCCGTGAGAATGCCAAAAACAGACAGACACACGGACGCACGGACATACATATCTAAATCGACTCAGTTTTTGACGCTGATCAAGAATATATAAACTTTGTAGGGTCTCTGATGCCTCCTTATGGGTGTTGCAAACGGAAGAACAAACTTAGTATACCCTCATCACTGAGGTGGAGGGTATAAATATGCGACATGTAGCTTGCGCAAAAATTGAGATAGACAGACAGGAGGAGAGATGGACAAACGGACATGGTTAAATCGATTCAGATTTTGATTGTGAATCGATCGGTATAAGTGAAGGTGGGTGCGGCATTTGCCGTTTAGGAGTTACAAACATCCGCACAAACTTAATATACCCTTTTCCACAAGGTGGTGCAGGGTATAATAATAGGACCTTATATGTGGAGGGGTTCTAATTATGGTCTAATCCGGTCCATTTTTTATTGTGGGTGTGGGTGTAGTGTGCCTACAAAATAGTGCACACTTATATTCATTTAATTTAACTTTACTTAATTTATTTTGCCTACTTAGGCAAAAAGTAAAACTATATCACTATCGATTGTGTTTATTAATGTTCTTATTAATATATGTTATTTTTAGATTTAAAATTATAAGCAATATTTAAATGTAACACATAGCATAAATGTATAGCTTTAAAATTCACATGAAGTAAGCATTACCACACATAACTCAAAATAACCTAGTTTAAGTTTATGCTTAGTAATCAGTTCATTGTAGTAATTTTAGTATACAAGAAATCAAAATAAACTAGACTAAAAACTCATAACGAGGTAGTCTCATTGACACTGACAACATTAATATATCAAGCATCTCTGCTGGATTCTGACGTTGCGCGACATTTGATGTTACAGTACTATACACTCCACATATATTACACACACTTTCATTACATGGCGATCCTGCCGACCACGATCCTGAAAATTTTTTTTTATCCTGAAATTTTTCATCATGCCGATCCTGACGATCCTGTCAATTTTTTTGATCCTGCAGACCATGATCCTGATAAATTTTTCAATTCTGTAGATCACGATTATGATAAAATTTTCGATTCTCCAGAACACGATCCTGGCAATTTTTTTTGATCCTGCAGATCGTAATCCTGTCAAATTTTTTTTGACCATGCAGACCACGATCCTGCCTAATTTATTACCATAATAGAGGACACAAAATTTGACATTCTCAGCCTCAACTCCATTTTAACATGTAGTGTTAGCAGAGTCTTCGTCTTGTTTAGTTAATTAATTCCTCGGTAACACTTTTAATCGGTCCAAGAAAATGAGAAGACGCAGGAATTTTTTTTAAAATACTTTTTCTTGCTGTTAATGTTCGTGTGCAGAATATAAAAAATATTTCATTTTACCATTAATATAAACTTACATACACACATTTAATGCAACACTTTTCTTAAATAAGTTCAACAGTTTCATTTTTTGAAATGAGTATTAGAAATGAGTATTTCATATGGACTTAATATTGATGGTAGTGATGATGTATATTTGAAAAATGTGAAAAATTAATATCTGGCGCCTGGAGGGGTTGAACCTAGACCGGTTTCGAACTCGCCCTCATTCTCTCTCATCAGTAGGCGCTTTAGCAGTTCAGCCAAATCCACTCTTGCAAATGGTTGTTTATATCAATTATTCACACTTTCAACATCATCACGAACCGTACACCATTTTAACAAATTAAGCTTCATTTTGTTATATGTAGTGAAAGGATGGGTTACCGTATTAAATCTACCTACTTGCCAAACTTGGTTTGTTTGTACTGAAGTAGTCGTAGCTTATGTTTGAATACTGTCAAGCCCTGTTATTTTTGTTGATGTTGATTTTTTTTCTCTACATAAATTCAGCCTGGTCCTGCGTAGTATATATATTAGTGTTTGGTGCAATAATATGTATAAGTTTTTGAAATGAGTATTTGAATTCATTTTCATTTTTTCATTTTTTACCAGTTTTATGTTTACATATTTCGTATGGACCAAGCTACATTACTGCTACAAACCCTTATAAAATTTTAAACAAACTTGAAGAAAACGCCCAGTTGTTGGTACAAAAAAGAAACTATTAAAAGCAAACTGGTAGAAATAGAAATCAATTTAAAAACATATATATCAACTTGAAAGTAACTTTTGAAGAACTACTAGAAAATTATAAAATGGCTTTTAACATGGAACTTGCAATAAAAACCATGCCCAATTTCACAGGAAAATTTGAAGGAGTAGAAAGCTTCTGCAAATTTATTGAAATTCTTTCCAAAAACTTATCAGAAACTGGCAAACAGATTTATTGGAGTTTGTCTCACACAAAAGGTGAAGGCGGCTATAGGGGTGGACCAGAAACAAAGTACTTTAGAAGAACTCTATGGTTCAATAAAAAATTCTTTTAAAAGTCCGCAGACAATATCAACTTTACATAACACACTAAACAATATTCAACAACGTGAAAGTGTTGAAAATTTCAGAGATAAATTAGTCGGTCCGATTGCTCAGTTAAATGACTTACAAATTCAGCAATTAGGAAATACAGCAACTGCAGCTAGACGTCATCGCCAAAATGAACAACTACTATGCCCTCACGGTTTTTAAAAATGGAATTGACAATAAATATAAGCAAACTCTATTCGCTGCACAACCCCAATCGTTGACCCAAGCAGTCAATTTAACTTTAGAATTAGAGAAAGACCATAGCTTCCACCGAATTTCGATTCGATGATGGATAAACTGACCTCAAGATTAATTTGCTATAGCATTAAATAAAGGAGATGATATATTTAAAATTATGGATGAAAAATTTTTAAAGAAAAAGTAAATAAAAGTTACAAAAGATTTGTAATAATGCCCAAAAATTTAATATTATATTGTATAAAGACCCTCAAAAGATTAATGACAAATTGACTCAATTTAAATTAATAAATGAATATCACAATAGTCCACACGGCGGACATTTAGGAGTTAGAAAAACTCAATTAAAACTCAAACAAAGGTATCTATGGAAGAATATGAATAAAATAATAAAGCACAATTGTACAGATTGTAAATCTAATAAACAAATAACACATGTCAAAGAACCACAAATTATAACAAGTACAACTACAACAAGCTTTGAAATAGTAGAAATTGACACTGTAGGACTAAGGACCATGTTCAAAACAAATTGCAGTTCCCGACATTTTTATATTCACCAGATACAGATATACAAATATTTTTAAATTTATATACGCGCAGTTAAAAGTCAAAAGGCCCATAACCTATTATAACATACAAATGTTTTATTTCAATGTTAAAATTAATATAATCTACAAAAATATTGACATAAAAAACTATGACTAAAAGTATTATTACATTAAAAACAAAAACTATATAAATTTCTTCATTATTACATTAACTAGTGTTAACAGGTGCAGGGTATAAAAATTTCTTACATACATATTTTGAAATTTTTGAAAATACAAGTAGGTATAGAAAAAGCAGGGTATAATAAATATTTTTATTTTCCAAAGATAAAAATTAAAAGTGGTCGAAAAAAAAACTATTTATTTATCAAAGAAAAAATTAAATTGAATAATATATCAAGTGGTGTAGGGTATTTGATGGTCGGGCTTGACCGACTATAATTTTGTCACTGGTTTTTGAAGGTGGAATAATCGAAATCGAAAAAATATTATATTCATCAAATCCAAATTTAATGGACTCCCCGCCGACGTATTTACTTCAAATTCGTTTAATACACTTCTCGTACAAAGGACACTATTTGTCATTTTATTATATTTACACAATTACGAGGGCAAGCAGTTCAAATGTTTATCCGATCGGTTCAAACTTTGGCACACCCCTTTCTGGGTGTATATGGATAAATCAAGACCTATCAGATAGATAAATTTTTATCAAATGCTTGACCATGCCCATATATATATATATATATATAGTTTATGTTGTCGTATACCATCCAGCATAAGCAAATGAATAAAATATATTTTGTCTGTACGTCCATCAATCAATTGTCAATTTGGCCAAAATGTGAAAAAATTTGATCACTTTAATAATTGGTGAACAACTTTTGGACCGATTAAAATTAACATATTTTATCAAAATACTAAAAAACGTAAAGTAACTAAATTTGACTTAGGCCAGATTTTTAATATCCTCAACATCTACATACAAAAGGGGGCGTGCCAGTTACATCATTACACCGTCTATTAGCATATGCATTATGTTTCAGCATGTAACTGGAGTTTTACGCTGAATAGGTTTTTTCTAAATTGTGGACGTGTCCACAATTTTTACACATAGATAGATGGGATAATTATAAATATGTGTATCAATTTCAAACTTCATAGCAAAGGTTTTATGGCAGATAATTAGATTTTTGTTGGTTGTGGGCGTGGTCTTAACCGATATGGACCCATTTAAATAGCGATATCATTGCAGATATCTCTGCACAAAACTTTAACTCAATATTTTTACATTTAGGACCGTAGGAGTGCCAACATTAAATGGACACCCGGACAAAAGGACATACATGTTTAACCGACTGAGTTTTTAATGCTGATCAAGAATATATATACTTCGTAGAATCTCTGACGTCTCCTTCTAAAAATTATTACTAAATTTAAAACTTACTCGACAGCACTGTACGACAACAATGTAAAGATCGATGTCGACGGTATCGTAGATGACGAAGAGGAAGAAAAAATGAATTTAATTTAAAATAATGTAAATAAATAAAGATATGTAATGGACAACAATATTATATTGCCGTCCTGCCATACTTTAATAGTGGAGACATTCAATAAGTCGATTATTCTAATTGGTACCGTCACCGTGGTTAGGTGGCTCCCTATTTCTTCAACGTTAAAAATAGTTGGATTAATAATTTCGGCTTTTGCCAACATAATAGACAGTACAATGTTACTCAAGTGCATAATTACCTCCGCATTTCTGGTCATAACCAGCTGCCACAAATTGGTTTGAGTTTTCTTATCCCCCTTTCCCTGCAACAGGTTTATTCTTTCTGTAATCTCGTTAATTTTTCCCTGCATAATACTATTTATATTTCTTTGGAGGTTATTATTTTCTATTATCCTATTTTCATTATTTATAAAAAACTTGTAATCGTCGTGGTCTGGGGTTCCTGCAATAAATTTTAGTGCGGAGCCCAAAAAGTCCAAAGACCTGGCTATTCGTCTGTGCGGCTTTAAAGTAATCAGAAGGCGTTGTATTTCTGTACTTTGGTGTTTCAACTCGTATGCAAGTCATTCACCACTAATCTTATGTTACTAAATCTTGTCACTATTTCTAACAAGGCTCTCTTTATATCTGTCGATATTGATGCAATCGTAATGACAGAAGCGAATTTAGAGAACTTGTCCAAATACGTTAGGAAGTGCTACTTGGTCGTTATTAAAATTTTTGTTTATTGTGGGTGTGTCTGTTAACCGATTTTGCCCAATTTCAATACGGAACAGCGAAATTAAACTAAAAATAAGTGTGCCAAGTTTCAATTTGATATCTCAAAAATTACGAACGCGAGAGTGCCAACAACAGACGGACACACGGACGGACATGTCTCAAACGATTTCTCTTTTCATGCTGATTAAGAATATATATGGTTTGTGGGATCTCCGACGCTTCCTTTGATGTGTTGTAAACGGATGATCAAAATGAATATACCCTCTTCCCTAAGGTGGAGGGTATAAAAACTAACTAATGGTTAAGGACCAATGAATCTAATAGTTTGGTAGATTAAGTAAGTAATTTCTTATTACGTTAATTGAGTCAACGGACGAATCACATAAAAAATAATTGTCATTAAATATTTACATAGGACTCGGGACGGACCGTGTGTCCGTCTGTTGTTGGCACTCTCGCGTTCGTAATTTTTGAGATATCAAATTGAAACTTGGCACACTTATTCTTAGTTTAATTTCGCTGTTCTGTATTGAAATTGGGCAAAATCGGTAAAGAGACACACCCACAATAAACAAAAATCTCATCATACCTCGAAAAAATTGTATCTTTAAAAAATTATATATCGCACAATACTATGCCTATCAAGTTATAATTTGGTATATATATAAGAGATACCGTTATCCAACACTATGCCAAAAATGAGCGTGATTGAATAACGCAAACGCCTATAATTTAAAAAAAAACTATTTGCATAAGTACATGAAATAGTCATATACATAAATATGGCAATAGAAACTTATTTTTTAGAGGATTTTAAAAGGTGGAGGGTATTTAAGCTTCGGTCTTAACCGAACTTCTCTATCTTGTTAAATACTCGACTCTTTTTATTACGGACATATTTCAAATTAGCATTAAACCAAACTGGACAAATATATATAATTAGAATTGCATCGTCTGATCGGAACAGACACGGAAATTGCGAAAGATAAAACATTGTAAACATAATTTAAGCACTCATCAACATTATTGTAGTCCAGGTTCCACGCAAAAGTAGATAAAACATTACATAGTTTACTATAGTTAGTTTTGTCATATTGAAGGTAATGTATTGTATCTCGTGGTCTATTGATAAAACCACTACCGAACTCAGCCAAAATTAATAACAATGTAGGATGGTAATGATCCTCAGGCTCCACAAAGGGTAACGAACGCGAAACCATTATATTAGTGTCACTTGGAAAAACAAATCCAATAATTTATAATTACTATTATAAATTGAATTAAGTTGAAACAGAGAAAGTTCACAAATCAAATCAAAATACTCATTAAAAATAAACGGATATGTACTAGGCGTAAAATATAAAAGATATTCATTAAAACAACACATGACATTAGGTAGGTTAAAATCACGTTGAACAATTAACTTGTCAATATTCCTCAAACTGCGAAGTATGACCTGAACCATTCTAAGATGTTCTAAATAAATTGACACATCATATAAAGGTGGAATGTATGAACACGCTATATATAACTTAGACTCCCCATGTAACACACACACAAATAAACTCGATATCAGAGGACGCAACTAACCTTGCAGGTAAAGAATTATGTACAGCAACCAGCACACCACCTCCTTTCTTAAGCTTTCTATCAGCTCTAAAAATCGAATACTCAGCAGAAAAAATTTCACAATCGTTAACCCTTGGCTCTAGCCAAGTTTCTGTAAACACCACAATATGATGTACTCAGCTAACGGACGCCAAAAATATATCACGAAGCTTGGTATTAAGCCCACGGACATTTTGATACAGAATAGATGGCTTACTACTTAGTTTTTTGACAATGCAACAGATTGATTCAGTGTAACCGGACCATTGCACTTTTTACGAGGAATAAACTCCTTTACAAGTGCACCATTGGGCCAGGAATTCTTATCAAAAAAATATCAAATGCTGATGAGGGAACTAAAATTTTGAAAGAACAGATTTCACTATCTTGAGGAGGATTGAATTTAATTATAGTTATTTTAGAAATAACAGAAATTAATTTACTACGGACAATATGGTTCTTAATCATATCAATTGAGCTTTTTTTTTTTTTTTTTTAACGAAGGGAAAAGCGTTGAAAGCCTAGTCAGTGTGGGACCTTCACCCACTAAAACCCCTTCAACGTCCGACGGTAGATCTCCTGGAACCACCGTTAAGTATTACGTCAGGAGAACCGTCTGAGCCTAAGCTCACATCGTACGTTACATGTCGGTCATTGTTTGTCTATGCCGCTCCAATGTTCTTAGGTGTTTCATAATATTGGCAGCCACACCTTCGATACATCTCCATACGCCGCTATCATTTATTATGCCTCTTGCAATTTCGTTACGCTAAGTGGCTCTATAGTCGCCTCTCTTATTTTGGATCGTTCTATTTCGAACCTGGGGCACCTTAGCAAAACATGTTCTGCTGTTTCATGTTCTTGGGGGCATACTGGACACCACGGCTCATTATCGTGTCCAAAACGGTGCAGATAATCACGAAAACAGCCATGACCGCTAATGATCTGCGTTAAATAATGGTCTAAATGCCCGTGCGGCCTATTCGCCCAGGAATCAATATCAGGGACAATTTCATGTGTCCAACGGCCTTGTTGAGACTCTTGCCACCTATTTTGCCATTCGATAACTTTGTTTAATTATACTTTGTTTTTCTTCCTTAGCAAGCCTTCTATTAAGTTGTTTTTGTATAGCGTATATCTTAGCTGATTGTCGAGCCAAGATATCTGGCGGGAAAATGCCCGATAAAGTCAGCGCGGCATCCAAGGATATGGTTCTGAAACCACAGCAGACTCTAAGTGCAGTTACTCGGTACACCTTATTTAAGTGCTTGCAATAACTGGGATACTTTTCTAGAGCATTACTCCATACCGGTGCGGCGTACATCGTTATAGATGTTATCACTTTGGCTAGTAAAAGTCGTCTTGGTTGCCTAGGTCCACCAATATTTGCCATCATATGTGCAAGTGCAGAGTATGTTTTGTTTGCTTTGTTACACACTGCTGTTATATGCTGCTGAAAGTTTAATCTCGCATCGATATATACTCCCAGGTATTTAACTTTTTCCCCTGTTGTGAGCTGGTGTCCGTCAATATTTAGCTCTATCACCTCCTTTTTTTTCCTGCTTGTAATTAATACTGCCTCAGTTTTTTGTGGTGCTAACTGTAGTTTATGCTCTGTCAGCCATTGCTTGATTTTGACAACACTGTTTGTACACATACGTTGGACATCTGTTAGTTCTTTCGCAACAATAGTAACAATGATGTCATCTGTATACCCTATTATGGAAACACCTGGTGGTACTGGCAATTTAAGTACCTCATCATAGACTATGTTCCATAGTAACGGGCCCAGTATCGAGCCTTGTGGGACTCCCGCTATGATATTGTACACTCGAGTGCCTTCATCCGTTTTATACATTAGTGTACGGCACGAAAGATAGTCCTTTATAATCCGTTTAAGGTATGCAGGGACTTCTTTTTTGATCATGGCATCAATTATATGGGGCCAACTAGCAGAGTTAAATGCGTTTTTAATATCTAGAGTTACTAAAGCGCAATATTTTTTATTCCCATTTTCCCAACGTTGACCTTCGATCGCTTTTTCAGCAATATCTTTCACGTGCATTATTGCATCAATAGTGGATCGACCTTTCCGAAACCCGTATTGGTTATCTGATAGAGCATTCGTCTGCATAACATGGTGTTCGATTCTGGCGTATAAGATCTTTTCTAAAACTTTACCTAAAGTATCTAGTATACAGAGTGGGCGATAGGAGCTAGGGTCACCTTCGGGCTTATTTGGCTTAGGCAGCAAAACCAGTTTTTGCCTCTTCCATATTTTAGGAAATATACCACTTTTTATACAATTATTATATACTTGCCAGAAAAGATGTGTATTGTGCAGGGCTGCTATTTTAACGGCTTCCATAGGTATACCATCCGGACCGGGTGCCTTATTATTCGCAAATTTATTGACGGCGTCTTTGATTTCATCATATTCTAAATCTTTTAACCCTTGTGTGGTTAGAGGCGTTTGCGTATCTACAGTCGCATGTCTGGGGAAGAGTGTTTCAACTGTTTTTTGCATAAATGTCGTATCAGTTGGTATGTTCCGCTTACAACATTTAATTTTAGCCATGACTACTTTATATGCACCGCCCCATACATTAGAGTCAGCAATATCACATAGTTCTTTGAAGCATTTACTCTTACTAGCCTATATCAATTGAGGTGTTAGATGCAAATCGCGAAATAAAAGTAGATTTGCGCGCAGGAATCACTACCAATTCATTACCTTGAGACAAATGCAACGGTGCCGCCAACTTAGCAGACGACACCGGAGGAACATCAGGATAATTAACAGAAGTAGCAATACTTTTACAATTTTAGGAAACTGGAGGTTCCAATAGAACATCAGCCACTGGATGAGACAGGGTATCAGTTGTAGGATAAGGTGAAGCGTCAGCCATGGGACTAGATGAAACAACGGCTGAAGCTACAGCCTGAGGCTTTGAGGGAGAAATAGGCGGAGAATCGGATGATGGATTAACAGTTACAACAGGAACATTACCCGATGTAAAAATAGAAGATTCTTCTGAAGTACATGAAATAGAAGATGGTGGACTAACAGACAAAAAAGGAGATGCAAAGTCTGGAATCGGTGAGACCTGAAAAGCTGACCGACGATTAGTATTAGAAAAAATATCACCACTATACAACAATTTACAATTATTAAATAGTGATTGATATTTTATAAGCTTGTCCATTGACTTTTTGAACTCCTTTTCTATATCAATAAACGCACGTTACGTTTGTTTAAACGATTTGTAGAATTCTACATCGGCTTTTTTGCATTCAGGGCATGCCCGACGCAAACACTTATTTCTATTAGTGATGTGATCAAAATCACGACCACTAAATCCAGCACAATTTGGATGCGCTTGACGATCACATAATCAACATAAAAGGAAACTGTCATGTTGCGTTATCTTACATTTGGGATAACAACAATCCATAATTAAATTATGTATAGAAGTTCAACCAGGAAATCCCGAGAGTACGAGTATACTACAAAAAGTAACTGAGATTCTGTTAAAAAAAACAATTTCCTTAACAGAATTATTTATATAAGCAGCAAAGAAAAAATAAGAAAAAAATGTAGATAGGGAAAGAGACAATTATATTCACCTCAATAAAAGAAAATAACTACAACCACAAAGAAATGACCAGCCAAAGCAAAAAATTTCACAATTAGACAAAGATACGATTCCCCAATTATGCCCACTTCACTTCACGATTAAATCACAACTTTCATTAAACAACTTAATTAAAAATTGACCACTTCGTTGTAGAAAAGCAATAAAATTTGCAAAATAGTCAGAGACAATGCAAAGCACGTCAATAACACACTAGAGTTACCAAACTACTTTATTCACAAAGCCTCTCACCGAGGCAGGGTACGGAAAAGGTCTGGAATAGATAGGGTTGTCTTTTTTAGTCTTCACCTCTGCAAAAACTCTTGTGTTGTGTTATCTGAGTTTGCAAAGGCATACCAATTTTTTCCTAGCATGTTCTCGAAATCGTCATTTACGATCATAGGGGCACGTGATGCCTTGACCGCAATATTGTTGACCCTATTTTTGTAACCTAAGCAATTAAGTTCGCTTCCACAGTGAACGGTACCTTTTCCAACGTCTATTATGGCGTTAGTTTCTTTTAATAGATCATAACCTATTAATAACCGTCATATTCGTAGAGGTTGGGAAGCACATAAAATGTCACTAATTGGCAGATGCACCAGTGTCTACTAAAAATTTTAAAGTTTTTCCGTTCAATTTTTTGTAAATGAGAGGTGGGTGGGATCTTGCCCTAAAATAAGGAGTGTTAATATTTCCCAAAGTGTTATAAGGTTCTTCCCGAATACTGGGTGTACTGACTACGTTTACCCTTTAGTTTCGCGATGTGCTTTTACTATTATTAGTTCTTATTCTAAACGTTGATGACCCTGGATCAACGTCCATGGGGGTTGGACACTCATAATAATTAATGTTCAATGTTAGGAATGTTGAATGGATGATTATTAACATTAAACTGATTTGCATTGTCCATATGGTAATGGCCATTTATTAAGCTATTGTTATGGTTCCTATATGTGTGGAATGCTTGATTATTATTACGCAAGACTTCTTGACGAGTATTGTTAGGTCGATTCGACCTACTTGTGCCTCCTGAGGCAAATATTCGAGCGAACTCGTTTCGCCGTTGGTTGGTCTCAAGCTCCTAAACTATGGCCAGGACTGAGGGTAAATCTGAGGGATTTGAGGAAAACAAAATGTCACAAAGTGGTCGTTTAAGAACGGAAATGAAAACTCTAAGTCTCGTGCCTTATCGTTTAAAGCAGCGATTACTGCCTCGTTATCAGTGTGGGCCATTCTGTTTTTATTGACTATCAAGGTCAACTGTTTGTCTACCAAATCATAAAATTCTGAGATGGATTTATTGCCCTGCCTAAGAACACTTAATTCATTTTCTAAGATGTTGTAAAGACGAAACGTGTTTGTTGCAACACTTATTTTCTTGGTGGTGGTAATGATGGTTGCGGTGGCGGGTGTGATTGCTATTAGAGAATAGTTACACGCGACACAGCGCAACACAACACGCCACGGTACAATTATTGACACTGTTTGCCAGTGTTTGCTTTGAAAGATTTCACAATTTCCTCTCAAATCACAACAGCTTTTTACCATAGTTTTTTTTTTTTTTCTTTTTCAACTTATCTTATTTATTGAATCTACAATAAGTATTAAAATCTTAACCTATCTTAGTCTAAAGATGACTGCCTGTGCAGTCACCTCCTAAATGAGGTGGAATTTAATAAGTTTATTTAATTTATTAAACTCAAGGTTACTTTTTTTTTTTAACGGTCATGATGCTCTGTCAAGGGAAGAGCGCGCGCCAAGGGATTTGAATGTTCCATTATTTTAGTAATATATTTTGTAGCACTGTCTTTAATCGCATCTTCAATTGTAGGCACGTTTAGGTCTCTATGTATATTAGCGTTTGTTACGTACCATGGGGCGTCTGTTAGCATCCGTAGGATTTTCGATTGTCGCCTTTGTAACTTTGCAACATTGGAAGCGCAGGCCGTTCCCCATAATTGAATGCCGTAAATCCATATTGGTTTTATTACTGCTTTATAGAGTTGCACTTTATTGTTAAGGCTTAATTTAGAGCGTGGTTTTAGAAGCCACCATAATTCAGTAGTTTTTAATTTTATTTGCATTATTTTACTACTTATGTGGTGTGACCAAGTCAGACGGCGATCCAAATGTATTCCTAGGTATTTGACGTGAGTTTCCTGGGGTACTGTTATGCCATATATCCTTACTGCTGGGCACGTTTCCCTTCTAAGAGTAAATGTGACATGCACGCATTTACTTGGGTTCACTGTTATTTTCCACTTAAGAAGCCATTCTTCTAAGGCTGAAACGTGGTTTTGTATTTGTTTGGATGCCATAGCAGGATTTGCGTGGTTACTTATTATTGCTGTGTCATCAGCGAAAGTGAATGTCTGCGTCAGGTGATGCGTTGGCATGTCTGCAGTGTATATCAGGTAGAGTGTAGGCCCCAGTATACTGCCCTGGGGAACTCCTGCTAAAATGTTCCTCGTAGTAGATTCCCAATCGTTGATGCGAACTGAAAAAGTCCGACCCGTAAGGTAACTTTTTAATAATGCATGAGTATTAGGCGGTAATTTGCTGAGGATTTTTCGTAAGAGACCTTCGTGCCATACTTTGTCAAAAGCTTGAGATATATCAATGAATAGGGCTGAGCAGTACTCTTTAGCTTCAAACGATTTCCTTATGAGTTCAACAATTCGGTGTACTTGTTCGATTGTTCCATGGAATTGTCTAAATCCAAATTGGTGTTGCGGTATTATGTGGTGCGCATCAATGTGAGTATTAATTTTGTTAAGTAATAATCTTTCTAGAAGCTTTGACATAATCGACAGTAAGCTTATGGGTCTATATGATGTTACTTGAGTACTATCTTTTCCTGGCTTTGGTACCATAATTATGATGGATTTCTTCCAACCTATTGGAAAGTAGCCTGTGCGAAATATGGCGTTGAAGACGTATAATAAAATTTTTATAGCGCATTGTGGCAGTTCGCGAATCATCTTTACTGTGATATTATCATATCCTGGCGCTTTGTTTATTTTTAGGTTATTTATAGCTTTTATTATTTGGGGTAGAATACCTGTGTTATTATTAAAATCCGACAATTGTTCGGCGATCATACTATAGCTAGTGCGCGAACAATTTCTCGGTGACGGTATATCCACCGAAAGATTATTGTTGTTGGTATTGGTAGTTGTACTACTGTAGGGCGAACTATATGTCAATACATTATTACGAAAGGGTTGTCGCACTGTCATCTCTTCCGCCAATATTTCCTTGCGCATTGGAGTTGTAAAATTGGTATTGCTGCTTGAGTGATTTCGCAAAGGCGGGATATTATTCACTATATTATTGTGAAGGTGTCGATGCGAAATCGGCGCATTTGTAATGTTAATTCCATTTGGCTTGAATACACTTTCCAAATAGTTTGCAAATGCCTCACATTTCTCATAGTGGCTTCTTGCCCATTGCCCATTTTTTTTTCTGATCGGGCAATCGGTTTTAGTAGGCGGATTTAGATTTTTTATGCCTTTCCATAAGTTGTTTGGTCCTCTGGTTTGGAAGTTTAAACTTCCGAGATGCAACTGAAAATTATGCTCTTTTATTTCGCGGAGTGCTTCCTTTAAATCCCTTGTACACTGTGCTAATTTTTGTTTTGTATTCGGAGATCTATGCTGTTGCCGTTGTCTTCTGAGATTTCGCTTCTCTTGAACCAACTTCTCTTTAATGGTAGGGCATTTGTAACCTCGAGAATTGTTGTTTGTGGCAGTGGTTTTTGTTGTTGCCATTTCAGCAGCTGTTCTCATTGTTCTCGTAATAAGCTTAATTGCATCATCGATTTCTTTAGCATTTCGAAGAGGAATATCATACGGAAGATGTGAGCTTATATATTTCTTATATTTAAGCCAGTTTGTGTTACGGTTGGGAATTTTGGTTGGTATATTCATTGAAGTTTCTGGAGTTAGATATATTTCAAGGAGAATGGGCGAGTGATCCGATGAAAGGTCAGCTAACAAGGTACTTGTGATTTGCTCCCGTCTAAAACCTTTTGTCACAGCAAAGTCGATTAGATCCGGGATTTTATTTAAATCACTGGGCCAGTACGTTGGTTGACCACAAGACGCAATATCAAAGTTGTGTCCATATATTTCTGCGTAGAGTTGTCTTCCTCTAGGAGAAATAAGTCTTGAGCCCCAATATGTATGTTTGGCGTTAAAATCACCTGCTGATATAAATTTCCCGCCTAGCGTGGAGAAATAGTCATGAAATTGTTCTTGAGTGATGGAAAATCGTGGCGGACTGTAAACGGAGGATATTGATATATTGGGCGTGAATTCCGTAAGGCATACTGATGTTGCTTGCAGGTATTCTTTAGAATAATTGAGCATTGGATAATGTTTAATATTTCTTTTCAAAATGAAAGCAGTACCTCCACATGCTCTGCCATTGGGGTTCTGGGTATCATAAATTGTATAATCCTTTAGTTTAAAGCCATTTTTATTGGTAAAATGAGTTTCAGAAACTAATAATATGTCTATATTATTTAACTTCATGAAGTTGTCAACTTCGTCTTTGTGCTGGCTTAGGCCGTTTGCATTCCAATGGCAAATTTTTAGAGAAATCATTTCTTACTCAATAAGGTTTGGAGTAAAAGGTTTTGATTTTTCAGCATATCTTGCATCATACCTTGCATACTTGTCATTATAGTTTGCATTCCCGTCATAAAAGTTTGCATGTTTTGAATTAACGAAGCTATCGATGTTTCAAGGGGGTTTTGTTGCACTTGACTATTTGATTTTACTGCCTGTGCATATGTTACAGGTTGAGAAGTATTATTAAAAAGTTGTTGTTGGGAACAGATATTATGATTTAGTGTTATTTCAGTTTTGTTTTGTTGGTCCGCATTAGCGTTGTATGTATTAGCTGCGCGCTTGGATACGTTAGCTTGCTTAATATGTTTATAGACGGGACATCCACGATAATTTGCGGTGTGGTCACCTCCACAATTACTACACTTTTTGCCTCCTTGTTGAGCCTTGGTCATACAGGTTGAACTATGGTGTAAATCTCCGCAAATTACACACACAGTGGGGAGTTTACAATAGCTTTTTGTATGGCCGTATTCTTGGCAGTTTAAGCACTGGGGTGGATCTTTGCGTTTGTATGGTTCTTCTACAACAATTCTACGATGGAGTAAGTAGCGTAAATTATATATGGGGTGGATTTCCCCTTTTTTGAGTCTATTTGCTTCAAAGGAAATTTCTACACGAAATAATGGTTGGGGTACTTTTTGTCTGTTTAGGATGTTGTGCACGGATTTCACCTCAAAACCTTCCGCCGTTAACGCTTCTTTTATTTCGTTGGGTGAAACATCACTTTCAATTCCCTTAATGACCACAATTAAGCCTTTGGCACTTTTCAGTTGATACGTGTAGTATTTCCTCTTGGTATCATCGAAAAATTTAATTCCAATTCTATAATTTTTTTCAGTATAAAATTGTACTTTCGTTTCCGAAATCGTTCCCCTGATAAAGTTGACCACGTGAAATTGGTCTTTTCCGACTAATTGGGCCAATGAATTTATAAAGTTGTTGTTAATTTTTTCTCGTACATAGACTGGGGGGGGCTTGTGCTCCTTCACTGGTGGTATCTCTACCTCAGCATTATGATCTTTATCAGCCAATATTAGGAACCTATTTGAGGAATTTGGTACGTCATCGTTCATGTGCAACTTTGACATCTTAGAGGAGTTACCCTTGGATGGGCTTGATTTTCTCTTAATGTTCAAGTAACGGTCAATGCCTGTTTGAATTGTAGGTTATTTATTGTCCATTTTGTGAGATGATTTTTCAGTGTATAATTTTTCGTTCTGAGACGCATTTAGGCTGGAATCACTTACACTGAGACCTTTATTTATATTTTTAAACGCAAGGCTTGTTGCTGGATGTTTTAGTGACCTTTGCATTTTCGAAGAGCGCTGGAATGGATCTGCACCACTCTCCATTGTTTACAAGCATTAACCGAAAGCACTTACGCCTAGCTGAGCTATGCAAAAGCCAAGCTCAAGCTGCGTTGGTGAAGCACACAGTTTGTTATACCCTTTATGTATGTACTGTGTTGCCGTTAATCCTTTAGTTGTGTTTTTGTTTTGTTTTGAGATTAGTATATATGTAGATATAGTATATAACAAGACTAACTGTATGGTTTCACAATTTCATTAAATTGCAAAATTTTAGTTAGGTTCTGCACTTTAGGATTATATTGCCAATTTTTACGCTTTTGTGAAAAAAAAAAATTGTTTCTTACTAGATTTATTTATTTAGTTCCTATGTTTTGTGTATATACAGATATTTATAAGTCACAAATCACAACTTTAATAAATATTCAAGTTCGCAGAGTGCACAACGATGTTGACTCGACGAGTTTTTTTTTAATGATATAATTTGAACGGAGTTAAAAATACGTCGTTAATAATTACAGTCAATTAGTAGCAGTATTGTTGTTGTTGGGCGCCATTCTATTACAACAAAAATTTATCAATTACAACAGTTTTACATTTTTTTTTTTACATTTTTAGAGTTTTTAGAGTTACAATACAGTTTACCAGTTTTTTTATTTTTTTAATTTTTTTTAAATTGTACAAATTTTATTTTACTGGATTGTTAAGTGAATAAGTGCCAGTAGTAAGTTTACTTTACACCAGTTTTACACAACAGTGTACAGTTTACAGTTTATTTACAATGTTTAATTTTAATTTAATTTTACAGTTTTGATTTTACATATTTTATTTTTTATTTTTCTACACGTTACTGGATTGATCTGGTTCAGTTGCCAGTTGGTTGTAGTTACGGTCACTTCTTAATTTTTTTTAATTTTACAGGTTACAGTTACACTTACTTTAAATTTTTCTCTTTGTATTCGGCAGGCATTCACTTTAGAAGGATCTTTTCAAAGTTACAGTTGATCATTTTTCTCTTTTGTATTCATTAGGCATTCACTTACAAGGATCTTTTCCGTACCGTAGGACATATATTTGAAATATTATTATAAAATATTTTTTTTCGTAATAAAAAAGTTAATTTTCCGAAAAAGGAAATAGGTTGGGCGCCAGTTAATAATTGCAGCGGTTACAGTGGATAATTGATAAGTTTTATTATTTGATACTTACAATTACATTGACAACTCACTAACGACTCGACGACGGCCGAGTGGTTTACTTCTATTTAACTATGTTTTGTCAAGCTGCAAAATGCTTATATTGCAGCTTGACGAAAATAATTGGCACACTCATTTTACATACATATTCATATTACCGTACTTACAATCGCAGATATGCTGATCATGCATTCGCCGATTGCAAGCTTTCTATGTAATTCTACGCTTAAATGTAACTACGTTAAATGCCTACTTGACGAAAATAATTTCCAAACTCATATTACCGCACTTGCAAGCGCAAAGATGCTTATCATGCATTCCGCGATTGCAATTTAAGGTAAATTTAAACGGACAGTGGTTTTTATTTTTATGAAATTTGTATGAAGAGGAAAATATTTTCAAAATTCAAAATTCAAACTACACCAAAAATTGTTGTTTTAATTAAAACTTTTTTATCTCCTTCACTTTATAAGCAATTCCTTTTTTTCTGTGCTATTATACAAATTTGGTAGCAGCGTAAACTCTTTTTTAAGCTGGTTATTTATCTATAATGTGCCTACCTACATTGCCTATTTCTTTCTCTTTTTTTGTTTTATTGCGAATTTTCTTTTGAATTGATATTTGTTTACTATATTTTTATACCCTCCACCTTAGGGAAGAGGGTATATTCACTTTGATCATCCGTTTACAACACATCGAAGGAAGCGCGGGGGACCCCACAAACCATATATATTCTTAATCAGCATGAAAAGAGAAATCGTTTGAGACATGTCCGTCCGTGTGTCCGTGTGTCCGTCTGTTGTTGGCACTCTCACGGTCGTAATTTTTGAGATATCAAATTAAAACTTTGCATACGTATTCTTAGTTCAATTTCGCTGTTTCGTATTGAAATTGGGCAAAATCGGTTAAGAGACACGCCCACAATAAACGAAAATCTCATCATACCTCGAAAAAATTGTATCTTTAAAAAATTATATATCGCACAATACTATGCCTATCAAGTTGAAATTTGGTATATGTATAAGTGGTACCGTTATTCAACACTGTGCCAAAAATGGGTGTGATTGAATAACGCAAACGCCTATAATTAAAAAAAAACACTATTTGCGTAAGTACATGAAATACATAAATATGGCATTAGGAGCTTATTTTTTAGAGAATTACAAAAGGTGGAGGGTATTTAAGCTTCGGTCTTAACCGAACTTTTCTAGCTTGTTTAACCTCACACTAAGCCCGACATTGGACATAAGAAAGTATTACTTGTTGGCTAAATAAGTGCTACATTATCATCATCAACCACTATTTCTCATTAGTTACTATCAAAGAATAGGAAAAAAACTATATTTGGCTTAGACGGAATCTTTTTATATACCCTTCACACTTCCTGCCCGTCTCTAATAGTGTATGTATTATGTGTTGGATTGTAAACTAAGTATAATTTTTTATAAATTGTGGCCGCGTCAGTCATAAGATTACGCCCATTTTTGGACATATTAATGTACATACATAATTATAAAAATATTTGTTAACTTTTATTTTGTTGGAATATACTTTGTTATATATTACTTTGCAACGTGTATGTTATAAAATTCAGTTATCATATACAATATCCTTGACTTTATTGTATTGTTTGTCAATAATTTTTCATTCTAAAAACTTTTTCGTTTTGAATCAAACGTTTGTATTTCTTGTTTAAATAAAATAAAAATATTTGTTTTTTATATTAAACGTTGCACAGTTTTATGAGATTATAAGCTTATGTGCAATTATATATTAAATAAATATTGTCTAATTTAGAAATATGAGCGCGCCTGTTGTGCAAATTGATAAACTGGACGATAGCAATTATAATTGCTGGCATAACCACATAAAAAGCGTTTTGGTTCATGGTGACTTGTGAAATATCGTTAATGGCAAATCAAAGAAGGAAGACCAAACAACTACTGAAATAATTTCTAATCTGAAGATGAGAAAACTTTGGCGTCAATAAGTCCTGGGTGTTAAGTCAACACAGTTGCTGTACATCAAGGACTGCCAAACATCAAAGGAAGCGTGGTTGAAATTGCAACAAGTGCATTTGCCGCAGGGACCACCACGTCCCCCCTCTAAAAACCTCGGCTTTCCACGTTACTCTTCGGTACCTCAGCAATTGTCACTAGGCCGCCCCGAGAGAATGTTACCCGCTCTTGCGGCAAATAAAACAACATCTTGTACCGCTTGTGGGGTGGTTTTTTTTTTTCAATAGTGGGCACCAACTGTCGAACCACTTCTCCTGGTACCCCACCCGCAAACCAACAATGGGGTGTTTTGGCAGACCTAGGGTCGCACGGGCAGTTCGACCTACCACACACAGGGTGACGATGATTTTGGTGTTTTGATTGGACGGGCCGCACGCGTTTTTCAGCTCGGACTGGCATCGGGTATGTGGAACCTAACGTCTGGCGTACGTGTACGTGTAGAAGGGACAAAGACGGGACAAGACGTGGACAGAAAATTATATAGTATAGTACACAAACACTGTAGTAATAAGTAAGTTACATTTTAATATTTTAAAACATCAATATACCTTTGTTTTTATTGTGATGATTTTGTGAAAATTTTTATGTTAGTCGTTGAAGTAAATTTTAAACAAAGGTATCAACTTTCTGTTAGGAAACTTTTTTTTATGAAATCCTAATTTTAATAAATTTGTAATATAATAAATAAAGATTTCTTTAAATTTACTAAACGCTCCCATTTTTGGGGGCTCGTCCATTTAATTAATAAATCGTTAGTAGTGCCATTAGGCATGAAATCGATTTAGAGGATTTTAAAGAAGCGGAGCAACTGAATGTAATTAAACGGAAGGATTTGAATCAAAATAGTAGAACACATAGGAGTGTGAAAAAGCGATACGGTGCTGTTTAAATCTGAGTGATTAACAGAAAGAAGTACAAGAAAGAAAGTATTTTGTATTTTATTGTATTCATTAAATTTATACATTATGAATTTGATTGAAATTTTAGAATTGAATGTAGATGAGTTAAAAAGCAAACTAGAAATTTTAGAGTTATCGACGGACGGGCGTAAAAGTGAGTTACAGACAAGACTTATAGACCATTACAGACCTAATGCAGTGAATTCTCCATCCGAACATGATGAAGCTACTGGTGTTTTGGTAGATGAAAAGGAAATATATGCAATTTTACTTTGGGAGACATCGAAGAATCACTAACTTCTTTTTGTGGAACTGACCATACAGACATTCGTCATTGGATCAGTGAATTCGAAGATAATGCCACAGCTGTTAAATGGAGTGATTTACACAAATTTATTTATGCCAAACAGTTGATGAAAGAAGCGGCAAAGTCTTTCATTCGAAGTCAACGTAATATTACTAACTGGAAACTGAAATATTACATAAATAAAATTAATATTGAAATGGAAGTGAAATTGATGTTGGAAAAGAAATAAGAAGATGAACGCAATGCTCCCAGTAAACTAGAGGAGAAGGCTTATGAAAAACTTAAGGTTGAATTTGAAAATATTTTACTGAAACCACACATAAAAATGAACAAATGGAAAACTGATCAATAACAATGAACAGAAAAGGGAACTTATAAAACAATAACAGGAACAACTAAACAGAGAGTTTTCTTAAATTTACTAAATGCTTCACATACGTATGTTTCGGCGGAACGACTTTCTTCGGGGACGGGCAACAGTCAGGCCGTTGCCGCCTACGACGATAGGTCGGGTGGCTTCCTTTACACGTGCTGAACCACTGGGACCAGGGACGCTATTCTTTTTCCGGTGCCACGAATGCTTGCCATTCGACTTGGTGTCCTTGGTTGGTGTCCGAAATCGAATCACCGAAACAGAGAGAGCCCTCATAGGCTGGCTTCTTACCTAACAAACGCTGCTAAATTAAATGTATTAATTGTATTATTCATCAATGAGTAATACTCTACAAACTTCGACTTTGGTGCAATTTCAAAATTTTCCAGACAGGCCTCCAGGCCTTTAGGAGTTATGACGGGCGACACAGTACGATCTCCTTCAGGATGCATGCGACTTGATTTCCTTTGGGTAGGCACGTACCCACTTCCAGACCAATGTCATCTGTACGGTCTTAGACCACCTCTGGTGATTTCCGAATACCCTTCTAAAAGATTCGGTGACCTTATACTCCTTGTACCCGCAACGTTTTGGTAGCTCAGACATAAAGGTACTGCCGGGGCTGGTGGTAGGATCGGAAGGGCGGTGGCGTTTCAGCTCTTATTCCTGGGGGTCCTCGCCTATTGAAAACGTGCGCTTACAAAAAGCTGCTTTAAAGATCCCGCCAGGATAATCGGGCATCTGCGCGTATTGGTGGAAGCTTTCCTCCTCCATTTCGAAGCCGGCACCTCCTTCTACCAATAAACTCTCACTAAGAGGCGGCTCGTTTGCTGGGACTTCCGGTGAGGAAACATGGAATGGCGGCGTCTCGAACGATGCACCAACGATACCGTCTCTGGGCTAGGCGATACCTCTTCCAATTCGAGTGTTGCGCTCGAGATCCGGGCATGGTAAAACATCTCGCCAGGAGTCACGAATGCGCGTCCTTTACATCGTAGGGCTCTCGGACCACGACCAGGCATTTGTGCAGGTTTTTCTGGTCTGAAAACGGCTGAATGACTTTGGGAGAAACCGCATCGAGGGCTACCGCCTCTCATTGAGCCCCCCAAAGTCATGACTCGTCGCACCTTTGACTGCCACTGACGGACTCGGTCCCAGTGGTCGCTCATATCTACCCAATAAGCGGTTTTGATAGATGTTAATTCTGAAATGATAATAAATAAAAAAAATAACATGGGTTAAAGAAAAAGATGGGGATTTACGCCTCAGGATGTAGTGTCTGCTTTGGTTTTGCACGGCTTTGCTTAGATTCAATTTAACGATTTTCTATGCTTCCTGAAGACGTACTAACGCTCCCGGAGATTTCACATGTGCAACTGTGCCTGTCGTCACATCATCGAAATAGGGAAATAAACATAGACTGGGGTGTACCCTCTGTAATCAGCAACTCTCGTATTGACTGCCAGCATTATCTCAGGCAAATACTCGTCCCATTTCCGATGATCATTGTTCCCCAGCTGAGCAATTATGGTATTGACGGTTCGGTTGGTACGTTCCATCGGGTTTTTTTGTGGGGTCTAGTGCGCTGTGAGTTGATGCTTTATGACAATCACCTCTACATATTTCCGGAACACCTTACTGGTAAACTGGGTACCGTTGTCAGAGATTAAAACTTTAGGTACGCCATACCGGTCTACAATTTCCTCACGCAATATTTGTATCAACCCTTCTGAGGTTGCCTTCCGTAGTGGAGTCAGTTCGACCCATTTTGAGAACTTGTCTACAACCACTAAAAGCATCGTATAGCCATGACGAGCCATGATAATCATGATAAGGGACCTACGAAGTCTTTTTGTTTATTCGCCTTATATTTCTGGCACGATTCGCACTGAAAAACGTAACGCTTGATGTCCCTATACATTCCTGGCCAATAGTACCGTTTACTTATGCGTATCACGGTTTCCCTAATGCCAAGATATTCTGCTGCTGGTTGGTCATGGTTCTCGTGTAGGAATTGTTTCTTTATATCAGTGTGCACACACAACTTCCAGGAAGCTTCGTCTTCGTCGTGTGCGTGTGTATTCACGTGTCGGTAGAGTTGTCCGATGACCCATCTATAATCAGCATACCTCTGAGGATTTGTTGCCATGTCCGCCACACGTTTGCGGATCCATGGGCATGTAATGTCTGGGATAACCTTGGGTACCGTCTCAGTTGTGGTAAGATGGCAGGTTTTGACGGGCTGTCGCGACAGGGCGTCCTCCATTACGTGTTTGCCGCCAAGTCGATACTGCACGGTAAACTGGAATGGCTGCAACTCTACCGCCCATTGAGCTAATCGCCCCGGAATTCAGCCACTTTAGTGACTAATATGAAGTGGTACCCCTCTAGGTGCGGCCGCATTTTACGCACCAACCGCATTTTACGCACCCACCGCATTTTACATATCCCAAATGACCGCAAAGCATTCTTTCTCCGTCGTGCTATAGTTCTTCTCGGCCTTATTTAGATGTCTTAGATGTCAGGACTACGCCAGTATCACTCGCATCGGTTTGCAGCTTGAATGGTAAAGTCCAGGCATGCTAATACCGGCGCCTCGGTTACCCTTTTCTTGAGAGTCTCGAACGCCTGCATTCGCCCCATTCCAATGTTTGCCCTTATTTAGTAAAGATGTCAGCGGTTGAGAAATCACGATAAAATCCGGCACAAATCTCCTGTACCACGACGTTGCGCCTAAATAGCGCCTCAACTCGCGTACATTACCTGGAGGTTTTATTTGGGCTATCGCTGCAACCTTTTCCGGATCAGTCTTAATGCCCTGGTCCATCGTATGGCTCCAAGTCAGGACCAATCCTAAGATCTTCTGGAATGTGGCAGGAGCGGAATGTAGCATCACCTTCCACTGGTACAACCCGCGCCCAAACATTGTGAAAGCGGTGTACTTTTTACTGTCGTCTGCCATTGGTACCTGCCAGTAACCATTTTCCAGGTCTAGATTGCTGAAATACCTCGCCTCTCGTAAACGGTCTAGTATGTGTGAGATGCGCGGTAGTGGAGTTCGGAGTGTTTATTTAACTGCGGAAAGTCCATACATACACGCCACGACCCGTTTTTCTTCTTAATCAAGGTAACTGGAAAGCTATAGGGACTGCACGAGCGCTCGATGCATCCTTTCTCCAGTAATTGATTCACTTCTGCGTTGCTGATCGTTTGCATGGAGGGATTTCGTATTTTTATCGGACGATTGTAACATGCGTATGTGGTTTTCGCCAATGTTGTTTTTTCTCGACACATGCTGGAATTTCGCTAATTCATCGTGGAGAAATAACGATATTAACGTTTTGTTCGTCTTCGCAGTATGAGGTATTCGGTATCGCCCCTGTTGAAAATAGCTTTGCGGTGTCCCTTAGTTTGATGATCCCGAAACGACTAGGGTGGCTCATATGTACTGTTTAGTGCCGGTTGGACGACAGTAGACCTTTCAGCATCATCATTAAAGTTTTAGTAACCGACACCTTTACTCCCACACTCCTACTCCATCCACTAACCAGGGTCATCACCTGAGCACAATTTCGCTCAAGTTCAGCCCTTGACTCCCCCTTGACGATAAGCAGATTGTTGTTATGAAACACGACTTGTTAAATTGCGCTTGTTTGTATAGATATTAACTTGATCGTTTATTAATAAAAAACTGTTTTAAATATTTTATACAAAGAGTTTAATATGGCTGCTCAATCTAACCGGCTGTTTTATTCGGTTTTCAACTCCAATCATAATGGCATGACGAAGCGTTTCTCTCCCTTTTCTTTGTTTTGCAGGGTTGTATTTTATAAATTAATAAAAAACAAAGAAAAGGAGAGAATTTATCAAGCGTATCATTAACATTCCCCCCCCGGTGAACCCTTAGCGGCAGGGGATTCACAAAATGCTAAAGCGGCTAGCTTCGATGCCGGGCGGTGTATGCTACCTTGTTTGGTTTTTACTTCAGCGGAACGCATTTGCCCATCCCTGGCCTTGTAGATCTTGGTTATGACACCTTTGATCCATTGTCCTCGAGGTTGGCCCGGATCTAGTACGATCACAAGTTGGCCTTCTTCGAGAGGTGGTGCCTTGTCCAACCATTTTCTGCGTCGGATTAGTTGGGGTAGGTACTCAATCACCCACCTTTTCCACAGACGGTCTTTTAAGTTTTGGGCTATTCTCCACTGCTTTCGAAGACATGGTTGCTCAGTATTATTGCATGGCGTCTGCGTTGAGTTCAAGCATCCCAGTAGGAAGTGGTTAGGCGTCAGCGGTTCATCGTCCTCAGATGATACGGGTAAGTCAGTTAAAGGGCGGCTGTTGATAATATTTTCGGCCTCAATTATCGCGCTCCGAAATGTTTCGAGTCGAGGAGCTTCATTTGAGAAGACTTTACTCAGAAGTCTTTTCAAACATTGGACCAATCGTTCCCAACATCCACCAGCACTTGGATTTGCAGGACAGTTATATATCCACTCAATTTTGTTACTAGCAAAGGTCCTTTGTATTTCGTCAATGTCAAATAACCGGCTTTCTTTGTTTAACACCTTTTGGGCACCTATGAAATTAGTGCCATTATCACTTCTGATTCGTAGAGGCGTGCCACGGCGGTTCATGAAGTTTCTTAAAGTTAGCACAAAGGAATCTGTGGATAGTTCATCTGCGATTTCCAAGTGTACGGCTCTTGTGGTGAGGCAAGTATAAAGAGCAACCCACTTCTTCTCACGACGGCGACCTACGGCTACGTAGAAAGGACCACAGTAATCCACTCCTGTGTACGTGAATGGCCGCACATATGGAGTTAGTCGGTCAGGCGGTAATTGTCCCATTAATGGCACATTAGGTTTTGCTGTATCTGTGATACAAATAGGGCATCTTCGTTTTATGGATTTAAGCAATGTACATATGCCCGGTATCCAGAAGTTTTGGCGAATTTCATTGATAACCAGTTTATCATTTTGGTGATGGCGTTTCGTATGTATGTGTTCTACCATAAGATGTGCCACATAATGTTCTTTAGGGATGATGATAGGGTGTCGTGCAGTTAGAGGTAGGCAATACGCTGCATCAATTCGTCCATTGACCCTTAGAACATCGTTTTCATCTATATATGGCGTCAACTTATAAATGCTGCTCGTTTTGGGGATTGACTTGTTTTGTTTCAAATTGTCAATTTCATTTCGATAAAAATCCCCTTGGGCTAAGCGGCAAATTGTTGTTTCTGCTTTCACAATTTCAGGAGCTGTTAACTCCCCATTTTGTCTATGCTGTTTGTTTGATTGGCAGTTATATATAAAACGCTTCATCCAGCCAATAACTCGTAACAGTTTCACGTATGAAGAGAAAGCATGTATCTTGATAACGTCTTGTGTTTTTATTATTAATAGGTGGCGTTTTATTTCTTCGGGATCTTCACCATGTTGTTCTGGCTCACAACTAAGTTTAGGCCAGACATTTGGATTTTCATATAAGAATTGTGGACCTCTAATCCACCTTGAAGTTTGACTAAAATCAATTGACGTCTTTATTTTAGTGGCCTCATCCGCCACATTTACCTCACTGGGTAGCCAATTCCATTGATTTGGTTCTGAGGAAGATAGAATTTCGGCTATACGGCATGCTACAAACTGTTTGTATTCGCGAGTTTTCGATTTAATCCAATGTATAACCGTTTGGGAGTCGGACCAAAAAAATATTTGGTTTGGATGCAAGCTGTGTGACTCCGTAATGGACTCCTTCAACCGACACCCCAGAACACCCGCCTGCAATTCTAACCTTGGAATAGTTAGGCCCTTTGGAGGTGCGCACCTTGCTTTGGCAGCAATAAGAGTGACATCTACTTGATGTCGAAAACGCACACGTAAGTACGCGACAGCGGCAAATGCACTAGAGCTGGCGTCGACAAATATGTGTAATTGAATGTCATCGGCGTGTGGTAGCATGGGTGTATAGCATCTGGGGACAGAAAAGTTTTCAACGTTACGGAATTGCTTCCACCATGCATTCCACTGAATGAATAGTTGATACGACAAAGATTCGTCCCACTTGAGTTGCATTTTCCAGGTGGCTTGCATCAAGAGTTTGGAAAAAATTGTGAAATTTGCCAATAGGCCAAACGGATCATAAATGGCCATTATGATTCCTAACATTTCTCTTTTGGTAGGTGGACGACGGCATTCAATTACATCCCGATGGATTTTTGGGAACTCTAGATGGAATTCCAATGTGTCGAGTGCTTTGTTCCAGAACAGACCCAGCACCTTGTCAGTTTTAGATTGGCGATTCATATTAACCATGTTAAGTTTGACCTCATTATTGCTATTTAATTGTGCTTCAACCCAAGCAGAGTTAGATACGAAATTTCGCAAAACAAAGCCTCCATTACGGTTTATCTCGATGGCTTCCTTCGTCACGTCTAGGGCTTCATTTTCATCATCGAAACTTATTACCAGATCATCGACATAGGTATTTTCAATGACAGCTTTGGACCCTTTTGGCATAGAGTCTGCATATAACATGGCATTTTTATTTTTTACAAACTCTGCGCTACATGGCGAACACACGGCTCCAAAAATCATTGACGTCATAACGTAAGTTTCAATTGGCATATCAGCCTGGCCATTTCGCCATAAGAATCGTTGTGAATTCTGATCATTCTCACGTATACGGACCTGCAAGAACATCTTCTCTATGTCGCCGGCAACGGCTATAACACCCAATCGAAATTTAAACAGTATGGGCAGCAGCATTTGTGCACATTCTGGGCCTTTTAGCAAAGCCGAATTGAGAGATACACCATTCACGCATGCAGCAGCATCGTAAACAATACGCAATTTATTTGGCTTGTTCGGGTTAGTAACACCAAAGTGAGGGAGGTACCAAGTACGTGGGTCCCTTATTTTACTGTCATCTGAAGACACTAATTTGGCGTACCCCTTCTCTATGTACATGTCCATTTCTTTTCTATAGTTTTTAGCATAATTTTCGTCACGAGACATTTTATTCTCGACCTTCAACAAACGTTGCTTAGCCAAGTCGTAACTAAATGGCATGGTGACTTCATCACTGCGCCACAACAGACCTGTTTCATAACGTGACCCTTGTTTAATAGTCGTTTCTTCAAGTAGTTGTTTGGCGCGGTGGTTTTCATCGGATTCAAGTACGACAGTAGTTTTACGAACACCAAAGTTTTCCAAATTGAAATATTCTTCCATCATTTTGTCAATTGCATTTATACGGCTTGCCTCACGAATGTGTAAAACCGTCGGAATTGGTTTAGCTTTGTTTCTCATCGGTCCAAAGGCAATCCAACCCAATTTCGTTTTGGCCGCTATTGGTTCGTTGATATTACCTTTCAAAGCCTTGGTGTACACACTGAGGTGGCAATTGTCCAATCCGAGCAAAATGAGGGGTCTCACGTTTTCATAACTCTCGATTGGCAGGTGTCGTAAATATGCATAGTCGTTTTTAGAAAACGACTGACTTGGCAAATTTAGGCTTTTAATTACATAAACATTTTTTAAATTATGGGCCTCGGCATCTTGAAATACTCCCTTAATTTCTGCAGATACCCTTTGCACCTGCTCGTTCCTGGTTTCATGGCCGTACCACTGTAGTGTCAAAGATGTGTTTTGACCTTTTAAACCCAATGTGGATGCTGCTTTACTATCAATTAGTGATATTGATGAACCTTCGTCCAACATTGCGAACGTAGACAGTTTTCCATCTGGCCCAGCTAAAACAATTGGTACGATTTTGAAAAGCTGTATCGGTGAGTCATTTATGCGGCAATTTAACAGATGATCGGGCTTTTCTTTGTTGACATTTAGAGTTGCATCTTGGTGAAGTAATACATTGTGCCTTTTGCGACACCCTTCTTTATTACAATTTTGTTTTTTACGGCAATTATTAAGACCATTTCGACAGGCAACCAAAACATAGGTGGTTCTCTTTTACATGTTTCCATCTATCATCAATTGTAAGAGACAGAAAATTTGTGCACTTTCGTATATTATGTTCACCACTACAATATGAACACTTTACTTTTCCTTGCGTGGAAACGACCTCGTTGTTCACCAAGACTCTGTTTTGTTTGACATTTCGATTCCCCTTTTGAGCAGCACCCGTGCTTGAACTCATGGTCATTACACTCACCACTTTTGCCACATCAGATAACCAAGATGAAAACATTTCTACGGTTGGATATGGTTGTATGTTTGCACTGTGTTTTGCCCACTCGTATTGTTTCGAGTAGGGCAATTTGTGCAACAATTGATCCAATATGGTTGAGCTTAATAGGTGGTGGTCGCAGCCAGCCGACTTAAATAAGGCTACCATATTTTTTACTTTATTCGATAAAACCATTACTTCACAGAGATTGTCTTCTGAGATAGACGACAGATTATTAAGTTGTTCTAGTTGGGATTTCACCAAAATCTCCGGACGGCCAAAATTAAACCTCAATTCATCCAAAGCCTTTGGCACATCACTCGGGTAAATAAGCAAAGACGTCACCGCAGCCCTGGCTTTCCCTTGAAGGCATTTGTTTAAACGTATTAAATTTTGCCTGTTGTTGTATGCAAACTCGGCCGTCGTATCCATGTAGGATGCATGGAAGATTGGCCACTCTTCGGGTTTTCCATCGAACATAGGCAATGGATGGAGGCTATAGTTGAAGTTACCATTACCCTGGGCAACACCTTGGGCAGGAGGGGCTGCGTGTTGAAGAGTTGCAGTAGTACAAGCATGCTGAAAAGGAATGTTTGTATATGGCTGATGTGGCGGCGTCATTACGTATGCATGATGGGGTGACATGGCTGCATATGCTTCTTGAGGCGGCACGGTTGAACGTGCTGGCTGAGGCGGCATCGTTGCATACGACGGCTGACGACAGGCTCGTAGGGGCGGCACAGTTGAACATGTTGGCTGAGACTGCATCGTTGTGTACGACGGCTGAGGGTTCATTGTTGCGTATGCATGATGGGGTGACATGGCTGCATATGCTTCTTGAGGCGGCACGGTTGAACGTGCTGGCTGAGGCGGCATCGTTGTGTACGACGGCTGAGGATGCATAGGTGCATATGCTCGTTGTTGAGAGTTTGGCAATTGACACATTTTGACTTCTTCAAATTGACTCGTGGCTTCGCTGTCATCTTTCTTGGGCTGTTCCTTTTCTATTGTATCGTGAATCAGGTTTGACTGCTGATTCCCCTTAGTTAAATCGAGACACATTTGGGCAGTAATCGAATCAATTCGTGTCTTTGTGTCCTCCCTGACATCTTCAATGCTCTTTTGCAACGTACTTACTGCAGACAAAATGGCCGATAGCTGTGTTGTAATTGACGACACTTCTTGTGAATTCGGCGAAAGTACACTAGTAGCTATAACCGTCATCTCTGACTCCTCCGTGCCAGAATCTTCAATAGTATTGATTGCCATGGCTGATTCATCTTCACCCAAATCTTTAGGTTTGGATCTAGTTATCGGCGGCATTATGTATTATTGATTAGAGTTTTATTTTGAACGAATAAAAACAAATGTTGTTATGAAACACGACTTGTTAAATTGCGCTTGTTTGTATAGATATTAACTTGATCGTTTATTAATAAAAAACTGTTTTAAATATTTTATACAAAGAGTTTAATATGGCTGCTCAATCTAACCGGCTGTTTTATTCGGTTTTCAACTCCAATCATAATGGCATGACGAAGCGTTTCTCTCCCTTTTCTTTGTTTTGCAGGGTTGTATTTTATAAATTAATAAAAAACAAAGAAAAGGAGAGAATTTATCAAGCGTATCATTAACACAGATCGTCAGCGTAAGCCATACACTTACAAAGTGGTTCCAGCTGCCGCAAGACGACATCCATCATAATTTTCCATATGTAGGGACAACATATGGACCCCTGAGGACACCCACGCATAACAGCCTTTTCCACTGTGCCATAAGGACCTACCGCACAGGCCCGTCTGTCGGAGAAATAAGATCTCCACAACCCCATTTCACGACATCCGATCCCCTGCAGCCGGTCCAATACACTACTCCATATCAGATAGTCAAAGGCCCCTTTGATGTCCACAAATATTCCCAGAACATAGGCAGACGAGCACTCAGCGTCATATTTTTGTGCCTCAATCCAGGCATTCTCGGACCGTCTTTTTGGTCGGAAGCCGTACTGGGCAGGAGATCACCTAACCTATCAACCATGACGTGCTCCAATACCTTGCCAAACGCAGGAAGCAGACTAATACCCCCAGAGGACTTCGGATCAGTCTTAACCTTATCAGGCGATTTCAAGAGCGTGGCGACGCGTGTAATCCTCCATTCACGTGGAAAATAGCCAGCCTCAACACACTTAGCGTACAGACAGAATAGATGGTCTGGAATAGCCCTCCACACTGCTTTGCACATTTTGCCCGTAATTCCATCTAGTCCAGACGATCTCCTTGATTTAAGGAGACACACCGCAGACGAGATTTCATCACGTTCCAGGGGTTGTGAAAGGGGTTCCTCATTCACAAATGTGTTAGAGGCATCCAACAGCCCAGGAAAGAATTGGTTCATCAGTCTGGTCATGCAATCCTGCCATCACCACATGGCCCTGATAGACGTAGCGCAGATGTGTCTGCGCCTCTTTAGTTTTTATTATTAACTTCTTGAACTCCAAGTGAGACCTTCGATCCTCCTCACCAAGGCGGTCAACGTCCGCAAAAGGCAAACGCCTGGCCCTTTGGTACATCCGTCTCTTACTCCTAACACTCCTCCTTTACCGAGTCAAAACAGGAGTCCACCAACTCAACCCTCTTCGAACAGTTTGTAATATTATAAAGAAGTTTAATTTGATTATTTTCGAATACTCACATTTGCTTAGGAAGCAAAGTCCAGTAGCATGGAATGCTATGAGTGGGTGAGTATCCTTATATTTGTTTATTTTTATAAATACTTACATTTGCTCCATTAGAGCAAAATCCAGTAACATTAACTGCTTTGTCCGGGTAAGTATTTATTTTTAATATTTTTAATGAGAATCAATTTGAGTAAATCTTATTTAAGGTTACTTTATTGATTGATCGATTATTTTACAATTACTTCTGTTAATATACTAATTCTACTTTTGTGTATGACCTACTTACCTACTTACTTACTATTTACAAATTGCTTAACGTTCAAATGCTGAACTTAAAAATAACGCTTACTATGCTTAACGTTTAAATGAGTACAAATATATTGCTTACTATGCTTAATATTTATTACATTAAAATTGTGTAGTACACTGCGTAAAAATCGTATAGTACTTTACATTAAAATTGTATAGTACACTACACCCTTACCCTAAAAAAAAAAAATATTTTTATATAAAAAGAAAAAAAAAATTTGTGTTTGTATAATATTAATTTGTTTTATACGGTTTCAACTCATTACTGTGCACTTCTTTAAGTAAATTATTAATTTCTATAACTGAATTTACTCCATTCTTAGATATTATTTTATAAGGTCCTACGTATGGTTTTTGATATTTTCTTCTATTCCTATTCCTTAATAAAACAAAATCACCTATATTTAAATTTAAAGGGTTGCTGTCGTTAATGTTACTATTTAAAGTACGTTTGCGTTTTTCTAATTCTATTAGCTTTTTGGCTCTTATTGGGAATACTGGAGTCTGACTTTTAATTCATTAGAGTAATCCTCCAGATTGTAAATTTTTTCGTTCGACATACAATTATCACTTGACAAACATGGTATTTTTCCAAATACTAATTCAAATGGCGTATAGTTCGTTGTCACATGTGGTGTAGTATTGTATGCAAAAGAGTAATAGGGTATCCATTTGTCCCAATTGTCATCTTCCGTAAATGATAACATATATTCATTTAACACTCGGTGGTTACGTTCTACTATTCCTTACGTTTCGTGATGGTGCGGGGTTGAGAAGATCTGTTGGATTTTTAGGAGTTCACATATGCTTTTTAGAAGCTCATTACCTTTATCGGATTTTAAGACTTTGAAGTGACCATATTTTAGAATAAGTTGTTCGACAATTGTTTGAGAAATTGTTTTTGCGTCTTTACTAGGTATTGGAAATGCGATTACATATTTTGTTAGTGCGCATTGCATCGTTAGAATATACCTGAATCCATTTGAAATCCTTAGGGGTCCTACTGTATCTATCTCTACTACTTCGAAACTGCTGTTTGGTGTTACAGTAATAGTTTGTGGTTCTTTAGTATGTCGTATCTGTTTATTTTCTTGACAATTTGTGCAGCTGTTAACAAATTTTTTGACCATTTTGTTCATGTTTTTCCAGACATATCTTTGTTTTAATTTTAAAAGAGTTTTTCTGATACCTAAATGTCCTCCTAGTGGACTGTTATGAAATTCGCCAATTAATTTATATTGTATCACTTTATCTGTTATTCTCTGAGGGTCTTTATATAATACTAGCTGTTGCCCGCGGTTTCACCCGCGTGGAATTCGGTTATCTTGCGGGATGAAACGTTGCCTATGCCCTTCCCTAGGTTCTGAAATTTTTTAAACCGATATTGCCCGATTTTACTTACAACCTGCCTGCAGACACCTAACACATGTGTATCAAATTTCAGCTCGATATCTCAAAAATTACGGCCGTGAGAGTGTCAGGAACAGTCAAACACATGGACACGCGGACGGACTGATTCAGTTTTTGATCTTGAGCAAGAATATATAAAGTTTGTGTTGTCTTCGACGCTTCCTTCCGAATGTTGCAAGCGGGAATTCCATATAAATGTTGCTCCTCTCCAGAACCTGGTGGTGCATATGTTCTTCGAATTCCATATAAATGTTGCTTCTATTCCAAATTCATTAAAAAATGGTCCGCAAATCCAGTATTGGCCAAAAATCCTCTCCAGAACCTGGTGGTGCATATGTTCTTCGAATTCCATATAAATGTTGCTTCTATTCCAAATTCATTAAAAAATGGTCCGCAAATCCAGTATTGGCCAAAAATCCTCTCCAGAACCTGGTGGTGCGTCTGGAATAGGAATCGTAACATATGCGCTTAGAATTCCATATAAATGTTTGTTTTATTCCAAATTCATTAAAAAAATGGTCCGAAAATCCAGTATTGGCCAAAAATCCTCTCCAGAACCTGGTGGTGCATGTGTTCTTCGAATTCCATATAAATGTTGCTTCTATTCCAAATTTATTAAAAAATGGTCCGAAAATCCAGTATTGGCCAAAAATCCTCTCCAGAACCTGGTGGTGCATATGTTCTTCGAATTCCATATAAACGTTGCTTCTATTCCAAATTCATTAAAAAATGGTCCGCAAATCTAGTATTGGCCAAAAATCCTCTCCAGAACCTGGTGGTGCGTCTGGAATGGGAATCGTAACATATGCTCTTAGAATTCTATATAAATGCTTCTTTTATTCGAAATTCATTAAAAAAATGGTCCGAAAATCCAGTATTGGCCAAAAATCCTCTCCAGAATGTGGTGGTGCATATGCTCTTAGAATTCCATATAAATGTTGCTTCTATTCCAAATTCATTAAAAAAATGGTCCGAAAATCCAGTATTGGCCAAAAATCCTGTCCAGAACCTGGTGGTGCATATGCTCTTAGAATTCCATATAAATGTTGCTTCTATTCCAAATTCATTAAAAAATGGTCCGCAAATCCAGTATTGGCCAAAAATCCTCTCCAGAATGTGGTGGTGCATTTGGAGTGGGACCCATAACATATGTTTTCAGAGTTCCATATAAATGTTTCTTTTATTCCAAATTCATTAAAAAAATGATCCAAAAATCCATTATTGGCCAAAAATCCTCTCCAAAACCTAGTGATGCATCAGGAGTGGTATTCACACATGCCGTTGTCAGATTTCCCTACTATTTAAATATTGTGAAATACTTATTGTGAATACTTAATTTCTTAATTGTCTGGGTACATGTGATGCAATGTTTGTATGGCAATATTACTATAAAAAGTGGGTACAAAAAGGGGTTATAGTGACATAAGTACAATAGTTGGACATATGGTCTCGGAAAGTTTTTTGTAGATATTGATATGTTCTATAATATTGTAGAACATTTTTTTGTTTTAACATCAATACTTTCCGCAGCGTATTCGATGAAAGATATTTTATGACTAATTTTTTTACACCTTGGGTTAGTAATAGTAGGAATGTCCAGGGATCCCCAAAATTTTTTGGCAATAAATATAGCCTATGTTACTCAGTGATAATGTAGCTTTCTAATAGCGAAAATATTTTTGAAATCGGTTCAGTAGTTTTTGAGTTTACTCGTTACATACAAAAATACAAAAATACAAAAATATAAAAATACAAAAATACAAATCTTTCCTCTTTATAATATTAGTATAGATAATATTTAATAATTGTTCTTTTTTATTTTTCTTTTGTTGCAACTTGTTGAATTTTTCTTTAAAAGCATTCTCAGTTATGAACTTGAATATCATATCATTCTTGTTCAATGCTACATTAAATATCTTTAATTTTTCTAATTGTGATGTCAGCTTCTCCATAATCGAATCTAAATTCGGAGGATTATCACTGCATCTTATTATTATATTTTTACTTTCTGTGTGTATTTTAACATTGTTTTTCTTGTAATGTTTTTAATACATTCAAATTTTATTTTTCTTAAATTGTTAATGTCAGAAATAGATGTGCAATCCCATATATGAAGTTGATCAGACTTCTGGGGGGTTGAACTATTCTGATTTTTCATATCGTTATCTAACTCAATATTTTTCAATTTTTGCCCTCTAATTACAACTTTTATTTGTCTTGGTATCATATCTTTTAGAGTGTCTGAATCTATCTTTATTCTTGATAATGCATCAGCCTTTGTATTGTTTGAACCCTTTTTATATACTATTTCAAAGTCGTAGTCAGATAACTCCATTCTTATCCTTGTCATTCTAGATGAAGGATTATTATGTGTAAATAATGATATTAATGGTCTGTGATCAGTGACTACTATGAATTTTCTTCCAAATAGGTAGGGTCTGAAAAATTTTATTCCCCAATATATTGCCAATAATTCTTTTTCTATAACCGATTTATTGATGTCGTGTTTAGATAATGTCGTACTGGCATAAGAAATTGGTAAATCATATCCAATTTCTCCTTGGGAGAGAATTGCTCCTAGAGCAAAATCAGATGCATCTGTAGTTAAGACAAACGTTTTGTTAAAGTCTGGGTATTGTAATATTGGTGGATTCATAAGTTTATTTTTTATTGTGTTAAATGATATTTCACATTCATTTGAATAAATGAATGGTTGATTCTTTTTTAAGCATTTTGCTATTTTAGTAAAGTCTTTAATAAATCGCCTATAATAATTACAGAGCGCGACGAATCTTCTAACTTCGTCTGGATTTTTTGGTGTTGGATAATTTTTTATTATTATATATTTTGATGGGTCGGTTTTTATACCATCTTTTGTTATTAAGTGTCCTAAATATACAACTTCATGTCGGAGAAAATGGCATTTATTGGCGTTCAATTTTAAATTATATTTTCTTAAGCGTGAGAAAACTTTTAAGAGATTATTGTTATGATGTTGCAAACTGCAACCAAATATAATTACGTATAAAAATGCATTTGCGTCTAGTCCAGATAGTGCAATTGTTAGCATTCTTTGAAAACTATTAGATGATATTTTTAAACCGAAGGGTAACCTTTTAAATTGGAAATGTCCTTTGTCAGTGGAAAATGCTGTTAATGGTCTAGATTTTTTATCGAAATCAATTTGATAAAAGGTCATATCCAGGGTGGAAAAATATTTTGCTCTCCCTAAGACGTCTAATACGTCATCCAGTCTTGTCAATGGAAATTTATCGTTAACCAATTTTTTATTTAGTTTTCTAAAATCAACTACTAATCTCCATGTTTTTGTATCTTTTGTTCCTTTTTTTGGGACAATGAGTGGTGGGGAATTGTACGGACTTGTAGAAGGTTCGATTATATCGGATTCCAGTAATTTTTGTACTTGGTGATTAATTTCTGTATTATGTGACTGAGGTAGTCTGTAATTTTTAGTATATACAGAAGTATTGTCATTCATTATTAATTTTTGGGTATAGAAATTATTAGCAGTCAGGGTTTCTCCGTCTAGATGGAAAATGTCTTGATATTCTCTGAATATGTCTATTAATTTTTTTGAAGCGGCGGTGTCCGCGTGGACGATATGAATTGTTTTCAAAAGTTTATTGAAGCGTTTTTCGGAATATTGTGCATTATTATTATTAGTAATTATGTCATAGTTGTCCAATGGCTCTGTGTTTATTTTTATGGTTTTTATTGTCACTTTTTTGTTGGTGAAGTTTAGAATTTTAATGTGAGAATTACCAGATTTGGGTACAATGGAATTTGCTATAAACACTCCTTGTTGAAGTTCATCATTCAATATTACAGAGTCTTATTGAAGTTTAAGTTTAATAGGTTGTATTATTTCTGTTCTTGGGGGTATTATAATATAATTGTTTATGTAGTTTGTTTCCATCGGAAGAGTAATGGTTTCCTTTTCTATGATGATATCTAGTGTCATTGTCTCATAGTCTATTTTACAAAGAAATCGTTGAAGAAAATCTATTCCTATTATTCCGTCAGTCGTTATTGGGAAAGAATTGTTTACTATATGAAACGTATGGTTGAATTTTGTCTGTCCGACATATAGATCTAAAAAAGGGTTTCCAAGGGTATCTATTTTTTCCGAAGATATTTCACTCAGTTTACAAGTATTATTTGTTATTTTTGGTGTAATATTTTTTAATGTATTTAACTTTAACAACGAAATTTCTGCTCCGGTATCGACGAGAAATTTGATATTTCGATTGGTTTCCAATTTCAGAACAATGAAGTGTGTGTGCTGATTGGATACATTTAAAATTTTGTATTCCTTATTTACGCGTTGGTGATGGTATCCATCATCACCAGCGGTGATTCGTTTCCCTGTTTGTGTATTATGTTGACATTACGACGCCTGTTATTATTATTTTGTCTTAAATTTGGGTTGTTGTTAGTGGTATTGTTTTGGTTTTGTCTGTAGTTATTGTTTGGGTTTATTTGACGTCTGTTATTGTCATTTTGTCTTAAATTATTTTGGTTTTGTCTGAAACTGTTTCTATGATTTTTGCTTCTATAGTTATTGCTTCTATAGTTACTATTTTGATAATCATAATTATAATTCCTATTTTGCCTGAAATTATTTCTACAATTGCCATGATTATTTGTATTGCAACAATTATTATTTTTCCTTTGGCTGTACGTTCGATTTTGAATTTTGGTGTGAAAAATTTGAGAGTTTGCTTGGAAGTTTTGGTCTCTCTCAAGTTCTAAAGCAATATTTGCAGCTTGGTTTAATGTTTGCGGTTGTGCTGCATATATAGTTTGTTTATATTGTTCACTTACACCGTTCTTAAATATAGTTAGAGCATAATTTTCATTTGTTCTCTTTGATTCTAGTGTTTCTTTCTTGTAAGGTCTATTTGGTGTCTTTTTTAAATTTACTAAAATCTTCTTTAAACTTTCTAAAATTGCTTTGCTGTCCTCCATGAATTACCCATATGTTTTTGTGTAATACATGTATGTTTTTATATATTAACAATATTTTTACTAAGTTTTATATTTTTCTTGTATTTATGTATAAATTTTTTTTTTTATACCCTCCACCTTAGGGAAGAGGGTATATTCACTTTGATCATCCGTTTACAACACATCGAAGGAAGCGTCGGAGACCCCACAAACCATATATATTCTTAATCAGCATGAAAAGAGAAATCGTTTGAGACATGTCCGTCCGAGTGTCCGTGTGTCCGTCTGTTGTTGGCACTCTCACGGTCGTAATTTTTGAGATATCAAATTGAAACTTTGCATACGTATTCTTAGTTCAATTTCGCTGTTCCGTATCGAAATTGGGCAAAATCGGTAAAGAGACACGCCCACAATAAACGAAAATCTCATCATACCTCGAAAAAATTGGATCTTTAAAAAATTATATATCGCACAATACTATGCCTATCAAGTTGAAATTTGGTACATATATAAAGGGTACCGTTATCCAACACTGTGCCAAAAATGGGCGTTCTTGAATAACGCAAACGCCTAAAATAAAATAAAAAACACTATTTGCTTAAGTACATGAAATAGTCACATAAATAAATATGGCAATAAGAACTTATTTTTTAGAGAATTACAAAAGGTGGAGGGTATTTAAGCTTCGGTCTTAACTGAACTTTTCTATCTTGTTTTTCTTAAGTTTGTTTCAATTTTTATAAAGGTTTGCAACAGTAATGTAGCTTGGTCCATACGAAATATATATACATAAAATTGGTAAAAACTGAAACTGTTTAAGTTATTAAAGAAAAGTGTTGCATTAAATGTGTGAACTTATATATATATTAATGGTAAAATGAAGTATTTTTATATATTGCGCACGAACATTAACAGCAAGAAAAAGTATTTTTAAAAATTCCTGCGTCTTCTTATTTTCTTGGACCGATTAAAAGTGTTATTGGGAGTCAATTAACTAAAGTCGACGGCGACTCTGCTAACACTACATGTTAAAATGGAGTTGAAGCTGTAGAGTGTCAAATTTTGTGTCCTCTATTATGGCAATAAATTAGGCAGTATCGTGATAGGATCGAAAATTTATCATAATCGTAGTCTACAGGATCAAAAATTTATCAGGATCATAGTTTGCAGGATAAAAAAATTTTGCTTCAGGATCGTGGTCGGCAGGATCGCCATGTAATATGTTTGTAGTTATATTATAAAGAAGTTTAATTTGATTATTTTCGAATCCTCACATTTGCTTAGGAAGCAAAGTCCACTAGCATGGAATGCTATGAGTGGGTGAGTATCCTTATATTTGTTTATTTTTATAAATACTTACATTTGCTCCATTAGAGCAAAATCCAGTAACATTAACTGCTTTGTCCGGGTAAGTATTTATTTTTAATATTTTTAATGAGAATCAATCTGAGTAAATCTTATTTAAGGTTACTTTATTGATTGATCGATTATTTTACAATTACTTCTGTTAATATACTAATTCTACTTTTGTGTATGACCTACTTACCTACTTACTTACTATTTACAAATTGCTTAACGTTCAAATGCTGAACTTAAAAATAACGCCTACTATGCTTAACGTTTAAATGAGTACAAATATATTGCTTACTATGCTTAATATATATTACATTAAAATTGTGTAGTACACCGCGTAAAAATCGTATAGTACATTACATTAAAATTGTATAGAACACTACAAGTTTTATACTGTCTACCAAGGAGTGAGTCGCTGACCTCCTCAATCGGCTCGGTTACTCTGACGATCTGCTGGTCAACCTCCAAGCTAGAAAAATCGGACAGGGGGATATTTGAGAAAATATCCCTAATTAGGACAGAAAATGTATCCTAGTTGGCATACTTGATACGCCAACACTTGAACACATTATCAACAACACAGACAGATGAACAGGACACCCTAATTACGATCGAATTGTGATCAGTGGTCTCACCACTATCCACGACTTCCCAACCAAAGCTAAGAAGTCGCCTGGCAGAGGCATTTATTATTGTAACGTCGATGTTACTAGCACCATTGCTACTTTGGAATGTATATATTTCACTCGGTTCATTAATGGTGTACATCCCATGAGACACACACCATTCAGAAAAAACGACCCCCCTATCCTGAGTGTAGTTCCCGGTCGAAGTGTACGGTTTGCTAAACCAGAGTGAGGAAGTCGCATTAGCGTCTATCCGCAACACTAGTGGAGTACCACCCACTATCCGAAGAACCCCATCCAGGTAGTCCAAGTACGGTTCTATATCCTCGCTATATTTAAAATAAGATGCGCAAAGATAGACATCCGAACTCTCCCAAAACACTTATACATATCCCAAGATCAGACTCGTCAACAACTACACATATAAAATTAGGATCATTTACAACAATTGAAGCATTACACCTCTGATCAGCGTATAACCCATAGAGTCCCCTGAGCTCACCCAGATTACTGTAAGGCTCCTGCAGAAGTGCAATTCTGCAATCATTATCAGTCATTATCTGTCCCAGCTCTGCCATCGCGGCACGACCACGACCACAATTCAACTGCAAGATACCAATATCCATTAGTGTCTTGCAGATTTCCGACCTACAATGGCTTTGTACGTTGGACATGCCAACGACATCATAAGATGGTCAACAGGCCGACCATAAAACGCGCAATTGCGACATTTTGTTCCATTAGGACATTTACGACTGAGGTGCCCCTCCGCACCACAGCGCCGACACACCACACCTTTAACCTTACAGTCCTTGACCTTGGTCGAAGGACAAACATCTAAAGTAGTCCATGACATTCTCAGTGGTAATAACCCTGAACGAGAACCACTTTATGTACACACGACCTACCTCAGCCAGTTGCTGAATGGCAGACTCCTTACCCTCTAAAACTACGGTAATCGTCCTGCTCTCACTTCCCTCCCACCGTTTAGTGACCAAACAGACGTCTTTGTTAAATTCCTCCTTGCTCTTATATACATCCTTGAAATTGAGATCAAATAGTTCAGACATAAAATCGTCGGCAGAAATCATAGTCCGCACCCCTTTATAAACTAACTTTGGCTTAGGTGGAGCATTGGGCCTCTAGGCCTACTTTTGCAAATTTACTGTTTTTCAACAGTTTCTCCCGCTCGGAGGCCGACCTGGTACGTATTACCGCACCACCTCTTCTGATGGGTTTGATTTCATGAACACTTATCTCTATAGACGGTCCGACCTCTTTCACAACTTTTTTCACCACTTTAGTAGGTGCAGCCTGACCCTTAATTTAACCACTACAGACCACCGTCTCCACCGGTGCTCGGCAAGGGCTCAGGCCTCTGTGTCTGAGGCGCAGAAACAGCTGCGCGCGACGCAGAAGTAAGTCTACTCTGCCTAGCCTTATTTAACTCACCCCTGAGGTACGAAATCTCATTCAGAGCTACAATTAAAATCACCTCGTTTTGCATGACATGGTGGATAACCGACGTCGACATATTGGCCTTAGTTAGATTCCCCGTACAATCACCGTCGTTATAGCTTTCATTTTATCCACCATGTTACCAACCGTACCGGATGCCCTAGCTTCGCGAGCAGGCAAAGCACTCTTACGCAGGCAATTACCTCCCGTATCACGCTCGGACATGGTAGTCGAGGTTTCGACTCCATCAACACCTGCCGCTCTTTTAAGTGGCGGCATAGCCAATCACAAAATCTATCAAAGATAATTTATAAAGATATAAGTCACGTAAGTATATATATAATACAGATGATAGCACGGACAAACTTGATAATCTAGGACTTACCCAAAAAATTAGACTCAGTTACAAACCAATACGACAACAAATCAAGGCGGGATCCTGAGTAGGCAGCACTCCAATAGCACGGGCTTATATATAAGCACAATCACAGGCACACACCAAGCTTATATATAATAAGTTCGTACACAAGCTTTTAACTTAATTCCAAACTTTAAGCTCGAGCTTTAAGCTTTAAGCTACAAGTTTAAGCCAAGACACAAGCACTAGTTAGCAAGTGCCAGAACCAATCACAAATAATTTTAATACACAACTTTAAGCATAAAGCCGAGAAAAAAAGCAAGACGAGAAAGAAAGCTAAGCACAAGCATAAGCACTGAGAGCACTATTTATTTTGCACTTTTATTTCACTCATTGCACTTACCGATTTAAAAAACACGACCGCACGCTTCAAGCCCGACTACCAACGGACAATGTAGCGATAAGTTTGTTACGCTTTCATTTACATTTCATTTCATTACAGCTTTCAAACATGTCAAGGTAAAAATTCTTAACATATGTATATACACCAAAAACTTATTAACATACCAAGCATGACCAGCCGAACATATATATGTAGGGAAAAAATTAACATCAATATAATAGCTTGACAGTATTCAAAAATAAGCTATGGGCTACTGTGTTTACAAACGATGTAAGTTTGTCAAGAAGTTAGATTTGATACGGTAACCATCCATTCACTACATTGTGTACAACGTAGTTTAATTTGCATTTATATAAATGCAACACAATGGTGTAGGGCTGTAATGTTGTTAGTGTGAATTATTGATATAAACCAATTGCGCATAAAAATTGCAACGGTGGATTTGGCTCAGCTGGTAAAGATCTGCTGATGAGAACTCGATGAGGGCGAGTTCGAAACCGGTCCAGGTTCTACCCTTCCAGTCGCCAAGTATTAATTTATCACAATTTCTAACATTTCATTTCATTACAGCTTTCAAACATAAGTTAAAGTAAAAATTCTTAACATATGTATATACACCAAAAACTTATTAATATTTATATTTTATTTTCCGCGATGTAGTTTTTTTTTCGTGTATATTTTACATTTTACGCGCCGTGATTTTTCCAACTGTATGCTTTTATTGTTATGTTTATGTATAGGCACACACGACTGCGTGGTGTGATATTCTCTTTGTTAATTTCTTTGTATAAATTAATTAAATTTATTTATTTTTTTTATTTTTAAAAAATAATAATTATTATTTATTTACGCTGAAAAGCGTGTTTATTTTTATGAATTCAGAAATGAACTAAAAAGATAAAATTAATTTACATCTATTTATGTTGTTCTATAAGCATCTGCAAAATGGAATATGATCTGTAGTAACACCTGTCAAGCTATTTTCCGTGAACATAGCCAATCGAAAAAGAATTTGCTGAATTTGCATCTACAACCATGAGAACACACAGTTTCCCATGATTAGTATTGTTCTTTTGTGTCAAAGTTAGTATCATTCCAAAGAAATGAATTTTGCTGCGTTTGCGGATATGATTGTGTAAACGGACAGTATCCCATGATCAGTATTGTCAATATAAATGGTATTAACTCCTCCCCCTTTAAATTTCAAACGTTCTCGTTTAAACGTCCTAGAATTTCTTGGGCAATAAAAATGCTCAATGGTTCTTGTACCATTATACTAGGATTATTTGGTTCTTGCACTGTTATATTAAGATTATTCGAAGGACAAAACTTTTTTGGCAAATATTTAAACAGACACCAAATTATTATTACAGTAACAGACATTATCACGACAGTGTAGATGTAGCCACTATATTTTGTTTCTTTATTAGGTTAATTTTTTTCGTATTGTTTATATGTAACTCTTTTACCATTTCCAAAGATAAAATTTCACTGATTCCTTCCTTGTTGGAAGACTTTTGAAGAATCGAAGGCAACGGATAACTGTCTGACATATGAATGGATTTAAAAACTCTTTCATCAATTTCAATTGAAACATTATGATGTTTAATTAGATATGTTCCGTCAAGATCAATGCAATCAATTGACCTATACAGATCTTTCCCTTGTAATCATTTGCAAATACTATATCAGAAGATATTTCTTCTTTACATAAGGTAAGGTTATTATACTTTTCACATTTGTTTATTATACCAAATATTTTATTTTTGTTTTTCAATACAATTTTATATTCAATATTAAAAATATTATTTTTATTTTTTATTGGTAATAATAGAAGTTTTGTATAAACTTCTGTATAAATTGTTGGTATTGATAAGATATAAGTCATTTCATTATTATTAAAAAAGCAATTTTAGTTTCGGCAAATTCTAACATTTCATCTATTTTTAAATAAGGTACATTTTCCTTTTCTAACATTTTTTTAATTACATTCATTTCTTTTTGATTTAATAAAAATGAATTAGCAATGTTTGCTTTTGACCATTGAACTGCATGCTCAATGTTACTTAATTCTTTATTTAAAATTTCTAATTTAAATTTTAGGGTCATTGCCAGTTCATTTCTTACAGTTTGTTTAAAAATACTTTCAATATATCTTTAGTGATTTTTCTTAATTCGTTTATTGTTTTCTGTGTTAGTTTATTTATTAAAAATTGGTTATTATTATTTTGCAAGACGTTGTTAATTATATTTACTAAAATTTCATGATCATATCTATCAGGAGTTCCTGCTACCCACTTCCAAGCGGATCCCAAGAAGTCTAATGATTTTTTTGTTTACTTTTACTTAACCTATGAATAATATTTTCTGCTTCTTTCAAATGATTTAATAATATGGGTATATAGGGATGGGTTTCTGGGATATTTTGGACAATGCCTTGCTCAGTTGCCATTATAACGTCTTTGAATTTTCCTAAGTCTATTTCATGTATTATTTTTAAGGAACCTTCTTGAATTCTGACTTCCCCTTCTTTAATGGCAATAAATTTAGCAATCTGCTGCCCAAATGACAGCCAATATCCTGGAATAATAATAGTTTATTTTATTAAGTCCTTGCTTATTGATTTTTACTTTTTTAAATTAATTTTTTTTTATTAATTTCCTTAATATTTATCATTTATTTTCATATTAAGGTGATGTGTTCGTGGAATATTTTGGTTTCTTAAGTTTTTCACATATATATTTTTTATTCCCCATTTATTAATATAAACTACCTATCTAAAAAGATATATTTTGACAGTGTGCTTTCTAGATTTATTTTGATTGATAGTATTTACTTTCATTATAATATAAATTGCCTATCTGAAAAAATACTTGCTGGCAATATACTTTTCATTCAAGTGATATTCATATAAATTATCTATCTAAAAAGATATTTTTGATAATTTATCATTATTATTTTTTATTTTCATTATTATTCATCTTTATTTTGTTTTATAATTTAAATAAAATTCGTTGATCTTTTCTCATGAATTTTATAATTTTCAAACAATTTTTGATTAATTTCATCAATGTGAAAAGATTTTGCCCTGAAATTATTATATTTGATTAATTATTAAGCCTTACTCTAAAATTATTAACCTAAATATTTTTTTTATTCTTTTGTTTTAATTTTTTTTTCAATTTTTTTTGTGTAATTTTTGTTTTTAATATTTTTTGTTTTGTTTTTCTTATTATTTTGTTTTAAAACATAAAGTAAATGAAATTAATTATAGTGTGGATAGGAAATGGGAATTAGGATATTTATTAGGATATTTGGAATATTGTTATTTTCTTATGAGTCCTTTGTGAACTACTCTTCCTGATTCTGCAATTACTGTACTATTTTTATTTTCTTTTACTATTTCTTCTTTATATCTAGGAAATAATTTATTACCTATTCTTTTGTTTGTTTTTACGTAAATTGTGTCACCTACATTATAGTTTCTAAACTGTTCTCTATTCTTATTGTGGTACCTAAGAGGTCAGCGTTTAGTTTTTCCTGTAATCTAACTTTATTTTCTTCTCTTTCTAAGTTTATTTCGTAAGGATTTGTTGCTACTCTGCGACCAAAAAATATTTCTACTGGTTTACGGTTCGTTGTAGAATGTACGGTGTAATTGTATCTAATTATTGTTTTGTTCAAAAGGTCTTGTGTGTATCTTTTCTGCTTTAACACACCGTATAATCTCTCACAAAGTTGTGGGAAATATTTCTATCTGTATGTTTACTGTGCTGGTATAAGATGGAGCTTTAAATATTTCAATGTCTAATTGGTCTTCCAATAAATGTAATATAGGTGCGGAGCTGAGAGCTTTCTCATTGTCAATTATTAATTTTTTTGGTATGCCAAAAGACATTAAAATGTCCATGAGTGGTTTCTTTTTGTCCTGTGTAGCTCTAGATTTTAATATTTTAACCTGTACATATTTTGAGAATATTGAGAATTTGAGAATTTGTCTATTGCTGTTAGTAACACGTGATTGTCTGTGTAATACAAGTCAATATAAACAATGTGTCCTGAATACTGTGAAATCGGTGTCTCTTATATGATTGGCTTAACAGGATGTCTTTCATATCTCTTCTCTTTACAAACTTTGCACTGCTTTACGACTCCATCAATTTTTTTTTGCAAATAAATTCTTTCTAATAACTGTTTTTTGTTTTCTTTACTATTGCTATGTGCTCGTCTATGTTCCATTATAATTTCATTTTCCTGATCTGTTTCATTAGTAATGTCTCCCATCTTAAGAAAAATCTGGTTTTTAAATACATTAACAGGTTCATCAGCTATTTGAATTAATACCGGTAAAGTACTTTCGTCACTATGTACGGTTGAGGTGAGAGTATTTATATGGTTATTAAGTGGTATTCTACATAGACAATGCATCGGCTACCACATTGGATTTGCCTGGTTTGTAAACTAATTCGTAATTATATTCTTCAAAGATGGCTTTCCTTTTTTTTAACTTCATATTATTGTTTTTATTACTATATATAAGTGGTTGATGATCTGTGAATATTTTAACTTTTGATGTGCCACATAAGTAATTTCTCAATTTGTTTAGAGCCCAAATTATTGCTAACATTTCTTTTTCATTTGTGGCAAAATGTTTCTCATTCTTTCTCAAAGTTCTAGAGATAAAAGTTATCGGTCTATCATCTTGTGCCAAAAATTCGCCTATTGCATGGTTTGATGCATCTGTGATAAGTTGGAATTCTTTATTGTAGTCTGGATAAACCAACATTACATCTTCTGTCGCCAATGTGTTTTTTAATTTATTAAAGGATTCTATTGCTTGTTTGTCAAGGTATATTATTATTTTGGATGATGAATTTTTTAAAATTTTGCCCTTGCCTCCTATTAAAAGAGATGTTAAAGGTTTGGCTAATTTAAAATAATCTTTTATAAATCTCCTGTAATAACATGTAAGGCTTAAGAATGAACGTAAATCTTTTAAAGTTTTTGGTGTCGCAAAATTCTTTATTGCTTCAATTTTTTTAGGATTAGATTTAACACCATGTTCAGACACAACAAAACCAAGATATTCGACATTTGTCCATCTTTTTTTTTTTTTTTTTTTTTTTTAACGAGGAGGAAAGCATTGAAAGCCGCAGGTCAGTGTGGGGCCTTCACCCACTAAAACCTCCTCGAACGTCCGACGGTGCATCTCCCGGGACCACCGTTAAGTATTACGTCGGGAGAGCCGTCTGAGCCTAAGCTCAAATCGTCAGTGATGTGGTCTCTGTCCTATGTCGTTGTCGGGCACGCTCTTCCATCCTGAGGCGGCTCATAACAGACGCACAGACATTATTGACGCATTGGAATACCTCAGCGGAGTTACTCATGCACCAGCACAATCTGTTTGGACTGATTTCTTCACCTGTTACTTCTTCAATCAATTGCCGTTCGACACTGAATCTAGGGCATTTCAGGAGTACGTGTGCAGCGTTTTCTTCCTCATTATTGCACGTTGGGCACCAGGGTTCCGTATCATGCTTAAAGCGATATAAGTAAGCCCGAAAGCATCCGTGACCACTAAATATTTGTGTCGAGTAGTAGTCCATGCAACCTTGCTGCCTGTTCAGCCATAATCCTATGCTGGGTAAGAGCTCGTATGTCCATCGGCCTCGTGGGGAGGCATTCCACTTCATTTGCCATTCATTATAGCTGCTCTGGAGTATGGCGTTTTTCTCGGCGAGCGTAAGCTTTCTGCCTAACTCCTTCCTTCTGTCATGCATCCTAGTGTGCTGTAGCGCCATTATGTCTGGAGGTGCTATACCAGCCAATATAAGTACCGCGTCTAGAGATATGGTACGAAAACCACAGCATACTCTTAGGGCTGTAGCACGCCATAGTTTATTCAGGCTTTTCGCATAGCTTGGATACTTCTGAATACGGTTACTCCAAATCGGTGCGGCGTAGAGAGTTACTGAGAAAATCACTTTGGCCAATAGTAACCTTCTTATTTGGCTAGGGCCGCCAATGTTTGCCATTATACGTGCGAGTGCTGTATATATGCGGGATGCTTTTTCGCAAACTGTATTCAAGTGTGGTAAAAACGATAGCCTTGCATCGAGTGTGACTCCTAGGTATTTGATTGCGTCCATAGTGGTCATCTCATATCCGCCAATATCTAGCTGCAGGGTTTCTCTCTTCTTTCGGCGAGTGACTAGTATCGCCTCCGTCGCTCTAATTTACGATCCTTAAGCCAGGTTGTGAGTAAGCCTATAGTAGTTCTGCAATCGGATTGTATATCTGCGAGTTCCTTGGCAACGATGGTAATTGCTATATCGTCAGCATAGCCAATGATACTCACTCCTGTTGGCACTGGTAGCCTTAGGACTTCATCGTATAATATATTCCAAAGCAGGCGTCCAAGTATTGAGCCTTGTGGGACGCCCGCTGTTATATTATAGTTACATAAGCCTGCGTCAGATTCATAGAGCAGGACCCGCTGTGACAGGTAGTTTCTTATGATGTGCGCCAAATATAGTGGTACGTGTTTTTTCCACAGCGCCTCGATAATATGGGGCCAACTAGCAGAGTTGAATGCATTTTTTACATCAAGCGTTACTATTGCACAGTACTTTTTAGTTCCGTTTTTCCACCATGTTCCTTCGATAGCCTTTTCAGCGATGTTTTTAACATGCATTATTGCATCGATTGTGGATCGCCCTTTACGGAAGCCATATTGGTTATTAGAGAGGCCGCACGTACTTTCAATGTGATGTACAAGTCTGTCGTGTATAATTTTCTCAAGCAGCTTACCAAGTGTGTCTATCATGCATAGGGGACGATAGGACCCAGGTTCTCCCTTAGGTTTATTCGGCTTTGGGAGCAGGACCAATCTTTGCCTTTTCCATATGCTTGGAAATAAACCGCAGCTTAGGCAGTTATTGTATACGTGCAGAAACAAGTTGGGGTTATGCTCTGCAGCGATTTTAACGGCCTCATTGGGTATGCCATCAGGGCCAGGGGCTTTATTGTTGTCGAGCTTTTCAACTGCTCTTCGCAACTCATTAGTTGTTATACGCCATGTAAAAGTGCTCGTGGGTACTCCAAGTGCCCTATTAGAGTCAGTACTGTCAGACCAGGCAGGCAATGTCGTAAGCAGTCTACCGGGTATTGCCTCATGCTTTGGGAAAAGCGTTTCAACCACCTTTTTCATGAATTCGGCGTCTGTGGGTACGTTCCTTTTGTAGCATTTGACCTTGGCCATTATGGTTTTGTAAGCCCCGCCCCAGATATCAGAGTCTGCTAGGTTGCAAAGCTCTTTAAAGCATCTGCTCTTGCTGGCCGCTATTACTTTCTTAAGCCGCTTACGCGCTTCAGTATATCTGTTTCTATAGGTTGCATATTCTGTGGAGTGAATAAAACGCTGTGCTCTGCGTCTGGCAGCTAAGCACTGTCGCCTCGCATTATCGATCTCGCTATTCCACCAATATACTGGTTTACGATTGGGGAGGTTCGATCGTCTGACCATAGAAGCGTCGCACGCTGCAGTAATATGCTGCGCCAGCTTTTTTGCTTGTTCTTCCACTTCTGATGGTAGTGTTACATCATCCGCAATCATAACTTTGAACACATTCGGGTCCAGAGTTTGAAGTTTCCATCCCCTACCGCAGTGCTTACCAGGCGTGCTTGTCAGCTGAGTATGTCGGCATATCCTTGTAATGATAGGTCACTCTGAGTATATATGTCGCTAACGTGCCAGTCACAATAACGCACCAGGCAATCAGAGACGAATGTTATGTCAATTTTCGAGCCTGCACCATTCTTCTCGAATGTGTTTTTGATACCGTCGTTTAGTAAGGTGACGCCTAATGAAGAAAAGGCTTCTATTATGATTTCGCCTCTCTTATTGGTATATCTACTGCCCCATTCCATGGCCCATGTATTAAAATCGCCCGCGATCAAGGCTGGTTTATGTGTATTTATATCCTCTGCAATCATGTCGATTATGTGTTCGAACTGTTCTAGATCTAGGCTGGGTGGTAGGTAACAGCTGAAAATAAAAATGCCCATTACCTGCACAACCACGTAGTACTGCTTGTCCTTTATGGGAACACCCTGAGTTGTAAAATTTCCACAAATCCATATTGCCGCTTTGGTTGTGGGGTCCGAGATCCAGGATCCCCTAGTATTTTTACTTCGGTAAGGCTCTGATATCAGGACCATATCAACTCCTTGCTCCAAGACAGTTTGTTTGAGTAGGTCTTGTGCAGCTTCACAGTGGTTTAGATTCAATTGCAATATCTTCATTCTGCTTTTTTCGAATTTGCTGCTAGATAGGTTGGGCACCGCCTACCACCTATAGGATGGTCATAGCCTAAACCTTTATTTGCACATATTGCGCACTCCGCCTTGTTCCCACACTGTTTGGCTATGTGCCCCGGTTTACCGCAGTTGAGGCAACACTTGCTCCTATCTACACTACTTTGGATATATGTCCAAACTCCAAACATTTGAAACATCTCGGAGCTGAACTTTCCCGAACTCTGCAGACGACCCATCCAACTTTGATTTTGCGTACTTGTAATAAATCTGCCGCAAGCGTACCGGGTAAGCTAAGAATGGCCATTTGGGTGTCGGCTAATGCCTTCTTAATGGATTTTATTGCAGTTATATCTATTTTTACATCTTTTGAATGAGAGTTTATGGCCTCTACTATTTCATCTTTGCCTGTGGCTTCATCAAGGTCTCTCAGTAACACGGTTTTCTCGTTGCCGATGAGCTTTACGTTCGCCTGAGTTCCCAGCAGTTTCACAATATCCTCTTTATATTGTGTGGGGTTGCCGTCACGCGTTTTCTTTAGTTCAAACATCATTTCTCCGTTCTTAGTTTTACGGATTTTTACGATGTCCTCGCCTAGTTTGCGCATACTGTCGTCTTGTTTGACTTTTTTGAGAATGTCACTATATGACATCTCCCCAGCTTTACCTATTATTATGGCTTTACATATTTGGGCCTATTGTTGCGCTTATTTACCGTCGTAGCTTTGCCTTATTTGCTTTGTCACAAGTATTACTTTTACTAAAATTTATAAAATAATTTTTCGTTATGCGTAATACGTCTGCACAGCTTGACTGCTAAACAGAGAATTCTCCATCTGTAGTTTCATATTTGTTTTTTCCAAAGTAGAAAATATCTTTTTCAGATCATCATAATGTGTTCATCTTTTCTAAACACAATTATATCATCAATGTAAACAAAATATACCGATATGTTCTCTTAATATGTCATCCAATGTTCTTTGGAATATGGAGAGTGCATTTTTAAGACCAAAAGGCAAACGTGTGAATTCATATTTGCCATTTTTAACTGAAAATGCTGTTTTTTCTACATTGGACTCATTAAGTGGGATTTGATGAAATCCGCTCTTTAAATCAAGAACGGAAAAAAAATTATTTTTTCCTAATTGAGACAGAACTTCATCTATATCAGGTATTGAATAACGATCAGGAATAGTTAGTGCATTTAGTTTTCTATAATCAATAACGAGTCTATACTTCTTTTCTCTAGAATTATCCAACTTTTTTGGCACAATCCAAACTGGGGAGTTATAAGGAGATCTGGATGGTCGTATTATTCCATCTCTCAATAAAATTCCAATATATTTTTCGACTTCTTCTTTTAAGGACATCAGATAAGGATACGATCTGAAATGAATTGGGAATCTGAATTGGTACGTATGTTGCCCCAATACCTTTGTAGTATATGATAACCTCTCATCAGGTTCAGCAAATAAGTTTCCAAATGAACTTATTAAAGCGGACATAAACTATTTTTGATTAACGGACATGTGATTAAATTGTGCCTAAATTGTATTGACATCTTCGGATTTTAATTGTTTAACTCTAACCCTTATGTTGTCTTTTATTGTCATATAACTTCCTTTAAGATGAATCACAGCGGACAGATCTTTTAGAATATCGTTGCCCAATATGGCATCAAACGATTTCAGTGTTGGCAAAATGAAGAATTTTATTGCATGTTCTTTTAAGCCGAAAAGGTTAAGTAAAGCATGGTGGTTAACTTTCACTTTACTACCCATAGAGTTAGCAACAAAAGTTGTTTCATTTGGGATTGGTTTTTTTACCAATCTTGGTTGGATGTAATTTTCATTCAATTCTGTGTCTATTAGCATTTTAATTATCTCCCCATTACTTAGCTTTGACTATAAATATGGTAATGAGGAGTCCTTCATTCTAAAAAATGGACGTCTATGAATTCATCCATTTCTTCCTGGTTATTTTCATAGGTTTCTATGTATTCGGACAGTGGCTGTTCATATTCGCCGTAAACCCTATCAATTTGTTGTTGATAATCTTCTTCAGTAATAGGTTCTATGTGAAAGTTTCGTTGTCTTTTATTTGGTTGTGCTACCACAGATGATGTTGGTGGTCTACGTCCGTGAATATATTTGGTCTAGCATTATTGTAGGCAAAATTTGGCCTGAATTGTTGAGTAGGTGCTCTATAAAAATAATCATTCCTATTTACTTGTCCTTGAGGGAAAGTTTGATAACGGAATAATGGTTGTTGATATATCTGTTGTAATTTAGGATGTGGGTCAATTCATTTCTGTTGTGAAGTGTGATTTACTCTGGGTCTGCTTTTGAGCATTAATTGTTCTATAAGTTTAATTTTCTAATTTGTTGCATAATTATAATGCTTGTGGGAGATCTACTGGTTCTTTCATTCCTAATAATCTAGGAAGATCTCCACGTAGGCCTCTGACAAAAGTGTATAGGGCTTTGTCCCTGTATGTTTTTGTTAAAGCTATTAAAGCTTCCTGTTGTAAATTCATACCATATAATCTATTTAATTTGGACCTTACTTCTTTGAAAATAAAAACGGCGTAACGGTAACTGTGAATGAGGAGCGATATCGTGATATGATTGAAAACTTTTAAATGCCACAACTGCATGTTTGGGCTTGATTAATTTGTGGTATTAACAAGACACATCACATACAGCCAGGATTACAATGGAATTACTGCGAGACCTCTTTCCACAACAAGTTATTTCAAGAAATGGTGATGTTGATTGGCCTCTACGGTCGCCTGATTTGACTGCTCCGGACTTCTTTTTGTGGGGATATCTGAAAAGCAAGGTTTATGCAAACAAACCAGAACTTGCTTGAGCAACTTAAACAAAATATTCGTGATGAAATTAATGAAATGCCGCGTGAAATGTGTGAGAATGTAATGAAAAATGTGCTCAAAAGGGCTCGAATTTGTGAGGCTAACAGAGGCGGACATTTATCTAAAATTGTATTTCATACATAATTGCCAACATTAAATTAAACATTTATGAATATAAGATCCATTCTCTTTCATTTAATCAAAAATTATAAACAAACAAAGTAGTATACCTTCCCGGCGGACACCCTGTATAAGTGAAAGGTGAGAATAAACCCTTTTGTAGAAATCATTTATTGTTGAATTTCCCTGGACTAAACTCATCATTTGGTATTCTAAAGTACCTATGTCTCGTTTATCTGCAAAATGGTTAGTTAAAACTTCTACTATGGCTTTCCAATTAAGCGGAGTGCTATATGATTCTAGTATTATGTCGGCATTCCTTACTATTTTATTTCTAATTATGCTAAGAATGCCAAAATACTTGGATGATCGGTTCATAAATTTTTAATACCCTTTCTACACTTTTTTTCCATTAAGAAAATTCGTTATTAACTCCTGAAAATTCCCTAATACTTTTGACTACGTCTGGTATCCTTTCCAAATCGTTAATTTCTCCTGATACAATTTCCTGGTCGCGTAAAATTTGGTTTTGCTGATTGCTTAATAGATTAAGTTGAGTCAATTGTTCCCTTAACGCTGTTTCTACTATTTGTGCAGCATAATTTGTTAACTCCGACCTAACATTGGAACTAGAAGGATTTTGAGCATTGGAGCTAGAAGGATTTGAATTTGTGCTTTGATTATCTTGTTGTGCACTTAAAGAAGAGGATTTGGGTTTGCCATCTTAGCTATTTTATTTTTACACGTTAAAATCAAATAAAACAGATTTAATAAACCTATACTTTTTTCTTTTTACGAAAATATTAACATGAACTTTACAAAATTTGTATAATTTTTTTTTTTTCACTTCAGCAAAACAAAATATATTTCTTATTTATATTCAATATTTTAATATTTTTATATAAACTAATATTATAAAGAGGAAAAATTTGTATTTTGTATTTTTGTAAGTAACGAGTAAACTCAAAAACTACTGAACCGATTTCAAAAATATTTTCGTTATTAGAAAGCTACATTATCACTGAGTAACAAAGGCTATATTTATTGCCAAAAAATGTTGGGGATCCCTGGACATTTCTACTATTACTAACCCAAGGTATAAAAAAATTAGTCATAAAATATCTTTCATCGTATACGCTGCAGAAAGTATTGATGTTAAAACAAACAAGATAGAAAAGTTCGGTTAAGACCGAAGCTTAAATACCCTGCACCTTTTGTAATTCTCTAAAAAATAAGCTCCTATTGCCATATTTATGTATATGACTATTTCATGTACTTACGCAAATAGTGTTTTTTTTTAATTATAGGCGTTTGCGTTATTCAATCACGCCCATTTTTGGCACAGTGTTGGATAACGTACCACTTATATATACACCAAATTTCAACTTGATAGGCATAGTATTGTGCGATGTATAATTTTTTAAAGGTACAATTTTTTCGAGGTATGATGAGATTTTCGTTTATTGTGGGCGTGTCTCTTTACCGATTTTGCACAATTTCAATACGAAACAGCAAAATTAAACTAAAAATAAGTGGGCCAAGTTTTAATTTGATATCTCAAAAATTACGACCGTGAGAGTGCCAACAACAGACGGACACACGGACACACGGACGGACATGTCTCAAACGATTTCTCTTTTCATGCTGATTAAGAATATATATGGTTTGTGGGGTCTCCGACGCTTCCTTCGATGTGTTGTAAACGGATGATCAAAATGAATATACCCTCTTCCCTAAGGTGGAGGGTATAAAAAATGTTCTACAATATTATAGAACATATCAAATGAATTTGGACTGAAAGCAACATTTATAAGGAATTCTGAGAAAATATGCTAAGGGTCCCACTCCAGATGCACCACCAAATTCTAGAGGTGATTTTTGGCCAAAACTGGATTTACGGACTCGGAACATCCAAACTCCCACAATTTATTTAAATATATATATCACTTAACTTGATATTATCCGTTAATTTATTGGATACTAGCTCACCTCGTTGCGCGTTGCCGCTCTCTCTATCTTTATAAAAATTATAATCGCATGAATTTATATAAAGATTAAAAAAATGGTCCAAAAATCCATTATTGGCCAAAAATCCTCTCCAGAACCTAGTGATGCATCTGGAGTGGTATTCACACATGCCGTTGTCAGATTTCCTTACTATTTAAATATTGTAAAATACTTATTGTGAATACTTAATTTCTTAATTGTGTGTGTACATATGTATGCAATGTTTGTATGACAATATTACTATCAATAGTGGGTATTCGATGAAAGATATTTTATGACTAATTTTTTTACACCTTGAGTTAGTAATAGTAGGAATGTCCAGGGATCCCCAACATTTTTTGGCAATAAATATAGCCTATGTTACTCAGTGATAATGTAGCTTTCTAATAGCGAAAATATTTTTGAAATCGGTCCAGTAGTTTTTGAGTTTACTCGTTACATACAAAAATACAAAAATACAAAAATACAAAAATACAAAAATACAAAAATACAAAAATACAAAAATACAAAAATACAAAAATACAAAAATACAAAAATACAAAAATACAAAAATACAAAAATACAAAAATACAAAAATACAAAAATACAAAAATACAAAAATACAAAAATACAAAAATACAAAAATACAAAAATACAAAAATACAAAAATACAAAAATACAAAAATACAAAAATACAAAAATACAAAAATACAAAAATACAAAAATACAAAAATACAAAAATACAAAAATACAAAAATACAAAAATACAAAAATACAAAAATACAAAAATACAAAAATACAAATCTTTCCTCTTTATAATATTAGTATGAATTAGTATAGATTAATGATTTTGAAGCCCATTATAATGGCATATAAATGAAGTGTATGGGATAAACCTTTCTTAATATATAATTTAGCAAGGAAAATTAAATTCGGCTTAGGTCGAATTTTAAATACCCTCAACCATAGGGTGTGGCGAAATACTAATTAGTCGTTAGTAAGCTGTACAAATCATACTACCACGTATAATGTAAATTTTAAGTCAAAAACGTTTTTTTGTAAATTGTGAGCGTGTCTCATATTTAATCCCTCCCATTTTTGATAAACAAATGTATTATTCAATTACAAAGCAGTATACCAAATTTGAATTTTGTACGTTATTTTTTTTGTGGCTGAGAAATTTTTATTAATTGTGGGCGTGGAAGTGGACCGATATTGGCCAATTTTACATACAACTGAGGGCGAGTTCGAAACCGGTCTAGGTTCAACCCCTCCAGTCGCCAGATATTAATTTTTCACATTTTTCAAATATACATCATCACTACCATTAATATTAAGTCCGTATGAAATACTCATGTCAAAAACTTTTACATACAACTTGCCGGCCGAAATGTGTACCAAATTTCAGCTCGATATTTCAAAAATTACGAGAATGCGAGAATGCCAGAATGCCAGAAACAGATAGACACACAGCCACACGGACACACGGGAGGACATTGTTTAATGATATCTCTTGGATGCACATTGTTTTTATGAATTTGGGAGTTATAGAACAACGAAAACGCCCACAATTTAGAAGTAAATATTCTTATGAATAATTTTATACATAAATTTTTTAAGATTTTATAAAAATCAAAAATCTATTTTTATTGTTTTTCTCACTCCATTGGTATTTAAAAAATTGAAATCGGCCTAACCGTTCAGCTAATATATTCTAAAATTAAAATCCTTACAAGTAATCTCAGCCAATTTCTGAATATATATGGTTTGAGGGGTCTCCGATGCCTCCTTCTGGGTGTTGCAAACGGAATGACAAACTTAATATACAGAGGCCGATGGAAAGACATCCAGCTCCAACACAACAACAATCACGACGGCAAAACCATCATCAACAACAGCAATTAAAAACACATCATCAACAACAACAACAAACACATCCACAGCAACCACGTCAAACACAACAACAACAACAAACACATCATTAACAACAACAACAACAACAACAACAACAACAAACACATCCACAGCAACCGCATCAAGTACAACAACAACAACAACAACAAACACATCTATAGCAGCCACGTCAAGCGCAACAACAACTACAGCCTCAATTTGAACCGGGTAACTGATCGTGTTGAATTATCTCATGGTGCGCCTTCCGGTGGCGCGTCTGATCCTCTCTATGTAGATGCGGTCGGTGAACGCAGCCTAAGTTGTTAAGTTAAATTTGGAAGGAGGAAAGAAAAATTTGTAGTTGATACCGGCGCTCTTGTCTCATTAATTAATTGTCAGCACGTGCCGCAGAATGCTGAATTAAGAAAGTACGCTGTAAGCCTTCAAAGTCCATCGAATGAGGTGTTCAATGCCGATTATACAACGACACTCCATTTTTGCATTGGAAAAATCTAAATTCACTCATAAGTTTTTAGTAGCGGATCGCTTTTTTGCGTTGATGGATGAATTTTGTGATGTGTTCTCTACGTTTTGCCAAAAAAAAATGAAGTACATAGTTTGGTGCAAGACATGGTACAGCGAGGTGTGATAAAGCCTTCTGACAGCCCGTGGTCGTCGCCGATTGTGCTTATCAGGAAAAAAGACAGTTTATCTCGTTTTTGTGTCGATTACCCATGTCTAAATGACCTAACAAAAAAGGATTCGTATCCGCTGCCTAGAATGGATGAAATTCTTGCTACTCTCTATGGATCGCAATGGTTCTCGACTTTAGACCTTCAGAGCGGTTATTGGCAGGTATAAATGGACCCGGAGTCGAATGAAAAAATAGCCTTTAGTTGCGACTCAGGTCTGTGGCAATTTAATGTTATGCCTTTTGGCTTGGCCAATGCTCCAGCCACCTTTGAACGCCTTATGGATGGTTTGTTCCGTGATTTAGCTTGGAGGACGACTCTTATATATTTAGACGACATTCATTCATTCTTCTAAGTCACCTTAAAGAAGTTTTTAGGCGCTTGAAAAGCGCAGGATTGAAGTTGAGTCGAAAGAAATGTGGTTTTTTCAAACCTCAGGTGCGTTTTTTGGCCCATCTAGTGGGACGTGCAGGTCTTGAAGTGGATCCAAGGAAAACCGAGGAGGTGGTAGGGTGGAAAAGGCCGACGAATAAAAAAGACGTTATGGCTTTTCTTGGCTTATGCTCTTATTACAGAAAATTTATATACCAATTTTCAACTTTAGCGCGGCCGTTAACTGTACTTACCGAATCGAGGCGGAAATTCGAGTGGGATGCCACGGCCAAAGAATCTTTTATTACGCTCAAGGCGAAACTAACATCTGCGCCGATTCTGCCTTTCCCAAATGCAAATGATTTGTTCATTGTGGACACCGATGCGTCCCAATGTGGCATTGGTGCGGTGCTAAGCCAAAACCAAAATGGAGTAGAAAAAGTGATCGAGTACCACAGCAAAACATTGTCAAAAACAGAGAGAAACTATTGTGTTACTCGAAAAGAGCTGCTGGCTGTGGTTAGGGCTTCAAAACATTTCCATCCCTATTTGTTTGGTATGCCCTTTCTATTACGTACTGACCACGCATCACTTAAATGGTTGTATAATTTTCGAGAGCCGGAAGGACAATTGGCACGATGGATTGAACGGTTGCAACAATATGATTTTGAAATTCAACATAGGCCTGGCCTCAAACATGCTCTTGCCGACGCGCTGTCAAGGCGACCATGCGATCAATGTGACTACTGCTTAAGTGGCCAACTTAAATTTGGGCGTGACGTTTTAACTGTTGCCAGTGTACCAACCGATTTGAGGGAGGAACAATTAAAAGATAGTGTGTTGAAAGTGGTGCAGAAATGGTCAGCTGAAGGCGTTCGACCTCCCAAAGAGCACACGTTGAAAGAAGAACATACTGTGAAAGCCTACTGGCACTTGTACGATCGCTTGACAATAAGAGAAGGTGTTTTATGCTACAGGTTCTCGGACACGGGTGGCGAGCGCGATTTACTGGTTATACCGACACATCTCGAATCGACTATATTGGGACAGCTATATAATTCAATTTCGTGTGGCCATTTGGGAAGGCGTAAAACTCTAAAAAAGGTGCGTGCCCGTTATTTTTGGATAGGCCGCAATACTGATGTAATGCTATGGTGTAAACAATGTGAGATATGCGCCGTCCGTAAGGGTCCAGCTCGTCGTACGGTTGGCAAATTAAAACCAAGCCTTATTGGTGCTCCGTTTGAACGGGTTGCAAGGGCCATACTGGGTCCTTTACCTAGAACCGACCGGGGCAACCGTTTTATTTTAGTAGCTATGAATTATTTCACTAAGTGGCCCGAGTGTATTGCCATTCCTGATCAGTCGGCTGCCACAGTGGCGCACGCTCTGGTTACTTCCATCGTAAGTCGTTTTGGCGTTCCTTTTATTATTCATTCCGACCAGGGACGCAATTTCGAATCCGCAATATTCAAAAAGGTTTTAGAGTTACTCGGCGCTGAAAAAAACACGAACTACGCCTCTGCATCCTCAGTCCGATGGTATGGTGGAAAGGTTCAATAGAACTCTACTGGACCAATTGGCAAAATTTGTGGAAAGCACCCAAAGTAGTTGGGACAAGTCGCTGCCTTTAGTTCTGCTAGCGTACAGCAGCGCAGTTCATGAAGCTACCGGGTTTTTCCCAGCTATGATGGCATTTGGACGCGAACTTCGCCTTCGTGTGGACCTATTGGTTGGCTCCGCTCCTGGACCTACTCCACAGGAGCTCGTTGATTACGTGCTGAAGGTGAAAAACACTTTGGCGGAGGTACATCAAGTGGCACGAGACCACTTAACCTTCAGTGCCGAATCGATGAAAACCCGCTACGATCTGCGATCTGTCCCGTGCTTTTTTTTTTTTCCGTTAATTTTTATTAATTTAATTATAATTTTTGTTTTTATTGTATTATTATTGTTTTAATATAGTTAGCTTTTTCACTTTGTTTTTTTTTTTATATCTGAATATTTTTTTATTTTTTTTACTTCAAAGACCGCGTAAAGGTTCACCCGGTGACCGTACCTTTGAAATGGGCGGATATCAACTTTAAATCGCGCGGCAGGGGTTAACAAAAATGGGTTCCTCTTTACACCTTTTCCCGAGTTGCGCGACATATAATGTTACAGTACTATACACTAAATCCACATACATATAGTCCACTTTCATTTCCCACACTTTTATTACAATATACAATATCTTTGATTTTATTGTATTGTTATACCCTCCACCTTAGGGAAGAGGGTATATTCATTTTGATCATCCGTTTACAACACATCGAAGGAAGCCTCGGAGACCCCACAAACCATATATATTCTTAATCAGCATGAAAAGAGAAATCCTTTGAGTCATGTCCGTCCGTGTATCACGGTCGTAATTTTTGAGATATCAAATTGAAACTTGGCACACTTTCGTATTGAAATTAGGCAAAATTGCTTAAAAGACACGCCCACAATAAACAAAAATCTCAACATACCCCCGAAAACATTGTATCTTTAAAAAATTATATATCGCACAATACTATGCCTAACAAGTTGAAATTTGGTATAAATATAAGTGGTACCGTTGTGCAACTTTGTGCCAAAAATGGGCGCGATTAAATAACGCAAACGCCAATAATTAAAAAAAAAACACTATTTGCGTGAGTACATCAAATAGTCATATACATAAATATGGCAATAGGAACTTATTTTTAGAGGATTATAAAACGTGGAGGGTATTTAAGCTTCGGTCTTAACCGAATTTCTCTATCTTGTTTGTTAATAATTTTTATACCCTCCACCTCAGTGATGAGGGTATACTAAGTTTGTTCAAATGTTTGCAACATCTAGAAGGAGGTGTCAGAGACCCTGCAAAGTATATATATTCTTGATCAGCGTCAAAAACTGTGTCGATTTAGACATGTACGTCCGTGTGTCCGTGTGTCTGTCTGTTGTGGGCATTCTCACGGGCGTAAATTTTGAGATATTGAACTGAAATTTTATACGGGCACTTCTAGTTTTTGCACGGAAATCGATATTTAAAATGGGCTAAATCGGTCAAGAGCCACGCCCACACACCCGAAAATCTATTTATCTGCCAAAAAATTGAGCTATAAACTTTAAATTTAATATGAACATCTACAAATATTAGTCGCATCGATGAGCCGAAAACGGACGTGGTCGGATAACTTTCACGCCTTCAATCAATATAAATCCTAATATATGCCATAGAAGTTGTTCTACGAACGTTAAATTAGGTACGCGAATACATATTTATCCCATCCATCAATGTGCCTAAAATGGGCGCGGTCGGTTACTAAATACGCCCACAATAAACAAAAATAAATTTATCTTCTACAAAAATTTAGTTTTGAAGTTAGAATTTGCTGCACATATTTATAGTTATACCCTTTATTGATGTGTAAAAAATGGGCTAAAAGACGCGCCCAAATCTGAGAAAAATCTATTTATCTGCCACAAAAATTAATCCATAAACTTTAAATTTGGTATGTACATCTATAAATGTTAGCTTAATCGATGTGCCAAAAATGGGTGTGGTCGCATAACACACACGCCCACAATCAATATAAATCTTTATACCTGCCACAAAAGTTGATCTTCGAACTTAAAATTTGGTATGCGAATACCTAGTTATCCCATCCATTGATGTGCCTAAAATTGGCGTGGTCGATTAACAGACAATCAACATAAACCTTTATATCTACCACAAAAACTGACCTATGACCTTGAATTTGATACAATGAAGATTTGCAAAATCAGTCATGGCGAAATGAAGTAACAGACATTTTAGAAAACGACAACGAACAAACATGTTCTTCCCGACAAGACAACATTGCTGCATCGCAGGTATTAAATGAAGAACTTAGAGCTCTAGCTGTGCCAAAAATTAATAGAGACACAAATATACTTAATATAGACGAAGAAGAAAATGACGATCAGAGTGAAGGTGTCCGTTTAATAAAACTTCATCCATTAGTAAATGTAGAGGATTTGTTAACATCCGTAAGGTCTGAATAAAAAGCAACGGATATATTTCCAACATGTACTGTATAAGGTAAATAGAAAAGAAGTTATACATAAATTTGTGGGAGATGGCGCGGGAGTAGGTAAAAGTCGCTTGATACAAACAATATATCAGGCAATAACACAACGATTTAATTATCTTTCTGGATCCAATCCAGATCTCCCAAAGGGTTTTCTAATTGCACCAACGGGTAAAGCAGCATTCGTAATTGGAGGATATACTCTTCACTCCCTTTTCTCTTTGCCTGTCATCTGGAGAAATTCGTCCCTTCAGTAACGATACAGACTGATTGAAGTTAAACTTTTTATTGTAGATAAAGTGTCGATGGTTAATTCTAAAATGTTACGTTTTCTGGACTCAAGACTAAAACAAATAATTAAAACTACAGAGTCTTTTGGTTGTATTCCAATTATTGTCTTCGGTGACTTAAAACAACTTCCACCTGTAGGTGACCGTTTGATTTTCAATCTAAATCCAAATAATCTCTATGGAGATATAATAGTATGAGGGCTTTGGACATATGAATCCTGAAGACATAGATTTAATGATATCAAGGACAGTCAATTTACATACAGAAGTTCCTTTGGATGCTATACATTTATTTTGATCTAATAAGGAAGCTGTCGCGTATAATATACAGCGTTTAGCATAGACACAAGCGCATATTTCTAGAAGTTATGATCTTATTAAGGCTGACTCTCTAAGTGAACAACAAAAGCAGACAATTTTATATACAATTAAGAATTTGAAAACGCCAAGGACTTCCCACAAAACTTACGTTAAAGACATCGGCTAAATATATGCTGATAGTATATATTGACACTGCCGATGGACTCGTTAACGGTGCTACAGGACTTTTAATGGCAGTAGACATAAGTCAGGAAGCCGTTTCGACACTTTGGATACTATTTTCGAATAGGGACGTTGGCTCTCAAGCAAGGAGAAAAAAGCCTCATAATTCTGAACCTCAATGGACTCCTATTGAAAAACATATCAAAACATTTCAAAACAGACGTAACGTACAAATTACTATTGGTAGGAGACCATTTCCGGTAGTTCCAGCAGAGGGTATTACGATTCATAAGAGTCAGGGAGCTACTTACAACAAAGTTGTAGTTCATCTTGCAGATAGAATAAATAGAGCTGCAATGTATGTAGCTTGCAGTCGAGCTATACATAGTGCATCAGGATTGTTCATAATTGGACGTTTCACCCCTCCAAAACAATTTTTTGACACTGACGTTGTCGAAATCGAACTTGACCGGCTCCGAACAGAAATTTTTTTATGTCTGTTACCTAAGGTATCCGCAAACACAAAAATATATAACCAAAATATACAAAGCCTTAACGCTCACTACCAAGACTTATTCAGTGATGGATATATAACAGATATAAACATTTTATGTCTTGTATAAACATGGACTTTTCTGTTGGACGACTGTTCTGTTGAAGGATTTTGTACTTTAGCAGGAATTAATGGATCCGATAGGCTTCCTCGACAAAAGCGTGGAATAATAGTTCGACCTGAGTAGTCAAGCGAAAGTTTTATTCAAGCGAGATTATAATTCTGGGTCCGCTACTTTACAAATAATAGCTTTCCGTTTCAGAACAACGTACGCTATCACTTTATATAGAAATTCGACATTTTCCGAAATAATATTTAGTAATTTACTCATGGAGTCAGAAGGTACTCTATATACAATGGGTGAAACATTCGAAAAAGTTCTTGTTATTGGTGATTTTATTATATGTAGGGCGACAAATAGAAGTTTAACGCAAAGGATGTGATTAATGAGGGCTTTTGCTCAATGTTAGAAAAAACGGAAACAACTACAGGTGGACATACGCAGATAGACTGGCCGTTTGCCAAAGTTTTAAGTGGAGCGGTGAAAGCGAAAACGTACAATACGGTGCACATACATACAGTTACCACGACGGCATTATTTTAGGAATAAGTTAATTTATATTAGGGTAAGAATTTTATAGATTTACCTATTATTGTTCATATGTATATTTTTTAGTTTAGTAAAAAAGTATTCATAAGAAATTAACTAATCAAAATTTTAAATAAAGTGCATATATATTTTTTTTACTAAACATAATAATATTTGTGGGTTGCTTTTAAGACTGAAATAAATGAATGTGAAAAGTATAAAATTTCATTTATGAAACGAAAATAGAAAGCCTTATTTGTTCTTGATTTCTTCGGTGCTTATTATAAGGTGGAGGGTAAATTCGGCCCAAGCCGAATTTAGTTTTTCTACTAGTTCATTCTAAAAACTTATTCGTTTTGAACCAAACGTTTGTATTTCTTGTTTAATTAAAATAAAAATATTTGTTTTTAATTATTATTATATATATATAATATTAAACGTTGTACATCGTTTTTATGATATTTTAATAACTCCATTTTTGTGGTAGATAAATAGTTTTTTTGTCAATTATGCGAATTTCTGTTATTCGACCACACCCAGTTTTGGCACATCGTTAAATGTAATAATTATAAATATTTGTAGCAAATATCCACCCCATAGGTCAATTTCTGTGGCTGATAGATAGATTTATGTTGATTGTGGGCGTGGTTTTTTAATCGATTCAACTTCAACTCAACATCTTAATATTTGCGACCCTGAGAGTTTCAACGTATGACCGTGTGTCGAAATGTCCGTATGTCCGGATACACGGATATACACGCTATAAAAATGACTTTGAACTGGTTAACCTAAAATTCATATACTTTCCACAAAGGTATATCCAGTTTGTCATTTGCATTTGTAACACCCAGAAGAAGACCCCACAAACTATATATATTCTTGATCAGCATCAAAATCTAAGTTGATCTAGACATGTCCGCGTTTTTGCCTGTTGGCATTCTCATAGTCGTAAATTTTAATATATTGAGCTAAAATTTTGTACAGAAATTTTTGCCTGCAAATTGATATTTAAATTTGATATGCCAAAAATAGACGTGGTCAACTAACAGGAACGCCCACAATCGATAAAAATCTAAATATCTGCCACAAAACTTCAGCTACGAAGTTGAAATTTGGTACATATATTTATAACTAGCTGTTGCCCGCGGTTTCACCTGCGTGGAATTCGGTTATCTCGCGGGATGAAACGTTGCCTATGCCCTTCCCTAGGTTCTGAAATTTTTTAAACCGATATTGCCCGATTTTACTTACAACCTGCCTGCAGACACCTAACACATGTGTATCAAATTTCAGCTCGATATCTCAAAAATTACGGCCGTGAGAGTGTCAGGAACAGTCAAACACATGGACACGCGGACGGACTGATTCAGTTTTTGATCTTGAGCAAGAATATATAAAGTTTGTGTTGTCTTCGACGCTTCCTTCCGAATGTTGCAAGCGGGAATTCCATATAAATGTTGCTCCTCTCCAGAACCTGGTGGTGCATATGTTCTTCGAATTCCATATAAATGTTGCTTCTATTCCAAATTCATTAAAAAATGGTCCGCAAATCCAATATTGGCCAAAAATCCTCTCCAGAACCTGGTGGTGCATATGTTCTTCGAATTCCATATAAATGTTGCTTCTATTCCAAATTCATTAAAAAATGGTCCGCAAATCCAGTATTGGCCAAAAATCCTCTCCAGAACCTCGTGTTGCGTCTGGAATGGGAATCGTAACATATGCTCTTAGAATTCCATATAAATGCTTCTTTTATTCGAAATTCATTAAAAAAATGGTCCGAAAATCTAGTATTGGCCAAAAATCCTCTCCAGAACCTGGTGGTGCATATGTTCTTCGAATTCCATATAAACGTTGCTTCTATTCCAAATTTATTAAAAAATGGTCCGCAAATCTAGTATTGGCCAAAAATCCTCTCCAGAACCTGGTGGTGCATCTGGAATGGGAATCGTAACATATGCTCTTAGAATTCTATATAAATGCTTCTTTTATTCGAAATTCATTAAAAAAATGGTCCGAAAATCCAGTATTGGCCAAAAATCCTCTCCAGAATGTGGTGGTGCATATGCTCTTAGAATTCCATATAAATGTTGCTTCTATTCCAAATTCATTAAAAAATGGTCCGAAAATCCAGTATTGGCCAAAAATCCTCTTCAGAACCTGGTGGTGCATATGTTCTTCGAATTCCATATAAATGTTGCTTCTATTCCAAATTCATTAAAAAATGGTCCGCAAATCCAGTATTGACCAAAAATCCTCTCCAGAACGTGGTGGTGCGTCTGGAATGGGAATCGTAACATATGCTCTTAGAATTCCATATAAATGCTTCTTTTATTCGAAATTCATTAAAAAAATGGTCCGAAAATCCAGTATTGGCCAAAAATCCTCTCCAGAATGTGGTGGTGCATTTGGAGTGGGACCCATAACATATGTTTTCAGAGTTCCATATAAATGTTTCTTTTATTCCAAATTCATTAAAAAAATGATCCAAAAATCCTCTCCAAAACCTAGTGATGCATCAGGAGTGGTATTCACACATGCCGTTGTCAGATTTCCCTACTATTTAAATATTGTGAAATACTTATTGTGAATACTTAATTTCTTAATTGTCTGGGTACATGTGAATGCAATGTTTGTATGGCAATATTACTATCAATGGTGGGTACAAAAAGGGGTTATAGTGACATAACTACAATAGTTGGACATATGGTCTCGGAAAGTTTTTTGTAGATATTGATATGTTCTATAATATTGTAGAACATTTTTTTGTTTTAACATCAATACTTTCCGCAGCGTATTCGATGAAAGATATTTTATGACTAATTTTTTTACACCTTGGGTTAGTAATAGTAGGAATGTCCAGGGATCCCCAAAATTTTTTGGCAATAAATATAGCCTATGTTACTCAGTGATAATGTAGCTTTCTAATAGCGAAAATATTTTTGAAATCGGTTCAGTAGTTTTTGAGTTTACTCGTTACATACAAAAATACAAAAATACAAAAATATAAAAATACAAAAATACAAATCTTTCCTCTTTATAATATTAGTATAGATTACATTGAAAGATACTTTAAAAACGGGCGCCTACAATTTATAAAACATCGTGCTTAGTGTAAAACTCGTTTCGCCAGTTGATACGTAAAACACACATTATTGGAGGGTTTTTTTTTTAACGAAGGGGAAAGCGTTGAAAGATCAGTCAGTGTGGGAATCTCACCCACTAAAACCCCTTCAACGTCCGACGGTAGATCTCCTGGAACCACCGTTAAGTATTACGTCAGGAGAACCGTATGAGCCTAAACTCACATCGTACGTATCATGTCGTTCTTTGTCTATGTCTATGCCGCTCCAATGTCCTGAGTTGTTTCATAATATTGGCAGCTACACCTTCAATACATCTCCATATGCCGCTATCACTTATTATGCCTCTTGCAATTTCGTTACCGCTAAGTGGCTCTATAGTCGCCTCTCTTATTTTGGATCGTTCTATTTCGAACCTGGGGCACCTTAGCAAAACATGTTCTGCTGTTTCTTGTTCTTGGGGGCATACTGGACACCACGGCTAATTATCGTGTCCAAAACGGTGCAGATAATCACGAAAACAGCCGTGACCGCTAATGATCTGCGTTAGATAATAGTCTAAATGCCCGTGCGGCCTATTCGCCCAGGAATCAATATCAGGGACAATTTCATGTGTCCAACGGCCTTGTTGAGACGCTTGCCACCTATTTTGCCATTCACGATAACTTTGTTTAATTATACTTTGTTTTTCTTCCTTAGCAAGCCTTCTATTATGTTGTTTTTGTATAGCGTATATATTAGCTGATTGTCGAGCCAAGATATCTGGCGGGAAAATGCCCGATAAAGTCAGCGCGGCATCCAAGGATATGGTTCTGAAACCACAGCAGACTCTAAGTGCAGTTACTCGGTACACCTTATTTAAGTGCTTGCAATAACTGGGATACTTTTCTAGAGCATTACTCCATACCGGTGCAGCGTACATCGTTATAGATGTTATCACTTTGGCTAGTAAAAGTCGTCTTGGTTGCCTAGGTCCACCAATATTTGCCATCATACGTGCAAGTGCTGAGTATGTTTTGTCTGCTTTGTTACACACTGCTGTTATATGCTGCTGAAAGTTTAATCTCGCATCGATATATACTCCCAGGTATTTAACTTTTTCCCCTGTTGTGAGCTGGTGTCCGTCAATATTTAGCTCTATCACCTCCTTTTTTTTCCTGCTTGTAATTAATACTGCCTCAGTTTTTTGTGGTGCTAACTGTAGTTTATGCTCTGTAAGCCATTGCTTGATTTTGACAACACTGTTTGTACACATACGTTGGACATCTGTTAGTTCTTTCGCAACAATAGTAACAATGATGTCATCTGCATACCCTATTATGGAAACACCTGGTGGTACTGGCAATTTAAGTACCTCATCATAGACTATGTTCCATAGTAACGGGCCCAGTATCGAGCCTTGTGGGACTCCCGCTGTGATATTGTACACTCGAGTGCCTTCATCCGTTTTATACATTAGTGTACGGCACGAAAGATGGTCCTTTATAATCCGTATAAGGTATGCAGGGACTTCTTTTTTAATCATGGCGTCAATTATATGGGGCCAACTAGCAGAGTTAAATGCGTTTTTAATATCTAAAGTTACTAAAGCACAATATTTTTTATTTTTCCAACGTTGACCTTCGATCGCTTTTTAAGCATTATCTTTCACGTGCATTATTGCATCAATAGTGGATTGACCTTTCCTAAACCCGTATTTATTTTCTGATAGAGCATTTGTCTGCATAACATGGTGTTCGATTCTGACGTATAAGATCTTTTCTAAAACCTTCCCTAAAGTGTCTAGCATACAGAGTGGGCGATAGGAGCTGGGATCACCTTCGGGCTTATTTGGCTTAGGCAGCAAAACCAGTTTTTGCATCTTCCATATTTTAGGAAATATACCACTTTTTATACAATTATTATATACTTGCCAGAAAAGATGTGTATTGGGCTGCTATTTTAACGGCTTCCATAGGTATACCATCCGGACCGGGTGCCTTATTATTACATTATTGGAGGGTTTTTTTTTTATGAGGGATGAGAAATCTTCATAGATACTGACCTATGTCGGAGTCAGCATGCACGATTTAGTCCGCACAAGGATCCTGTCTATGTGGTAATGAGCGCATGTGAGCACTACCTACGTACTAAAAGCTCACCCCTCCGCTTCCATCCCCTCCTGCGGAACTGTCGTAGGATATTACTTCGCAGGAGACGTTTCGCGATTACGCGCTTATCAATTGGGAGTGTGCAATTCTATAAGGATCGATACAGCTAGATCGTTGACAGCCTGCCAGTTTTCTGGGTTTGCAGTCATACACTCCAGAGGGTTTTCCGCGTTTGGCATTGTGAAGAGGTCGTTTCTAAAACGACTGCAATGGTAGAATACATGCTCCACTGTCTCTTCGACTGCGCAAGATGGACAAAGAGGAGACGTAAATCTTCCGATCTTATGGAGATAGGCCCTGTATACTCCATGACCAGTGAGAAACTGTGTTATATAAAAGTTTGTTTCGCCGAGGTCTCTTTTGATCCATGTATCGATACATGGAATATATTTGTAGGTCCACCTTCCTTTTGTTGATGAGTCCCACCTAGTCTGCCATTGATTTAGGGAGACTTGCCGTTCCTCCTTTTTTATGACCTTCGCAGGATGGGAGGAATTGGCCTTCCTGATAAAAATACGCCTCATTTCGTCTGCTAAGATGTCCCATGGTATGAGTCCAGCTATGACATTTGCTGCGTCTTCAGAGATTGTTCGGAAGCCGCAGATTGTTCGTAGAGAGCTGATCCTTTGAACGGAGCATACTTTTTGCTTCAGTTGCTTGATTCTTAAGCATTGAGCCCATACAGGGCTTGCGTAGAGAAGCCTTGAGGTGACGACGTTTGCGAGTAAGGCCCTCTTTGCGGGCTTGGGTCCGCCTACATTGGGTAGCATTCTACATAGAGCTGATTGTAGCTTTGTGGCTTTGTCACATGCATAGAGTATGTGGTTCTTAAAACTCAGTTTGCGGTCTAGCATAACGCCTAGGTATTTGATAGAGGGTTTGGAGGTTATGGTAACGTTGCCCACTTGTACGTGTATTGTCTCCATAACTTTCCGACTCGAGATTACCATAACTTTCCGACTCCTTGGTTTTATGCTCTGCCAATTTAAGGTCCACGGATTTAAGCCAGTTTTTTATGATCTGTATGGCTTCATTTATAGCAGCTTCGATTCCACTTATATGTTTATTCACTGTGGTGAGTGCAATGTCGTCCGCAAGCCCTATAATTTTTACTCCTCGGGGTACGGGCAGATTTAGTGCGTTGTACATTAAATTTCATATGAGTGGCTCGAGAATCGATCCTTGTGGTACTCCTGCCGATACGTTATATGGTTTGGTTCCCTCGTCGGTGTTATATAGCAAAATTCTTTCGTCGAAATAGCTCCTAATTAATTTGAATAAGTACTTAGGGGCATTTATTCTTCTAACCGCGTTCAAGATAACAGGCCAGCTTGCTGTGTTAAAAGCGTTTTTGATGTCAAGGGTTACCACGGAGCAATACTCTTTGGCGCCTCCCTTCCATCGTTTTCCTTCGGTAGTTTTTTTCGCTATGTTGGCAGCTAATTCCACAGCGTCTATTTTAGATCTGCCTTTCCTAAAGCCAAACTGCTGTTCAGACAAGGCTCCCGATTCCTCCACTAACAGTAGGAGTCGGTTATATAATCTTCTCTAGTATCTTTCCTATAGTGTCCAGCAAGCATATAGGGCGATATGCCTGCACGGTTCCGGGTTCCGGTTTACCTTTCGGTATTATCACTAGGGTTTGCCGTTTCCAGCATTTTGGAAAGGTACCATCCTCCAGGCACTTCTGGTAGGTTTCGACAAATAAGTCGGGTCTATCCTCGATCAAAGCCTTCAGGGCTTTATTTGGGATGCCATCAGGTCCTGGTGCTTTCGAATCGGCAATATTTTTGGTGGCTGTTTTGAGCTCTTCTTGGGTGATAGATTGAATTTCTTCTTCAGAAATATCCATGATTATTTCTGGACCTGCCGGCCTTGCTGGAAATTATGTGTTATATGTTGTGCTCTTTAAAGCCACAGGGTCCATTGGTTGGGGGCTACCCTTAGTGAGTTTTTTGGTAACTACTCTGTAAGCTGTTCCCCAGGGGTTCACGTTGGCTTCAGCGCAAATCTGTCTAAAGAAAGCCTTTTTGCTAGCTTTTATTGCTGATTGCAAAGCTTTTCGCAGCTCTCTAAATTGGTTAAGGTGGTCTCTAAACAATGGTCTGTTTCTTGACCTCTGCGTTTTTCTTCTAGTCTTCAGGCATTGTGCTCTTAAAGACTTGATTTCGTCATTGCACCAATAGCACGGGAAATTGCGTCCATTCTTCTTCCTTCTAGGCATGGAAGCGTCGCAGGCGCCTTTAGCTATTGACACTAGTTTTTCGGCCATCTCCTCGGCTGGTTTTAGGCTCATTACCGTCGTTCTGGTAATTTCTCTCATCATGTCTCGATCAAATTTTGAGACCTTCCATAGGCCCCCCATTTGTCTTTGTTGACTATTAACTCTTGCTGTATTGTTAACAATATATATGACTGCTTGGTGGTCACTGTGAGTGTATTCTTCACTGACCCACCATAATATGTCCCTAGCAAGAGAGATGTCAACCAGCGTAATGTCAATGATTGAACCCCTTCCTGATTTCCTAAAGGTATTCTTGTTTCGCGTATTTGCTACTACGATGTTCAGAGAGGCAAAAATTTCTAGTAAGCTGCGCCCTCTGGCATTCGTAGATTTACTACCCCAGTTTGTAGCCCACGCGTTAAAGTCCCCTCCAATGATAATGGGATGCCTATACCTAGCGTCCGCCGCCAGGGTGTCTAGGAAGTCCTGATATTCATTATGGGTCCACCACGGTAGGGCGTAGCAACTGTAGAAGAATATTCCCCTAATTTTAACCCTAGTAAACTTCCTTGATGAGTGTGCGACGTCTTCTTGTGCGTGCAACCCACATGACCATACCGCAACACTTTCGGTTTGGTCTTTTACCCATGTGCTGTTATTTAAGTGCCTATATGGTTCACTTATTAGAGCGATATTCACCTTTTTATTCTTTACCGTTTGTTCTAGTAGACTTTGCGCTGCTTTGCAGTAATTTAGATTGATCTGGAGTACCTTTAACATTTCCAGGTTGATAGTGCTCTCTTAAAAACGGGACACCGTCCACTCCCTGCAACATGTTTAGCATCTACGTTAGAGTTGTCTTTGCAAAACATGCAAAGGGGGTCCTTATCACAGTTTTTCGCAATGTGTCCTTCATTGCCACAACGGCGACATAATTTCGACCGATCGTTGTTGTTTTTGCAGAATCTGGCAGTATGTCTAAACTAGAGGCACTTAAAGCATTTTCTTAATGTTTTTTGTGCCCTTATGCGGCTGATTACCCACCCAATCCTTATTTTCCCCACATCCAACAGCTTTTTAGCCGTATCTGTAGGAACTCTAAGGGTAGCAGTCTGAGTGCCACCATAAGCTTTGCGGAGGTTTAATATTTCGCATATAAACTCCGCCCGGTTTTCACAATGGGGGTTTAAAGCCTCGATTATATCGTTGTCTGTCGTGACTTCGGCTAGTTTTATTTCTACGACTTGTTTTTTCGTGAGATTTTTGACCCTCGCCTGTTCTCCCAGTGAGCTGCTAATTATAGCCTTAATTTTTTCCGATTTATCTCCATTATCTTTTAGTTGGAGCAGTAGATCGCCTTTCTGCGTCCTCCTAATTTTTGTGACGCTTTGGCTTACATCTGTCAACTTCGGATCGGACTTGACTTTCCGTAGGATTTCGGCATACGTTATTTGGCTTTGGTTATTTAGAGGTGAGGTTAGAGTAGTGGTATCACTCCTAAAACTTCTTGATTTGTGTTGCTTGGCCGCCTTGTCGTATAGCGAGACTAGAGAGTCCACTAATTCCCGCATGGGTTGGTGAATGGATTTTCTGCCCCCACCCATCATTTCCACGAGCTCCTTAATTTTTTGACCCAAAAGCACAAAGGGGTCTTTACTGGTAGTATCGCGTTCTTCTTGTGTCACGCAAAAACACGGAGGAGAGGACTCCTAAATTTACAGGAGAACGCGCTGTGCGCTCACTTTTTTTGAAAGGCTCTTTATCCTTGTGTTTAACAGTTCCCGCCGATGGATTCGGCGAGTCAGACGCTTGTTTATCCCCAGATCCACGGGGTGGTGTGCGCCCTATACCCATCCTATACAGCGTGTTAAACTATACAATTTAACAGTAATATAATCATACGATAGTTTAAAATAAAAAATTATAAATAAAAAAAAATATATATATATAATAATGTAATAGTATAATAATATAATAAAATAGCAATATGATAATGTATAAGTATAACAATAAAATAATATAGTAATATATAAGTATGATAATATAATAATATAACAGTATAATAATACAATAATATAGAAATACAATAATTAAATAATATGATATTCTAAGTAATATAATAAAATAAAGTACAGTTAACTAAAAGTAAACTTCTGCTCCGTTACTAAAAACACTTGTGCACCGTTAGCTTTTCTGAAAATATGATTTAATTTTTTTTTCATTCAAAGCATCCGCGGCACGTCTGCACTGCTTGGCAGCTCACACAAGAATCAAGAACACAAGAAATTATTGGAGGATGTAATCACGTACCTGCCACGCCCATTATTTATAAGCAGATGTAGACGGCTTTTAATATTATTATTATTATTATTATTAAAATATTAAATTTTCATAATTATTGTACTCCGTCGGGTCTTTTCTTTAATTTACAGATGCGCCTTAACTTACCCATGCTGCTTGCCAACTCACAACCTTTAGATAATTGGTCTGCTGTAGGACAATATTCACCACCGCCCGCTTTAACTGAACGCCAACAACAACAACTTCATGTACCTCTGTCTATGCAATTTTCAGTCCCGCAAAATAACTTAAACAGCGGCGGTGGTTTCTTCAGCGGTAATAGTGCTAGTGAAAGTCCACAAAAACCTATGGATACCAATGACGAGATGGATGGAATTGAAGAAAAAGTGGATGTAAATGAAAATAAATGTGAAAGTAGAATCGGAACAACACCGACGCCAACTAATTTACATGATGCCATCACTAGCATCGCCATCACCACTAGTAGTAGTAACAGTACAACAAATCATCATCTTCATCACAATGATGGACGTTTAGATAACGTAGCTAATGATGCAACAGAAGCAGGGTTAGCAGGGCAATTAAGTAGGACAGATAATGGCGATAGACTTAAGAGTAGTGGTAGAAGTGGTGCTGCGAGCACTGATAATAATAATGGTTCTAGTCCTATACCAAATACATATATGCATGAGGCCCATAAGCAACAGCGCCATCTATTAAGTGGGAGTAGTATAATGACGGCGAGTGGTGGTAATTTAACTACTAGCCAGGATGCCGATAATATTGAAATCAAACAAGAATTGCATGTAGATTATTTCCATGCACCCCATCCACCCGCCGCGCCCGATTCACATCGTTCCTACTCATCTACCGATGATAACCGTCATGGTTCCGATATTGCCGATGAATACGCTCAAGATTTAAGAGTTAGTGCTGCAGCTACAGTGGCCGCTAAAGGTCTAGATTTTAATCGTTTTGTACTACCCACAGGATTGAGGCGTTCGCGTGAATTTTTAGAGGAGAAATTTAGTCCGGTTAATATGCGTAAATTGAATAGTAGCGCCAGTATTGCTTCAAGTGCAGCAGCAGCCGGTCATATGCTAATGAATTCGCTGTTGTCGAATGAAAGTAACTCCGAGGATAATAGTGGCCGTCGGAAATCGGGTAGTACTGGTAATGGGGCAGCGGCAGCAACACAAGATGTAGCTAGTTCAGCAGCAGCTGCTGCTGCGGCTGCTTTTTATGTTGAAAGTTTAAATAAAGATGATTGCGATTATGTCGGTTCAAATGTCAGCGTCAAACTGCGCACCATGGATCGTACACAACGCATTATCGCTGAAAAGTTAATAAGCGAGGTATTATTTTATGGACAGTTTAATGAGTTGGAACGTAGCGCACGCATACAACCCAAGTGACAATAAGTTACACGTATATTACGTAAAGGATTTTAAGAACCATTTTCTATTCTTTCTAGAATACAAAAATATTATTTGTTTAGAGAACAGAGAAAATATAATGAAAATTGTTGATATACTTATTTACTCCATATGCCAAATGGAGGTAAGTTTTTAATTCCGTTTGCAATACAAAGTATATGTATTCTTGATTATAAACATATTCTAACTCTATATGGATATGTCTGTTCGTATATTTATGAATTCGTGACTATGACAGGGTTTTTAACTTTAAGATATTTAGCTTTTTACAGTTATTTCCAAATTTTGTACTTAAGTTGCTATTTAAATTTAGCGAAATCGTTTAAGTGGCCATGCCCATTACCGATAAAAACCTATTTATTAGCCACAACAATTGTGCATACTTATAATTAGAACATCCATTGATTTGCTGAAAAGGGGCGTTATAAAATAACAGACACGCCCAGATTAAACATACCTTGCTGAAGAATTTTCTTTTAAAATGTTACACTACGTTTACACTGACGAGGTTATCGCGGTTGAGAAAATTATCTCCTTAACCACATTGATTTTGGATGGTAAAACTTCTCTGATATATCAAATAACTTCGTTTTTTTTATTTAAAGTCGAAATTTTTTCGTAAATTTTATTAATTTTTTTTGTTTCTCAATATTGCTAAAAGCAAAATTTTTATTAGCATTTATATAACAAATTGTGCTTAAAATATTTTCCATTTTTATAAAAGAAATAAACGCCATAACATAAAATATCAGAGTTGTAGAGCAGTGTAAACGTACGTAGTTAGATAACGTGTTAAATCTAACAATCTCGCCAATGTAAACGTAGTGTTATATCCCCCCATATACATATGTATCACTTTGAAATTTTTGAAAATACAAGTAGGTATAGAAAAAGCAGGGTATAATAAAGTTTTTTATTTTTCAAGGAAAAAATTAGAAGTACAAAAAATAAAACTTTTCATTTTTCAAAGAAACATGTTAAAATATTATAGTCGGCCAACCCCGACCGTCAAATATCCTACACCCCTTGTTATATATTATCCAAATTAATTTTTTTCTTTGAAAAATGAAAAATTTTATTCGTCCATACCTACTTGTATTTTAAAAAATTTCAATATGATACAAATGTCAGAACATTTTTTAATTTTTTATTTGTTTATGAAATAAAAAAAAATTATATGGGAGGGGTTCTAAGAATGATCCGATTCCATCCATTTTCAAAAGGGTTCCTTTTTGGGACAATACATATCCTTGTACCAAATTTCATCGAAATATCTCAAAAAATAATAGGGTCTTATATGGGAGGGAGTTCTAAAAATGGCCCACTCCGGTCCATTTTCAATAGGGTTTACCTTTGGGCCAATGTCCTTGTACCAAATTTTATCGAAATATCTCAAATAGTGCGACCTGTAGCTTGCGCACAAATTTAGATGAACAGGCAGGAGGACAGACGGACATGGTTTAAACGATTCAGATTTTGATTCTGAATTGATCGGTATAATTGAAGGTGGGTGTGGCATTTGCCGTTTAGGAGTTACAAACGTCCGCAAAAACTTAATATACCCTTTTCCACAGGGTGGTGCAGGGTATAAAAAATTAAATTGAATAATATATCAAGAGGTGTAGAGTATTTTATTATATTTTTATTTTATTTTTTTATTACATATATTTTAACATTACCGAAACTATCAAACAATATAATTTATTGTACATTTAGCTTTTTAATGATACTTAAAATATATAAATATATTTGAAAATAGTTTAAAAAGTTAAAAAAAATATTGTAAATATGTATGTAAATGGTTTTGAAAAAACAATTTAGTAAAGGGTGATTTTAAGTTTTCTGTTTTTTTTTTTTAAGAAATGTACTTTTAAGTGTTGATTTATATAATTTGATATAAATGTTATGAATTACCAAAAAATCAAATAAATAAAACGAAATTAAAATTTATAAAAATTCAATGTACTTTAAAACAAATAACAGTGATGTTTACTTTTTCTCCAAAAAAAAAAGTGTTGGTAAGTAAATTTCTACAATTTAGATATAACAACGAAAATATACTGGAAATAATTCTATTTATAGTACATTGTTGTCCTTAAAGTTAAAAGTGCTTTAATGGTTGGGTTTACGTTTAATACCCGTGGTGTAGGGTTCCACAATTTATACTCAATAAATTCAAAGTCCTTGTCATATAAAAATCATATCGTTAAAAAGAATTATATGGAAAAATATTCTAAAAATGGTCCGATCGCGAAGAATACTTCGCCAAATATTATTAAGATATATTAAAATTACAAACTTTCGTCATAAAAAGGCTTTAATTAATAGACGAAGACGAATATGGGAAAGGCTTCTAAAAATAGACTGATCGGGTTCAAATTTGTTACAGCCAATTATTAAGCTAATTATCTATTCTTCCCTCATTTTTTGTCAAAATATATTAAGAATTGATTATTGGTTTTTGTTCTATTAAGAATTGAGAGTTTTCGTCATATATACTCCCTTTATAATGAATCGTGTAAAGGGAGGCGTTCTAAACATTGTCTAATTTAAACAATTTTCAATATATCTCTTTGATCCAAAATGTAGCCTTGTACCAAATTTCATTGAAATATCTTAAAAAGTGAGGCCACATTGACACACAGGCAGACAAACGGAAATATTTAAATATATTCAAAAATTTATAAAGACCATATTCTCTTCTTAGCTCTCTTACATTAATAAGCATAATGAAATTTAGTGTTTGAACACAATAGAGCTGCAGCCGCAAAGAAATTACTCTCTTTTACTATCTTTTATGCGTAAACCTTATGGAAAATGTGTTTGCCGCTGGGTTTTTCAAATGCAGCTGCTGCTAGCTTCAAATCTATTTTAATTCTCCAGCCGCATTCTCATTTTTTCAATTTTCTCTCATATTGAAAACGGGTAGGGTAGCTCATTTTAGTATAATTTATTTTCAATTCCGTTTTGTTAATTTTGTAATTTTGTTTAATGTCATATTTCGTAACTGAAATATGTTATGAAAATTAAAAAAAAAATGGCTGATGGAAGTAAAAACGTTTTTGACGAAATGTTAATAAATTTAATTCAAAAAGAAGACATTTTATTTAATTTAAAAAACAAAAATTATAAAAATGAATTAATGAAAGAATCTATATGGGTTGAAATAACAAGTTAAGAATGTTATTGAAAAGTTTTTTTCCAAAAGTGTTTCTTCTTAGAACTCCACCGTCACTTTGACTGCCCAAATCTCCAACATCAACATACGTGAACGTAAAATTTGCATCACAAATTCCTAATAATACAATGCTAAATGGAAAAAACTAAAGAAAAATTTGCGGCTGCAGCTGCTGCTCTATTATAAACGGTCTAGCAGCAATGTCAAAAAAAGAGAGTAATTTTTTGCGGCTGCAGCTCTATTGTGTTCAAACACTTACGCTGTTTATATGAGTTAAGAATATTGAAGAGAGTAACTTAAAATGCTTTCAGAAATACGATGCCACATTTTAGTTATAGCAGCGAAGGAGCTGAATACATGTGTATTAGTGAATTTTACTATTGCTTGACCATTATCATGTTTTTTTTCTTTAGTGTTTGAACACAATAGAGCTGCAGCCGCAAAAAATTACTCTCTTTTTTTGACTTTGCTGCTAGACCGTTTATAATAGAGCAGCAGCTGCAGCCGCAAATTTTTCTTTAGTTTTTTTCATTTAGCATTGTATTATTAGGAATTTGTGATGCAAATTTTACGTTCACGTATGTTGATGTTGGAGATTTTGGCAGTCAAAGTAACGGTGGAGTTCTAAGAAGAAACACTTTTGGAAAAAAACTTTTCAATAACATTCTTAACTTGTTATTTCAACCCATATAGATTCTTTCATTAATTCATTTTTATAATTTTTGTTTTTTAAATTAAATAATATGTCTTCTTTTTGAATTAAATTTATTAACATTTCGTCAAAAACGTTTTTACTTCGATCAGCCATTTTTTTTTTTTAATTTTCATAACATATTTCAGTTACGAAATATGACATTAAACAAAATTACAAAATTAACAAAACGGAATTGAAAATAAATTATACTAAAATGAGCTACCCTACCCGTTCTCAATATGAGAGAAAATTGAAAAAATGAGAATGCGGCTGGAGAATTAAAATAGATTTGAAGCTAGCAGCAGCTGCATTTGAAAAACCCAGCCGCAAACACATTTTCCATAAGGTTTACGCATAAAAGATAGTAAAAGAGAGTAATTTCTTTGCCGCTGCAGCTCTATTGTGTTCAAACACTTACACAAACACATGAACTCTCAACTCAATAATTTTATATGATAACAAAATAGTTATTATTTAAAGTAAAACTACTTTCATTATTATTTTTAAACAAATTTTACTTAAATTGTCCATAAATTTATATGAATATACTGACTTATATGATTAAATCGTTTTGGAAAGCAAACCTTAATATGTTCTCTTCTTAGCTCTCTCTCTCTTTCTCTTTATATTATCTTAAGCTTCACTAAGCACCATGCAAAGTGAAACGCTCGCTTTGTCTCTCTATGCATTGAAGTAGAGCGTAAAATGAAACGCTTCAGATCATCCAAAGATAAAAATCAAAAATTTTCTGCTGAGAGTTGTAAAAATATAGTTTACTATATAGAAAATTTCTTTTTTCTTCATTAATAACTACACCATTAAGGTTAAATTGAGAACTTCCAAACTATAATTGAGAACTTGCAAGTTGAAATTGAGAAACAGAAGTTTTAAATTGAGAAAACCAAACTCAAATTGAGAAAACTAAATTGAAATTGAGAAAGCCACGTTCAAATTTAGAAAACCAAGTTCAAATTGGGAAGTTCTAAATTCAAATTGAGAAAACGAAGTTCAAATTAGGAAGTTCCAAATTCAAATTGAGAAAACCAAATTGAAATTGAGAAAACCAAGTTCAAATTGGGAACTTCCAAGTTCAAATTGAGAAAACCAAATTGAAATTGAGAAATTTAAGTTTTATCCAAATTGAAATTGGGAAAGTGAAGTTTGAAATTGAGAAAACCAAATTGAAATTGAGAAAATCAAAATTGAAATTGAGAAAACGAAACCAAATTGTAATTGAAAAAAATAAAACTTAAATTGGGAATTAAAAAATTAAAATTTTAAAATTTATCTCAATTGAAATTGGGAAAATCAAAATTGTAATTGAAACAATAAAATTTGAAATAAGTAAAATCCAAATTGAAATTGGGAAAATAAAAATTGATATTGAGAAAATCAAAATTGAAATTGAGAAAATAAAAATTGAAATTTGTAATTTAACATTTAAAATTAAAATACAAATTAAAATTAAGAGAATGCATTTTAAAATTAAAAAATTTTTAAATTTAAATTGTGAATTAGGAAAATTAATATTGAAAACTGGATTTTTAATAAATAAGATAAACGAATTTTTATGCTTCAAACTTATATATTCCATTCCATATATTTTATTCGTATGTAGTAAAAAAATGAATGGATATAAAAATAAAAATTCTCCAACTTAAAATACATATATACATACATAGACAAAAACTTTATAAATACTTCTCTTAAGTTATATTAACAACACTTAATTTAAGTGAAAAATTGGAAAATTGATAAAAATTCGTTTATCTTATTTATTAAAACACATATGCAGGCTGACACCACTACTGCATGCATGGGACAAGAGTCCGAAATTTATTGCTGGAGATTATAATGCGTGAGCTGTGGAGTGGGGCTGCCCTATAACAAGTCCCAAAGGAAAAACAGTACTTGAGAGTTTTGCGGCTTTAGGCCTGGTCCTCCTTAACACAGGCTCTGAATACACCTTCGCCAAAGCTGGCTACGGTTCTATTGTTGACATCGCGTTTATTCACAACCATCCGTTCCCAAAAACCTCATGGCGCCTAAGCGACTTATACACTCATAGCGACCACCGCGCTATAATCTGCGAGATAAACCTCGACGCTCGTCCTTCCAACACAGTCCAACCTTTAAGGGGCCCACGATGGAAAGGCAATACTTTCGACAAAGAAATATTTAATACTATGATGCCAGATTTAGAGCTTTCTGGTTCCACTAATGAAATAGTCCATAAACTGATTCACCACATTGAGCAGGCATGTGACGCTTCCATGATTAGGCGATCTATCACACAAACGGCACACAAGCCAGTGTACTGGTGGGGTAATGATATAGCACCGCTGCGCTCAGAATGCAACCGAGCACGTAGGCTGTACCAGAGGTCGAGAAACACTCCTAGATATTTAAAACGCCAGCAACTGTACAAAAACAAAAGGCGGGAGCTAAAAAAGGCCATCATTAAGAGCAAAACCAGAAGCTTCAACAATCTCGTTAATGATTTGGAAAATAACCCGTGGGGTTCAGCCTTCCAAATCGTGACCAAAAAGCTTAGAAGCTCATCGCAACCCACCTGCACAAACCTTGTTAACACAATTGCGGATACACTCTTCCCTGACCATCCTCCTTTTCACTATACTCGCAACGAAGTTCCATACTCGAGCGTAAAATTAGTCACCGAAGACGAGGCCATGGCGGCCGCTAGGACCATAAAGAAGAAGACAGCACCAGGGCCTGATGGAATCCCTAATTGCGCCATCACAGCCGCCATCGAAAACTACCCAGCGGCGTTTGTTAAAATTTTCAACCAATGCCTGCTCGAAGGATCTTTTCCTAAGCTATGGAAATATCAAAAACTCGTTCTGATGCAAAAACCAAACAAGCCACCAGGAGAACCCACTTCGTACAGACCCATCTGTTTATTGGACACAACTGGTAAAATTCTAGAGCGCATTATATGCAACCGCTTGTCCGAGACCTTGGAGGTACAGAATGGAATATCAGACATGCAATTTGGCTTCCGCAAAAAGCGTTCTACAATAAACGCGATAAATGAAGTGGTATCCATTGCGAGTGATGCAATAGATGGCACGCGGTGGAAGGATGGTTCCAAAAAATACTGCTTAATAGTAACACTAGACGTTCGAAATGCCTTCAACTCAGCCAGATGGGAACACATCATGGAGTCCCTTGACCAACGCAGGGTCTGCAACTACCTTAAAAATATAATAGCGGACTACTTTAAAGACAGAACCCTCTCATACACGACCGATGATGGTGAAAAAGCTCGAAACATCAGCGGGGGCGTTCCACAAGGTTCGGTTTTGAGACCAATACTTTGGAACTGCATGTACGATGACGTTTTGCGCCTGCGAACTTCCAATAAAGCCAAAATCATTGGTTTCGCGGACGACATAGCTGTGGTGATCGTTGCCAAACAACTGTGCGACATTGTTGACATTGCGGAGTATACCATAACCATTATTCTGGCTACTATCCAAGGGCCTCGCTCTGGCAGAAGAAAAAACAAAGGCGGTACTCATAAGCAGTAGCAAAAAAAGAGAAAGCGCGACCATCAAGGTAGGCCATTGCAACATCACTACCAAAGAAGCAGTCAAATACCTGGTTGTCATGATCGACACGAGGCTATCCTTCAAAGCCCACCTCGAACAGGTATGTACAAAAGCCGCCCTCATCATCACGGCCCTCAGTAGACTAATGGCAAACTCACGAGGTCCTAGAGAAAATCGCAGACGCCTCATAGTCGAGGTAGTAAAGTCGCCATGGACGTCAAATCGTACGCTAGGGGTATCAAATCAACTTATCGCCTGTGCGCGATAAGGATTTGCACTGCCTTCCGCACAATCTCGGAGGATGCCGTTCTAGTGATTAGCAGATTGATACCCATTGACTTCTTGGCCAAGGAGAGATACCTCTTATCCCAAGGCAAACGACTCGCTCGTAGTAGTATACTGGAGGAATGGCAGCGTAGATGGAGTTCTTCCGAAAAGCGCAGGTGGACGTATCGCTTAATATCTAATATTAGTGATTGGTTATTGTGCGGGCATGGCGAGGTAGACTTCTACCTAACGCAATTACTATCGTGTCATGGATGCTTTAGATCATACTTGCATCGTTTTATGCATGACGACAACCCTTGCTGCACCATTTGTGGAGTAGAAGAGGACGTAGGTCACGTGTTTTTCTATTGCCCTCGCTTTGAGCAACAGAGAAGCAGGTTGGCCGTACTAATTGGAGAAACTCCTACCCCCGAAAACACAGTATGGCACATGCTCATTTCCAGTAGTAGGTACATGGCAAGCAGTGCAAGAACTGGCGGCAGCGATAATGAAAAGGCTCCGAGTCCTGGAAAGGAGTCGAGCAAACGCAGATCTCTCCGGCATCGTTGGGTAGAGGTTTGATATTTTTATTTTTATTTATTTATTTAATCAAACCTTAGCTAAACATACAGCCAATTCATTATAAAAATAACAAAATGAAATTTTTTTTTTTTATAAATGCTTAAAACTAAAATCAGCAACGCAATCTCCAAACCGCAACAACAACAACAACCGCCGCTGCAACAGTTTAGGATCTTATCTATTTAACTTAGCATACTTAAGAACTAGAAAGTTAACCAATATTGATACTAATAAAATGATATGTAAAAAAAAATATTTAAAGTTTCTTACAAACTACAGATAAAGGACAACACAGTTGCAAAATAAGCATAAAATAAACACAAGATTAAAAATAATATGTATATATAGAATAAAAAAAAAATAAAAAAAAAAAGGATAAACTAGAAGCGAAAGAGTAGTCCGGCATCTTATTAATTTAATATTAAACTTTTAATATTCTCAATGGATCTGTGCGATCCATCGTATAAATAATAATAATCATTAAAATAACTGGATATAACCCTCAATGGATGAAACATCTCTTAAACATCTCGACACTGTGACAGTTTAATTAAAACAAAATGCCTACTAAATCGTAAGGGCACATTTATATAAACTTCATTCAACAACGCGGGACAATTAACTTCACCATTCAACAGTTTAATGAAAAAAGAGACTCCTAACCAAATACGTCTATTTGATAGCGAAGTCATGTTAATAAGTTTTAAGCGACTTTCATAGGGAGGTAAAGAACTTTGGGGGTCCCAACCTAAACCACGTAAAGCAAATCGTAAGAAAGACTCCTGAACTGATTCAATACTATCCGTATAAATATTATAGTTAGGTGACCAAACTACAACGGCATATTTAAGAACCGGACGTACTAATGCAACATAGACAGATTTGGTCAGATACGGATCCAAGAATTCTTTGGACCAACGCTTTACAAAACCTAAAAGAGACTTGGACTTGTTAACCACAGAGCGAATTTTCATATTAAAGTTAAGTTTCGGATCAAAAATAACGCCTAGATCTTTAAAAAATAAAACATTTTCCACCTTATGACTGCCAATAAAGTAATCAACAACTAATGGAGCATATCTTGAAAATGTGATTTTCTTACATTTATCTAAGTTTGATATCATACCATTCAACTTACACCACTTAACTAATTCAACCAGATCCGACTGTAACAACGCACTACCACTAAGGGAATGAAATGAGTGAAAAATTTTGACATCATCGGCAAACATTAATATTAGAATGCCTAATGCATGAAGGAAGATCATTAATAAATAAGATAAACAACAAAGGACCCAAATGGCTGCCTGTTTGACCAGATAGGTTGTTGACATAGGTGTTGTCATAATAGACGTAGCCCAGTCAACAGCCTTTCCCCCCTGTTAAGGAATACCTAACGGTGGTGCCACAGGGACCCGGGAATTGACGCAGAGGTGGTTTTAGCGGGTTAAAGTCTCGCACCTCAGGCTTTCGAAGCTTTCCACCTATCGCAAAAAAAAAAAACCACTACTGCCTCCCGGTCAACCAACTCGCGAATACTACCACACATACCGACTGATACCTCCCAATCAACCAACCCGCAGATACCACCGTACATACCCATACAAACATACCAACGCCCACCCCCGGTCCCAAACGCCTGACCATTGAAGAATATAGGCTAAGACAGAATTTCGCTAAACAGGCTACAATTTTGCCGCCTAGACCACAAAGAAAACGTGGTGGCAAACGCATCAAGCACGCCAATAAGATTCGGGAACTACACCAAATAAAGAACATTGTAACAGGCAAGACAAAGGAAAAGATAATTAATCTCATTAAAAAGGAAAGACAAGAATGGGCTCTTCGTAAAGTAAACAACAAAAACAAGTGAATGTAGTTAATAATAACAACAACAGTGGCGACAATAGTGGACAAGTGACTACAATAAAAATAGCGACGGAGACATTGGTGGTATTAGTAATAATAATAATATTAGGATATAGTTTATACAGACTAAACAAATATTATAAGCTATATATAAATAAAAAATTAAGTAGGAGTATCACACTCTCTACCGTCTAGACATACAAAATTTTTGATTTTAAAAATTGAAATGAATACACAATTACCATATTATTTTGAAAAATAAATAAACAAAAATTTTTAAGAAAATTTTGAGGAACAATTGGAAAATTATAAAATGGCTTTTAATATGGAACTTGCAATGAAAACATTACCCATCTTTTCTGGCAAATTTGAGGAAGTCGAAAACTTTTGCAAATTTGTCAAAAAACTATCAAAAAATCTGTCTGAAGCTGATAAAACTATTAGATCTATTAGAATTTGTTTACCACATAAAACTCACCCAAAAGGTGAAGACGGCAATAGGCTCAATTCAAATACCTAGCACATTAGAAGAACTCTATAGTTCAATCAGAAGCAATTTTAAAAACCCACAGACAATACCTACACTACACAACACCTTAAACAATTTACAACAACGAGGTAGCTTTGATAATTTTAGAGATAAAGTAGTTAGTCTGATTAGCCAACTAAATGACCTACAGATCCAAGAATTAGGAAGTACAGCATCTACAGCTGAACGGAAGGTTATTACCAAGATGAACGACAATTATGCTCTCACGGTATTTAAAAAAGGAATCGACGAAAAATATAAACAGACTCTATTCGCTGCACAACCCCAATCGTTAACCCAAGCAGTCAACTTAGCTTTAGAATTGGAAAAAAACGACATCTTACAAAATAAATCCCAAGTACTTAGAATAAATAAATCAAATAAAAATAGATACCAACATAACGATACTAGATACACTTTCCATAATTCATACCGAGACAATAATCAAAGAAATTTCGCAAATAGATGTCCAAATCCGACGTTGAACAGCAGAACACAACCAGCATACAATAATTCCAGGCAAAACACAAATATGCAGACAGAACACAAATATGCAAAACAATTTCAGATATCCCCATCGTTCCCATAATAATAATCAAAATAATAGAAGAAGACACTTAAACGTTGAACAGAACTAGGGAAACGGATTACCGCTGGTGGTGGACCATCACTGGCGTGTAAACACACATAAAATTCTTAATATATCGAATAAAAACACCTTTTATGTTATACTTCAGACTAAGCAAAATAAAACTATAAGATTACTAGTTGATACAGGAGCAGATATTTCAATAATAAAATATTACATATTACATATCACAAAAGCTAACAATCTAAGTGGAATAACTACAAAAACTATACATACTATTGGAACAACATTTATACAACTACAGGTAGGACAAACAGAACTATCACATGAATTCCATGTAGTGAAGGATAATTTCCCAATATCCACAAAAGGAATATTAGGAATTGATTTCTTGAGAGATTACCTGTGCAAAATAGACTTCGAAACAATTAATATGGAAATCCATACAAATAATGAAGACATCGCTTGCTCTTGTTGTTCCGAGAACTACTGCGCGCTGCATACTTTTATAGAAATGTTTTTCTAGTGCTATATCCTCAAGTACTCTAAACAAAGACTTTGGCACAGTTCCAGTTGCTGAGATAATTACCGGGAGTATTCTCATCTTCACTACATTCCATTGCGTCTTTATTGTGTCCGCTGAAGGTATATATTTTTCAATTTTTTCTTTATATGTATCTGAAATATTCTTGTAATTTGGCACTGCTATATTTATTAGGAACACTTGACGCTCTTCTTTTTTCAAAGCGTAATGTCCGGCCTGTTATTTGGCACGTTTTGATCCGTAGGTATGGTACGGTCCCAGTATATTGTTATATTTCTAGTCTCAACTACGGCTTGGGGTTTATAATTGTAATATGGCTGTACTCCATACCGTATCGCCAACGCTTGGTGTATCATGCCTGTCCTTATATTCAGTATTAGCCATTTGAATGCAGCCAGAGGTTATATGGTGAATGTCTTCTACCGCCTGGCATCCGTGTCTACAGTTTATGTTTCGAATTCCATTGTTACCAATAATATTCTTTTCGTAAAGTACCGTTTACAAGCCACTGGTTCGTGGCCTCTTTGTAAACAAAACTTTGCATTAATATGTATGGGTATTTTCCATGTAGCGGTTTACTTAGCCATTCGTTTACTTTTTCCTCGTCCGTTTTGACATTTTCATTGTTATCGTTTTTTAGTCTGAGGGGCGTTTGGTTGTCAGCTTCGCACAAAGTCCTATACATTATTGAGATTTCTGCCACAGTTTTGAAGTACTGACGCAATGAATTTATTTGATTTATTTGCTGTTCATTATGTCTACAATTCTTCTGCCTCCAAGCCTTCTGGAGAGCGTGGTTCTTTCCAATACTGCTCTTGGATGGTGTTTCCGTTCCTTGGTCATAAGAGTTCTTATCTACCTTTGCAAAGATGCAATGTGGGTTTCGCTCCATCGTATTATTCCGAAGGAATAGCCAATACGGCATAAGAATTTAAGGCCTTTATAAGGTTTTTAGCATTTAGGCCGGTTTTAAGAATACTTCTTATTCTTCGTATAAATTCACGGTGGAGGTCATTTTAACATCACCTAAATTTTGTGCTTGTTTGACTCCCAAGTACTTATAGGTGTCGTTCTCCAACATAGGCTCTATCATCTCCCCATCTTACAATACTGTTTCATGTTGTATTAATTTTACCTTGCGGAGAAAATTTTTTTAGCTATTCGTAAAAGGTTCTCTAGTCCTACTTGAGTACTGCTATACAGTTTAAGATCGTCCATGTATAGCAAATGATTAATTTTGTACGTATTTGTGTTTTCACCTTTTATATTGTAACCATTGTTAGTGTTAATTTGAATATATGATAAAGGGTTCATTGCCAGGACGAACCAAAAAAGGCTCATTGAGTCACCATGGTAAATTCCTTTCCTAAATCTTATATAATTGGTGCGCATGATGTTTTGCCCTACACTAATAACCATTTGTGTGCTCCAATGCTGCATCTTGTGCTTTAGAAATTTCCCGTATCTTTGGTGAACTTTATATATATTCAGCACATTTATTAACCAGTCGTGTGGAACGGAGTCGAACGCCTTTTTGTAGTCCCCATATGCCATAAATATATTACGATTTTTTTGTTGTGCTTGGTTACATATTATAGCATCAATTATGAGCTGTTCTTTGCATCCTTTTGCCCCTTTCTGCCACCCCTTTTGTTCCACTGCTATTATGTTGTTTTCTTCGCAGTGCTTCTGAATTTTTCTAGCTACATGCTGTTATTAATTGGTGGAGTGTCGGCAGACACGTTATAGGTCTGTATTTAGCTGGGTCCTCGGTGTTTGGGCATTGGTATTAAGTACGTGGTACCCTCTGTAAGGAAGATCGGCATTTTTTCCGGTCTTTTTATTACTTCATTTATGTAGTGTAGTAATTTTTCGTGAGTACTATCTAGTTTCTTTATCCAGAAATTCTGTATTTTTTCCGATTCTGAAGATTTCCAGTTTGCCAACCCCTGTATTGCACTTTTTAATTCGACCGCTGTAACTGCTACATTTACCTCTTGCAGTGGGCTTAGTCTGTAGCCATCTCTTTGAATTTCCGTTACCCACGTACCTTGATTATTGTAATTATTTTCCTGTGACAATTGGTTCTTCCAGAATGTATAGACATCATCTTTACTAGGGTATTTTTTATAGTGTCCGGGCACTTTTGCGGTGTTGTATTTCGAACATCTTTTTGTGTATGGGTTCGATATTTTTTAATTAAGTTAGTCATACGTGCGTGTTATTTTTTAGTTTTGTCTGCACTGTTTACACAGGCGGTCAGTTGAGCTATATCTTTTCTTAACTCTTCTGTTTTGTTCTTCAGTCGTTTTTCCCATGGTGACGTCAGTTGCAACTTTCTATTGCCAGCGATCCCACCGTTCTGGATTTTTACTCCCATGAATTTTATTATGGCCATACCCGCACAATATATTAGGGAGTGCAATACTTCTAGGGCGTTAACATCATGTAGTTTTGTTGGTAGCATATTCGTATTCATTATATTTAGTGCATCAATCATTTTTGTAGAAGTACACCAATACCTCACTTTGCGTCGGGGTTACATTCCAAAAAAATACGACTCAAATTGAAACGACGCAAAGTGAAATAAGATTTTTTATAGCAAACCATGTAAAGATCGAAGATAGGTTCCAGGGTTACGAAAATACTACTTTTTAAAAAGAAAATTGATCAAAGTAAACATTAAAAAAACAAAAATAATATAGAACACCAAAATTGAACTAAGAATACGTATGCAAAGTTTCAATTTGATATCTCAAAAATTACGACCGTGAGAGTGCCAACAACAGACGGACACACGGACGGACATGTCTCAAACGATTTCTCTTTTCATGCTGATTAAGAATATATATGGTTTGTGGGGTCTCCGACGCTTCCTTCGATGTGTTGTAAACGGATGATCAAAATGAATATACCCTCTTCCCTAAGGTGGAGGGTATAAAAACAAAAACAAAAAAACGTATTCAATTAAAACAAAATAAACTATTTAATTAATTTATGAAAAACAAAATTAAAATTAATCAAATTCTGATGAATCCATAATGGATGTTGTCGTAAGTCGGCTTTCTTTCACAAAAAATTGGTCCAATGTTTGCTGAACAGCTTTTTTTTTCAACGTAAAATAAATTTCCTTGTAGCAATTGATATTCGTAGCTACCGCCTGGAACACTTTAAAACTCCTTCCGCTGTCAGGATGGTTTTTTAAAAAAATCTCCATAGCTTCTTTAATCAAACACATCGCTTTGGAAATTCGTTTTAAGGTTAAATTTGGTTTTTCGGAGATTTCTATTGAACGGTCACTGTCACCTTTTTCATTAGCAATTTGCAATTCCAGTTGCAATAGTTCTTCATTCTTGGTTGTGCGAGGTTAGCACAACCTCCTCCATACCTTCAAAATTAGACTCTCTAGCTAAATTAGAAATTTCATGACGAACAGCTGGTGTACCGTCATTTTCTGCAGCGCATATTCGGTGAACACATTCAGGCCATATTTTGCGCCAAACACCATTCATGCAAAATGGTTTAACCTCCTCCCACGAATCAGAAATAATTTTTATGGCTTTCATAATGTTGAACTTTTTCCAAAACTCTAGCATGGTAGTCTTATCTTGTTCATCTGTCTCACTTACAAGAAGTTTAAATGTTCGTCGAAGGTAATAACTTTTTAAAGTCGATATTACTCCCTGATCCATCGTCTGAATAACTGGTGTCGTATTAGGCGGCAAAAATACAAATTTCACGTTTTCTGACAACTCATCAACATAAACTGGGTGGCCAGGAGCATTACCTACTAGGACCAAAGCCTTGAAGTTTAAGTTTTCCTTGTTGCAATAAGCTTTAATTTGGGTAATAGCACAAGTTAAAACTCAGTTTTGAAATAATGATGTTGTCATCCATGATTTTTTGTTTGCTCGCCAGTGGACAGGAAGCAGATTCTTTGAACAACCTTTCATAGCTCTTGGATTTTTTGATTCATAAATAAGAAATGGTTTAAATTTAAAATCGCCATTTGCATTACCACCAAGAAGAAGAGTCAGTCTATCCTTGCTAGGTTTAAATCCTGGCGCAGATTTTTCTGTTTTAGATATGAAAGTTCTTTTAGGTAGACGTTTCCAAAATAACCCAGTCTCGTCAACATTAAAGACCTATTTCGGATCATAGCCACCTTCATAAATTAATGCTTTTAACTCTGTCGGGTAGCGTTCTGCAGCAGTTATATCAGCGCTAGCTGCTTCGCTTTTAAGAGCAATGCTGTGCAGATTTGCTCGAACTTTGAATATCTCAAACCAGCCCTGACTAGCTTCAAATGTTTCATTCTTGTGTTTACTACCACTAGCATTATCGTTGGATACTACTGCTTTATTTTTATGTCATCAAATAAGCTTTTTGCTTTCGTCTGAATTATCATTTTAGTTAATGGTATTGTATGCGAAACTTGATTTTCAATCCAAATAGAAAGCCAAAACAACGCAACCGAAAACCTAACGACGCACAGTAAAAATTAGTAATAATTAAGCAGCGACGCAATTTCGAAAAAACGCAAAACGAAACGACGCAAAGCGAGGTATTGTTGTATACATTCAAGGTATGAAAGGTCTATTAACTGGTCTTAGACCGTCGTACTCTTCTTGTGTTGCCACCAATAAATCATTAAGGCGTTGGACTGTACAAATATCGGGCTCCTCAACATTTACATTTTCTGGCTCCGTTTTGTTTAAATCTATGTGCGTTGATTCCATATTATCTTGAGACATATACTCTGTTTGTTCAGCTTCTGGTGGTCTTATTAGTTTTCGCTCAATTTCCGATTTTTTGTTGTCTCTGCGCGTCGCTGGTATTAGATTTCTTCACAGGATTGCACGATATTGATCTGATAATTTTTGTTCTGTTATTGTTGTTAATAGTTCTAGTTCAGTTGCTATTAAGTAGCTGCATATGACATTTTCATTCATTGTAATTGTCCATTTCATACGTCTTTGTGTCACTCCTGGTGCTATGGGCTCCAAGGTAGGCCTTGGAGTATCATAATCAACAGGTGAAACAGTAGGTGTAATATTGTTTCGTTCTCCTTTCAGCTGTCTTTCGTATTGTATCCCTCACCCAAGTCGCTAATTACCTCTTGGCCGAGTCGTTCCTGGATCAGTTTCCAAATCATTATCATGGTCGGGCTTTTGAGTCCCACGCCGAATCCGACCGTATCGGCGCTCAAAGGAGGCTTCATTATTGTCACTGATCACATTGTTATAAATGGGCCATTGTACCCCTGGTGAGGGCCGACGATCCTGCAGGGTTGCGGGTATAAGGAAGAAAAATACGCTATGCATTTTTCTCCTTACAGCTGTAGCGTTTTCACCATCAATGCCGTAACAACTTTGCCGACTCAGGGCCGCTAACAACAACGAGTGGTAATGTGTGGTGAAACGAACGTTCGAGACGTGCAGCCAAAGCGAAAAGTGAGGCTCTTGAGTTTTAAGTTTTCGAGAGGAGATTCATTCTAAGTCTAGTGTTCGAGAAATCGATGACAAGTGATCAAAACGTGCGGTCGTCATTCTTTCTATTGTTTACGTGAATACTAAATATACTACTCGATCTCGTTTAAGTACATGTGCACATATTACTTTGTTACTAAACAGTACAACATATCTAACATTTACATATACATATAAGAAACAAAGATCTGTAAAGCAAAGTAAAGTAACTATAATTAAAATAAAAATTTAAAGATATCAATGTTTATAATCAGCATAAGTACGCTTAAAACCACATTAATAAAGGTATTAGCTGAAATGCACAATAAAACAAGTGAAGTCGAAATAAAGTAAATGTGAAGACTTTTTATTTAAATTTGAACGCTGGGTACCGACGGTTTTCCCCAGGTCGTAAACAAATTTTACCTCACACGGGATATCACCCGCCACCGTCCATTTTGGGACAGACCTACCCTACATATCATTAGAGCATTGAATCCGCCACCTGAGGACGCACCTGGTAGGGGGCTCAAAAACCCCTCGGGATATTATTATTGTTATTATTGTTATTATTGTTATTATTGTTATTATTGTTATTATTGTTATTATTGTTATTATTGTTATTATTATTATTATTATTTTCATGATCTCCCTGTTGGTCTTCAGGGGTGTTTTTTTGTAATTGACGGCAGCTAGCTGCAAGTCAAGAACGCTGTTTAATTAATCTAGTATTGCACTTATTCAGGTACTTTGCTATTGATTTATAAATCGTCGGACTATGTTGCAGGTTTTTAATATTACAGCTCTCTGCATGGGATGGTATAATTTTTCTTCTATGTTAATCATTTTGAGACCTGCTGCGAAGTCCTTATGGACAATGCCTATAGCATATATTATTAATGGTATAATTACGACTCTTTCTTGTTTCCATGTTTGTTTTATTTCTGTTGCCAGTTCTTCATATTTTGTTAGTTTTTCAATATGTTTCTTGTGTACGTTGTTGTCGCAGGGTACACTGAAGTCTATGATGTATGTTGTTCTGCTTATTTTGTTGATTATTGTTATATCTGGTCTGTTGTATGGAATTGTTGAGTCGGTTAATATAGTTCTGTCCCAGTATATTTTGTATGTATCGTTTTCAACCACTGGTTCTGGGACATACTTATAGTACGGCACATTATATTGTTTTATGTTGCTAGGTGTAGTATTTTTGCAGCTTGATCATGTCTTTCGGTATATTGGGTTCCTGTAAGTAGTGGACATCCGGATACTATGTGATCGACAGTTTCGGCCGTCGTACGACATTTACGGCACCTGTCGTCGGTTGTATTTGTATCTTTGATGATGTTTCTTCTATAGCTTCTTGTATATATTACGTAATCTTGAATAGCAATTAAAAACCCCTCTGTTTCAGGTTGCAGATATCCTTTCTTTAGCCACGTGTATGTTTTTTGTCTGTCAACATGGTGTTCTTTTACGGTTTTTGGGTGTTTACCATGGAGCTCTTTTTGTGTCCATATTAGAAGCTTATCGGGGATTGTTTGCAGACTGTCTTCAACTTTGGCACTGATATTAAGTGGTGTATATTTATCTGCTGTGGTTATTGCTTTCTGGAGTGGTTCTTGATGAGTAAGGAAATAGTTTCTGAGGCTATTTTTCTGTTTACTATGAAGGTTGTGAATATCTATTAGACCTCTGCATCCTTCTCCTCTTGGTAACGTGATACGTTCTTTGCACGAATTGGGATGGTTTTTGCGATATATGGACATCATTTTACGTGTTTTTATTTCGATGTTGTTTAGATCTGTTTGTGTCCAGTTTATTATTCCGAAAGAGTACGTAAGTAGGGGTATGGCGTAGGTGTTAATTGCTTTGAACATGTTTCGGGAGTTTAGATACGATTTTAAGATATTTCTAAGTCTTTTCGTATATTGATTTTGTAGCTCTATTTTGATCTTCGTGTGATCAAGTTTTATGCTTTGGTGGAATCCTAGGTATTTGTATGTTTCGTTTTCTTCCATGCCATCAAGTGCATCTTCTCCGATTGTCATTTGTTCTGTACATACCCAGCGGCCTCTTCCTACATGTTGTGTTTTGCATTTGCTAGTTCCGAAATCCATTTTTATATCTGTACTAAACTGTGACGTTATTTTCATTAATCTGTTTAGCTCTTCTTTGGTGGGCGCATAGAGTTTTATATCGTGGTTTATTTTATGTAGTGCGTGTTTGTTATGCTTTATTTTGAATCCGTACGATATTTTGTTTAGCATGTTTGATAATGGATTTAGCGCCATGCAAAACCATAGGGCACTTAGTGAATCGCCTTGGTATATGCCTCTTTTGATGTTTATTGGATCTGTTTGTATGGGTCCTTTGTTCGTGTTTAGATGAATTTTCGTTGTCCATCGAGCCATGTTTGAACGTATATATTTGATTATTTTCTTTGGGTGGACTTTGTATATTTTCATCGTTTCTATTAGCCACGAGTGTGGTACACTGTCAAACGCTTTTTTATAATCGATGTAGAATGTATGAAGATTTCGTGTGTCTTTGTATGCTTGTTGCACAACCACCTCGTCAATTATCAGTTGTTCTTTACAGCCGTAGCTTCCTTTCTTGCAGACTTTCTGTTTATTGGTTAGGATGTTGTATGTGGTTAGATGGTCATGTATCTTTTTGCATATTATTGATGTTATGATTTTGTGTAATGTTTGTAGGCATGCTATGGGGCGGTAGTTGGCTGGGTTGTTTGTTTGCATATTTTTTGGCTTGATGTATGTGATTCCTTTAAGAACCTAGGGGTTTTTTCAGGGTGCTTTATGAGTTGGTTTATTTTATTATTATTATTATTATTATTATTATTATTATTATTATTATTATTATTATTACTCAGTATACTGTGTACTGGAGCCAATCTACCCCGAGTATTTCATATCAAGGAGCTAGATATTACTCTATTGTTTAATTATGTGTCCAATAATAAAAGATCTATTTTTATCGCTCCTTATGGTTGCTGGAGAAATCGTCTGACAATATTCGCTGTAGACAACAGTACGGCTTTTTGAATTTCTTCTAAGGCATCTAATGACTCTAATCTTTTAAGACCTTCTAGAATAGTCCTTGGTACCACGCCACATACGGAAATTACTCTTGGTGTTATTGTAACTTTCTCCATTTTATATATCTCTTTCATTTCTTGCGCCAAACTGAGATATTTTGATATTTTATTAGCGTACGCCGTTTGTACATTTTGTTGTAGAGAAATTATTACATCTATAATATCTATTACTTTCGACCTCCAATTAATCACAACTATATCTGGTCTATTGGCGCTAACACGTCGGTCTGTTCGAATCTCTCTATCCCAATACATTGTAATACCTTCTTTTTCTAAAACTTGCACTGGTTGATACTTGTAATATGGTACGCTGTGAGGTAGAATGCCGTTTTTCCGTGCCAATTTTTGATGCAGAATCTTGCCTACTTGATTGTGCCTATCTAAATACTCCGCATTTGCCAAAGCACTACACCCGCTGGTGATATGTTCTATTTTTTCCACTGTGGTATTGCACCTTCTACACATTTTGTTATCCTTATAATCCTTATTAGCCCTTATTATCGCTCTAATTATAGGGACGCTCGCTTGTGTTAAAAAGTAAGCTCTTAAGTTATTCACTTGTACATAATGAGCATTCACTAAGCTAATGATTTCCCGACCTCAAAGTTGATGTGAGAGTGCACGGCGTGGATGATGTGAGTTGAATTTAGTCATAGTTGTTCTTATTTCTCTGTCCATCGCTTCTAGCTCGGAAGAAATAATTTTTCTTGGAATATTAATGAATCAAAAACTCTCCTTCAAAGAGCATATACGAGGAATTTGTGATAAAGCACTGAAATGCAGTAAGTCAATGTACCCTCTTTTAAACAAGAAGTCAAAACTGAACTTCAAAAACAAGCATTTAATATATATTATCATAACATGACGATCCTGCCAACCTGTTCATGTTCAACCAACAATAGCTTTACTCAACAATGGAAAAATATGAACCACGACATATTAAGGGCCTAGAACATACGCCTCCAACTTACAAGCCCACTCCCATCCCAGGACCAATAACCAATAATCTTCTATGGCCTATAACCATAGAAGACTAGAGAGCCCGGCAAAACGCATACAAAAACCAGCAGAAAACACCAAGAACAACAACAACAGCAACCCAAGAAACGTCCTAGGGGAGGACGAAAAATTAAACACTTACAAAAGATAAAACAGCTCCACAATATAATCAACATAGCAGATACTGCAAATAAAAAACTATTACGACAAGAGTTATCTGAATTAAAACAAGAATACAAAAAACAAGAAAAAAAAAGAAAAGAACTCAAAACTATAAATTGAATAATATATAAATAAAATGGGTAAAACAAATTCTAAAGAGGAAAAAAATTCGAGCATAAATATAGAAAACTCTAAAAATAGCACTATAGGAGCAATCAACATAACTTTAGAAACGCTCACTATATTCATATTCTTTTTTATAATTGTATACATTATATATAGGATCAACAAACACTATAAAACTTATGTAAAAAATAAGATTAGAGAAAATAGAACACTAGAAGTAGTTTAAACAAGAAAATAAATAAATAAATAAATAACAAAAAAAATTGTATGGACAAATTGATAGATTTAGTAAAGGCTCTGACCAGGATAGAAACTAATATTAAGAAAACAACTGGTAGGCCATACAAAAAGGAAACCATAGAAGAAAAACTAAGAGATATAGAACACTACAATAACGAATTTAACCAAACATTACAACAATTAAAAGCTTCAGAAGAAATCCAAAGCATAACAAATCAATTTAAAACCACATACGTCAAAGTAAAAGATTTACTGCATCAACAACTAACTACCTTAAAAACAATAATGTCTTTTAATATCGAAGTAGCGATGAAAACACTACCTTCTTTTAATGGTAACTATAAGGAGGCCGATTCATTTTGCAAAGTTTTAGAATTATTATCAAGAAATTTAAATGAAGAGGGTAAAAAAGAACTATTTGAGTTCGCTTACCACATTAAACTCACGCAAAAAGAAAAAACAACAATAGGGTCAGTCCAAACACCAAGTACTCTTACAGAGCTAATAACAAAATTAAAAACAACCTATAGGAATACGAACACTATATCGACAATTCTTAACAACCTAAACTCGACTAAACAACAAGGGAACATCACAAATTATAAAAATAGAATAATTGACCTTATTGGAGAATTAAGTAATCTCCAAATACAACAGCTAGGAGATACAGCAACAGCGACTGAACGATCAGTCATTCCTAAAACGAACGAGCTACTTGCATTAACAACATTCAAAAACGGTCTTGATGAAAGATTCAAAACCACTATCTATGCTGCCCAACCACAAAGCCTAGAACAAGTCGTTAACTTGGCTCTTGAATTAGAGAAAGATAACACCTTTAAAGATAACAATCAAATATTACACATGAAATATTCGCACATACACAAAAAACAACCTCGCACTAGAAATTATAATAAACAAAGACAAACCTATAATCAACAAAATTATAATGCAAACCAAAACAGACAATTTAACAGTTTGCACAGGCAACCCAATAGTCAAAATAGACGAAACTATAACAATAGACAACAATACCCTATACAAAATAATTTTCCAGAAAGAAGGAACAGAAACATAAACTTTGAGAGAAACATAAATCCTAGGCAAAACACAAACAATAGACACATAAACATAGTCCAGAACCAGGGAAACGACGATGCGCAGGTGGTATAAAACACTACCACCGACGCGCAATACTTAATATATCCAATAAACATACACATTTTATTGTACTAAGAGACGGTAAAAATTATTTAAAATTTTTAATAGATACAGGTGCAGAAATCTCCTTAATAAAATTAAATTCCACCAATACACCTTATGACACAAACAGAACATACATTAAGTTGCATTACATCAGAAAAATTAGAAACATTAGGAACTACGAACTTAAAATTTAACATATCAAATTCAACACTAAACCACGAATTTCATATTGTTGACCAAAATTTCCCTATCTCAACAGATGGAATCTTGGGTAACAACTTTTCATCCTCCTATCTTTGTAAAATTGACTATGAAACATTAACTCTGGAAATTAACTTAGAAGAATTAATATAATTTTACCAATGGAATCCACTTCATTGTCACCAATCACAATTCCACCACGAACAGAAATAATAACACCTATACACCTTAAGTTTAAAGAAGATGCTGTTATTTTAAACCAAGGACTACAAAAAGGAATATTTTTGGCCAATACAATTGTACCAGGTAAAGGAACATTCCACGTCAAAATATTAAAAACTACAACAGAAACTGTATTCATTCTCAACCACTCAGAAACTACCACGTACTCCAAACCAATTCAACACCAAAATACAATAAAGAACGACTACAAAAACTTCTAAATACTATCAATATAAAACAGGAAGACACAAATGCTACTAAAATACTAAAAAAAAATTTTTTCTGAATACCAAGACATCTTTTATTTAGACGGCGAAAAATTAACATGTAACAACTTTTATACACAAAAACTAACAACAAATGACAACACACCGGTCTGCGTAAGAAACTTTAGATTACCACAAGCACATAACAAAGAAATCAATAACCAAATACAGAAATTATTAAAGAACGACATAATAGAACCATCAATTAGTCCGTACAATTCACCTTTACTACATAGTAGTACCAAAAAGAGGCAAAGACGACACAAAAAAATGGAGATTAGTAGTTGATTTTAAAAAACTTAATAATAAACTTATAAATGATAAATTCCCTTTAACTAGACTAGATGACGTACTTGACGTATTAGAACGTGCCAAATACTTCTCCACTTTAGACATGACGAGCTCCTTTCATCAAATAAAGCTTGACAAGGACTTAAGGCCCCTAACTGCATTTTTAACTGACAAAGGTCACTTTCAATTTAAACGCCTACCTTTTGGCTTAAAAATATGATGAATGATGAATGGCTCAGATCGGTTAAGCAAAATGTGTGTTAATATTTTTGTGTCAGTATCATCATCGCCATTCCGGATCGAACGAACGACTATCCAATCCTATAAACGGGATTGGATAGATCTGCGATAGATTGCAGATCGCGACACCGACACCGCAACCGAAATGAATAATCAGCTACACAATCATGGTTCAGCTGATGAAAGTACAATTTAGACAGAGTTTAAATATTTTATTAATTTAATTTTAATTATATCAGCATTTTCACACAGATCGATTAAATGATAGTTGTCATTATAGGTCTTGCATAACCGTCGTAACGGGTTATTATTGCTATAGTTATTTTTGTAATAATTTATGCAAAGAAACCGAAAATATCTAGAAGCGCGTCGAGGTACATTGATATTAATGCTTGACAATAAAAACGCCGAATCGCCACTTAAGGAACCAGTTAATGTCATCCTGCATAAAAACTTGACCCCGCACAGATTTGTAACTATAGATAAGTTTAACATCGTCAGCATACATTAGTACACGACAATGTAGAATAACACTAGGCATATCGTTTATAAACAGTAAAAATAGAAGGGGACCAAGATGGCTACCTGCGGCACACCAGAGTGAATTTCAATTTCTTTGGAGAGTACATTATTGAATAAGACACATTGGGTACGTCCAGTAAGATACGAGTAAATCCATTTAAGATTGCCTTCGTAAAAGCCGATATGTTTAAGTTTGTTAAACAGAATTACGTGGTTCACAGTATCGAACGTCTTGCTAAAGTCTATGCAGATTACATCGGTTCGTTCACCATTAATGAATGCGTCATTAACGAATGTAGCAAGTTCCAACAGTTTGGTTGTGGTAGACCTTTTTTCAGGAACCCATGCTGATAATCAGAAACTATAGGTGATAATTGAGATGATAGAGTATCAGACAGCAGTTTTTCAAGAAGCTTTGGAATTGCACTTAATTTCGCAATGCCACGATAGTTAGAGATATCGGATTTATAGCCGGTTTTGAATAATGGATTTTTTCCACAAGTTGGGGAAGTAGGATTGTTTGATGGAGACATTGAATAGTTTAGTTAATGGATGATATAAACGTGATGCACAATTTTTTAATATACAATTCGGCACACCATCAGGGCCAGGATTGTGTTTATCGTCTAATGCTAGCATACTTTTAAGAACATTGTCACTGTTAAGGAGATTAAAATAGATATTATTAGAATACACTGAGTTATAATAATTAATGTTTTGCACATTGTTTGACACATACACAGACTGAAAAAAGTCGACAAACATATTTGCGATTGTATTATCGTTACTGGACCCATTATTATTGTACTTCATTGTCGGAGGGTAAGAGCTAGATTTCTTTTTTAAATTTACAAAATCATAAAAGGATTTAGGATTTATTATTATATCATTCATATCATATTATTATCATAGTTCGTATAACTAAATTTGTTAAAAGAGTTATACTTTGTGCGGGCCTTCATAAAATTCATATAGTCAGCAGACGAATTGGACTTTACATAGCGTTTGTAGAGTCTATTTTTATTTTTTTTAAATATTTAAGTCTTTTGTTTGACCAAGGTGGTCCACACATATTTGAGATAGCGGTATAAGGCACGGTTTGAGAAAAAAGATCGAACAATTTATCATAAAACATAACAACCGTCGATTTAAGATCTGCATTCGAAACTGCTGATGATCCATCAGGTATAAATGACCAATTTACGTCAGAAAGTAACTGATTTAGTTTGGTACAATTTGTTAATTTAAAATTATAGCGATAACATTTCGTTGAGTTTTTTTTATTAGAGCAGGTATGTAAATCCAATGACAATGATACTGTTGGATGAAATTTATCCTCTGGGTACACAATTGGGGGACACTGCTTAACAGAATAATTAGAAGTAACCTTAGAAAAAACCAAATCAAGTGTTCTGTTCAAAACGTTCTTAATATTGTTTAGTTGAAACAAATTTAATTCAAATAATTCATTTAGTAATTCATTAGTCCATGTAACATTAGTTAGAGGAAGCATATATATATCATCTTCAGCTCTAATCCATGAGATTGAAGGTAAATTGAAATCACCGAAGATAAGGACGACATCATCACGTTTTAATAAAGAGGTGATACTTTTTATGGCGCATACATTATTAGAATAGTAAGGAACGGATACATTAGGTGGAATGTAGGAGCACGAAACATATACAGTGACATTGAATAATTTAACAGCAACACATATAAATTCGATATCATTGGTTAACCTTGTGTCAACTAAACTGGAACAAAGTGATGAAGACACAGCAATCAGAACACCTCCACCACGCCTATTCATCCGGTCAAAGCTGAATACATTGTAATTCGGACAAAAAATTTCTGAATTCAATACAGACAGTGATAGCCAAGTTTCAGTAAAGATTATAATGTCATCATTAAATGAGTAGCTATTTAAGAATAATGTCGATAGTTTGGAATTTAATCCCCGAACGTTTTGATATCATATAGACAGAGACACCCAACTTAGTTTTTTGCATTTTGTTGGTTAGCAGAAGTCAAACGTACAAAATCAGATAGTTTACGCTTTTCTTTATATGTATATTCCCGGACAAATGTTTTGGCAGGCCAAAAGTTACTGTTGACTATTGTATCGAAATGATCATCAGGTACAACTATCTTGAATGATGATTTCGAACGATTATATAAAAAGTTAAATTTATAAGAATTGATATCGATGTCAGCATTGAATTTCGATTTAATATAAAAATTAATGTCTTCGACCGTCGTGTCCGGAGCAAACCGTGAAACGAATATTGATTTTTTAAGGGGAACAATGACAAGATCCTTCGGTTTGATTGTGACAGAAGGAACGATAGTAGTTGACGATGTGGAAGGCTTTACAGCGTTTATGATAGATTCATCAATTAAGTTGACAGGAACATTGTCACTAGATTGTTTACCAGTCTTTTGCACTGCCCGTGATTGGCGTAGATGGCTTTGCGGACGATTGCTTTTTAGTGTTAAGTATTTTAGCGTTTCTGTTGCGAAGAGCTCTGGGTGATTTTTTCGGAGACGGTGTCTTATTAGCAGGCGGGGATTTTTTCGGTGATGGCGACTTATCGGATGGAATTGAACTATTATTATACATGACTGATTCAAAACGAATTAAGCGCCCTGCAAGATTATTAAAATCGGCCTTAAATAAACTGAATTCATTTCTTAATGATGAGACGGTATTATAAAACTCTAAATTATAGCCTACACAGCCATCACAGCACCATCGGAGGTTCCGAATGTCGTTAACAAAGTCAGCGGCACGTGCGGGAATACCTACACAAGAAGCATGAAATACTTCATTGCATATCCAGCAAATAATAGACCGAACATCATAATCATCGGTAACTTTACAATTGACAAAAGCACAAACCATGATGAGTAACTAATTAAACCAGCATTTAAATGTAAATATAGTATATATATAGGTAGATAAAAAATAATACAGTTCGAGTACCGTTTATTTCTTTGTTACAAAGTTAAGAGTAAATATTTAAAGAGAAGAGATATGAGTTTATAATTTGAACAATAAAAAAGAGAAATACACAATAAGTAAACGGAATGTAACTGATTTATTAAACAACAAATACACAGTCCACACAATGATGTTGTTGTATAAAAAGTAATTCAAATTATAAAAAGAAAAATTGTCTATTTAAGCACACTAAAGCAATTTAAATTTTTAAAATTTTTTTGAAAATAAATAAAGAATACTTAGCTTCGATATCACTCGATTATTTTTCAGAAAACAAAAATCAAGTTAGATAATTATTACGAATCACTTTTAAAAGTTTACAACTTTACACTACTTAACGACTCGACAGCTCAGCGAAAACTATCTTCAAATAGTTTTCAAAGAATGCTTACGATAGCTCTAAGTGGATTGGATACCAACGCATTTTTATATGTAGATGACATAATCATATTTGGATGCAGCCTACAACATCACAACGAAAACCTCCCCAAAGTATTCTCGCGTTTAAGAAAATACAATCTAAAACTAAACGCAAGCAAATGCCGGTTCCTCCGACCAGAAATAGTATATTTGGGCCATTTAATAACAAAAGACGGAATTAAAACAGACCAATCAAAATATAAAGTTATAAAAGTCTATCCCACACCTAAAAATTCAGACGAAGTACGCAGATTTATAGCTTTCTGCAACTACTATTGAAGATTTATAAAAGATTTCGCAAAAACCTCAAAATGCCTAAATTCATTACTAAAGAAACATCAACCTTTTATTTGGTCTCCAGAATGTGAAAAGTCTTTTAATATATTGAAACAAAAACTAATGAGTCCGCCAGTACTCCAATATCCTGACTTTGATAAAACATTCATACTAACGACAGATGCATCGGATTTCGCATTAGGAGCAGTACTTTCACAAGGAGAAATCGGAAACGATCTACCCATCTCATATGCAGGCACAACACTATCTAAACATGATGTAAATAAATCAGTTATAGAAAAAGGATTTCTAGCGATGCAGTGGGCAATAAAATATTTTACACCATACCTATATAGACGAAGATTTATAGTGGTAACATACAACCATACAATATTAAATTACAATAACGTTAAAATATAAATACAATATGTACTATATGAATGAATGTTTTACTACACTTACTTATAATTATACTCTTATATAAATTAAACAAATTTATATTAATTTTGTTTATTAAAAAATAATTTTACGCTGAAAAGCGCCTTTATTTTATTGAGTACAAAAGTGGACTACATCTTAAAGTTAACTTACAGCTATTTATATTATTCCTATAAACATGCGTAAGTGTAATATGATTGGCGGCAATACCCGCCAAGCTATGTTCTGTGATTGATTTATGGTTTGCTGAGTTTGCTTTTCCTAACACTTTAAAGAACTGGGTGCTAGCAATTGTGATTGCGTGAACGATCAGCAATGCTTTTAAAGAAATGCGTTTTGCTGCGTTTGCAACTATGGCTAAGTGGATAAAGGGAAATAAAAATAAATGAATAATTAAGTGGGTAATTATGAGTGAGTGAGCGGAGAGCAATAAAAAAATAAGTAAACAATTGGGTGGGTTTTGCTGCATTAGCAATTATAACTGTGTGAACGGACAGTTCCAGCATTGTTCTGGAGTATCAACTTAGGTGGTGTTAACTCCTCCCCCCTTAAGCTTCAAACGTCCTCGTTTGAACAATTTAGAATATTCTGAGCGTCTGCGACACTTAATGGGTTCTGTATAGTTATGCTGGGAGTGGTCGGAATTTTTGGATTTATTTGTACAACAATGCCATAGACATATTATTATTATTATGACGGACACAAGCACCGTTATTGCAGAGGATGTAATCACCGTATTTCGGTGTTCAATCAACTCGATTTTCCTGGTGTTGCCAGTGTGCAATTCTTTTATCATTTCCAAGGACAAAACCTCTTCGGTTCTGGTCTTGTTAGAAAATCGCTGAAAAATTGAAGGTAACGGGTGATTATTTGTGACGCGTGTGGACTTAAAAATTCTTCCGTCCACATCAATTGACATGTTTTGATATTTTATCAGGTATGTACCGTCAAGGTCGATGCAGTCGACACCTACGCAGACTTTTCCTTTATAATTATTTAAAAATACAGTGTGATTTCTGTCTTTTAATATATTTTGTGTTTCGTATAGTTTGTTAGTTAGTACATGGATGAAGGAAGCAGGAATCGGATAGGATTGTGGATGTTATTATTTCCTTATAAGTCCCTTATGGACTACCCTACCTGATTCGGTTATTACAGTGCTATTATTATCCTCCTTCACTATTTCCTTTTTATATCTTGGGGACAATTTATTACCTATTCTTTTGTTCGTTTTCACAAAAATGGTTTCCCCTATAGCATAAGTTTTAAACTGTTCTCTATTTTTGTTGTGATACCTAAGGTCAGCTGTTTGTTTTTCCTTTAATCTAATTCTATTTTCTTCTCTTTCTAGGTTAATTTCGTATGGGTTTGTCGCGACTTTACGTCCAAAAAATATTTCGACCGGTTTACGATTTGTAGTTGAATGAACGCTATAGTTATATCTAATTATTGTTTTATTTAGTAAGTCTTCAAATGACGTATGTATTTTTTCTGCCTTGACGCAATGCATAATCTCCGATAAAGTGGAGTGGAATCTTTCTATCTGTCCGTTTACGGTGCTGGTGTAAGGTGGGGCTTTAAATATTTCAATGCCCAATTGATCTTCCAGCAAATGCAATATTGGTGTCGAACTCAGAGACTTTTCATTATCGATTATAATCTTTCCGGGCACACCGAAAGCCATTAGAATGTCTGAAAGTGGCCCTTTTATATCCTGAGTAGCTCTACTTTTTGAAATCTTCACTTGAACGTACTTTGAAAATTTGTCTATTGCGGTCAGTAAAATATGATTGTCAGTATAATACAGGTCAAGGTGGACAATGTGTCCCGGATATTGTGGAATTGGCGTCTCCTGGATGACAGGCTTCACAGGATGCCTCTCATACTTCTGCTCCTTACAGATTTTACACTGCTTTACTATTCTATCAATTTTTTCCTGCATCTTCGGAAAGTAAACTTCTTCCAAAAGCTGTTCCTTGTTTTCCCTACTGTTTCTATGTTCTGTTATGATTACATTTTCTTGTTCTGTTTCGTCGGTAATGTCTCTAACCAATGTTCTGGCAAAACGCACTCTATAGTTAGCAAAATGCGTTCCATAAAATTCTTGTATAATTCCTAAAACATTTTCTTCGGTATTTAAGCCATTAGTTACGGACGGATTCAAATATCTTTTCAACAAATCGATTAATTTCTCTTGACTATATGAAGGTTCCACTATTGTGTGTCTATGATATGTCGGAAAAATTACTTCAAACTGGTATGAAGGAAAGTCTCCCACTTTGAGAAAAATCTGATTTTTGAACACGTTAACCGGTTCATCAGCTATTTGGATTAACGCAGGCAAAGTACTCTCGTCACTGTGTGCGGTCGCGGTGAGAGCGTTTATTTGGCCATCGCATGGTGCCCTAGACAATGCGTCAGCCACAATATTAGATTTACCTGGTTTGTACACCAATTCGTAGTTATATTCCTCTAAGATGGCCATCTTTTTAATTTCATGTTATTGTTTTTGTTACTAAGTGCGTAAGTGAGTGGTTGGTGGTTAGTAAATATTTTTACTCTTGAGGTGCCGTAAAGGTAATTTCTTAGCTTGTTCAAAGCCCAAATTATCGCTAACATTTCTTTTTCATTACTAGCGAAGTGTTCTTCATTTTTCCTCAAGGTTCTAGAAATGAAAGTTATTGGTCTATCTTCCTGTGCCAGAACTGCACCTATTGCATGATTTGATGCATCTGTTGTGAGGTGAAATTCTTTGTTGTAATCTGAATAAACCAGCATAACGTCCTCTGTCGCTAATGTATTTTTTAATTTATTAAAGGATTCTTTTGGTTGTTCGTCAAGTGATATTGTCATCTTGGAAGAGGTATTCTTTGAAATTCTACCCTTTTCTCCTCTTAAAAGAATTGTCAAAGGTTTGGCTAATTTGGAGTAGTCCCTAATGAATCTCCTATAATAACATGTGAGACCCAAAAACGATCGTAAATCTTTCAAAGTCCTTGGCATTGGAAAATTCTTTATTGCTTCTACTTTTTTAGGATTGGTTTTTATTCCGCCCTCGGATATGACAAATCCAAGGTATTCGACCTCTGAATTAAAGATATCACATTTGTCTATTTGTAATTTCATATTTGCTCTTTCTAGTGTGTCAAATATTCTCTTCAGATCGTCATAGTGGGTTGCTTCGTTTTTACTGAATATGATTATGTCGTCGATATATACGAAACATCTCGTGCCAATATGTTCTCTCAGAATGTCATCCAATGCTCTTTGAAATATGGAGGGTGCGTTCTTGAGACCAAACGGTAAACGTGTAAATTCATACTTTCCGTTGTTCACCGAAAATGCTATCTTTTCTATGTCAGATTCCTTAAGCGGGATCTGGTGGAAACCACTCTTCAGGTCAAGAACGGAAAAGAACTTATTCCTACCTAATTGAGACAAAACCTCATCTATATCGGGTATAGGGTAACGGTCGGGTATTGTTACGGAGTTCAGTTTTCTGTAGTCGATGACAAGTCTGTATTTCCTTTCTACAGAATGGTCTATTTTCTTTGGTACAGTCCAAACAGGTAAATTGTAAGGTGATCTTGAGGGTCGTATCATACCATCCCTCAACAGAATATCAATTTGTTTTTCTACCTCACTCTTTAAGGACATCGGATATGGATAAGCTCTAGAGTGTATCGGAGCGTCTGTATTTGTGCGTATGTCGGCTATTACCTTTGTGGTGTAGGACAATCTTTCATCAGGTTCGGCAAACAAGTTGCCAAATGAGTTCGTCAGAGTGGACATAAACTGTCTTTAAGTTGAAGCCATGTGGTTATATTGTGTTTTGATTGTATTAACGTCTTCGGACCGTAATTGTTTAATTGTAACCTTCATTTTATCTTTTACCGTCATACAACCTTCTCCAAGATATATGACAGCGGATAGTTCCCTTAAACTGTCGTTACCTAATATGGCATCGAATGAAACCTCGGACAAACGTGTCTAAAGCCTTATCCCAATATGTTTTTGTTAATGCCATTAGAGCTTCTTGTGGTAAATTCATACTGGATAGTCTATTCAGTATAAGCGAAAGATGCGAATATATCTTTTTATAAAAGTCATTTACTGTTAACCCTCCCTGCATCAAACTCATCATTTGATACTCCAGGGTACCTATGTCTCTTTTGTCAGCGAAATGGTTCGTCAAAACCTTCACCATGGCTTTCCACTTTAGCGGAGTATTATACGATTCCAAGATTGCGTCTGCGTATCCCACTATCTTGTTTCTAATCACGCTGAGGATTCCAAAATACTTTGACAATCCAACAATTGGTTCATACATCTTTAGAACTCTCTCTACGCTTTTCCTCCATGAGGAAAATTCGTTATTGGTTCCCGAAAATTCCCTGATACTCTTGACTATGTCCGGTATTCTTTCTAAGTCGTTTACTTCTCCCGTTAAAATCTCCTGATCACACAAACTCTGATTTTCCTGATCACCCAATAAATTGAGTAGATTTAACTGTTCCCTCAGTGCTACATCCACTATTTGCCTAACGTAATTCGTCAAGTCTCTTCTAGTATTGGAGCCTAAAGAATTTGGAAGATTTGAGTTTTGATTTTCCTGTGGAGGGTTGGCCAACACAGGAGGTCTGATCAAGTTGCTAGGATTGCACATTTTGTTTGTTTGTTTTTGTAACTAGGATAGGAGTTGGGTAAGAAGTAGGAAATGATTAGTATATTTGTAGTTGTGTTTCTCTTGCTTAGTCTAATAAATTCGAAAAATAACTTGAATTTTTACTTTAGTTTTACAATTTTACAATTCTCGTAATTATTTCACTTTTTTGTTTTTACAAAACACACAAAAAAAATTTTTACTTAATTCTAAATCGGCATTACTTACAGCAATAGAAAAAGCATGATGTCGTTGATGCTGTTGTTGCTTATGCTGCTGTTGCTGACACTGCTGTTGCTGATGCTGCTGATGTTGATGTAGTTTTTGTTTTGTGGTTCGAGCTCGTACTTTTTAGCACAAACGTGTGCGTTTCAACAAAAGTGTTTTATTTATAACAAACTTATTATTATTACAAAAGGAATTTTTTATTTTGTTATATGCACGGGCCGCACGTTGGGCACCAATTAAACAAATTTATATTAATTTTGTTTTTTAAAAAATAATTTTACGCTTTATTACAAAAAAAAAATGTTTAATATAATCAAATTTTTTTTTCCTCAGAGAGTAAGGGTGTAGTGTACTCACACGTTTAGATTAGTCATAAACATTACCTACACCAACATTTTTAGCAATAAGCTGATTCAATATTACACAACTATAAAAATGCATACTTGCATTTAATAAATTTTACCTTAGCATAGATTTAATAACATTAGGTAAGTTAAGTAAACACAATGTCACCTAATAACCTACTTAAGTAACACAAGGTTATTAATTATGCTAGAGTAAGAATTTTTATAAGTATAAATAATGTAAATTTTGGAATAATAAAACAGAAAGACTTTGGCTTCAACAAAAGAACAATTCCAAGTCTTTTTTTCAATACCTATATACTACCAGGCATATAGCCGAAAAGACGCTGCTCTCTCTTAGCAGCTGGAGGTTAGTAAATATAGTAAAATAATAACATAAATAACAATCTCACTTTATTATTACCATAATCACTAAAATTCATAACATTAGACCTATATTAACATACGGTTGCCCGGCATGGTATCCCCAAAGTGCCAAATCGCATCTTAAAAAGTTACAACTTATTCAGAACAAAGTCCTCAAAATGACATTAAATCTACCAAGATTTCCTACTCCACAAAAGAAGTAATAATAAAATGATTATAGATCTGTTACATGCCTTGACAACCTCTTTCGCCGAAAGATGTGAAAATTCAAGACATGATTATATAAGAAGATGAAGGCGGTATCTTACAATATAATATTTTGTTCTATTTTTTTGTTTTTATTTTTTACATTTTTATATATAATATTAATTTTACTTTAAATATGTGGTTTTTCGCTATCTTTTCCTCATTAGTACCTCTTTCTCATAAGGAGAATAAGTTGTTTTCGTTGCGAGCGGACGTGTTTTTTAATTCGTTCATCGTATTTTAAGAAAATAAATAATTCTTTGTGATTTCAAAGTTAAATAACATCTATAATATTATTTTGTTGCTTTTATACATTGCGAATATCTAAAAAGTTTTGGATTTTGTTAAATACTGAGCACAAACAGATAACAATAAATACATAAATATAAATTTGTTGACTAATCTGTGCCTAAAAACACCGGTGCACTTGTTTTTTGTTTGTGTAAAATTTTGCTGCGTTTTTCTATTGATTTAATTTCTCACTATAAATATTGTTGTTGTGTACAAGATATCTGTGAGAAAATAATAAAAATAATAGCATTGCCAGCATAGTTTATTATTTATCTTATTGGGAAGTCACCACACTTCATACAAATACGTGCGGATGGCGTCTTGGGTAAATAAAAATGGTATTAGGACGTACATCACCTCGTTCTAACGAAAGAGAGCGTAATGTAGCAAACTCTGCTACACAGATAAATGCAAATGAAGAAAAAGATGATGAAAATGCAGATAATAAAACGCCGTTTTGCCGGTTGGGGGAAAAAATTTAAACTGTTGGTGGAAATGCTTGAGGATGGCAAACGTAGAACAATACATCAACCTATGAGAGATGCTATAGAGAGTATTAAAGCTCTTTATGAGCTAACAGCAATCGATCTTCATGACGAGAATGCTAAACAAACTATCAGGAGTAATAAGCATTCACAGACTTCACCCTGGCTGAAACATAAGAGGGAAGGTAAGAGAAAAGGTGATATTGAAGCCAATATAACACCCACTGCTAAACGGAGGCAACAAACCATTAGCCATGTGCTTAACAAAGTCATAGACGTTGAAAACGGTACACCAAGTGAAAATCAACAGATAAATAAGCAGGATAACAATAATGAATGGACAATGGTGAAGGCTAAACGTAAGGCGGACCGAAACTCAAACGTTAAAAGCGTTGTGCAAAAACCAGAAGCTATCATCATAGAAAAAACCGGCAACCTATCCTACAGCGACATTTTGAGAAAAGTTAAGGAAAGTGCGGATCTTAAAAATTTGGGCGAAAATGTTAACAAGAGTAGAAAAACAAAAAACGGTGAGATACTTTTTCAGCTCAAGAAATCTCAAGATGGTAACTCACAGGAATACAAGAAACAAATGGAGCAGAGTAGTAGTAGGCTGGAAAACCAAAACAATGGATCGTGACATTTTCAACATTATGGTCAGTGAAAACCTAAAGCTCACACCTAATGCAGAAGAGCAAGCTAATAGGCTAGTTAAGTATATGACTGCAGCTTGTGATGCATCCATGATAAGAAGAGCGAATTGCCCAGGCCGTAAACCCGTTTACTGGTGGAACTCGGAAATTGCCAATCTTAGGCAACAATGTCTGTCAGCAAGAAGAAAGTCCCAAAGGTATAGATACACGGCTCAATACGAAGTCTACAGAAAAAGATACGCCGAGGCACGTAAATCTTTTAAAAAGGTAATAAAGGCTAGTAAGAGTAAATGCTTTAAAGAACTATGTGATATTGCTGACTCTAATGTATGGGGCGGTGCATTTAAAGTAGTCATGGCTAAAATTAAATGTTGTAAGCGGAACATACCAACTGATACGACATTTATGCAAAAAACAGTTGAAACACTCTTTCCCAGACATGCGACTGTAGATACACAAACGCCTTTAACCACACAAGGGTTAAAAGATTTAGAATATGATGATTCAAAGACGCCGTCAATAAATTTGCGAATAATAAGGCACCCGGTCCGGATGGTATACCTATGGAAGCCGTTAAAATAGCAGCCCTGCACAATACACACCTTTTCTGGCAAGTATATAATAATTGTATAAAAAGTGGTATATTTCCTAAAATATGGAAGAGGCAAAAACTGATTTTGCTGCCTAAGCCAAATAAGTCCGAAGGTGACCCTAGCTCCTATCGCCCACTCTGTATACTAGATACTTTAGGTAAAGTTTTAGAAAAGATCTTATACGCCAGAATCGAACACCATGTTATGCAGACGAATGCTCTATCAGATAACCAATACGGGTTTCGGAAAGGTCGATCCACTATTGATGCAATAATGCACGTGAAAGATATTGCTGAAAAAGCGATCGAAGGTCAACGTTGGAAAAATAAAAAATATTGTGCTTTAGTAACTTTAGATATTAAAAACGCATTTAACTCTGCTAGTTGGCTCCATATAATTGACGCCATGATTAAAAAAGAAGTCCCTGCATACCTTATACGGATTATAAAGGACCATCTTTCGTGCCGTACACTAATGTATAAAACGGATGAAGGCACTCGAGTGTACAATATCACAGCGGGAGTCCCACAAGGCTCGATACTGGGCCTGTTACTATGGAACATAGTCTATGATGAGGTACTTAAATTGCCAGTACCACCAGGTGTTTCCATAATAGGGTATGCAGATGACATCATTGTTACTATTGTTGCGAAAGAACTAACAGATGTCCAACGTATGTGTACAAACACTGTTGTCAAAATCAAGCAATGGCTTACAGAGCATAAACTACAGTTAGCACCACAAAAAACTGAGGCAGTATTAATTACAAGCAGGAAAAAAAGGAGGTGATAGAGCTAAATATTGACGGACACCAGCTCACAACAGGGGAAAAAGTTAAATACCTGGGAGTATATATCGATGCGAGATTAAACTTTCAGCAGCATATAACAGCAGTGTGTAACAAAGCAGACAAAACATACTCAGCACTTGCACGTATGATGGCAAATATTGGTGGATCTAGGCAACCAAGACGACTTTTACTAGCCAAAGTGATAACATCTAAAACGATGTACGCTGCACCGGTATGGAGTAATGCTCTAGAAAAGTATCCCAGTTATTGCAAGCACTTAAATAAGGTGTACCGAGTAACTGCACTTAGAGTCTGCTGTGGTTTCAGAACCATATCCTTGGATGCCGCGCTGACTTTATCGGGCATTTTCCCGCCAGATATCTTGGCTCGACAATCAGCTAATATATACGCTATACAAAAACAACATAATAGAAGGCTTGCTAAGGAAGAAAAACAAAGTATAATTAAACAAAGTTATCGTGAATGGCAAAATAGGTGGCAAGCGTCTCAACAAGGCCGTTGGACACATGAAATTGTCCCTGATATTGATTCCTGGGCGAATAGGCCGCACGGGCATTTAGACTATTATCTAACGCAGATCATTAGCGGTCACGGCTGTTTTCGTGATTATCTGCACCGTTTTGGACACGATAATTAGCCGTGGTGTCCAGTATGCCCCCAAGAACAAGAAACAGCAGAACATGTTTTGCTAAGGTGCCCCAGGTTCGAAATAGAACGATCCAAAATAAGAGAGGCGACTATAGAGCCACTTAGCGGTAACGAAATTGCAAGAGGCATAATAAGTGATAGCGGCATATGGAGATGTATTGAAGGTGTAGCTGCCAATATTATGAAACAACTCAGGACATTGGAGCGGCATAGACAAAGACAAAGAACGACATGATACGTACGATGTGAGTTTAGGCTCATACGGTTCTCCTGACGTAATACTTAACGGTGGTTCCAGGAGATCTACCGTCGGACGTTGAAGGGGTTTTAGTGGGTGAGGGCCCCACACTGACTAGGCTTTCAACGCTTTCCCCTTCGTTAAAAAAAAAAAAAAAAAAAAAAAAACCTCTTTCTCATATGTAAAAAAAAAATGAACTTTGTTGTTGAAATATCACAAGATAAAATCTCGCAATTTCTTAAATATGGTATGTGTATATTGTTTTCGTTGTATTGATATTAAATAAATAAATAAATAATAATAAATAAATAATATGCTGTCAACCGGCCTAAATCTATACGGAGTTTATCAATTTTTTCCTCTAGTCGTTTCTCCCAGGCCTGCTTCCACTTTTTCCCTTTTCTCTTGGGTGCATATTCTGCTCGTATTTTAAACCCCATGTGTCGTGCTGTTGTTATTGCGGAAACATATATCAGTGTGTTGATAGTTTTTAAGATTGTGTCTCGACTAATGTAGCTTGGCAGAATGGCTGTGTTTATAATGTTTATTATATTATCTACTTTTTTTTGCGGGTATAGTTTAGGTATCGGAGGTCTCAGTTCAACTGGGACATCTCCTCGTTCTAGCAGAGCTGTACTGAAGGTAGTGCGCATTTTTTGCTCTTCGCTGATTGTTCCCTCGCTGCTGTCCGCCGCATTGTTACTTATTACATCGTCCGCTCGGCGCTGGGTACTCACATTGTTCGTCTGACTCTGGGCATTTCCTTCTGCCGACAGCTCTATTATCGCTTACGTGTTTGAGTCTACTAACATAGATTCATCTGCTTGGCTGACTCTTAGCATAGCAAAGGACCCAATTAAAAAAGAATACAAAAACAACGTTGTTTACCAAATTCAATGTTAGGTAACCAAAACAATGAATGCAAGAAAATATACATTGGCACAACAAAAAGATCGCTACAGACAAGACTAAAAGAGCACAACAACGACATAGACAAAAAAAGAAAAACCACAGCTCTAGCTCAACATGCGATTGATAATAACCATACTATAAATTTCAACAATATAAAAATTTTACACACGGAAAAAAGAGGGAGAAAAAGGCTAATGTTAGAATGTTTACAAATCCACAAAAACAAAAAACATGCTGTTAACTTCCAAGAAGATGTGGACAAAACGCACAAAATATATACTCGTACATTAGCTGTTAATTAATTGAGTTGAACGATTGATTCTAACAGAGTCCAATGACATTTAACACCATCTTTCTATTCACGATTATTATAACCATCTAATTCTAATTACGTTCTGCAAATTGTGAATCTAAACCATCTTTTAATCAATTAAAACATCTACTAGAGGTTAGTAATAAGTTAATTATATAACATACCTTCATTGTTGTATTATTGCAATTAAAGATATAATAATAAAGACTACCCCCCTGATGATGTCCGAATACCCCGGACGAAACGTTGGGGCAAAAACTAAAAAATAAATGTTTCCTTGGTCGAAAAGCTTACAAAAAGAAAAAGTGTTTTTATAATTGTTTATTATTCGTTATGGGTGTGTAGAAAGAATCGTCTCACTTTGTTTGTTGTTGCCAGTATAACCGCCTTTTGAATTAGTTCGGTGCAATCAGCGATTCCCAGCTTATCTAGACTTGCAAGGAATGATTTTGGTATTGCCCTGGTACACGATATGACAATGGGTATTATGTCCGCACGATCCATCCGATAAAGCTCCTTCATTTCGGCAGCTAGTTCTGTGTATTTATTTATTTTGTTGGTAAAAGCTGTAAGGGTGTTCTGTGTCAGCGGGACTGTAATGTCAATTATATAAATTTCTCTCTTGTGCCAATTCATTATAGTTATATCGGGTTTATTTGCTCCTATTGGGACGTCGTTTGTATTTGTCTGTCCCAATACACCGTAACTTCACAGTTTTCAACTACAGGCTGATGTTGGTACTTATAATATGGTGTGTTATTGCAGCCTATTTTATATTTTGCGCAAAGCTTTGATGAATTATTTTGCACACCTGGTTGTGCCTACTAAGGTAATCTGTATTTGCTAGCGCAGTACAACCTGCAGTTATATGTTCTATAGTCTCACCAGGGTTGCAACATTTCCGACATACATCCGCGACAGCTTCTTGTCGTAACACATATTTTCTATAATTTTTTGTTGCAACAACTCTGTCCTGTATGGCAATCATAAAGCCCTCCGTTTCAAAGAACAAATATTCTTTAACCAGCCACATGTTGGACATTTTTTCATCAATACAATCTTTCATTAACTCATTGATATGCGTTCCGTGCAGTTGTTTCTCCTTCCATTGGCTTAGCGGTTGCTCATGTGTGATTGTGTTGATGTTGAATGTTTCATTGCTAAGGTCGAGGGGCGCTTACGATTATTTTGATAAGATCGCAGTCATTCTGACTTTTAAAATAGTCTCCGAGGTTTAATAACTGCGCATCGTGCATGTTGGTTATTTTTGTGATTCCCCGCCCTCCTAGGTGTCGTGGAAGGAATAGTCTCTCAAATGAGCTATTAGGGTGATGGGCATTATGTGAGGTCATGGCTGTTCTGATGGACCTTTCAGCATTTCCTAGGTCGGTTTTCGTCCATTTGACCATTCCGAATGAGTAGCTATAAGTTGGAATCGCCCAAGTATTGATCGCTTTACATTTGTTCTTAGAGTCGAGCTTAGTTTTCAGGATCGTATTTAACTTTTTCTTGAATGTGTTATGCAGTTTCTCTTTGACTTCGCTGTTCAGCATGCCTTTTAATTGTAATATACCAAGATATTTATAGTTGACGCCGCTGCCTAAATTGTCCATAACTTCCTCCGAATTAATAGTATAACCACCTTCTTCTTCGCATAATCTGCCGCTTCTGTAATGTATAATTTTGCATTTGTTCCAGCCAAATTCCATACCTATACCTTGACTGAACTTATGGACCATGTCTATCATTCTATACAACTTGTCTTTGTTTGCCGCATGTAACTTGATATTATCTACATACATTAGGTGGTTGATATACATCCCTCGCCTACCGTTTTTAATTTTATATCCCAGCTCTTCGCTCATTCTATTTACCTGGGAGGTAAGGATGTGCAACCCCATACAAAACCAGAGAGGACTGAGAGCATCACCCTGAAAGATGCCATTTTTTATGGGTATGCATTCGCTCATCTCTCCACCTGCGTGCATTATCACAGTCCATTTTGTTGAGGTATATTTTAAAAACGCGAGCACGGTATGGTTGACTTTGTACATCTTCAGTATTGCAATTAAATATTCATGCGGCATGGAAGCAAATGCTTTTATATATATATATTTAGGTGTTTTTTCAGGTTGCTCTATGAGTTGGTTTATTAGGTCCGTTAGTTTTTGGTGAGTGGCAGAGAAGGCTTTGTACAAGAAGTTTGCTATTTTGTCGGTTCCTGGTGCTTTCCAGCTTTAAGCTCACCATCTCCTGAACGATAACATAATTTTACATTTTTTGTACCAGCTAAGTACCTTAAAATATGTTTTGCTGCAGCCATATGTTCACCATGCGGATCACAATTCCTTTGAGCCAACTTTAGAAGTGAATGCAAAATATCCGGTTTACAATCTTTCTTTCTTTATATAAAAATTTCAATATATTTAGAGTGACCGATATATATAGAACCTAAAGCAACTTCTCTTTCAATCTCCATCCCAAGATAATGATGTAGTGGACCTTTGTCAAACAATTCAAATTCCATTGCAATTTGACGTTTTATTTTGTCTAAAATATTTATGTCCTTGCAACCAATCATGTCATCTACGTAAACAGCAACTAATTTTCTCTCGAACTTCTTGTAGAGACATGGCTCACTTTCACAATTCTTGAATCCAAGTGACTTCAAATATGAATCAAGTATGTGATTCCACTCACGGCCTGACTGTTTTAAACCATACAGTGATTTTTTCAAATGTAACACCTTCTGTGGATACCGCTTATCAACAAACATTTCTGGTTGTTTTAAATATATGTCATCGTGTAGATCACCATTTAAGTATGCACAAGTTACATCCACTTGGTGCAAATGCATTTTGTGATGAACGGCTAATAATGTACGTATAGTAGAATACCTCGCTACCGTAGAAAATGTTTCTTTGTAGTCTATACCGAATTTTTGATTGGAGCCTTTTGTCACAAGCCTCGCTTTACACCTTTCAACATTGCCTTTTTTATTGCATTTTAACGCAAAAACCCACTTACATCCTAAGGCTTTATGTCCCTGTGGCAAATCTACTAAAGACCATATTTTATTCTTTAATAACGATTCATACTCGCTTTTAATAGCTTGTTTCCAATCTTCAGAATTTGTAGAAGATGCATCACTGACACTTTGTGGAACATACATGGTACCTAAAACATTATACTGCTTTTTAGGCCTACCAGGTTTTCCCTCACGTATTATTTTAGGCCTTCCTGGTACTCTAGGAAAGCACTGCCTCTATCTATACTAATATTATAAAGAGGAAAGATTTGTATTTTTGTATGTAAGGGGTAAACTCAAAAACTACTGGACCGATTTCAAAAATATTTTCGCTATTAGGAAGCTACATTATCACTGAGTAACATAGGCTATATTTATTGCCAAAAAATGTTGGGGATCCCTAGACATTCCTACTATTACTAACCCTAGGTGTAAAAAAATTAGTCATAAAATATCTTTCATCGTATACGCTGCGGAAAGTATTGATGTTAAAACAAAAAAATGTTCCACAATATTATAGAACATATCAATATCTACAAAAAACTTCGCGAAAACATATGTCCAACTATTGTACCTATATCACTATAACACCTTTTTATACCCACCATTGATAGTAATATTGCCATACAAACATTGCACACACATGTACACAGACAATTAAGAAATTAAGTATTCACAATAAGTATTTCATAATATTTAAATAATAGGGAAATCTGACAACAGCGTGTGTGGATACCACTCCAGATGCACCACTAGGTTCTGGAGAGGATTTTTGACCAATACTGGATTTTCGGACCATTTTTTTATGAATTTGGAATAAAAGTAGCAAATTTCCATCCTAATCGGAAGGGTAAACCGTGAGAGAATTGTTAATGTATTAAGCCAGTGGTTTATCACCGCTCCCATCTCCTTTAACATAATATAATACCATCAAATACCATCAAAGACCTTCAACCCCGGTGAAACATAAAATACCATATCAACATATACTCCAAAACTCTCAAAAAACTTTTCACATATTTTCTGATTAATTTCAATCAACCCAGCGGGTGAATCCACGTGAAATGGTGTTGATACAGGACCAGCCGTATCCATCATTTTCGGACTGACAAAATTTTTATTAGCACCCGTATCAATCAGAAGTTTTAGAATCTCACCGTTGCGAGATTTGTATTCTATATATGATAGGCTAGAAGGGAGGCCCCCCTCCATAAAATTTTCATTGTCCACCACAGGAATGTCTTGTGACACATCCTCACTCTTCGCGTTCACATGAAACATTTTAGGAACCTGTTTTTTAGGTTGTGTCATATGCCCCCATAATGAAGATCGTTTATTTGCGTTCCAACTTGGTCTGTTCATATAATTTACGCAACACGTGGTCTAATAGACGGACGTTTGTAATAAAAATGTTTTCTTTATTTGGCAATGTCGTATATAGTCTATGGGTTATAGCATTACATGTCGCGCAACGCGCAACGTTTGAATCCAGCAGCGAATGCTTGGTATTTTAATGCTTCAGTCAGTGTCAATGAGACCACCTCGTTATGAGTTTTTAGTCTGCTTTATTGAATCAAAATTGCTTTCTTATATAGTAAAATTACTACAATAAATTTTACAACAAATCACTTAAACTAAGTTATTCTTATTGCTTACTTGACATAAATTATATCTTTGCATATACATGAAAAAGGTTATACTTAATATATAAAAAATAATTTTTTTTTGGCACGTATTATATATACTCGTATATAATAAAAAAAAATACATATAATGTTTATTTTAAATTATATTAAGATTAAGTGCTAATAGTAATTATTCTAAAATGTATGTTGTTTTCTTATACTATATGGTTTTAATAAGTTATTGTGAAATATTTTTAACGTGTTATTTATTTTAATGATGGAGTTTACACCATTTCTTGCGATTATATCGTATGGACCGACATAGGGTTTTTCATTTTTCCGTTTTGTCAAATTTCTTAATAGTACAAAGTCTCCTATTTCCAAATTCAAAGGTTTACTTTCTTTAGTATTATTTTTTAATGTTCTTTTATGTTTTTCTTTTTCTAAAAATTTCTTTGCTCTTTGTATAGAAAATTTTATTCTGGCTTTTAATTCATCATAATAGTTGTTTAAATCTTGACTTATTTGATTTGTATTAATGCTATCATTTGGCAGATAGGCTATTCTTCCAAATACTAGCTCGTAGGGTGTATATCTAGTCGTTACATTACAACAAAAATAAGGTACCCATTTATCCCAATTGTCATTTTCTGCGAATGATAATTTGTATTTGTTCATAACCCGGTGGTTTCTCTCAACAGAGCCTAAAGTTTGATGATGGTAAGCGGTAGAGAATATTTTCTGAATTTTGAGAAGTTCACATATGTTTTTCAGTAGTTCGTTTGTGAATTCAGTTCCTCTATCAGACTTTAATATCTTAAAATGACCCTGTATACCCTGTTCAACAATTGTTGCCGCTACTGTTTTGGCGTCTTTGCTTTGTATCGGACATGCTATTATATACTTTGTTAATTGACATTGCATGGTTAATATACATATATCTAAATCCATTTGTTATTCTTAATGGTCCTACAGTGTCTATTTCTACTATTTCAAAGCTTGTTGTAGGTGTGCTTGTTGTAATTTGTGGTTCTCTGATATGTGTTATTTGTTTATTAGATTTACAATCTGAACAACTATTCACAAAGTGCTTTATCATTTTATTCATATCCTTCCATAGATATCTTTGTTTGAGTTTTAATTGAGTTTTTCTAACTCCTAAATGTCGCCGCGTGGGCTATTGATATTCATTTATTAATTTAAATTGAGTCAATTTGTCATTAATCTTTTGAGGGTCTTTGTACAATATAATATTCAATTTTTGGGCATTATTACAAATCTTTTGTAATTTTTTATTTACTTTTTATATATTTTATTTTCATCTATAATTTTAAATATATCATCTCCTCTATTTAATGGTATAGCAAATATTTTCTCTTTAATCAATCTTGATGTCAGTTTATCCATAATCGAATCGAAATTCGGTGGATTTTCACTGCATCGTAATAGAATATCTTTTTCATTTATATTTATATTAACTTTCTTCTTTGTTTTATTTTTGCCCTTGATAAATTAAATTTTTAATTTCTTTAATTTATTTATGTCAGACATTGAAGTACAATCCCAAATATGAAGTTGATCAGACTTCGGTTGGTTAGTACAATCTGTATGGTTAATATCATTATTCTTGTTATTATTATTATTTTTAGCGTGACCTGCTTTCTTTTCATTAATCATCATCTTTAACCTTTGCCCTCTTGTTATTACATTTACCTTCTTAGGTATAATGTCTTTTAACATATCAGTATCTATTTTAATCCGTGATAAAGCGTCAGCATTTGTATTATTACTTCCTTTTTTATATATTACTATAAAATCATAATCGCATAATTCCATTCTAATGCGCGTCATTTTGGATGATGGGTTATTGTGAGTGAATAATGACACTAATGGTCTATGGTCTGTAATAACCACGAATTTGCGACCGTACAGATATGGTCTGAAAAATTTTATACCCCAATAGCGAGTAATTCTTTTTCTATTATGGGTTTGTTTATGTCATGCTTGCATATGAAATTGGTAAATCGTGTCCAATTTAAAGTTTCGAAGGCTTTTTGGCATTCATTTGACCATATAAATGGTTGATGCTTTTTTAATAAGGAGTTTAGACATTTTGCAATTTGTGCGAAATCTTTTATAAATCGAAGAATCGTCTTACTTCGTCTGGGTTTTTGTTTGTGGAATAGTTTTTTATAACATTAAATTTTGAAGGGTCGGTTTGGACGCCATTCTTAGCTATCAGATGTCCAAGATATATAACTTCGGGTGCCAAAAAGTTACATTTACTAGCATTGAGTTTCAAGTTATATTTCTGTAGTCTAGTGAATACTTTTATGAGATTGTCGTTGTGGTGTTTAAGTGTGCAGCCAAAAATAATGATATCGTTCACATAGAGAAAGGCGTTGGAGTCCAGTCCACTTAAAGCTATTGTGAGCACTGTCTGAAAACTGTTTGATAAAATTTTGAGTCCGAATGGTTGTCGTTTAAATTGGAAATGTCCTTTATTTGTCGAGAAAGTTGTTAGGGATCTGGAATCTTTGTGTAGGTTTATTTGGTGAAAAGAACTAGTCATATCTAACGTGGAAAAATATTTAGCTCTTCCCAGTTTGTCAAGAACGTCTTCAAGTCTGGTTAGTGGAAATTTGTCGTTTAATTTTGTAAAGTCTACTACAAGTTGCCATTTTTGTGTGTCGTTAGTTGTCTTTTTAGGTACAATTAGTGAAGGGTGAATTATATGGGCTTACCGAAGGTTCTACTATGTCTTCGTCTATTAGCTTATGTACTTGATTATTAATTTCCTCAGTTTGGGTTTGTGGAAGACGATAATTTTTGATGTAAACTGGTGTGTTATCGTTTGTCTAAAGTTTCTGTATATAGAAGATATTCGTCGTGAGTTTTTCTCCATCTAAATGAAATATGTCTTGGAAATCTTTGAATATCTCTATTAGCGAGTCTTTAGCAGTTTTGTCTTTTTGATTTATGTTTAAGGTGTTCAGTAGTCTATTTAGTCGTTCCTTACTGGCCTTGTTTTGTGTTTTTGTATAAAGTATACGGTAATTTCTAAGGGGTTCAGTTTGTACATTAATGTTTTTAAGGTCTATAGCTTATTCTGTTGTGTTTAAAATTTTGATATGTTTTATGCCATTTCGTGGGATTATACAATTTGCTACAAATACTCCTTTTTGAAAGTCCCTGTTCAAAATGACTGCATCCTCTTTTAATTTTATGTTTATAGGATGTATTATTTCTGCTCTGGGTGGTATTGAGATTATTTTGGGTGCGTTGACTTCCATCGGTAATACAATATCTTCATTATTTGAGTGGATTTCCAAAGTCATTGTTTCATAATCTAGTTTGCATAGGTAATCTCTCAGGAAATCTATTCCAATTATTCCGTCTGTGGTAATTGGGAAATTATCTTTTACCACGTGGAATTCATGTGTTAGCTCTGATTGTCCTACTTGTAATTGCAATGATGTTGTTCCAATAGTTGGTTTCTATAGTTATTCCATTGAGATTATATATATTGTTTATTAATTTAGCTTTTGTTATGTTCAATATGTAAGATTTTATTATAGAGATATCAGCTCCTGTATCAACTAATAATTTTATAACTTTATTTTCTTTCGTACGGAGTATCACATATAAAGTGTTTTTGTTTGACATATTATAAATTTTGTGATTTTTCATGCGCCAGTGATGGTGTCGTCCACCACCAGCGGTATTTCGTTTCCCTAGTTCTGTACAATGTTTAATTGTCGTCTTCTATTATTTTGATTGATGTGAGGTCTTTGGGGGTATCTGGGATTGTTTTGCATGTTCGCATTCTGCCGAAAATTATTACTGTTTTGCATATTTCTGAAATTATTGTGTTACATGTTAAAATTCTGTCTGAAATTGCTGTATGTGTTTGTTGGTGGCGTTCTGTTATTGAATGTGGGGTTTCGGTTTCTTTGTGTAAAATTTCTTTGAGTGTTGAAATTTCTTTGGTTATTGGTCCAGTATGAATTTTGAGGGGTGTATTGGAATTTGTTTCGTGTTTTGTTTATTCTATTATTCTGATTGTTTATTCTAAGTATTTGAGATTTGTTTTGGAAGCTGTCGTCTTTTTCCAATTCTAGAGCTAAGTTGACTGCTTGAGTTAACGATTGGGGTTGTGCAGTGAATAGAGTCTGTTTATATTTTTCGTCAATTCCTTTTTTAAATACCGTGAGAGCATGATTGTTGTTCATCTTGGTAATAACCTTCCGTTCAGCTGTAGATGCTGTACTTCCTAATTCTTGGATCTGTAGGTCATTTAGTTGGGTAATCAGACTAACTACTTTATCTCTAAAATTATCAACGCTACCTCGTTGTTGTAAATTGTTTAAGGGGTTGTGTAGTGGTATTGTCTGTGGGTTTTTAAAATTGCTTCTGATTGAACTATAGAGTTCTTCTAATGTGTAGGGATTTTAATTGAGCCTATTGCCGTCTTCACCTTCTGGGTGAGTTTTATGTGGTATCTGTTTTACCAGCTTCTGACAGATTTTTTGATAGTTTTTCGACAAATTTGCAAAAGTTTTCGACTTCCTCAAATTTGCCAGAAAAGATGGGCAATGTTTTCATTGCCAATTCCATATTGAAAGCCATTTTAAAATTTCCTAATTGTTCCTCAAAATTTTCTTTTAAATCTATATATGTATTCTTAAATTGAACTTTTAGTTCTACAGATATTTTGTCTTGATCGAGATTTTTAAATTGGTTTTTTAGTGTTTCTAATTCTACCAATTCGTTTTCAATAGTTTCTTTTTTGTACGGACGGCTGGGCGTTTTCCTTAAATTTGTTTCAATTTTTATAAGGGTTTGCAACAGTAATGTAGCTTGGTCCATACGAAACTATGTAAAATATATATATATATTTTTGAAGAGAAAAAGAAAAGAATTTTTGTTTATTTATTTTTCAAAATAATATGGTAATTGTGTATTCATTTCAATTTTTAAAATCAAAAATTTTGTATGTCTAGACGGTAGAGAGTGTGATACTCCTACTTAATTTTTTATTTATATATAGCTTATAATATTTATTAGTCTGTATAAACTATATCCTAATATTATTATTATTACTAATACCACCAATGTCACCGTCGTTATTTTTATTGTAGTCACTTGTCCATTATTGTCACCACTGTTGTTGTTATTGTTGACCATGTTCACTTGTTCTTGTTGTTTACTTTTCGAAGAGCCCATTCCTGTCTTTCCTTTTTAATGAGATTAATTATCTTTTCCTTTGTCTTGCCTGTTACAATGTTCTTTATTTGGTGTAGTTCCCGAATCTTATTGGCGTGCTTGATGCGTTTGCCACCACGTTTTCTTTGTGGTCTAGGCGGCAAAAATTGCTTAGCCTGTTTAGCGTAATTCTATTTTATTTCAATGGTCAGGCGTTTGGGACCGGGGATGGGCGTTGGTATGTACGGTGGTATTTGCGAGTGGGTTGACCGGGAGGAAGTAGTGGTGTCAGCCTGCATATGTAATATGTTTTGTCAGGATGTCCCGGGAGGAGGAGGAAGTTTAAAAGTTAGGCAGGATCAAAAGATCAAAAGTTTGGCAAGATCTAAAGTTCAAAAGTTTGGCAGGATCAAAAGTTCAAGAGTTTGGCAGAATCAAAAGATCAAAAGTTTGGCAGGATCAAAAGATCAAAAGTTTGGCAGGATCGCCATGTAATAAAAATGTTTTCTTTATTTGGCAAAGTCGTATATAGTCTATGGTCTATAGCATTACATGTCGCGCAACGCGCAACGTTTGAATCCAGCAGCGAATGCTTGGTATTTTAATGCTTCAGTCAGTGTCAATGAGATCACCTCGTTATGAATTTTAAGTCTGTTTTATTGAATCAAAATTGGTTTCTTATATAGTAAAATTACTACAATAAATTTTACAACAAGTTACTTAAACTAGGTTATTCTTATTGCTTACTTGACATAAATTATATCTTTGCATATACATGCAAAAGGTTATACTTGACATAAATTCTATTAACTTAAAAATAAAAATAACAATAATGTGACCCGCATTTACGTTTCACTACAGTAAGCAAAAAAAATTGAATGTATGTTAAATTGAGTTATAATAATTGAGTGAATGTGTTCACTTAATTGTGATCACACTACACGTTCTTGTGTAGGCCTTGGCACATTTTGCGCATAAAATGGATTCGGGCAGAATGGTCGTTACTGGAAATTAGGAGGAACACGATTCCTCATGAAATTTATCGGAGCAATAACTGTATTTCGCTCCGTGTGAATTGTACGACCACGCATGGCCACGTTTTGAACCTCTAAGCACCACGAATATGCTTCCGGTTTTAGGTCTTACGATCGAGAGTCCACTGTAAGAATCACCGTTGAATCCCCTAATGAACACATCTAATGCCCTATTTCGATAATTTTCTATAAACACGACCACGTATGGCCACGTTTTGAACCTCTAAGCACCACGAATATGCTTCCGGTAACGTTTTAGGTCTTACGATCGAGAGTCCACTGTAAGAATCACCGTTGACTCCCCTAATGATCACATCTAATGCCCTATTTCGATAATTTTCTATAAACACATTCATAGTTTCGAATGAGTTTCACTTTTCACTTTATTTATTATAAGTGACAGTTGGTGGTTCACGGACACATAAAATTCATCTATTTTCTGCGAGCCTTGTCGCATTGAACCCAACTGGTGTTCAAGAGCGCGTACATCTCTCTTGTCTGCATAATGCAAGGACAGACATGATTTTATCGAAGCCCAGTCCGAATAGAATATATTATACGAAACGAGAGCCGAATCGGCATCTCCTCTAACTTTCTGCCTAATACTCTGCAATATAGCCCTATAAATCGGCTTATTTTGGACTATCTCATAGTCGCCCAATATGCACTCCACAGAGTGGACCCAGGACACATATTGAGATGGATGGAGAAGAAGAAGGAGAAGAATAATAAAACAGTTAATACGCTATAAATACTCTTAATAAAATGAAATAAAATAAAAACAAGATAGAGAAGTTCGGTTAAGACCGAAGCTTAAATACCCTCCACCTTTTATAATCCTCTAAAAAATAAGTTCCTATTACCATATTTATGTATATGACTATTTCATGTACTTACGCAAATAGTGTTTTTTTAAATTATAGGCATTTGCGTTAATCAATCACGCCCATTTTTGGCACAGTGTTGGATAACTTGATAGGCATAGAATTGTGCGATATATAATTTTTTAAAGATACAATTTTTTCGAGGTATGATGAGATTTTCGTTTATTGTGGGCGTGTCTCTTTACCGATTTTGCCCAATTTCATAAATAATAAAAATATAAAACAAGACAAATTGAATTATTTTGCAGGTTTTTTGTAAAGTATTTCTGCTGGTGGTGAGATATAGGATTTCATTTGGACTAAGCGAATTGCATCAACGGCCGGATGTAATAAGTGTAAATCGTTGATTCGAGGGGAGTCTGGAATCAGGTGTATGGGGGTGTGTGGTAAGATATATCACACATCAACAAAATGCTCAGGGGTGGATCAATCCTCACAAAAAATGATTGATACTAATAGTTTTATTCGTTTCATGTGTGATGACTGTGTACAATATATACACAATGTTGATCTGGCGCTAAGAGATATTCAACATGAGGTCATCAAAAGTAAACAAGCATTGGTGGATTATAAGAACGAGTTTGGCACATTACTACAAAAGCAGGAACATGAAATAATGGATTTGCTGGTAGCAATTGAGCGTCGTTACGATGAAAGGTTGAAAAAATTGATGATGTGCACAGATCATATGATAAAAGCAAAGAAGAAATAAAACAGCTGTGTGATCGCATAAACGAATTTGAAAACCACAATAAAATAATTGGTAAAAACATTGAAGAAAAGAACTCTGTCATGTGTAGTGATATAAAAAGCATGATAAAGAAGTCAAAGGAAGATCATCATAAATTAACGTATGCAGAACAAGTGAAAAATGCAAAGGTGATGCCAAATATAACAAATTTAGCAAAACAGGTACCAATTATTATAAAACCAAAAGAAAAACAGGATGTAAATAAAACTAAGGAAGAGTTAAATAAAATAAATCCTGTAGATTTAAAAATAACAGGTATCGAAAATAGGAGAAACGGAACGATTATAATACAAAGTGAGAGTGAAGAAGAACGAGAAAAGATTCGAAGTGCTGTACAAAATATAACATGAATATTAAAATTGTTGGAATGTCTTTTGACTATGAACGTGAAGAATTATTGGAAAAATTAAAAAACAAAATCAAATAATCAGTACAAGCGACATTAAAATTGTTGAAAAATACAGCTACAAAATAAATAAAAAGACAATATATAATGCAAGAATATCTGTTGATAGCTCTACATATACAAAAATAATAGATGCTAAAAAACGAAATATTGGTTGGGAGAGATGTAAGGTATATGACGGAACACAGATTATTCAGTATTTAAAATGTAAAGGATACAACCATATGGCGAAAGATTGTAAAAATGAAGAAACTTGCTTAAAATGTCTCGGTAACCATAAAACTAAAGAGTGCAATAATCAACAGATAAAAAAATGTATAAATTGTACACGAGCAAATAGAACACTAAATATAGGCTTAGATGAGAATCATCTTACTAATGATAAACAGTGCAGGGTATACCAAAATAAACTAAACATGAAGATGAAGAGATTTGGGCTAATAGATTAACAATCAAGGAGTATAAATGCCGTGTACACTAATATCCAAGGACTTGTAAATAATTTTAATCAAATTGAAATCTTTGATAAAGAAAATGTTGACTTTATCTTGTTATCTGAAACACATGTAACCAAACATATAGAGGATCATGAGATTAGTTTAGTGGGCTATAAACATGAACAAATTACATCGTGTTCACCTCGAACAGGTGGTGTTATTATTTACTATAAAGAAGCATTAAAGGTTACAAAATTAATTGAGAAGGTGGAAGATTTCAAATTTGGATTCTGTGTTGTAAGGCAAAGTTGGAAAGTACTACATTAATCATAGCGGTAATGTATAGATCACCTAGCTACAGTGAAGCTGAATTTTGCCAAATATTTGAAGAGACACTAGAGGACATAAGTGATAATACGTGTGATATAGTTATAACGGGTGATTTCAACATAGATTGGTCCAATAACAATTTTTATAAAGAGAGAATTAAAAAAAGTATTTGTGACAACGGTTTCAAACAAATAATAAAATACACGCGGATTACAGAGACATCAAAAACAATAATTGACTTTCAAACTTAAATATTTCATTCCATATATTTTATTCATATGTAGTAAAAAAATGAATGGATATAAAAATAAAAATTCTCCAACATAAAATACATATATACATACATAGATAAAAACTTTATAAATACTTCTCTTAAGTTATATTAACAACACTTAATTCTAGCACAATCTCCATTTGTCAACGTTAGTTTAGCTTCGTCAATAATACTTTCTAAGTACACTAAACGTTGTTCGCCTACTCTAGGTGGAGTTGGATTTGGAAGTCCCATATATTTCTTTACGTGGGACTTTATTTTTGACCATGCACCTTCAATAGGGTTCAACATTGGTGAGTATGGACTGAGTCAACTAGATATGTTCAACATACTACAACCTTTTATGAAAGAGCAATTAATTTAGAGGATATGCCAGTTGGAATGTTATGATACAATTTTCCAATTTTTCACTTAAATTAAGTGTTGTTAATATAACTTAAGAGAATCATTTATAAAGTTTTTATCTATATATGTATATATGTATTTTAAGTTGGAGAATTTTTAGTTTTATATCCATTCATTTTTTTACTACATACGAATAAAATATATGGAATGAAATATTTAAGTTTGAAGCATAAAAATTGGTTTATCTTATTTACTAAAAACCCAATTTTCAATATTAATTTTCTTAACTTACAATTTAAATTTTAAAATGCATTCCCTCAATTTCAATTTGTATTTTCCCAATTTCAAATGTTAAATCACCAATTTCAATTTTTATTTTCTCAATTTCAATTTGGAAGTTCCCAATTTCAATTTTTTTTTCTCAAAATCAATTTTTATTTTCCCAATTTCAATTTGGATTTTACTAATTTCAAATTTTATTGTCTCAATTACAATTTTGAATTTCCCAATTTCAATTGAGATAAATTTTAAAATTTCAATTTATTTTTTTCAATTACAATTTGGTTTCGTTTTCTCAATTTCAATTTGGTTTTCTCAATTTCAAACTTTACTTTCCCAAATTCAATTTGGAAAAACTTAAATTTCTCAATTTCAATTTGGTTTTCTCAATTTGACCTTGGAAGTTCCCAATTTGAACTTAATTTTCTCAATTTCAATTTGGTTTTCTCAATTTAAATTTGGAAGTTCTCAATTTGAATTTTGTTTTCTCAATTTTAATTTGGTTTTCTCAATTTGAGTTTGGAAGTTCGCAATTTCAATTTGGTTTTTTCGATTTGAACTTGGAAGTTCCTAATTTCAATTTGGAAGTTCCCAATTTCAATTTTGTATTCTCAATTTGAATTTCTTTTTTTTCAATTTCAATTTGGTAGTTCTCAATTTCAATTTGGTTTTCTCAATTTGAACTTGGAAGTTCCCAATTTGAGCTTGGTTTTCTTAATTTCAATTTGGTTTTCTCAATTTGAATTTGGAAGTTCTCAATTTGAATTTTGTTTTCTCAATTTCAATTTGGTTTTCTCAATTTGAACTTGGAAGTTCCCAATTTGAACTTGGTTTCCTCAATTTCAATTTGGTTTTCTCAATTTAAATTTGGAAGTTCTCAATTTGAATTTTGTTTTCTCAATTTCAATTTGGTTTTCTCAATTTGAACTTGGAAGTTCCCAATTTGAACTTGGTTTTCCCAATTTCAATTTGGTTTTCTCAATTTCAATTTGGAAATTCCCAATTTGAACTTGGTTTTCTCAATTTTAATTTGGTTTTCTCAATTTGAGTTTGGAAGTTCCCAATTTCAATTTGGTTTTCTCGATTTGAACTTGGACGTTCCTAATTTCAATTTGGAAGTTCTCAATTTGAATTTTGTTTTCTCAATTTCAATTTGGTTTTCTCAATTTCAATTTGGTAGTTCTCAATTTCAATTTGGTTTTCTCAATTTGAATTTGGAAGTTCTCAATTTGAATTTTGTTTTCTCAATTTCAATTTGGTTTTCTCAATTTGAACTTGGAAGTTCCCAATTTGAACTTGGTTTTCTCAATTTCAATTTGGTTTTCTCAATTTCAATTTGGAAATTCCCAATTTGAACTTGGTTTTCTCAATTTTAATTTGGTTTTCTCAATTTGAGTTTGGAAGTTCCCAATTTCAATTTGGTTTTCTCGATTTGAACTTGGACGTTCCTAATTTCAATTTGGAAGTTCTCAATTTGAATTTTGTTTTCTCAATTTCAATTTGGTTTTCTCAATTTCAATTTGGTAGTTCTCAATTTCAATTTAGTTTTCTCAATTTGAATTTGGAAGTTCTCAATTTGAATTTTGTTTTCTCAATTTTAATTTGGTTTTCTCAATTTGAGTTTGGAAGTTCGCAATTTCAATTTGGTTTTTTCGATTTGAACTTGGAAGTTCCTAATTTCAATTTGGAAGTTCCCAATTTCAATTTTGTATTCTCAATTTGAATTTCTTTTTTTTCAATTTCAATTTGGTAGTTCTCAATTTCAATTTGGTTTTCTCAATTTGAACTTGGAAGTTCCCAATTTGAGCTTGGTTTTCTTAATTTCAATTTGGTTTTCTCAATTTGAATTTGGAAGTTCTCAATTTGAATTTTGTTTTCTCAATTTCAATTTGGTTTTCTCAATTTGAACTTGGAAGTTCCCAATTTGAACTTGGTTTCCTCAATTTCAATTTGGTTTTCTCAATTTAAATTTGGAAGTTCTCAATTTGAATTTTGTTTTCTCAATTTCAATTTGGTTTTCTCAATTTGAACTTGGAAGTTCCCAATTTGAACTTGGTTTTCCCAATTTCAATTTGGTTTTCTCAATTTCAATTTGGAAATTCCCAATTTGAACTTGGTTTTCTCAATTTTAATTTGGTTTTCTCAATTTGAGTTTGGAAGTTCCCAATTTCAATTTGGTTTTCTCGATTTGAACTTGGACGTTCCTAATTTCAATTTGGAAGTTCTCAATTTGAATTTTGTTTTCTCAATTTCAATTTGGTTTTCTCAATTTCAATTTGGTAGTTCTCAATTTCAATTTGGTTTTCTCAATTTGAATTTGGAAGTTCTCAATTTGAATTTTGTTTTCTCAATTTCAATTTGGTTTTCTCAATTTGAACTTGGAAGTTCCCAATTTGAACTTGGTTTTCTCAATTTCAATTTGGTTTTCTTAATTTGAATTGGAGTTCCCAATTTGAACTTGGTTTTCTCAATTTTAATTTGGTTTTCTCAATTTGAGTTTGGAAGTTCCCAATTTCAATTTGGTTTTCACGATTTGAACTTGGATGTTCCTAATTTCAATTTGGAAGTTCTCAATTTGAATTTTGTTTTATCAATTTCAATTTGGTTTTCTCAATTTCAATTTGGTAGTTCTCAATTTCAATTTGGTTTTCTCAATTTGAATTTCGAAGTTCTCAATTTGAATTTTGTTTTCTCAATTTCAATTTGGTTTTCTCAATTTCAATTTGGTAGTTCTCAATTTCAATTTGGTTTTCTCAATTTGAACTTGGACGTTCCTAATTTCAATTTGGAAGTTCTCAATTTGAATTTTGTTTTCTCAATTTCAATTTGGTTTTCTCAATTTCAATTTGGTAGTTCTCAATTTCAATTTGGTTTTCTCAATTTGAATTTGGAAGTTCTCAATTTGAATTTAGTTTTCTCAATTTCAATTTGGTTTTCTTAATTTGAATTTGGAGTTCCCAATTTGAACTTGGTTTTCTCAATTTCAATTTGGTTTTCTCAATTTTAATTTGGAAATTCCCAATTTGAACTTGGTTTTCTCAATTTTAATTTGGTTTTCTCAGTTTGAACTTGGAAGTTCCCAATTTCAATTTGGTTTTCTCGATTTGAACTTGGACGTTCCTAATTTCAATTTGGAAGTTCTCAATTTGAATTTTGTTTTCTCAATTTCAATTTGGTTTTCTCAATTTCAATTTGGTAGTTCTCAATTTCAGTTTGGTTTTCTCAATTTGAATTTGGAAGTTCTCAATTTGAATTTTGTTTTCTCAATTTCAATTTGGTTTTCTTAATTTGAATTTCGAGTTCCCAATTTGAACTTGGTTTTCTCAATTTCAATTTGGTTTTCTCAATTTGAATTTGGAAGTTCTCAATTTGAATTTTGTTTTCTCAATTTCAATTTGGTTTTCTCAATTTGAACTTGGAAGTTCCCAATTTGAACTTGGTTTTCTCAATTTCAATTTGGTTTTCTCAATTTCAATTTGGAAATTCCCAATTTGAACTTGGTTTTCTCAATTTTAATTTGGTTTTCTCAATTTGAGTTTGGAAGTTCCCAATTTCAATTTGGTTTTCACGATTTGAACTTGGATGTTCCTAATTTCAATTTGGAAGTTCTCAATTTGAATTTTGTTTTATCAATTTCAATTTGGTTTTCTCAATTTGAATTTGGAAGTTCTCAATTTGAATTTTGTTTTCTCAATTTCAATTTGGTTTTCTCAATTTCAATTTGGTAGTTCTCAATTTCAATTTGGTTTTCTCAATTTGAACTTGGACGTTCCTAATTTCAATTTAGAAGTTCTCAATTTGAATTTTGTTTTCTCAATTTCAATTTGGTTTTCTCAATTTCAATTTGGTAGTTCTCAATTTCAATTTGGTTTTCTCAATTTGAATTTGGAAGTTCTCAATTTGAATTTTGTTTTCTCAATTTCAATTTGGTTTTCTTAATTTGAATTTGGAGTTCCCAATTTGAACTTGGTTTTCTCAATTTCAATTTGGTTTTCTCAATTTCAATTTGGAAATTCCCAATTTGAACTTGGTTTTCTCAATTTTAATTTGGTTTTCTCAATTTGAACTTGGAAGTTCCCAATTTCAATTTGGTTTTCTCGATTTGAACTTGGACGTTCCTAATTTCAATTTGGAAGTTCTCAATTTGAATTTTGTTTTCTCAATTTCAATTTGGTTTTCTCAATTTCAATTTGGTAGTTCTCAATTTCATTTTGGTTTTCTCAATTTGAATTTGGAAGTTCTCAATTTGAATTTTGTTTTCTCAATTTCAATTTGGTTTTCTTAATTTGAATTTGGAGTTCCCAATTTGAACTTGGTTTTCTCAATTTCAATTTGGTTTTCTCAATTTCAATTTGGAAATTCCCAATTTGAACTTGGTTTTCTCAATTTTAATTTGGTTTTCTCAATTTGAACTTGGACGTTCCTAATTTCAATTTGGTTTTCTCGATTTGAACTTGGACGTTCCTAATTTCAATTTGGAAGTTCTCAATTTGAATTTTGTTTTCTCAATTTCAATTTGGAAATTCCCAATTTGAACTTGGTTTTCCCAATTTCAATTTGGTTTTCTCAATTTCAATTTGGAAATTCCCAATTTGAACTTGGTTTTCTCAATTTTAATTTGGTTTTCTCAATTTGAGTTTGGAAGTTCCCAATTTCAATTTGGTTTTCTCGATTTGAACTTGGACGTTCCTAATTTCAATTTGGAAGTTCTCAATTTGAATTTTGTTTTCTCAATTTCAATTTGGTTTTCTCAATTTCAATTTGGTAGTTCTCAATTTCAATTTGGTTTTCTCAATTTGAATTTGGAAGTTCTCAATTTGAATTTTGTTTTCTCAATTTCAATTTGGTTTTCTCAATTTGAACTTGGAAGTTCCCAATTTGAACTTGGTTTTCTCAATTTCAATTTGGTTTTCTTAATTTGAATTGGAGTTCCCAATTTGAACTTGGTTTTCTCAATTTTAATTTGGTTTTCTCAATTTGAGTTTGGAAGTTCCCAATTTCAATTTGGTTTTCACGATTTGAACTTGGATGTTCCTAATTTCAATTTGGAAGTTCTCAATTTGAATTTTGTTTTATCAATTTCAATTTGGTTTTCTCAATTTCAATTTGGTAGTTCTCAATTTCAATTTGGTTTTCTCAATTTGAATTTCGAAGTTCTCAATTTGAATTTTGTTTTCTCAATTTCAATTTGGTTTTCTCAATTTCAATTTGGTAGTTCTCAATTTCAATTTGGTTTTCTCAATTTGAACTTGGACGTTCCTAATTTCAATTTGGAAGTTCTCAATTTGAATTTTGTTTTCTCAATTTCAATTTGGTTTTCTCAATTTCAATTTGGTAGTTCTCAATTTCAATTTGGTTTTCTCAATTTGAATTTGGAAGTTCTCAATTTGAATTTAGTTTTCTCAATTTCAATTTGGTTTTCTTAATTTGAATTTGGAGTTCCCAATTTGAACTTGGTTTTCTCAATTTCAATTTGGTTTTCTCAATTTTAATTTGGAAATTCCCAATTTGAACTTGGTTTTCTCAATTTTAATTTGGTTTTCTCAGTTTGAACTTGGAAGTTCCCAATTTCAATTTGGTTTTCTCGATTTGAACTTGGACGTTCCTAATTTCAATTTGGAAGTTCTCAATTTGAATTTTGTTTTCTCAATTTCAATTTGGTTTTCTCAATTTCAATTTGGTAGTTCTCAATTTCAGTTTGGTTTTCTCAATTTGAATTTGGAAGTTCTCAATTTGAATTTTGTTTTCTCAATTTCAATTTGGTTTTCTTAATTTGAATTTCGAGTTCCCAATTTGAACTTGGTTTTCTCAATTTCAATTTGGTTTTCTCAATTTGAATTTGGAAGTTCTCAATTTGAATTTTGTTTTCTCAATTTCAATTTGGTTTTCTCAATTTGAACTTGGAAGTTCCCAATTTGAACTTGGTTTTCTCAATTTCAATTTGGTTTTCTCAATTTCAATTTGGAAATTCCCAATTTGAACTTGGTTTTCTCAATTTTAATTTGGTTTTCTCAATTTGAGTTTGGAAGTTCCCAATTTCAATTTGGTTTTCACGATTTGAACTTGGATGTTCCTAATTTCAATTTGGAAGTTCTCAATTTGAATTTTGTTTTATCAATTTCAATTTGGTTTTCTCAATTTGAATTTGGAAGTTCTCAATTTGAATTTTGTTTTCTCAATTTCAATTTGGTTTTCTCAATTTCAATTTGGTAGTTCTCAATTTCAATTTGGTTTTCTCAATTTGAACTTGGACGTTCCTAATTTCAATTTAGAAGTTCTCAATTTGAATTTTGTTTTCTCAATTTCAATTTGGTTTTCTCAATTTCAATTTGGTAGTTCTCAATTTCAATTTGGTTTTCTCAATTTGAATTTGGAAGTTCTCAATTTGAATTTTGTTTTCTCAATTTCAATTTGGTTTTCTTAATTTGAATTTGGAGTTCCCAATTTGAACTTGGTTTTCTCAATTTCAATTTGGTTTTCTCAATTTCAATTTGGAAATTCCCAATTTGAACTTGGTTTTCTCAATTTTAATTTGGTTTTCTCAATTTGAACTTGGAAGTTCCCAATTTCAATTTGGTTTTCTCGATTTGAACTTGGACGTTCCTAATTTCAATTTGGAAGTTCTCAATTTGAATTTTGTTTTCTCAATTTCAATTTGGTTTTCTCAATTTCAATTTGGTAGTTCTCAATTTCATTTTGGTTTTCTCAATTTGAATTTGGAAGTTCTCAATTTGAATTTTGTTTTCTCAATTTCAATTTGGTTTTCTTAATTTGAATTTGGAGTTCCCAATTTGAACTTGGTTTTCTCAATTTCAATTTGGTTTTCTCAATTTCAATTTGGAAATTCCCAATTTGAACTTGGTTTTCTCAATTTTAATTTGGTTTTCTCAATTTGAACTTGGACGTTCCTAATTTCAATTTGGTTTTCTCGATTTGAACTTGGACGTTCCTAATTTCAATTTGGAAGTTCTCAATTTGAATTTTGTTTTCTCAATTTCAATTTGGTTTTCTCAATTTCAATTTGGTAGTTCCCAATTTCAATTTGGTTTTCTCAATTTGAATTTGGAAGTTCTCAATTTGAATTTTGTTTTCTCAATTTCAATTTTGTTTTCTCAATTTCAATTTGGAAATTCCCAATTTGAACTTGGTTTTCTCAATTTTAATTTGGTTTTCTCAATTTGAGTTTGGAAGTTCCCAATTTCAATTTGGTTTTCTCGATTTGAACTTGGACGTTCCTAATTTCAATTTGGAAGTTCTCAATTTGAATTTTGTTTTCTCAATTTCAATTTGGATTTCTCAATTTCAATTTGGTAGTTCTCAATTTCAATTTGGTTTTCTCAATTTGAACTTGGACGTTCCCAATTTGAACTTGTTTTTCTCAATTTCAATTTGGTTTTCTCAATTTCAATTTGGAAATTCCCAATTTGAACTTGGTTTTCTCAATTTTAATTTGGTTTTCTCAATTTGAGTTTGGAAGTTCCCAATTTCAATTTGGTTTTCTCGATTTGAACTTGGACGTTCCTAATTTCAATTTGGAACTTCTCAATTTGAATTTTGTTTTCTCAATTTCAAATTGGTTTTCTCAATTTCAATTTGGTAGTTCTCAATTTCAATTTGGTTTTCTCAATTTGAATTTGGAAGTTCTCAATTTGAATTTTGTTTTCTCAATTTCAATTTGGTTTTCTTAATTTGAATTTGGAGTTCCCAATTTGAACTTGGTTTTCTCAATTTCAATTTGGTTTTCTCAATTTGAATTTGGAAGTTCTCAATTTGAATTTTGTTTTCTCAATTTCAATTTGGTTTTCTCAATTTGAATTTGGAAGTTCCCAATTTGAACTTGGTTTTCTCAATTTCAATTTGGTTTTCTCAATTTCAATTTGGAAATTTCCAATTTGAACTTGGTTTTCTCAATTTCAATTTGGTTTTCTCAATTTGAGTTTGGAAGTTCCCAATTTCAATTTGGTTTTCTCGATTTGAACTTGGACTTTCCTAATTTCAATTTGGAAGTTCTCAATTTGAATTTTGTTTTCTCAATTTCAATTTAGTTTTCTCAATTTCAATTTGGTAGTTCTCAATTTCAATTTAGTTTTCTCAATTTGAATTTGGAAGTTCTCAATTTGAACTTGGTTTTCTCAATTTCAATTTGGTTTTCTCAATTTGAACTTGGAAGTTCCCAATTTGAACTTGGTTTCCTCAATTTCAATTTGGTTTTCTCAATTTGAATTTGGAAGTTCTCAATTTGAATTTTGTTTTCTCAATTTCAATTTGGTTTTCTCAATTTGAACTTGGAAGTTCCCAATTTGAACTTGGTTTTCTCAATTTTAATTTGGTTTTCTCAATTTGAACTTAGAAGTTCCCAATTTCAATTTGGTTTTCTCGATTTGAATTTGGACGTTCCTAATTTCAATTTGGAAGTTCTCAATTTGAATTTTGTTTTCTCAATTTCAATTTGGTTTTCTCAATTTCAATTTGGTAGTTCTCAATTTCAATTTGGTTTTCTCAATTTGAATTTGGAAGTTCTCAATTTGAATTTTGTTTTCTCAATTTCAATTTGGTTTTCTTAATTTGAATTGGAGTTCCCAATTTGAACTTGGTTTTCTCAATTTTAATTTGGTTTTCTCAATTTGAGTTTGGAAGTTCCCAATTTCAATATGGTTTTCTCGATTTGAACTTGGACGTTCCTAATTTCAATTTGGAACTTCTCAATTTGAATTTTGTTTTCTCAATTTCAAATTGGTTTTCTCAATTTCAATTTGGTTTTCTCAATTTGAATTTGGAAGTTGTCAATTTGAATTTTGTTTTCTCAATTTCAATTTGGTTTTCTTAATTTGAATTTGGAGTTCCCAATTTGAACTTGGTTTTCTCAATTTCAATTTGGTTTTCTCAATTTGAATTTGGAAGTTCTCAATTTGAATTTTGTTTTCTCAATTTCAATTTGGTTTTCTCAAGTTGAACTTGGAAGTTCCCAATTTGAACTTGGTTTTCTCAATTTCAATTTGGTTTTCTCAATTTGAATTTGGAAGTTCTCAATTTGAATTTTGTTTTCTCAATTTCAATTTGGTTTTCTTAATTTGAATTTGGAGTTCCCAATTTGAACTTGGTTTTCTCAATTTCAATTTGGTTTTCTCAATTTCAATTTGGAAGTTCTCAATTTGAATTTTGTTTTCTCAATTTCAATTTGTTTTTCTCAATTTGAACTTGGAAGTTCCCAATTTAAACTTGGTTTTCTCAATTTCAATTTGGTTTCCTAATTTCAATTTGGAAATTCCCAATTTGAACTTGGTTTTCTCAATTTTAATTTGGTTTTCTCAATTTGAGTTTGGAAGTTCCCAATTTCAATTTGGTTTTCTCATTTTAACTTGGAAGTTCCTAATTTCAATTTGGAAGTTCCCAATTTCAATTTTGTTTTCTCTATTTGAATTTCTTTTTTTCAATTTCAATTTGGTAGTTCTCAATTTCAATTTGGTTTTCTCAATTTGAATTTGGAAGTTCTCAATTTGAATTTTGTTTTCTCAATTTCAATTTGGTTTTCTTAATTTGAATTTGGAGTTCCCAATTTGAACTTGGTTTTCTCAATTTCAATTTGGTTTTCCCAATTTGAATTTGGGAGTTCCCAATTTCAATTTGGTTTTCTCAATTTGAACTTGGAAGTTCCTAATTTCAATTTGGAAGTTCCCAATTTCAATTTGGTTTTCTCAATTTCAATTTGGTTTTCTCAATTTGAATTTGGGAGTTCCCAATTTCAATTTGGTTTTCTCGATTTGAACTTGGAAGTTCCTAATTTCAATTTGGAAGTTCCCAATTTCAATTTTGTTTTCTCAATTTGAATTTCTTTTTTTCAATTTCAATTTGGTAGTTCTCAATTTCAATTTGGTTTTCTCAATTTGAATTTGGAAGTTCTCAATTTGAATTTTGTTTTCTCAATTTCAATTTGGTTTTCTCAATTTGAACTTGGAAGTTCCCAATTTGAACTTGGTTTTCTCAATTTCAATTTGGTTTTCTCAATTTCAATTTGGTTTTCTCAATTTGAGTTTGGAAGTTCCCAATTTCAATTTGGTTTTCTCGATTTGAACTTGGAAGTTCCTAATTTCAATTTGGAAGTTCCCAATTTCAATTTTGTTTTCTCAATTTGAATTTCTTTTTTTCAATTTCAATTTGGTAGTTCTCAATTTCAATTTGGTTTTCTCAATTTGAATTTGGGAGTTCCCAATTTCAATTTGGTTTTCTCAATTTGAACTTGGAAGTTCTCAATTTCAATTTGTTTTTCCCAATTTGAACTTGGTTTTTTCAATTTCAATTTGGTTTTCTCAATTTCAATTTGGTTTTCTCAATTTGAGTTTGGAAGTTCCCAATTTCAATTTGGTTTTCTCGATTTGAACTTGGAAGTTCCTAATTTCAATTTGGAAGTTCCCAATTTCAATTTTTTTTTCTCAATTTGAATTTCTTTTTTTCAATTTCAATTTGGTAGTTCTCAATTTCAATTTGGTTTTCTCAATTTGAATTTGGAAGTTCTCAATTTGAATTTTGTTTTCTCAATTTCAATTTGGTTTTCTCAATTTGAACTTGGAAGTTCCCAATTTGAACTTGGTTTTCTCAATTTCAATTTGGTTTTCTCAATTTTAATTTGGTTTTCTCAATTTGAGTTTGGAAGTTCCCAATTTCAATTTGGTTTTCTCGATTTGAACTTGGAAGTTCCTAATTTCAATTTGGAAGTTCCCAATTTCAATTTTGTTTTCTCAATTTGAATTTCTTTTTTTCAATTTCAATTTGGTAGTTCTCAATTTCAATTTGGTTTTCTCAATTTGAATTTGGGAGTTCCCAATTTCAATTTGGTTTTCTCAATTTGAACTTGGAAGTTCTCAATTTCAATTTGTAAGTTCCCAATTTCAATTTGGTTTTCTCAATTTGAATTTGTTTTTTTCAATTTCAATTTGGTAGTTCTCAATTTCAATTTGGTTTTCTCAATTTGAATTTGGAAGTTCTCAATTTGAATTTTGTTTTCTCAATTTCAATTTGGTTTTCTCAATTTGAATTTGGTTTTCTCAATTTGAACTTGGGAGTTCCCAATTTCAATTTGGTTTTCTCAATTTGAATTTCTTTTTTTCAATTTCAATTTGGTAGTTCTCAATTTCAATTTGGTTTTCTCAATTTGAATTTGGGAGTTCCCAATTTCAATTTGGTTTTCTCAATTTGAACTTGGAAGTTTCAATTTCAATTTGTAAGTTCCCAATTTCAATTTGGTTTTCTCAATTTGAATTTGTTTTTTTCAATTTCAATTTGGTAGTTCTCAATTTCAATTTGGTTTTCTCAATTTGAACTTGGAAGTTCCCAATTTGAACTTGGTTTCCTCAATTTCAATTTGGTTTTCTCAATTTAAATTTGGAAGTTCTCAATTTGAATTTTGTTTTCTCAATTTCAATTTGGTTTTCTCAATTTGAACTTGGAAGTTCCCAATTTGAACTTGGTTTTCCCAATTTCAATTTGGTTTTCTCAATTTCAATTTGGAAATTCCCAATTTGAACTTGGTTTTCTCAATTTTAATTTGGTTTTCTCAATTTGAGTTTGGAAGTTCCCAATTTCAATTTGGTTTTCTCGATTTGAACTTGGACGTTCCTAATTTCAATTTGGAAGTTCTCAATTTGAATTTTGTTTTCTCAATTTCAATTTGGTTTTCTCAATTTCAATTTGGTAGTTCTCAATTTCAATTTGGTTTTCTCAATTTGAATTTGGAAGTTCTCAATTTGAATTTTGTTTTCTCAATTTCAATTTGGTTTTCTCAATTTGAACTTGGAAGTTCCCAATTTGAACTTGGTTTTCTCAATTTCAATTTGGTTTTCTTAATTTGAATTGGAGTTCCCAATTTGAACTTGGTTTTCTCAATTTTAATTTGGTTTTCTCAATTTGAGTTTGGAAGTTCCCAATTTCAATTTGGTTTTCACGATTTGAACTTGGATGTTCCTAATTTCAATTTGGAAGTTCTCAATTTGAATTTTGTTTTATCAATTTCAATTTGGTTTTCTCAATTTCAATTTGGTAGTTCTCAATTTCAATTTGGTTTTCTCAATTTGAATTTCGAAGTTCTCAATTTGAATTTTGTTTTCTCAATTTCAATTTGGTTTTCTCAATTTCAATTTGGTAGTTCTCAATTTCAATTTGGTTTTCTCAATTTGAACTTGGACGTTCCTAATTTCAATTTGGAAGTTCTCAATTTGAATTTTGTTTTCTCAATTTCAATTTGGTTTTCTCAATTTCAATTTGGTAGTTCTCAATTTCAATTTGGTTTTCTCAATTTGAATTTGGAAGTTCTCAATTTGAATTTAGTTTTCTCAATTTCAATTTGGTTTTCTTAATTTGAATTTGGAGTTCCCAATTTGAACTTGGTTTTCTCAATTTCAATTTGGTTTTCTCAATTTTAATTTGGAAATTCCCAATTTGAACTTGGTTTTCTCAATTTTAATTTGGTTTTCTCAGTTTGAACTTGGAAGTTCCCAATTTCAATTTGGTTTTCTCGATTTGAACTTGGACGTTCCTAATTTCAATTTGGAAGTTCTCAATTTCAATTTGGTTTTCTCAATTTCAATTTGGTTTTCTCAATTTCAATTTGGTAGTTCTCAATTTCAGTTTGGTTTTCTCAATTTGAATTTGGAAGTTCTCAATTTGAATTTTGTTTTCTCAATTTCAATTTGGTTTTCTTAATTTGAATTTCGAGTTCCCAATTTGAACTTGGTTTTCTCAATTTCAATTTGGTTTTCTCAATTTGAATTTGGAAGTTCTCAATTTGAATTTTGTTTTCTCAATTTCAATTTGGTTTTCTCAATTTGAACTTGGAAGTTCCCAATTTGAACTTGGTTTTCTCAATTTCAATTTGGTTTTCTCAATTTCAATTTGGAAATTCCCAATTTGAACTTGGTTTTCTCAATTTTAATTTGGTTTTCTCAATTTGAGTTTGGAAGTTCCCAATTTCAATTTGGTTTTCACGATTTGAACTTGGATGTTCCTAATTTCAATTTGGAAGTTCTCAATTTGAATTTTGTTTTATCAATTTCAATTTGGTTTTCTCAATTTGAATTTGGAAGTTCTCAATTTGAATTTTGTTTTCTCAATTTCAATTTGGTTTTCTCAATTTCAATTTGGTAGTTCTCAATTTCAATTTGGTTTTCTCAATTTGAACTTGGACGTTCCTAATTTCAATTTAGAAGTTCTCAATTTGAATTTTGTTTTCTCAATTTCAATTTGGTTTTCTCAATTTCAATTTGGTAGTTCTCAATTTCAATTTGGTTTTCTCAATTTGAATTTGGAAGTTCTCAATTTGAATTTTGTTTTCTCAATTTCAATTTGGTTTTCTTAATTTGAATTTGGAGTTCCCAATTTGAACTTGGTTTTTTCAATTTCAATTTGGTTTTCTCAATTTCAATTTGGAAATTCCCAATTTGAACTTGGTTTTCTCAATTTTAATTTGGTTTTCTCAATTTGAACTTGGAAGTTCCCAATTTCAATTTGGTTTTCTCGATTTGAACTTGGACGTTCCTAATTTCAATTTGGAAGTTCTCAATTTGAATTTTGTTTTCTCAATTTCAATTTGGTTTTCTCAATTTCAATTTGGTAGTTCTCAATTTCATTTTGGTTTTCTCAATTTGAATTTGGAAGTTCTCAATTTGAATTTTGTTTTCTCAATTTCAATTTGGTTTTCTTAATTTGAATTTGGAGTTCCCAATTTGAACTTGGTTTTCTCAATTTCAATTTGGTTTTCTCAATTTCAATTTGGAAATTCCCAATTTGAACTTGGTTTTCTCAATTTTAATTTGGTTTTCTCAATTTGAACTTGGACGTTCCTAATTTCAATTTGGTTTTCTCGATTTGAACTTGGACGTTCCTAATTTCAATTTGGAAGTTCTCAATTTGAATTTTGTTTTCTCAATTTCAATTTGGTTTTCTCAATTTCAATTTGGTAGTTCCCAATTTCAATTTGGTTTTCTCAATTTGAATTTGGAAGTTCTCAATTTGAATTTTGTTTTCTCAATTTCAATTTGGTTTTCTCAATTTCAATTTGGAAATTCCCAATTTGAACTTGGTTTTCTCAATTTTAATTTGGTTTTCTCAATTTGAGTTTGGAAGTTCCCAATTTCAATTTGGTTTTCTCGATTTGAACCTGGACGTTCCTAATTTCAATTTGGAAGTTCTCAATTTGAATTTTGTTTTCTCAATTTCAATTTGGATTTCTCAATTTCAATTTGGTAGTTCTCAATTTCAATTTGGTTTTCTCAATTTGAACTTGGACGTTCCCAATTTGAACTTGTTTTTCTCAATTTCAATTTGGTTTTCTCAATTTCAATTTGGAAATTCCCAATTTGAACTTGGTTTTCTCAATTTTAATTTGGTTTTCTCAATTTGAGTTTGGAAGTTCCCAATTTCAATTTGGTTTTCTCGATTTGAACTTGGACGTTCCTAATTTCAATTTGGAACTTCTCAATTTGAATTTTGTTTTCTCAATTTCAAATTGGTTTTCTCAATTTCAATTTGGTAGTTCTCAATTTCAATTTGGTTTTCTCAATTTGAATTTGGAAGTTCTCAATTTGAATTTTGTTTTCTCAATTTCAATTTGGTTTTCTCAATTTGAATTTGGAAGTTCTCAATTTGAATTTTGTTTTCTCAATTTCAATTTGGTTTTCTCAATTTGAATTTGGAAGTTCCCAATTTGAACTTGGTTTTCTCAATTTCAATTTGGTTTTCTCAATTTCAATTTGGAAATTTCCAATTTGAACTTGGTTTTCTCAATTTCAATTTGGTTTTCTCAATTTGAGTTTGGAAGTTCCCAATTTCAATTTGGTTTTCTCGATTTGAACTTGGACTTTCCTAATTTCAATTTGGAAGTTCTCAATTTGAATTTTGTTTTCTCAATTTCAATTTAGTTTTCTCAATTTCAATTTGGTAGTTCTCAATTTCAATTTGGTTTTCTTAATTTGAATTTGGAGTTCCCAATTTGAACTTGGTTTTCTCAATTTCAATTTGGTTTTCTCAATTTGAATTTGGAAGTTCTCAATTTGAACTTGGTTTTCTCAATTTCAATTTGGTTTTCTCAATTTGAACTTGGAAGTTCCCAATTTGAACTTGGTTTCCTCAATTTCAATTTGGTTTTCTCAATTTGAATTTGGAAGTTCTCAATTTGAATTTTGTTTTCTCAATTTCAATTTGGTTTTCTCAATTTGAACTTGGAAGTTCCCAATTTGAACTTGGTTTTCTCAATTTTAATTTGGTTTTCTCAATTTGAACTTAGAAGTTCCCAATTTCAATTTGGTTTTCTCGATTTGAATTTGGACGTTCCTAATTTCAATTTGGAAGTTCTCAATTTGAATTTTGTTTTCTCAATTTCAATTTGGTTTTCTCAATTTCAATTTGGTAGTTCTCAATTTCAATTTGGTTTTCTCAATTTGAATTTGGAAGTTCTCAATTTGAATTTTGTTTTCTCAATTTCAATTTGGTTTTCTTAATTTGAATTGGAGTTCCCAATTTGAACTTGGTTTTCTCAATTTTAATTTGGTTTTCTCAATTTGAGTTTGGAAGTTCCCAATTTCAATATGGTTTTCTCGATTTGAACTTGGACGTTCCTAATTTCAATTTGGAACTTCTCAATTTGAATTTTGTTTTCTCAATTTCAATTTGGTAGTTCTCAATTTCAATTTGGTTTTCTCAATTTGAATTTGGAAGTTGTCAATTTGAATTTTGTTTTCTCAATTTCAATTTGGTTTTCTTAATTTGAATTTGGAGTTCCCAATTTGAACTTGGTTTTCTCAATTTCAATTTGGTTTTCTCAATTTGAATTTGGAAGTTCTCAATTTGAATTTTGTTTTCTCAATTTCAATTTGGTTTTCTCAAGTTGAACTTGGAAGTTCCCAATTTGAACTTGGTTTTCTCAATTTCAATTTGGTTTTCTCAATTTGAATTTGGAAGTTCTCAATTTGAATTTTGTTTTCTCAATTTCAATTTGGTTTTCTTAATTTGAATTTGGAGTTCCCAATTTGAACTTGGTTTTCTCAATTTCAATTTGGTTTTCTCAATTTCAATTTGGAAGTTCTCAATTTGAATTTTGTTTTCTCAATTTCAATTTGTTTTTCTCAATTTGAACTTGGAAGTTCCCAATTTAAACTTGGTTTTCTCAATTTCAATTTGGTTTCCTAATTTCAATTTGGAAATTCCCAATTTGAACTTGGTTTTCTCAATTTTAATTTGGTTTTCTCAATTTGAGTTTGGAAGTTCCCAATTTCAATTTGGTTTTCTCGATTTGAACTTGGAAGTTCCTAATTTCAATTTGGAAGTTCCCAATTTCAATTTTGTTTTCTCTATTTGAATTTCTTTTTTTCAATTTCAATTTGGTAGTTCTCAATTTCAATTTGGTTTTCTCAATTTGAATTTGGAAGTTCTCAATTTGAATTTTGTTTTCTCAATTTCAATTTGGTTTTCTTAATTTGAATTTGGAGTTCCCAATTTGAACTTGGTTTTCTCAATTTCAATTTGGTTTTCCCAATTTGAATTTGGGAGTTCCCAATTTCAATTTGGTTTTCTCAATTTGAACTTGGAAGTTCCTAATTTCAATTTGGAAGTTCCCAATTTCAATTTGGTTTTCTCAATTTCAATTTGGTTTTCTCAATTTGAATTTGGGAGTTCCCAATTTCAATTTGGTTTTCTCGATTTGAACTTGGAAGTTCCTAATTTCAATTTGGAAGTTCCCAATTTCAATTTTGTTTTCTCAATTTGAATTTCTTTTTTTCAATTTCAATTTGGTAGTTCTCAATTTCAATTTGGTTTTCTCAATTTGAATTTGGAAGTTCTCAATTTGAATTTTGTTTTCTCAATTTCAATTTGGTTTTCTCAATTTGAACTTGGAAGTTCCCAATTTGAACTTGGTTTTCTCAATTTCAATTTGGTTTTCTCAATTTCAATTTGGTTTTCTCAATTTGAGTTTGGAAGTTCCCAATTTCAATTTGGTTTTCTCGATTTGAACTTGGAAGTTCCTAATTTCAATTTGGAAGTTCCCAATTTCAATTTTGTTTTCTCAATTTGAATTTCTTTTTTTCAATTTCAATTTGGTAGTTCTCAATTTCAATTTGGTTTTCTCAATTTGAATTTGGGAGTTCCCAATTTCAATTTGGTTTTCTCAATTTGAACTTGGAAGTTCTCAATTTCAATTTGTTTTTCCCAATTTGAACTTGGTTTTTTCAATTTCAATTTGGTTTTCTCAATTTCAATTTGGTTTTCTCAATTTGAGTTTGGAAGTTCCCAATTTCAATTTGGTTTTCTCGATTTGAACTTGGAAGTTCCTAATTTCAATTTGGAAGTTCCCAATTTCAATTTTTTTTTCTCAATTTGAATTTCTTTTTTTCAATTTCAATTTGGTAGTTCTCAATTTCAATTTGGTTTTCTCAATTTGAATTTGGAAGTTCTCAATTTGAATTTTGTTTTCTCAATTTCAATTTGGTTTTCTCAATTTGAACTTGGAAGTTCCCAATTTGAACTTGGTTTTCTCAATTTCAATTTGGTTTTCTCAATTTTAATTTGGTTTTCTCAATTTGAGTTTGGAAGTTCCCAATTTCAATTTGGTTTTCTCGATTTGAACTTGGAAGTTCCTAATTTCAATTTGGAAGTTCCCAATTTCAATTTTGTTTTCTCAATTTGAATTTCTTTTTTTCAATTTCAATTTGGTAGTTCTCAATTTCAATTTGGTTTTCTCAATTTGAATTTGGGAGTTCCCAATTTCAATTTGGTTTTCTCAATTTGATCTTGGAAGTTCTCAATTTCAATTTGTAAGTTCCCAATTTCAATTTGGTTTTCTCAATTTGAATTTGTTTTTTTCAATTTCAATTTGGTAGTTCTCAATTTCAATTTGGTTTTCTCAATTTGAATTTGGAAGTTCTCAATTTGAATTTTGTTTTCTCAATTTCAATTTGGTTTTCTCAATTTGAATTTGGTTTTCTCAATTTGAACTTGGGAGTTCCCAATTTCAATTTGGTTTTCTCAATTTGAATTTCTTTTTTTCAATTTCAATTTGGTAGTTCTCAATTTCAATTTGGTTTTCTCAATTTGAATTTGGGAGTTCCCAATTTCAATTTGGTTTTCTCAATTTGAACTTGGAAGTTTCAATTTCAATTTGTAAGTTCCCAATTTCAATTTGGTTTTCTCAATTTGAATTTGTTTTTTTCAATTTCAATTTGGTAGTTCTCAATTTCAATTTGGTTTTCTCAATTTGAATTTGGAAGTTCTCAATTTGAATTTTGTTTTCTCAATTTCAATTTGGTTTTCTCAATTTGAACTTGGTTTTCTCAATTTCAATTTAGTTTTCTCAATTTGAGTTTGGTTTTCTCAATTTAAAACTTCAGTTTTCCAATTTCAACTTGCAAGTTCTCAATTATAATTTGGAAGTTCTCAATTTAACCTTAAAATGGTGTAGTCGATTTAAATTTTGTGCAATAAGTTCATCGGAACTAAAAAAGATTGTAACAAAATTAAAGAATAAATCGGACTATAAAGGCATATCGACCGGAATTTTAATAGATAATTGGGGATCGATCGGCACAATAATGCTAAAAATGATAAATAGATCACTTGAAACTGGAATTTTTCCAGAAATCTGGAAAGAAACTATGTTAACCTCAATTGCCAAAGTCCGAAAAACAAATAAATGTGAAGAATATCGACCAATAAATACGTTAAAAACATGTGAAAAAATATTAGAAGAAGTTGTAAAAACACAGTTATATAGCTACATTGAAAAAAATGGAATATTGTCTAAATTTCAATCTGGTTTTAGAAAAAAACACTCATGCGAAACTGCGATAATTTGTATAATAAGCCGATGGAAAAATCGAGAAAGAAGTAATAAAATGATGGCGATGTTCTTAGATTTCAAACGTGCATTTGAAACAATAGTTAGAAACATAATAGTACAAAAATTAAGAATGTATGGTATAAGAGGAGTAGAACTTAAGTGGTTTCAATCATACTTGGAAAATAGAACACAATGTGTAAAAGTCAAAGATATTATCTCGTCACCATTGGTAAATGATTATGGAGTACCTCAGGGATCTATTTTGGGTCCGTTACTGTTCGCATTATATATAAATGATATGCCAAATGTATTAGAAAAATGTGAAATAGCCTTATATGCAGATGATACGTTAATATATACGGAAGCAAGTTCGAAAGAATTATGCATTGAAAACATAAAATATGACATTGACAAAGTAAATACTTGGTTAAAAATGAACAAGCTGAAGTTAAGTGAAAGTAAAACAAAAATTATGGAAATAAATATGTCAAGCAATGAAATATATAAAATAAATGATAAAAATATTGAAAAAATCAACAGTGTAAAGTACCTCGGCTTTATAATAGACAGCAAGTTAAAATTAAAGAACATGTAAATTACATATGTAAAAAGATAGGTAAAAAGATAGGTAAAAAGATAGGTAAAAAGATTGGCGTATTCAAAAGATTAAGAAGTAAAGTATCTCTATTAACAGCAATAAAAATTTACAATACAATGATAAAACCACATTTTGAGTTTGGATCCACAATACTATATACGTGCTGTGTGGATGAGCAATTAAAAAGATTACAGAGGTTGCAAAATAGTGCTATGAGAACAATCCTGCGGTATAACAGATACGCATCAACGAACGTAATGCTCAACACTTTAAAATGGCTTAGTATAACACAAAGGCTTCAACTCAATACTTTATTGTTTATAAAAAATATTGTAAGAGGAGAAGCACTTGATTATTTATGTAGTCAATTAAATTATGTCGGTGAGGTTCAGCCATATACTTTAAGAAATATAGGTGATTTCCGTTTAGTAAGAGCGGATACCACACATCAACAACGTTCACTGTTTTACAAAGGATTGCAGATGTACAATAAATTACCATATGTGCTAAGAAATGAAAATAACATTAAGATCTTTAAAAGCAGATGTATAGAACTCATAAAAAATGAATTATAATATATATGTATATTTTGCTACTATTTTTATACCCTCCACCTTAAGGAAGAGGGTATATTCATTTGATCATCCGTTTACAACACATCGGAGGAAGCCTCGGAGACCCCACAAACCATATATATTCTTAATCAGCATGAAAAGAGAAATCGTTTGAGACATGTCCGTCCGTGTGTCCTTGTGTCCGTCTGTTGTTGGCACTCTCACGGTCGTAATTTTTGAGATATCAAATTTAAACTTTGCATACGTATTCTTAGTTCAATTTCGCTGTTCCGTATTGAAATTGGGCAAAATCGGTAAAGAGACACGCCCACAATAAACGAAAATCTCATCATACCTCGAAAAAATTGTATCTTTAAAAAATTATATATCGCACAATACTATGCCTATCAAGTTGAAATTTGGTGTATATATAAGTGGTACCGTTATCCAACACTGTCCTAAAAATGGGCGTGATTGAATAACGCAAACGCCTATAATTTAAAAAAAAGCACTATTTGCGTAAGTACATGAAACAGTCATATACATAAATATGGCACTAGGAACTTATTTTTAGAGGATTATAAAAGGTGGAGGGTATTTAAGCTTCGGTCTTAACGGAACTTTTCTATCTTGTTTATTCTTATTTTGTTTTGTTTGGAAAGTGTAAAATTTTTTTTGAAGATATATTTTTTTAAAAGTATTTATGAATACTAATAATAAACTAAACTAAACTAAACATATTTCCATCGCAACACTGCGGTTCTTTTACTGCATCCGGTAACCGGACAATGTCCTTTAATTCGTTTTCATCGGACGGACCGCGCAGAGGCACTTCGGCACTGTGAGTCTCTACAGAGACCGTTGCCCTATCTTCTACTACTTTTAGCCTATTGTCTATTGCCCTTATTTGAGCTAAGACTCTGTTAACAGCCCCCGTCAGTTCTAATACTGATTTTTTGATGTCCTCCATAATTTTGATAATTAAATTATTTTAACCAATTCAGTCAATTAATAATTTTAATAATTGATAATCAATTTAATTAGTTAATAATTTTAATCAATTTAATCTGTCGCACTCACCTGATGGTGGTATACCTGAAAAGAAGGAAATCACTTTTCACAAATTAGCATAAAATATTTCAATTAATGATATTTAATGAAATATTTAATAAAATTTAATGGAAAATATTCAGAATTTTAAAATTTTACACTTTTTATTAATTAGAATTATATTTAAATTTTTCTTTTAGTTATTCATTTAATGGTGGTATGTGTGGTTTCTTCTTTCTTGTTATCTCTTTTTTATTTGTTATGTAAGTGCACTACCTAATGGAAGTGTCATGATGGATCCCTTTTCCCCGTAGGTACTTAGGGCATAAGCACCTCACCCGGTTATCCAACGACATACGATACGGTTTTCTAACGATATACGTCATTGTGAAGGTATTTATGTGGACTTCACAGGAGCACTCATGAAAGAGGGTATTACCTTTTTTAGTATAGTGGTTTTTTACTTTTATCCGCGTGTGAACGATTTTACTTCATTTATAGAAATATGAATAGATGATAATTATTTTATTTTACAATTTTAATTTAAATTTTCGTAATTTGTTTCATACTTCTATTTTACACATTCACACGCGGTTCTATCACTTTATTCTTTTTCATATATTTAACACCACCACCACAACAAAAGGAGCTTAAAAATTTTAACTTAACTTTTGTTTCAAGTGCTCCATTATAACTTTATATTTTTAACACAGAGGTGCGTTTTATAAGCCAGGTGATAGGTAATCTTATAATCATTTTCATTTTATTATTTATTTTACCCATCACCGCGCACTTGTATTATTTTTTTCAAATTCATATTTAATTTAACTGAGGTGCATTTTTTAAGTCAGATGGTGAACACATTGATTAAATTTTTATTTATTTGTGCTTCTGCAACGTCTTCCCCATTAGATAAAGAGGTCCTTCTACCCTGGAGGGTCCAAATAATTTGGAATCGCAGGATTGGACTTGTTATTTTATTCTTGAATATTTATTTATGTTTTTAACAATAATTTATAAAATTTATTCACTTAAGAAATTTATGTTCACCATCATGAACCTTTTTTACAATTATTATTTTCAAAATAAAATTTTTATTTCATTATACCCTCCACCTTAGGGAAGAGGGTATATTCATTTTGATCATCCGTTTACAACACATCGAAGGAAGCGTCGGAGACCCCACAAACCATATATATTCTTAATCAGCATGAAAAGAGAAATCGTTTGAGACATGTCCGTCCGTGTGTCCGTGTGTCCGTCTGTTGTTGGCACTCTCACGGTCGTAATTTTTGAGATATCAAATTGAAACTTTGCATACGTATTCTTAGTTCAATTTCGCTGTTCCGTATTGAAATTGGGCAAAATCGGTTAAGAGACACGCCCACAATAAACGAAAATCTCATCATACCTCGAAAAAATTGTATCTTTAAAAAATTATATATCGCACAATACTATGTCTATCAAGGTGAAATTTGGTGAATATATAAGTGGTACCGTTATCCAACACTGTGCCAAAAATGGGCATGATTGAATAACGCAAACGCTTATAATTTTAAAAAAACCCTATTTGTACATGATATACATAAATATGGCAATAGGAGCTTATTTTTTAGAGAATTACAAAAGGTGGAGGGTATTTAAGCTTCGGTCTTAACCGAACTTTTCTATCTTGTTATTATTTCATTTTACTAAAATTTTGCTTTAAATTTTAATTTCATAATTTTTTTTAATTTAATTACACTGATAGCACACCGAAACCAGCCTCATAGAGAATGCAAGATTATTGAGAGGACATTTTTCCTCTTATTTAAGATATTTGCTATTAAATTTTTTATAATTATTATTCTTTTTTATCCTGCAACCTCTGAGCTGGTCCCCGTTCGGGCGCCAGTTAAAGCGACCTCGGAGGAGGTGCTTAAAAAAAAAGAATTGAACACTTTATTTTTATATTAAAATTAATTATTAATACTAAATGTATACTAAATGTATTTTTCACGTGACCAATTTCTTCTTGGCTGAAGTCGGGATATATCGTTTTAGTATAAAATGAGAAAAATTGTTGCTTTGGCTTGGAATTAATATTTGAAATTTATTTTTATTCTCCTTATTCACTCAAATCATATCGATGGAATTAATGGGGGTTGAAATGTTAATAATATTAATTTGGTATGTTATGTCCTGTAATGTAACTCTGACATGTTATGATTGTTTTGGCAGGATCGCCATGTAAAGGTTTACTTTTATTATTGGTGTAGTTTTATTTTTCATTTTGAATACTCACATTTGCTTAAAGAAGCAAATTCCTTCCACTGGCAAGGAATGCTGTGAATGGGTGAGTATCCTTTTAATTGTTTATGTTTATAAATACTTACATTTGCTCCATTAGAGCAAAAGCTAGTAGCATTCACTGCCATGTCCGAGTAAGTATTTATTTGTGTATTTTATTCAGATCAACAAATATTATATCTTATTTGAGATTTCTTTATTAATTGATAATTTATTTACAATTTCTTCTGCTTATATACTAATTCTAATTTTGCGTATGACCTACTTACTTACTTACTTACTATTTACAGTTCGGTAGTTCGGTAGTATCTTAGTGTTTAGATCTGCGGCAATTTTTTCAACCCGATAGAACGTGTAAAGTTTGGGAATCGTGTGTCTCATCTCGAACTCTACATTTTCAAATTTCAATATAGCTGTTTCGAATGTTACCTGCAGTTTGCTGATGTATAATTGTTGCAATGTTTCGATTATTCGGTTATCCGAAGCTTCGTTAGTTAGAGGGAATCTCGATAGGGTTTATTGTTGCTCATTGTGTTGATGTATTGTAATGCTAGCCGTTTCTTCACGCCTACTTCGTTCTTCCGATGTATTAAGTGTTGCTTAAAAAGCGTTAAGCATTTGGAAAACTGCATTTTTGATGGAAGTCTATTCAGTTTGATTAAGCAGTCTCCTATTCATGATGGATCTTCTTCTGTCTGCTATGTTTTGTTCTGTGAGACCTGTATATTGGGGGTATTTGTCTATAAATATATGACGCTTTTGAGTGCTGTAAGCGATTCCTATTGTTTTGCATTTAATAGCAACGTAATAAGAGTACCTAATAACTTCATTACACTTGCCCATTTAATTCGTTGACTTTGGGTTTCTGCTGTCGCGGTTGGATGAGTAGTTCCACTCAAAGCGTTCGCAAGAGTGGGAATAATTACGTTTCTGTCATCATCTTGGTCGGACTGTTATGTTCCGCGCCGAATCCAATCGTATCGGCACTCGAAAGAGGCTTGGTTATTTTCAGTCATCACAAATGGACCATGTAACCCCTGGATGGGGCCGACGATCCCGTAGCATTACGGGTGATTCTGCCACCCAATATGGGACAGACGCCGCCAGGAAGCCACTCATTTTGAGATCCTTCACGCCTGGATACTGTTTCCACAGTTTTGTGTTCCCCACCCGGTGCGTCCCCAGGTGATGGATAGGGAAATGCTCTACAAATATGTAGGGTAGGTGGGAAAAAAATACCACCCGCGGACCAAAACCTAACTACAAATCCAGGCGCGACGGCTCCAGATTGGACGGCTTCCTGGTTGGCGTCTGACTTGAATCGAGCGACCAAATAATCCCGAGGTGCCCCGTAGGAACGGTATCCAGGCGCGACGAATCTCAAAATGAACGGCTTCTTGACGGCGGAACCCTGCGAGATCGCCGGCCCCATTTTATCATAAAGCCGATACGCTTTAGATGTCACTGAGTACCCCACCATAATGAATCTGTGACCTCTTGATTCAAATTTGGTTTTATGACGCTTATTTAAAGCTACAGCAGTTGAACCGAAAATTCTTAAATGTTCAATATTCGGTTTTGTACCATTCTAAATTTTAAAAGGCGTTTTGTCTCCTAGAACCTTCGTTGGCCACCTATTTCGCAAATAACTTGCTGTCATCACTGCTTCTGCCCATAAATTTTTGTTTACACCAGAGTGAATCATTATTGTTTTCGCCATTTCCACCAAAGTACGATTAGCGCGTTCTGCAAGTCCATTTTGTTGTGGAGTGTAAGGAATCGTACATTGTCGTATAATTCCATTTCTGTTTAAGTAATTTTCAAACTACTTATTTATATATTCCTTGTCATTATCACTCCGTAATAATTTGATTTGACGGCCAGTTTGTTTATCTACCATTTACTTAAACATTTAAAATTTTTCAAAGACTTGGTTTTTTGATTTTAGAAAATAAACAAATATACGACGTGACTTGTCGTCTATGAAAGTCACAAAGTATTTTGAACCGCCAACAGATTGTGTAGCAATGGGACCGCAAACGTCCGAATGAATTAATTCCAACAATTCTTTAGTTGACGATTTGGATTCCTTAGAAAAAGGCAGTGCATGTGCTTTAACAAGCATACACAGTAAATATTTGCGTTTGCGTTTGCGCTTTTGCTTGTAAATCAGGTGAATATAACGTATTTTGCAGCAAAATTTCACAATGAGGTGTTTTCAGAAGTATATCACCAATTCCTACTGCTTTAATATACTTTTCAACAGCTAATGCAATATGTTCCTCATGATGCTCAAAACGTATAAACATATCACGTTCGTTACATATGTGTGTTGTAGCGCCACTGTCTAAATATCAGCTACTATGTCCGTAACCATATTAACATAACCTGTTAGCAATAGAAATATTTAATGAAAAAATTCATTTGACATGAAAACTTATAATAATAAAACTACTTTGATTTAAATATGCGTAAGAACAACAAGTTGATGTACTGTTCCGCATCTTCAATACTCCTCCTCAACGTGGATGTTCCTTACACATGAAGTTCAGTACAAATTCATACTTTGGACGAACTGAAAATGTTTAGCTTTAGTTAAATTCAAAAATTATTATTATTATTATTATTTTTTTATTTTCATGATCTCCCTGTTGGTCTTAAGGGGTCTTTTTTTGTAATTGACGGCAGCTAGCTGCAAGTCAAGAACGCTGTTTAATTAATCTAATATTGCACTTATTCAGGTACTTTGCTATTGATTTATAAATTGTCGGACTATGTTGCAGGTTTTTAATATGACAGCTTTCTGCATGGGATGGTATAATTTTTCTTCTATGTTAATCATTTTGAGACCTGCTGCGAAGTCCTTATGGACAATGCCTGTAGCAGATATTATTAATGGTATAATTACGACTCTTTCTTGTTTCCATATTCGTTTTATTTCTGTTGCCAGTTCTTCATATTTTGTTAGTTTTTCAATATGTTTCTTGTGTACGTTGTTGTCGCAGGGTACACTGAAGTCTATGATGTATGTTGTTTTGTTTATTTTGTTGATTATTGTTATATCTGGTCTGTTGTATGGAATTGTTGAGTCGGTTAATATAGTTCTGTCCCAGTATATTTTGTATGTATCGTTTTCAACCACTGGTTCTGGGACATACTTATAGTACGGCACATTATATTGTTTTATGTTGTATGTGTTTATTATTGCTAGGTGTAGTATTTTTGCAGCTTGATCATGTCTTTCGGTATAATGGGTTCCTGCAAGTAGTGGACATCCGGATACTATGTGATCGGCAGTTTCGGCCGTCGTACGACATTTACGGCACCTGTCGTCGGTTGTATTTGTATCTTTGATGATGTTTCTTCTATAGCTTCTTGTATTTATTACGTAGTCTTGAATAGCAATTAAAAACCCCTCTGTTTCAGGTTGCAGATATCCTTTCTTTAGCCACGTGTATGTTTTTTGTTTGTCAACATGGTGTTCTTTTACGTTTTTTGGGTGTTTACCATGGAGCTCTTTTTGTGTCCATCTTAGAAGGTTATCGGGGATTGTTTGCAGACTGTCTTCAATGTTGGCACTGATATTAAGTGGTGTATATTTATCTGCTGTGGCTATTGCTTTCTGGAGTGGTTCTTGATGGGTAAGGAAATAGTTTCTGAGGCAATTTTTCTGTTTACTATGAAGGTTGTGAATATCTATTAGACCTCTGCCTCCTTCTCCTCTTGGTAACGTGATACGTTCTTTGCACGAATTGGGATGGTTTTTGCGATATATGGACATCATTTTACGTGTTTTTATTTCGATGTTGTTTAGATCTGTTTGTGTCCAGTTTATTATTCCGAAAGAGTACGTAAGTAGGGGTATGGCGTAGGTGTTAATTGCTTTGAACATGTTTCGGGAGTTTAGATACGATTTCAAGATATTTCTAAGTCTTTTCGTATATTGATTTTGTAGCTCTATTTTGATCTTCGTGTGATCAAGTTTTATGCTTTGGTGGAATCCTAGGTATTTGTATGTTTCGTTTTCTTCCATGCCATCAAGTGCATCTTCTCCGATTGTCATTTGTTCTGTACATGTCCAGCGGCCTCTTTCTACATGTTGTGTTTTGCATTTGCTAGTTCCGAAATCCATTTTTATATCTGTACTAAACTGTGACGTTATTTTCATTAATCTGTTTAGCTCTTCTTTGGTAGGAGCATAGAGTTTTATATCGTCCATGTACATTAGGTGGTTTATTTTATGTAGTGCGTGTTTGTTATGCTTTATTTTGAATCCGTACAATGTTTTGTTTAGCATGTTTGATAATGGATTTAGCGCCATGCAAAACCATAGGGCACTTAGTGAATCGCCTTGGAATATGCCTCTTTTGATGTTTATTGGATCTGTTTGTATGGGTCCTTTGTTCGTGTTTAGATGAATTTTCGTTGTCCATCGAGCCATGTTTGAACGTATATATTTGATTATTTTCGGGTGGACTTTGTATATTTTCATCGTTTCTATTAGCCACGAGTGTGGTACACTGTCAAACGCTTTTTTATAGTCGATGTAGCATGTATGAAGATTTCGTGTGTCTTTGTATGCTTGTTGCATAACCACCTCGTCAATTATCAGTTGTTCTTTACAGCCGTAGCTTCCTTTCTTGCAGCCTTTCTGTTCATTGGTTAGGATGTTGTATGTGGTTAGATGGTCATGTATCTTTTTGCATATTATTGATGTTATGATTTTGTATAATGTTTGTAGGCATGCTATGGGGCGGTAGTTGGCTGGGTTGTTTGTTTGCATATTTTTTGGCTTGATGTATGTGATTCCTTCCGTCAAGAACCTAGGGGTTTTTTCAGGATGCTCTATGAGTTGGTTTATTATGTCCGTTAATTTTTGGTGCGTGGCAGAGAAAGCTTTATACCAGAAGTAGGTTATTTTGTCTGTTCCTGGTGCTTTCCAGTTGTGGGTGTTTTTGACAGCTTCCTTTACTTCATTAATTGCAACTTTATACTCTTCTTGCGTAGGTATATTGTGGTATTTAATTCTTTCTTCCTCGATCCATAATCCATTTGTGTTGTGGTTTACTGATACGGACCATATATTTTTCCAGTATTCTGTTATTTCTGATCTTGTCGGTGGCTCGGTGGGTATGTTTGATGTTGATAGTTGTCTGTAGAATGTTTTTTCCGATTTGTAAAAGGTGTTATTTTCCTTCCTACGCCTGTGGCTCTCAGTGTATTTGCTTAGTCTTGCTGCATATACGGCTAGCTTCTGTTTATGAGTGTCAATAATTTCAGGTGTTGTGTGGTTGTTATTTCGTAGGAGTTTGCTGACACGTTTTAATATTTTTGTGGACCTGTTTCCATTGGCGTATTGTGTTAATCTGCCGAGATTTTTTCTTAAGTCTTCAATTTTTTTTTCTAATCGTTTTTGCCACCGGGGTTTCGTTTTGGTTTTTGATTCATTTTGTCTATACGCGCTTGAGCTATACGTCTTTTGCCCATTTAGTTGTAATATGGTGACGGCAGACGCATATATTATTAGGTGTAGGTCTTCAAGCGTTGCTATGGTGTTACATATTTGTGGAAGAACTTGCATGTTGATTTTTTCTATGAGCCTATCTGTTTTTTGTGATGCTGCGGGCTTTGGGAGTATGTCTCTGTCTGCATTTGGGGTATTTTTCCAGCGTTCAATGTTTACTTGGAGTGTTGTTTGTAATTGTGCGACTTCCTCACCATCGGTGATATTTCTTGTGGTTGTAAGATGGGTGTCGTCAGGTACTTCAGCATTATCAGTTGCATTTGGTTCGCCTTCTCTGTCAATGGTATTTGGTTCGGTCATAGAGCTGTAATGGTATGCTTGTGTTACGCCGCTATCGTTTTGTTGTTTGTTTATTGTTTTGTTATTATTATTATTTCATTTTCATGATCTCCCTGTTGGTCTTCAGGGATCTTTTTTTGTAATTGACGGCAGCTAGCTGCAAGTCAAGAACGCTGTTTAATCAATCTGATGTTGCACTTATTCAGGTACTTTGCTATTGATTTATAAATCGCCGGACTATGTTGCAGGTTTTTAATATGACAGCTTTCTGCATGGGATGGTATAATTTTTCTTCCATGTTAATCATTTTGAGACCTGCTGCGAAGTCCTTATGGACAATGCCTGTAGCAGATATTATTAATGGTATAATTACGACTCTTTCTTGTTTCCATATTCGTTTTATTTCTGTTGCCAGTTCTTCATATTTTGTTAGTTTTTCAATATGTTTCTTGTGTACGTTGTTGTCGCAGGGTACACTGAAGTCTATGATGTATGTTGTTTTGTTTATTTTGTTGATTATTGTTATATCTGGTCTGTTGTATGGAATTGTTGAGTCGGTTAATATAGTTCTGTCCCAGTATATTTTGTATGTATCATTTTCAACCACTGGTTCTGGGACGTACTTATAGTACGGCACATTATATTGTTTTATGTTGTATGTGTTTATTATTGCTAGGTGTAGTATTTTTGCAGCTTGATCATGTCTTTCGGTGTAATGGGTTCCTGCAAGTAGTGGACATCCGGATACTATGTGATCGACGGTTTCGGCCGTCGTACGACATTTGCGGCACCTGTCGTCGGTTGTATTTGTATCTTTGATGGTGTTTCTTCTATAGCTTCTTGTATTTATTACGTAGTCTTGAATAGCAATTAAAAACCCCTCTGTTTCAGGTTGCAGATATCCTTTCTTTAGCCACGTGTATGTTTTTTGTTTGTCAACATGGTGTTCTTTTACGTTTTTTGGGTGTTTACCATGGAGCTCTTTTTGTGTCCATCTTAGAAGCTTATCGGGGATTGTTTGCAGACTGTCTTCAATGTTGGCACTGATATTAAGTGGTGTATATTTATCTGCTGTGGCTATTGCTTTCTGGAGTGGTTCTTGATGGGTAAGGAAATAGTTTCTGAGGCTATTTTTCTGTTTACTATGAAGGTTGTGAATATCTATTAGACCTCTGCCTCCTTCTCCTCTTGGTAACGTGATACGTTCTTTGCACGAATTGGGATGGTTTTTGCGATATATGGACATCATTTTACGTGTTTTTATTTCGATGTTGTTTAGATCTGTTTGTGTCCAGTTTATTATTCCGAAAGAGTACGTAAGTAGGGGTATGGCGTAGGTGTTAATTGCTTTGAACATGTTTCGGGAGTTTAGATACGATTTTAAGATATTTCTAAGTCTTTTCGTATATTGATTTTGTAGCTCTATTTTGATCTTCGTGTGATCAAGTTTTATGCTTTGGTGGAATCCTAGGTATTTGTATGTTTCGTTTTCTTCCATGCCATCAAGTGCATCTTTTCCGATTGTCATTTGTTCTGTACATATCCAGCGGCCTCTTTCTACATGTTGTGTTTTGCATTTGCTAGTTCCGAAATCCATTTTTATATCTGTACTAAACTGTGACGTTATTTTCATTAATCTGTTTAGCTCTTCTTTGGTGGGAGCATAGAGTTTTATATCGTCCATGTACATTAGGTGTTTTATTTTATGTAGTGCGTGTTTGTTATGCTTTATTTTGAATCCGTACAATGTTTTGTTTAGCATGTTTGATAATGGATTTAGCGCCATGCAAAACCATAGGGCACTTAGTGAATCGCCTTGGAATATGCCTCTTTTGATGTTTATTGGATCTGTTTGTATGGGTCCTTTGTTCGTGTTTAGATGAATTTTCGTTGTCCATCGAGCCATGTTTGAACGTATATATTTGATTATTTTCGGGTGGACTTTGTATATTTTCATCGTTTCTATTAGCCACGAGTGTGGTACACTGTCAAACGCTTTTTTATAGTCGATGTAGCATGTATGAAGATTTCGTGTGTCTTTGTATGCTTGTTGCATAACCACCTCGTCAATTATCAGTTGTTCTTTACAGCCGTAGCTTCCTTTCTTGCAGCCTTTCTGTTCATTGGTTAGGATGTTGTATGTGGTTAGATGGTCATGTATCTTTTTGCATATTATTGATGTTATGATTTTGTATAATGTTTGTAGGCATGCTATGGGGCGGTAGTTGGCTGGGTTGTTTGTTTGCATATTTTTTGGCTTGATGTATGTGATTCCTTCCGTCAAGAACCTAGGGGTTTTTTCAGGATGCTCTATGAGTTGGTTTATTATGTCCGTTAATTTTTGGTTCGTGGCAGAGAAAGCTTTATACCAGAAGTTGGTTATTTTGTCTGTTCCTGGTGCTTTCCAGTTGTGGGTGTTTTTGACAGCTTCCTTTACTTCATTAATTGCAACTTTATACTCTTCTTGCGTAGGTATATTGTGGTATTTTATTCTTTCTTCCTCGATCCATACTCCATTTGTGTTGTGGTTTACTGATACGGACCATATATTTTTCCAGTATTCTGTTATTTCTGATCTTGTCGGTGGCTCGGTGGGTATGTTTGATGTTGATAGTTGTCTGTAGAATGTTTTTTCCGATTTGTAAAAGGTGTTATTTTCCTTCCTACGTCTGTGACTCTCAGTGTATTTGCTTAGTCTTGCTGCATATACGGCTAGCTTTTGTTTATGAGTGTCAATAATTTCAGGTGTTGTGTGGTTGTTATTTCGTAGGAGTTTGCTGACATGTATTTTTGTGGACCTGTTTCCATTGGCGTATTGTGTTAATCTGCCGAGATTTTTTCTTAAGTCTTCAATTTTTTTTTCTAATCGTTTTTGCCACCGGGGTTTCGTTTTGGTTTTTGATTCATTTTGTCTATACGCGCTTGAGCTATACGTCTTTTGCCCATTTAGTTGTAATATGGTGGCTGCAGACGCATATACTATTAGGTGTAGGTCTTCAAGCGTTGCTATGGTGTTACATATTTGTGGAAGAACTTGCATGTTGATTTTTTCTATGAGCCTATCTGTTTTTTGTGATGCTGCGAGTTTTGGGAGTATGTCTCTGTCTGCAATTGAGGTATTTTTCCAGCGTTCAATGTTTTCTTGGAGTGTTGTTTGTAATTGTGCGACTTCCTCATCATCGGTGATATTACTTGTGGTTGTAAGATGAATGTCGTCAGGTACTTCAACATTATCAGTTGCATTTGGTTCGCCTTCTCTGTCAGCGGCATTTGGTTCGGTCATAGAGCTGTAATGGTATGCTTGTGTTACGCCGCTATCGTTTTGTTGTTTGTTTATTGTTTTGTTATTATTATTATTATTATTATTTCATTTTCATGATCTCCCTGTTGGTCTTCAGGGGTCTTTTTTTGTAATTGACGGCAGCTAGCTGCAAGTCAAGAACGCTGTTTAATCAATCTGATGTTGCACTTATTCAGGTACTTTGCTATTTTTAATATGACAGCTTTCTGCATGGGATGGTATAATTTTTCTTCCAAGTTAATCATTTTGAGACCTGCTGCGAAGTCCTTATGGACAATGCCTGTAGCAGATATTATTAATGGTATAATTACGACTCTTTCTTGTTTCCATATTCGTTTTATTTCTGTTGCCAGTTCTTCATATTTTGTTAGTTTTTCAATATGTTTCTTGTGTACGTTGTTGTCGCAGGGTACACTGAAGTCTATGATGTATGTTGTTTTGTTTATTTTGTTGATTATTGTTATATCTGGTCTGTTGTATGGAATTGTTGAGTCGGTTAATATAGTTCTGTCCCAGTATATTTTGTATGTATCATTTTCAACCACTGGTTCTGGGACGTACTTATAGTACGGCACATTATATTGTTTTATGTTGTATGTGTTTATTATTGCTAGGTGTAGTATTTTTGCAGCTTGATCATGTCTTTCGGTGTAATGGGTTCCTGCAAGTAGTGGACATCCGGATACTATGTGATCGACGGTTTCGGCCGTCGTACGACATTTGCGGCACCTGTCGTCGGTTGTATTTGTATCTTTGATGGTGTTTCTTCTATAGCTTCTTGTATTTATTACGTAGTCTTGAATAGCAATTAAAAACCCCTCTGTTTCAGGTTGCAGATATCCTTTCTTTAGCCACGTGTATGTTTTTTGTTTGTCAACATGGTGTTCTTTTACGTTTTTTGGGTGTTTACCATGGAGCTCTTTTTGTGTCCATCTTAGAAGCTTATCGGGGATTGTTTGCAGACTGTCTTCAATGTTGGCACTGATATTAAGTGGTGTATATTTATCTGCTGTGGCTATTGCTTTCTGGAGTGGTTCTTGATGGGTAAGGAAATAGTTTCTGAGGCTATTTTTCTGTTTACTATGAAGGTTGTGAATATCTATTAGACCTCTGCCTCCTTCTCCTCTTGGTATCGTGATACGTTCTTTGCACGAATTGGGATGGTTTTTGCGATATATGGACATCATTTTACGTGTTTTTATTTCGATGTTGTTTAGATCTGTTTGTGTCCAGTTTATTATTCCGAAAGAGTACGTAAGTAGGGGTATGGCGTAGGTGTTAATTGCTTTGAACATGTTTCGGGAGTTTAGATACGATTTTAAGATATTTCTAAGTCTTTTCGTATATTGATTTTGTAGCTCTATTTTGATCTTCGTGTGATCAAGTTTTATGCTTTGGTGGAATCCTAGGTATTTGTATGTTTCGTTTTCTTCCATGCCATCAAGTGCATCTTTTCCGATTGTCATTTGTTCTGTACATATCCAGCGGCCTCTTTCTACATGTTGTGTTTTGCATTTGCTAGTTCCGAAATCCATTTTTATATCTGTACTAAACTGTGACGTTATTTTCATTAATCTGTTTAGCTCTTCTTTGGTGGGAGCATAGAGTTTTATATCGTCCATGTACATTAGGTGGTTTATTTTATGTAGTGCGTGTTTGTTATGCTTTATTTTGAATCCGTACAATGTTTTGTTTAGCATGTTTGATAATGGATTTAGCGCCATGCAGAACCATAGGGCACTTAGTGAATCGCCTTGGAATATGCCTCTTTTGATGTTTATTGGATCTGTTTGTATGGGTCCTTTGTTCGTGTTTAGATGAATTTTCGTTGTCCATCGAGCCATGTTTGAACGTATATATTTGATTATTTTCGGGTGGACTTTGTATATTTTCATCGTTTCTATTAGCCACGAGTGTGGTACACTGTCAAACGCTTTTTTATAGTCGATGTAGCATGTATGAAGATTTCGTGTGTCTTTGTATGCTTGTTGCATAACCACCTCGTCAATTATCAGTTGTTCTTTACAGCCGTAGCTTCCTTTCTTGCAGCCTTTCTGTTCATTGGTTAGGATGTTGTATGTGGTTAGATGGTCATGTATCTTTTTGCATATTATTGATGTTATGATTTTGTATAATGTTTGTAGGCATGCTATGGGGCGGTAGTTGGCTGGGTTGTTTGTTTGCATATTTTTTGGCTTGATGTATGTGATTCCTTCCGTCAAGAACCTAGGGGTTTTTTCAGGATGCTCTATGAGTTGGTTTATTATGTCCGTTAATTTTTGGTTCGTGGCAGAGAAAGCTTTATACCAGAAGTTGGTTATTTTGTCTGTTCCTGGTGCTTTCCAGTTGTGGGTGTTTTTGACAGCTTCCTTTACTTCATTAATTGCAACTTTATACTCTTCTTGCGTAGGTATATTGTGGTATTTTATTCTTTCTTCCTCGATCCATACTCCATTTGTGTTGTGGTTTACTGATACGGACCATATATTTTTCCAGTATTCTGTTATTTCTGATCTTGTCGGTGGCTCGGTGGGTATGTTTGATGTTGATAGTTGTCTGTAGAATGTTTTTTCCGATTTGTAAAAGGTGTTATTTTCCTTCCTACGTCTGTGACTCTCAGTGTATTTGCTTAGTCTTGCTGCATATACGGCTAGCTTTTGTTTATGAGTGTCAATAATTTCAGGTGTTGTGTGGTTGTTATTTCGTAGGAGTTTGCTGACATGTATTTTTGTGGACCTGTTTCCATTTCTATTTCATTTCTATTTCAACTTGCGATAGTTTCTCTTTAGATATAATGTGTCGTTTTTGATCTGCTAGTCTTTGCGATGTTATATTTCCGCTTAGTTCAGGATATATTTCCAAGAATAATCTAAGTAGTTCTTCCCTGTATCCGGTTGGTATTGTGCCTAATTTTGTGGCCTTGAGGAAACAACGCATAACGTTGGTATTCATTTCTTCGGTCCATTGTATGCGCTGCCTCGGTTTTCCAGCCTTAGTGGTTACAGCATGTCGCCGTAAAACATCATCGACTGGCCTTTGCGATGTTCCTGCATCAGTTTCCATGTCATTGCCTTGTTTGGGCTGTTGTGTCCCGCGCCGGACCCGTCCGTAACGGCGCTCGAAAGAGGCTTCATTTTCAACATTCATCATCACATTTTAAAATGGGCCATGTAACCCTTGGTGAGGGTCGACGATCCTGTAGGATTGGTGTTACGGCCGCCCAATATGGGTCAGACGCCGTTAGGAAGCCGCCCATTGTGGGTACCGTCGCGCCTAGGTGCCGCTCCTACAGGGCACCTCGAGATGGTATAGCCGCTCGCTACGAGTCAGACGCTAACCAGGAAGCTGTCCATTATGGATCAAACGCGCCTGGATTTATCGCTGAGTTTTGGTCCGCGGGTGGTATTTTATTTCCCACCTACCCTACATATCTGTAGAGTTTCCTCCTATTCGCCACCTGGAGACGCGCCCGGTAGGGGACTCAGCAAACCCCCTCGGGTTATTATTATTATTATTTCATTTTCATGATCTCCCTGTTGGTCTTCAGGGGTCTTTTTTTGTAATTGACGGCAGCTAGCTGCAAGTCAAGAACGCTGTTTAATCAATCTGATGTTGCACTTATTCAGGTACTTTGCTATTGATTTATAAATCGCCGGACTATATTGCAGGTTTTTAATATGACAGCTTTCTGCATGGGATGGTATAATTTTTCTTCCATGTTAATCATTTTGAGACCTGCTGCGAAGTCCTTGTGGACAATGCCTGTAGCATATATTATTAATGGTATAATTACGACTCTTTCTTGTTTCCATATTCGTTTTATTTCTGTTGCCAGTTCTTCATATTTTGTTAGTTTTTCAATATGTTTCTTGTGTACGTTGTTGTCGCAGGGTACACTGAAGTCTATGATGTATGTTGTTTTGTTTATTTTGTTGATTATTGTTATATCTGGTCTGTTGTATGGAATTGTTGAGTCGGTTAATATAGTTCTGTCCCAGTATATTTTGTATGTATCATTTTCAACCACTGGTTCTGGGACGTACTTATAGTACGGCACATTATATTGTTTTATGTTGTATGTGTTTATTATTGCTAGGTGTAGTATTTTTGCAGCTTGATCATGTCTTTCGGTGTAATGGGTTCCTGCAAGTAGTGGACATCCGGATACTATGTGATCGACGGTTTCGGCCGTCGTACGACATTTGCGGCACCTGTCGTCGGTTGTATTTGTATCTTTGATGGTGTTTCTTCTATAGCTTCTTGTATTTATTACGTAGTCTTGAATAGCAATTAAAAACCCCTCTGTTTCAGGTTGCAGATATCCTTTCTTTAGCCACGTGTATGTTTTTTGTTTGTCAACATGGTGTTCTTTTACGTTTTTTGGGTGTTTACCATGGAGCTCTTTTTGTGTCCATCTTAGAAGCTTATCGGGGATTGTTTGCAGACTGTCTTCAATGTTGGCACTGATATTAAGTGGTGTATATTTATCTGCTGTGGCTATTGCTTTCTGGAGTGGTTCTTGATGGGTAAGGAAATAGTTTCTGAGGCTATTTTTCTGTTTACTATGAAGGTTGTGAATATCTATTAGACCTCTGCCTCCTTCTCCTCTTGGTAACGTGATACGTTCTTTGCACGAATTGGGATGGTTTTTGCGATATATGGACATCATTTTACGTGTTTTTATTTCGATGTTGTTTAGATCTGTTTGTGTCCAGTTTATTATTCCGAAAGAGTACGTAAGTAGGGGTATGGCGTAGGTGTTAATTGCTTTGAACATGTTTCGGGAGTTTAGATACGATTTTAAGATATTTCTAAGTCTTTTCGTATATTGATTTTGTAGCTCTATTTTGATCTTCGTGTGATCAAGTTTTATGCTTTGGTGGAATCCTAGGTATTTGTATGTTTCGTTTTCTTCCATGCCATCAAGTGCATCTTTTCCGATTGTCATTTGTTCTGTACATATCCAGCGGCCTCTTTCTACATGTTGTGTTTTGCATTTGCTAGTTCCGAAATCCATTTTTATATCTGTACTAAACTGTGACGTTATTTTCATTAATCTGTTTAGCTCTTCTTCGGTGGGAGCATAGAGTTTTATATCGTCCATGTACATTAGGTGGTTTATTTTATGTAGTGCGTGTTTGTTATGCTTTATTTTGAATCCGTACAATGTTTTGTTTAGCATGTTTGATAATGGATTTAGCGCCATGCAGAACCATAGGGCACTTAGTGAATCGCCTTGGAATATGCCTCTTTTGATGTTTATTGGATCTGTTTGTATGGGTCCTTTGTTCGTGTTTAGATGAATTTTCGTTGTCCATTGTGATGAGGAAATTTTAAGGAAGCAAAATTTCCATCACACCATGAAATGCTACAATCCGTTTTTTTTGTTTTTTGTTTTTTTTTCCATGAATTAAAATCTTTTTTTCTGTACGCCTCATTGAACTTAACATGTATTCTTTTTTTTTGAACTTATATTGCTATCATAAATATCAAAATTTCCTCCTTGTAAATATTATAAATTGAATTTATATTATTACGCTTAAATATATTTGTTTATTTACTAAGTTACTTTATAAGATTAGCCACACGATCAGCTGTAGAATATAACTCTGTATTTATGAAAAAAAACACATGTAGAAAGCTAAGCTCTAGAATATGACCCTGACTTAGTAAATAACATATGGCACCAACTCAGCTGTAGCGATGAAACATAAAGCTCAGACAAACAACACAAAAAGCTTAGCCACCGGCCTATAAAAAGGCGATCATCGCATAGCAAAGTAGCTAGTGTTAGACAGGCAGGGTACTAGGTAGGTAGTATTACAATTAGCAGAGTGTCGATCATATCTCCTCTACTAATTATTCCTTGAGCATAGGTATTATTATAATTAGCAGAGGGTCGATTATATCTCCTCTACTAATTATTCCTTGAGCATAGGTATTATTATAATTAGCAGAGGGTCGATTATATCTCCTCTACTAATTATTCCTTGAGCATAGGTAGTATTACAATTAGCAGAGGGTCGATTATATCTCCTCTACTAATTGGTCCTTGAGCATAGTTAGTATTATAATTAGCAGAGGGTCGATTATATCTCCTCTGCTAGGATTTCTGAGCTAGTGTTAGACAGGCAGGGTACTAGGTAGGTATTATAATTAGCAGAGGGTCGATTATATCTCCTCTACTAATTAATCCTTGAGCATAGTTATTATTATAATTAGCAGAGGGTCGATTATATCTCCTCTACTAATTAATACTTGAGCATAGCTATTATTATAATTAGTAGAGGGTCGATTATATCTCCTCTACTAATTAATCCTTGAGCATAGTTAGTATTATAATTAGCAGAGGGTCGATTATATCTCCTCTACTAATTATTCCTTGAACATAGTTATTACTATCATAGTTAGGAGAGGGTCGATTATATCCCCTCTACTAGGATTATTGAACATATTTATTATTATAAGTTAGGAGAGAATCGATTACGTCTCCTCTACTAGTTATTCCTGAGCGCAGTTATTATTATCATAGTTAGGGGAGGATCGATTATATCTCCTCTACTAGGATCTCTGAGCATAGTTATTATTACAATTAATTAATCCTTGAGCATAGTTAGTATTATAATTAGCAGAGGGTCGATTATATCTCCTCTACTAATTATTCCTTGAACATAGTTATTACTATCATAGTTAGGAGAGGGTCGATTATATCCCCTCTACTAGGATTATTGAACATATTTATTATTATAAGTTAGGAGAGAATCGATTACGTTTCCTCTACTAGTTATTCCTGAGCGCAGTTATTATTATCATAGTTAGGGGAGGATCGATTATATCTCCTCTACTAGGATCTCTGAGCATAGTTATTATTACAGATAGGAGAGGATCGATTATATCTCCTCTACTAGGATTCTTGAGCATAGTTATTTTCCGAAGGTACTTCCTAAGGCACTAGGCTTAAAAATAAGACACCATCCAGGATATCAATTAGCTAAGATATTTTGTTAAGCAATTCATATCTATTGATCCTTATATACCAAATTATTGCATAGACCGAAATAAAGAAACTTGTTATTCCGTTAACAATCAAGTCTTTGAATTGAACTCTGGACGGACTCTGGGCTTACCCCAGCACCTTTCAGAACTTCTTTACAAAGTGGCGCCCGAGCAGGGACTATTATCAAAAGGAAACTAGTTCAAAGCATAAGTACTGTACATAACAAAAGGAGGTCGACATTCAGACTAAAACACACTTTGGAAAATAGATATAGCTAATTAAAAATAAATAGGTAGAATAGGAAAAAAAAACACAACTCGATATACAAAAAAAAATAATAACAATAATAAAAACAATAGCACACATAATTATCAGCTATCAGACCACAATACTGCACAAATCAACAGCGAATTAAAAAAAAAAAATGCCACAAATACGCACTAGCTGGATCCGCACGCTACGCAAAGAAGAGCTAATGGCCGTCATGGTGGACTTTGGTCTAGACACAAACGGTACTGTTGATGAGCTACGACGCTGCCTTGCACAATTTATAACCATGGAGCACAAAAAAGAGGTAACAAACAGAATCCTGCACCACCAGGAACAATGTGAATCAAAAGCACAAAGTTTACCATTGCCAAGCGAGCCAATCAACAGAAGCCAGTCACCGCAACCGGCAGATAAGGTGCAGATAAACGAAGATGAGCTGGCAAAACTGGTGGAGGATATTCAAAGAAAATTATTATTGGCCCAGCAACAAAGAGCGGAAGAGCAAGAGCCCATGAAAGAGCACAGCAAAGCAACCAGAAATGACAAAAAGACATTAATGAGCATTATTCACAAGTGGAATTTTCATTATGACGGGGGAGCTGATACTTTCCAGTTCGTGGAAGATGTCGAAGAAATGGCACTCACGTATGACATATCGTTGGACGAATTACCAGCCGCAATGCCCAAATTTCTGAGAGGAAAGGCGCTGGTGTGGTACCGAAATAATAATATGCACTGGACCACATGGGGCTCGTTCAAAAGGGACTTTTTCAAGTTCTTTCTCCCGTCAAGATATTTTGAAAAACTCAACGACGAAATCCGCTCTCGCATCCAACGACCTAATGAATCCTTCCAAGACTACTCCCTTGCGTTACAGGAGTTAATGCGCCACTCGGAGATGACCAAGGAAGAAAAACTGTCAAGAATTTACAACAATGCGCTACCAGATTACCGTTGGTATATCCGCCGACGCGATTTTTCATCCCTAGCTGAGTTACTTGAATTAGCCGACGATATGGAAAGCATCACACAGGGCCCCAGGCCAAGAGCGTCAGGTAACCAAGGCAACCGAAATCCAGGCCCATCAAGTAACAAAATTGCAAACCCCAACACCGCCTGTCGAAAATGCGGCAACCAAGGGCATACGTTCGCCTCATGCCAGAACACGAGCCGACTGTTCTGCTGGGTTTGTGGTACGATAGGGGTCAGAACGCGTGACTGTTGTAGACAGCAACCGACAACATCCCAAGGCGCTCAGCAGCAACGTCGACAAACTCCACAAGAATGAGGATGTGGTCTACAACACCGGGAAAATCCATTGTTACTATCCTGCAACAACAGCAAGATTACAGCCACCATACTGATCAACGGCACAGCCGTAAAGGCCATGGTAGACACGGGAACCACGAGTTGTATCATCAGCCAGTCTTGCATAAGTAGGATGGGTATAACTGGACGGCGTGAACACACAAGTTTAAATGTCGTTATGGCCGATGGCTCATCCAGAAGGATTAACGAAATATTATACTACACTATCTACTTTGGAGACCAGCAGAAGGAGCTACCGTTCCTAGTAATGCCTAACGCAATCGAGGAAATCATATTAGGCATGAAATTTTTGTCCATATTCAACGCTTCGCTAACATGTGCCGGGGTCACCTTACAGTGCAATGAACAGCCGCAGAACGCCAGCGACACGAGTACCCCGTGTGAGAATGTCATTAATATGATCCGTCAGGACGACCATAAGGTAACCAATCTGACCTATTGCCCCATTATCCGATCTGTTCAGCCCATATGTACATTGATACTTGAAGCGGATCAACTAAATACCAAGCCAGCAAAGAATCCTACAAGTATACAACAAATTAACGAGTCAAGCCAACCAGAAGACACCGAACAAGCCAAGGTTGCAAAATTCTTGAAAGATGAGTTTGCCAAATTCAACAAGACAACGGGATTAACTAACCTTATATCGCACAAAATCTATATGACAGACGAGCGCCCAGTGAAAATACGATACCAACAACGAAATCCAGCCATGCAATCGATTATTCATGCTGAGGTCGACAAATTGATAGCGAAAGGTCTAGTAGAACCTTCCCACAGCGCTTACTCTTTCTCCGCAGTACCAGTAAAGAAAAGGAATGGGACCTGGAGGCTGTGCATCGACTACTGCCAGCTTAACAAACGTGCCGAACCGGATGCATATCCTTTGCCCAAAATCTCGCAAATCTTGGATTTACTCAAGGAAGCAAACTATATTTCCAGCCTCGATTTAGAGAATGGCTATTGGCAAGTGCCCATGGACCACGATAGCCGGAAATACACCGCGTTTACTATCCCCGGCAAAGGCCTGTATCAATGGAAAGTGATTCCTTTCGGGCTGCACACAGCGCCAGCAACGTTCCAGCGGCTACTTGACCGAATTATTGGCCCAGACCTAGAACCTAGGGCATTTGCTTACCTGGATGACATCATCGTGATTGGCCGCACATTGGAAGAACACATGGATAATCTACGTGAAGTGTTCCAACGGCTACGCAGTGCAAATCTAAGAATCAATACCGATAAGTGCGAGTTTTTCAAAAAGGAGCTAAAGTATTTGGGGCATATCGTCACTGACAGGGGAATTAAAACCGACCCAGACAAGGTAGCTGCAATATCCAATCTCAACCCCCCACAGAACATACGCGAGTTGAGAAGTTTCTTGGGTGTAACGTCATGGTACCGTCGCTTCGTCCCATGCTTTGCGGAGATCTCACAACCACTCACGGCATTATTAAAGAAGGGAAAGCACTGGAAGTGGACAGATATACAACAGCGAGCATTCGAGACGCTAAAAAGGAAGTTGACAGAAGCCCCAGTGCTCACATGCCCCGACTTCAGCAAACCTTTTGTTCTACAAACGGACGCTAGCAATGTTGGCCTCGGAGCCGTACTTACACAACAGACGTCCACGGGAGAAAGGGTCATAGCATACGCCAGTAGGCACCTAAACCAGGCAGAGAAAAATTACAGCGTGACCGAACGAGAGTCCTTGGCCATTGTGTGGGGAATCAGGAAGATGCGCCCCTACCTGGAGGGCTACAAATTCACGGTAATCACGGATCATCTGTCCCTAAAATGGCTGAACAAAATTGACAATCCCACTGGAAGACTAGCTAGATGGGCCCTTGAACTACAACAATACAACTTCGAGGTAATATATCGAAAAGGGAAAGGTAACGTAGTAGCGGACACTTTATCCCGACAACCCGAGGAAACCTGCGCCACTACCACAGATACCCTTACCCTTCCTAACACTGGAAAACCATGCTCATGGCTACAAAAGCGACGTAAAGAAGTGCTGGCAAATCCCAGAAAATACCCTGAAATACTTGAAAGTTATGTGTTCCTACACCACTCAGGAAGCGAGTGCTTAAAGAAAACCACGATGACCCCACGGCAGGACTCCTCGGAATACGAAAAACAACTGCTCGCATCACCGCACTCTACTACTGGCCTGGTATGTTTAGGGACATACGGAAACATGTCCTCCAATGTGATGTCTGCCAAAGATACAAGGTAAGCCAACAGCAACCCGCAGGCCAGATGTTAACCCAAATACCAAACGAACCATGGTCGGTACTATGCACAGACTTTATAGGCCCGTTACCCAAATCCACGCACGGCAACACCATGCTGCTGGTAATGGTGGATAAATTCTCAAAATGGGTTGAATTATACCCAATGAAGAAAGCAACGACCGACGGGGTGATCAAAGCCATAAGATCAAACATCATCGCACGGTTTGGGGTACCCAAAGTTCTAATTTCAGATAATGGTACCCAATTCACGAGCAAGGCAATGCAACAGTACCTAAGAAAGATAGGGGTCCAGCACCAAACCACAGCACCATACTCCCCGCATGAGAACCCTACCGAGAGGGTTAATCGCACTTTAAAAACAATGATGGCTCAGCTCACGGATAACGACCACCGAAGATGGGATGACAACTTACCCGAAACAATTCTGGCCTTAAACTCTAGTGTCTCCGATTCCACAAGTCTATCACCAGCTTACATTTTATACGGACGCGAACCACGCCTTCCAGGCGCCCTATACGATGAAGTAACCACTGGCACAGGCACACAACCCATCAGCACCAAAGACAAGCCCAACGTTCTAAATGAAATATGGGAATTAGTGCGCAGCAACCTGGCTAAAGCATCCAAAGATCAAGGCCGGCATTATAACTTGAGAAAACGCTCGTGGAAGCCAGAAGTTGGGGACCAAGTATTGGTTCGCCAACACCCTCTGTCTAAAGCAAATGAATATTTCGCAGCAAAGCTGGCGCCAAAATTTGTTGGTCCATTCTCAGTAACAGGGTTTCTCTCAGCCGTAATCGCTGAAGTAGAAGGTTTCGGGCAACGTAGAACGGTTCACGTAAAAGACCTCAAGCCATATTTGCATTCAACGCTAAAAATTCCGAAGAAAGCCTCAGCGACCAAGATAATACTGCATAAATCTTTCTTTCTTTTTAGAAAATAAAAGTCAACAACACCATTTAAAACCACAGAACAAGTATTAAGTCAGAATAACATGGACGACAAATTCCAGCGCACAAGCAACCGATGCAAGGAAGAGCTGATGGCGAAAATTAACCAACGACGACACGCTATTTTCCTAAATAGTCCTCCCACAACCTCACGCGGTTTTCAAAGCGGTCAAACCCGGAAACGCAAAGTTAATGCCAGACGCACCAGAAGTATGAGCGGTTCACCGAACAATGATCCAACTGCACGCAAACGTGGTCGCACCAAATTTATGGTGGCACCTCCCCGGAAACCAGGTGCAAAATTCATCCACTCATCGCCGATACCACCCGAAAGATGCGCAACAGTGCGCGTAGTTTCCCCAACCAGGGCACAAGCACCAGAAGACACGATAGCTGTAGAATCCCCAAAAACAAGCGGTGAAGACGTTCTGAGCAAGGAGACCAACGTCATCGAAGACTTATATTTATCCGAGGAGTCTCTCGCCTGGGGCGAGCTATTCGGTCCACCCGACGTCCTAGTGAACACTTCGACCGCCGCACACGAGAGGTCTGAAGAAACGGTTCCCGACCCGAAAGATCCCAAGAGTCAAAGAGTTCCAAATACAGAGGAGGAGGCAGATCCTGAATGTTTGCAGCATCGCCCATTGTCACCAGAGGCATCTGCCGACCCAGTCAACGACGAACGTCCAAACTTTCCCGACACGATCGAAATTGGGGATGATTCATCAATATGGACTATTAGCAGTGACTCAAATGACGGTGATACCTGGAATGTGCCTCCACCCCAACATAGCCATACTGAGGGACATAAACAAGGCAGTATGCCTACACCACCACGCCGTCAGGAGATGTACGACTTTCATGTGTCGAACAAAATCGATATTGTCTTCGGCGATTCGTTACGAATACAACGATCATATACCATCTCCAAAATCTTCAAGCCAGTACACCTTTTTTCTCCAAATCACATGATATTGCCGCGATTGTCCGAAGAAGTCCGAGAAGAAGTCCGAGAAGCAGTGCCGAAACCAACGCGAGATGAGGCGACTCAAACCTTCCACCAGCTGTCCAGTCCAGAAGATCTGTCACACCTACTTGACCGAATTGACGAGCTAATGGGCCCAGCAGGGGAATACCAAGCAGCACACCCCAATGCACGAGAAATAGGGACCCTAACCCGGCTATCTGACATCACCGCAAGAGGAGATCCATCCACCGCCCGATCAACCATTGACACCACTCCGCCGTCGCTCCGCTCACATGCTACAAGCCAGGACACCTTCAGCCCACTGCTGCCTAGGACCGAAGCACCAATCCGAGGGATCCTCCCTTAGTGTGATGAGGAAATTTTAAGGGGGCAAAATTTCCATCACACCATGAAATGCTACAATCCGTTTTTTTTGTTTTTTGTTTTTTTTTCCATGAATTAAAATCTTTTTTTCGGTACGCCTCATTGAACTTAACATGTATTCTTTTTTTTTGAACTTATATTGCTATCATAAATATCAAAATTTCCTCCTTGTAAATATTATAAATTGAATTTATATTATTACGCTTAAATATATTTGTTTATTTACTAAGTTACTTTATAAGATTAGCCACACGATCAGCTGTAGAATATAACTCTGTATTTATGAAAAAAAACACATGTAGAAAGCTAAGCTGTAGAATATGACCCTGACTTAGTAAATAACATATGGCACCAACTCAGCTGTAGCGATGAAACATAAAGCTCAGACAAACAACACAAAAAGCTTAGCCACCGGCCTATAAAAAGGCGATCATCGCATAGCAAAGTAGCTAGTGTTAGACTGGCAGGGTACTAGGTAGGTATTATTATAATTAGCAGAGGGTCGATTATATCTCCTCTACTAATTATTCCTTGAGCATAGGTATTATTATAATTAGCAGAGGGTCGATTATATCTCCTCTACTAATTATTCCTTGAGCATAGGTAGTATTACAATTAGCATAGGGTCGATTATATCTCCTCTACTAATTATTCCTTGAGCATAGTTATTATCATAGTTAGCAGAGGGTCGATTATATCTCCTCTACTAATTGGTCCTTGAGCATAGTTAGTATTATAATTAGCAGAGGGTCGATTATATCTCCTCTGCTAGGATTTCTGAGCTAGTGTTAGACAGGCAGGGTACTAGGTAGGTATTATAATTAGCAGAGGGTCGATTATATCTCCTCTACTAATTAATCCTTGAGCATAGTTATTATTATAATTAGCAGAGGGTCGATTATATCTCCTCTACTAATTAATCCTTGAGCATAGTTATTATTATAATTAGTAGAGGGTCGATTATATCTCCTCTACTAATTAATCCTTGAGCATAGTTAGTATTATAATTAGCAGAGGGTCGATTATATCTCCTCTACTAATTATTCCTTGAACATAGTTATTACTATCATAGTTAGGAGAGGGTCGATTATATCCCCTCTACTAGGATTATTGAACATATTTATTATTATAAGTTAGGAGAGAATCGATTACGTCTCCTCTACTAGTTATTCCTGAGCGCAGTTATTATTATCATAGTTAGGGGAGGATCGATTATATCTCCTCTACTAGGATCTCTGAGCATAGTTATTATTACAATTAATTAATCCTTGAGCATAGTTAGTATTATAATTAGCAGAGGGTCGATTATATCTCCTCTACTAATTATTCCTTGAACATAGTTATTACTATCATAGTTAGGAGAGGGTCGATTATATCCCCTCTACTAGGATTATTGAACATATTTATTATTATAAGTTAGGAGAGAATCGATTACGTTTCCTCTACTAGTTATTCCTGAGCGCAGTTATTATTATCATAGTTAGGGGAGGATCGATTATATCTCCTCTACTAGGATCTCTGAGCATAGTTATTATTACAGATAGGAGAGGATCGATTATATCTCCTCTACTAGGATTCTTGAGCATAGTTATTTTCCGAAGGTACTTCCTAAGGCACTAGGCTTAAAAATAAGACACCATCCAGGATATCAATTAGCTAAGATATTTTGTTAAGCAATTCATATCTATTGATCCTTATATACCAAATTATTGCATAGACCGAAATAAAGAAACTTGTTATTCCGTTAACAATCAAGTCTTTGAATTGAACTCTGGACGGACTCTGGGCTTACCCCAGCACCTTTCAGAACTTCTTTACACCATCGAGCCATGTTTAAACGTATATATTTGATTATTTTCGGGTGGACTTTGTATATTTTCATCGTTTCTATTAGCCAGATGTGGTACACTGTCAAACGCTTTTTTATAGTCGATGTAGCATGTATGAAGATTTCGTGTGTCTTTGTATGCTTGTTGCATAACCACCTCGTCAATTATCAGTTGTTCTTTACAGCCGTAGCTTCCTTTCTTGCAGCCTTTCTGTTCATTGGTTAGGATGTTGTATGTGGTTAGATGGTCATGTATCTTTTTGCATATTATTGATGTTATGATTTTGTATAATGTTTGTAGGCATGCTATGGGGCGGTAGTTGGCTGGGTTGTTTGTTTGCATATTTTTTGGCTTGATGTATGTGATTCCTTCCGTCAAGAACCTAGGGGTTTTTTCAGGATGCTCTATGAGTTGGTTTATTATGTCCGTTAATTTTTGGTGCGTGGCAGAGAAAGCTTTATACCAGAAGTTGGTTATTTTGTCTGTTCCTGGTGCTTTCCAGTTGTGGGTGTTTTTGACAGCTTCCTTTACTTCATTAATTGCAACTTTATACTCTTCTTGCGTAGGTATATTGTGGTATTTTATTCTTTCTTCCTCGATCCATACTCCATTTGTGTTGTGGTTTACTGATACGGACCATATATTTTTCCAGTATTCTGTTATTTCTGATCTTGTCGGTGGCTCGGTGGGTATGTTTGATGTTGATAGTTGTCTGTAGAATGTTTTTTCCGATTTGTAAAAGGTGTTATTTTCCTTCCTACGCCTGTGACTCTCAGTGTATTTGCTTAGTCTTGCTGCATATACGGCTAGTTTCTGTTTATGAGTGTCAATAATTTCAGGTGTTGTGTGGTTGTTATTTCGTAGGAGTTTGCTGACATGTTTTAATATTTTTGTGGACCTGTTTCCATTGGCGTATTGTGTTAATCTGCCGAGATTTTTTCTTAAGTCTTCAATTTTTTTTTTCTAATCGTTTTTGCCACCGGGGTTTCGTTTTGGTTTTTGATTCATTTTGTCTATACGCGCTTGAGCTATACGTCTTTTGTCCATTTAGTTGTAATATGGTGACGGCAGAAGCATATATTATTAGGTGTAGGTCTTCAAGCGTTGCTATGGTGTTACATATTTGTGGAAGAACTTGCATGTTGATTTTTTCTATGAGCCTATCTGTTTTTTGTGATGCTGCGAGTTTTGGGAGTATGTCTCTGTCTGCAATTGAGGTATTTTTCCAGCGTTCAATGTTTTCTTGGAGTGTTGTTTGTAATTGTGCGACTTCCTCATCTTTGGTGATATTACTTGTGGTTGTAAGATGGGTGTCGTCAGGTACTTCAGCATTATCAGTTGCATTTGGTTCGCCTTCTCTGTCAGTGGCATTTGGTTCGGTCATAGAGCTGTAATGGTATGCTTGTGTTGCGCCGCTATCGTTTTGTTGTTGTTGAGTTTCCTCTACACATAGTTCGTTCGCCACTTGTGATTTTAGATTTTCTATTTCAACTTGCGATAGTTTCTCTTTAGATATAATGTGTCGTTTTTGATCTGCTAGTCTTTGCGATGTTATATTTCCGCTTAGTTCAGGATATATTTCCAAGAATAATCTAAGTAGTTCTTCCCTGTATCCGGTTGGTATTGTGCCTAATTTTGTGGCCTTGAGGAAACAACGCATAACGTTGGTATTCATTTCTTCGGTCCATTGTATGCGCTGTCTCGGTTTTCCAGCCTTAGTGGTTACAGCATGTCGCCGTAAAACATCATCGACTGGCCTTTGCGATGTTCCTGCATCAGTTTCCATGTCATTGCCTTGTTTGGGCTGTTGTGTCCCGCGCCGGACCCGTCCGTAACGGCGCTCGAAAGAGGCTTCATTTTCAACATTCATCATCACATTTTAAAATGGGCCATGTAACCCTTGGTGAGGGTCGACGATCCTGTAGGATTGGTGTTACGGCCGCCCAATATGGGTCAGACGCCGTTAGGAAGCCGCCCATTGTGGGTACCGTCGCGCCTAGGTGCCGCTCCTACAGGGCACCTCGAGATGGTATAGCCGCTCGCTACGAGTCAGACGCTAACCAGGAAGCTGTCCATTATGGATCAAACGCGCCTGGATTTATCGCTGAGTTTTGGTCCGCGGGTGGTATTTTATTAACCACCTACCCTACATATCTGTAGAGTTTCCTCCTATTCGCCACCTGGAGACGCGCCCGGTAGGGGACTCAGCAAACCCCCTCGGGTTATTATTATTATTATTTCATTTTCATGATCTCCCTGTTGGTCTTCAGGGGTCTTTTTTTGTAATTGACGGCAGCTAGCTGCAAGTCAAGAACGCTGTTTAATCAATCTGATGTTGCACTTATTCAGGTACTTTGCTATTGATTTATAAATCGCCGGACTATGTTGCAGGTTTTTAATATGACAGCTTTCTGCATGGGATGGTATAATTTTTCTTCCATGTTAATCATTTTGAGACCTGCTGCGAAGTCCTTATGGACAATGCCTGTAGCAGATATTATTAATGGTATAATTACGACTCTTTCTTGTTTCCATATTCGTTTTATTTCTGTTGCCAGTTCTTCATATTTTGTTAGTTTTTCAATATGTTTCTTGTGTACGTTGTTGTCGCAGGGTACACTGAAGTCTATGATGTATGTTGTTTTGTTTATTTTGTTGATTATTGTTATATCTGGTCTGTTGTATGGAATTGTTGAGTCGGTTAATAGTTCTGTCCCAGTATATTTTGTATGTATCATTTTCAACCACTGGTTCTGGGACGTACTTATAGTACGGCACATTATATTGTTTTATGTTGTATGTGTTTATTATTGCTAGGTGTAGTATTTTTGCAGCTTGATCATGTCTTTCGGTGTAATGGGTTCCTGCAAGTAGTGGACATCCGGATACTATGTGATCGACGGTTTCGGCCGTCGTACGACATTTGCGGCACCTGTCGTCGGTTGTATTTGTATCTTTGATGGTGTTTCTTCTATAGCTTCTTGTATTTATTACGTAGTCTTGAATAGCAATTAAAAACCCCTCTGTTTCAGGTTGCAGATATCCTTTCTTTAGCCACGTGTATGTTTTTTGTTTGTCAACATGGTGTTCTTTTACGTTTTTTGGGTGTTTACCATGGAGCTCTTTTTGTGTCCATCTTAGAAGCTTATCGGGGATTGTTTGCAGACTGTCTTCAATGTTGGCACTGATATTAAGTGGTGTATATTTATCTGCTGTGGCTATTGCTTTCTGGAGTGGTTCTTGATGGGTAAGGAAATAGTTTCTGAGGCTATTTTTCTGTTTACTATGAAGGTTGTGAATATCTATTAGACCTCTGCCTCCTTCTCCTCTTGGTAACGTGATACGTTCTTTGCACGAATTGGGATGGTTTTTGCGATATATGGACATCATTTTACGTGTTTTTATTTCGATGTTGTTTAGATCTGTTTGTGTCCAGTTTATTATTCCGAAAGAGTACGTAAGTAGGGGTATGGCGTAGGTGTTAATTGCTTTGAACATGTTTCGGGAGTTTAGATACGATTTTAAGATATTTCTAAGTCTTTTCGTATATTGATTTTGTAGCTCTATTTTGATCTTCGTGTGATCAAGTTTTATGCTTTGGTGGAATCCTAGGTATTTGTATGTTTCGTTTTCTTCCATGCCATCAAGTGCATCTTTTCCGATTGTCATTTGTTCTGTACATATCCAGCGGCCTCTTTCTACATGTTGTGTTTTGCATTTGCTAGTTCCGAAATCCATTTTTATATCTGTACTAAACTGTGACGTTATTTTCATTAATCTGTTTAGCTCTTCTTTGGTGGGAGAGTTTTATATCGTCCATGTACATTAGGTGGTTTATTTTATGTAGTGCGTGTTTGTTATGCTTTATTTTGAATCCGTACAATGTTTTGTTTAGCATGTTTGATAATGGATTTAGCGCCATGCAAAACCATAGGGCACTTAGTGAATCGCCTTGGAATATGCCTCTTTTGATGTTTATTGGATCTGTTTGTATGGGTCCTTTGTTCGTGTTTAGATGAATTTTCGTTGTCCATCGAGCCATGTTTGAACGTATATATTTGATTATTTTCGGGTGGACTTTGTATATTTTCATCGTTTCTATTAGCCACGAGTGTGGTACACTGTCAAACGCTTTTTTATAATCGATGTAGCATGTATGAAGATTTCGTATGTCTTTGTATGCTTGTTGCATAACCACCTCGTCAATTATCAGTTGTTCTTTACAGCCGTAGCTTCCTTTCTTGCAGCCTTTCTGTTCATTGGTTAGGATGTTGTATGTGGTTAGATGGTCATGTATCTTTTTGCCTATTATTGATGTTATGATTTTGTATAATGTTTGTAGGCATGCTATGGGGCGGTAGTTGGCTGGGTTGTTTGTTTGCATATTTTTTGGCTTGATGTATGTGATTCCTTCCCGTTTCGTTTAGGGGTTTTTTCAGGATGCTCTATGAGTTGGTTTATTATGTCCGTTAGTTTTTGGTGCGTGGCAGAGAAAGCTTTATACCAGAAGTTGGTTATTTTGTCTGTTCCTGGTGCTTTCCAGTTGTGGGTGTTTTTGACAGCTTCCTTTACTTCATTAATTGCAACTTTATACTCTTCTTGCGTAGGTATATTGTGGTATTTTATTCTTTCTTCCTCGATCCATACTCCATTTGTGTTGTGGTTTACTGGTACGGACCATATATTTTTCCAGTATTCTGTTATTTCTGATCTTGTCGGTGGCTCGGTGGGTATGTTTGATGTTGATAGTTGTCTGTAGAATGTTTTTTCCGATTTGTAAAAGGTGTTATTTTCCTTCCTACGTCTGTGGCTCTCAGTGTATTTGCTTAGTCTTGCTGCATATACAGCTAGCTTCTGTTTATGAGTGTCAATAATTTCAGGTGTTGTGTGGTTGTTATTTCGTAGGAGTTTGCTGACATGTTTTAATATTTTTGTGGACCTGTTTCCATTGGCGTATTGTGTTAATCTGCCGAGATTTTTTCTTAAGTCTTCAATTTTTTTTTCTAATCGTTTTTGCCACCGGGGTTTCGCTTTGGTTTTTGATTCATTTTGTCTATACGCGCTTGAGCTATACGTCTTTTGCCCATTTAGTTGTAATATGGTGACGGCAGACGCATATATTATTAGGTGTAGGTCTTCAAACGTTGCTATGGTGTTACATATTTGTGGAAGAACTTGCATGTTGATTTTTTCTATGAGCCTATCTGTTTTTTGTGATGCTGCGAGCTTTGGGAGTATGTCTCTGTCTGCAATTGAGGTATTTTTCCAGCGTTCAATGTTTTCTTGGAGTGTTGTTTGTAATTGTGCGACTTCCTCATCATCGGTGATATTTCTTGTGGTTGTAAGATGGGTGTCGTCAGGTACTTCAGCATTATCAGTTGCATTTGGTTCGCCTTCTCTGTCAATGGTATTTGGTTCGGTCATAGAGCTGTAATGGTATGCTTGTGTTACGCCGCTATCGTTTTGTTGTTTGTTTATTGTTTTGTTATTATTATTATTATTATTTCATTTTCATGATCTCCCTGTTGGTCTTCAGGGGTCTTTTTTTGTAATTGACGGCAGCTAGCTGCAAGTCAAGAACGCTGTTTAATCAATCTGACGTTGCACTTATTCAGGTACTTTGCTATTGATTTATAAATCGCCGGACTATATTACAGGTTTTTAATATGACAGCTTTCTGCATGGGATGGTATAATTTTTCTTCCATGTTAATCATTTTGAGACCTGCTGCGAAGTCCTTATGGACAATGCCTGTAGCAGATATTATTAATGGTATAATTACGACTCTTTCTTGTTTCCATATTCGTTTTATTTCTGTTGCCAGTCCTTCATATTTTGTTAGTTTTTCAATATGTTTCTTGTGTACGTTGTTGTCGCAGGGTACACTGAAGTCTATGATGTATTTTGTTTTGTTTATTTTGTTGATTATTGTTATATCTGGTCTGTTGTATGGAATTGTTGAGTCGGTTAATATAGTTCTGTCCCAGTATATTTTGTATGTATCATTTTCAACCACTGGTTCTGGGACATACTTATAGTACGGCACATTATATTGTTTTATGTTGTATGTGTTTATTATTGCTAGGTGTAGTATTTTTGCAGCTTGATCATGTCTTTCGGTGTAATGGGTTCCTGCAAGTAGTGGACATCCGGATACTATGTGATCGACGGTTTCGGCCGTCGTACGACATTTACGGCACCTGTCGTCGGTTGTATTTGTATCTTTGATGATGTTTCTTCTATAGCTTCTTGTATTTATTACGTAGTCTTGAATAGCAATTAAAAACCCCTCTGTTTCAGGTTGCAGATATCCTTTCTTTAGCCACGTGTATGTTTTTTGTTTGTCAACATGGTGTTCTTTTACGTTTTTTGGGTGTTTACCATGGAGCTCTTTTTGTGTCCATCTTAGAAGCTTATCGGAGATTGTTTGCAGACTGTCTTCAATGTTGGCACTGATATTAAGTGGTGTATATTTATCTGCTGTGGCTATTGCTTTCTGGAGTGGTTCTTGATGGGTAAGGAAATAGTTTCTGAGGCTATTTTTCTGTTTACTATGAAGGTTGTGAATATCTATTAGACCTCTGCCTCCTTCTCCTCTTGGTAACGTGATACGTTCTTTGCACGAATTGGGATGGTTTTTGCGATATATGGACATCATTTTACGTGTTTTTATTTCGATGTTGTTTAGATCTGTTTGTGTCCAGTTTATTATTCCGAAAGAGTACGTAAGTAGGGGTATGGCGTAGGTGTTAATTGCTTTGAACATGTTTCGGGAGTTTAGATACGATTTTAAGATATTTCTAAGTCTTTTCGTATATTGATTTTGTAGCTCTATTTTGATCTTCGTGTGATCAAGTTTTATGCTTTGGTGGAATCCTAGGTATTTGTATGTTTCGTTTTCTTCCATGCCATCAAGTGCATCTTCTCCGATTGTCATTTGTTCTGTACATATCCAGCGGCCTCTTTCTACATGTTGTGTTTTGCATTTGCTAGTTCCGAAATCCATTTTTATATCTGTACTAAACTGTGACGTTATTTTCATTAATCTGTTTAGCTCTTCTTTGGTGGGAGAGTTTTATATCGTCCATGTACATTAGGTGGTTTATTTTATGTAGTGCGTGTTTGTTATGCTTTATTTTGAATCCGTACAATGTTTTGTTTAGCATGTTTGATAATGGATTTAGCGCCATGCAAAACCATAGGGCACTTAGTGAATCGCCTTGGAATATGCCTCTTTTGATGTTTATTGGATCTGTTTGTATGGGTCCTTTGTTCGTGTTTAGATGAATTTTCGTTGTCCATCGAGCCATGTTTGAACGTATATATTTGATTATTTTCGGGTGGACTTTGTATATTTTCATCGTTTCTATTAGCCACGAGTGTGGTACACTGTCAAACGCTTTTTTATAATCGATGTAGCATGTATGAAGATTTCGTATGTCTTTGTATGCTTGTTGCATAACCACCTCGTCAATTATCAGTTGTTCTTTACAGCCGTAGCTTCCTTTCTTGCAGCCTTTCTGTTCATTGGTTAGGATGTTGTATGTGGTTAGATGGTCATGTATCTTTTTGCCTATTATTGATGTTATGATTTTGTATAATGTTTGTAGGCATGCTATGGGGCGGTAGTTGGCTGGGTTGTTTGTTTGCATATTTTTTGGCTTGATGTATGTGATTCCTTCCCGTTTCGTTTAGGGGTTTTTTCAGGATGCTCTATGAGTTGGTTTATTATGTCCGTTAGTTTTTGGTGCGTGGCAGAGAAAGCTTTATACCAGAAGTTGGTTATTTTGTCTGTTCCTGGTGCTTTCCAGTTGTGGGTGTTTTTGACAGCTTCCTTTACTTCATTAATTGCAACTTTATACTCTTCTTGCGTAGGTATATTGTGGTATTTTATTCTTTCTTCCTCGATCCATACTCCATTTGTGTTGTGGTTTACTGATACGGACCATATATTTTTCCAGTATTCTGTTATTTCTGATCTTGTCGGTGGCTCGGTGGGTATGTTTGATGTTGATAGTTGTCTGTAGAATGTTTTTTCCGATTTGTAAAAGGTGTTATTTTCCTTCCTACGTCTGTGACTCTCAGTGTATTTGCTTAGTCTTGCTGCATATACGGCTAGCTTCTGTTTATGAGTGTCAATAATTTCAGGTGTTGTGTGGTTGTTATTTCGTAGGAGTTTGCTGACATGTTTTAATATTTTTGTGGACCTGTTTCCATTGGCGTATTGTGTTAATCTGCCGAGATTTTTTCTTAAGTCTTCAATTTTTTTCTCTAATCGTTTTTGCCACCGGGGTTTCGTTTTGGTTTTTGATTCATTTTGTCTATACGCGCTTGAGCTATACGTCTTTTGCCCATTTAGTTGTAATATGGTGACGGCAGACGCATATATTATTAGGTGTAGGTCTTCAAGCGTTGCTATGGTGTTACATATTTGTGGAAGAACTTGCATGTTGATTTTTTCTATGAGCCTATCTGTTTTTTGTGATGCTGCGAGTTTTGGGAGTATGTCTCTGTCTGCAATTGAGGTATTTTTCCAGCGTTCAATGTTTTCTTGGAGTGTTGTTTGTAATTGTGCGACTTCCTCATCTTTGGTGATATTACTTGTGGTTGTAAGATGGGTGTCGTCAGGTACTTCAGCATTATCAGTTGCATTTGGTTCGCCTTCTCTGTCAGTGGCATTTGGTTCGGTCATAGAGCTGTAATGTTATGCTTGTGTTGCGCCGCTATCGTTTTGTTGTTGTTGAGTTTCCTCTACACATAGTTCGTTCGCCACTTGTGATTTTAGATTTTCTATTTCAACTTGCGATAGTTTCTCTTTAGATATAATGTGTCGTTTTTGATCTGCTAGTCTTTGCGATGTTATATTTCCGCTTAGTTCAGGATATATTTCCAAGAATAATCTAAGTAGTTCTTCCCTGTATCCAGTTGGTATTATTATTATTATTATTATTATTATTTCATTTTCATGATCTCCCTGTTGGTCTTCAGGGGTCTTTTTTTGTAATTGACGGCAGCTAGCTGCAAGTCAAGAACGCTGTTTAATCAATCTGATGTTGCACTTATTCAGGTACTTTGCTATTGATTTATAAATCGCCGGACTATATTGCAGGTTTTTAATATGACAGCTTTTTGCATGGGATGGTATAATTTTTCTTCCATGTTAATCATTTTGAGACCTGCTGCGAAGTCCTTATGGACAATGCCTGTAGCAGATATTATTAATGGTATAATTACGACTCTTTCTTGTTTCCATATTCGTTTTATTTCTGTTGCCAGTTCTTCATATTTTGTTAGTTTTTCAATATGTTTCTTGTGTACGTTGTTGTCGCAGGGTACACTGAAGTCTATGATGTATGTTGTTTTGTTTATTTTGTTGATTATTGTTATATCTGGTCTGTTGTATGGAATTGTTGAGTCGGTTAATATAGTTCTGTCCCAGTATATTTTGTATGTATCATTTTCAACCACTGGTTCTGGGACGTACTTATAGTACGGCACATTATATTGTTTTATGTTGTATGTGTTTATTATTGCTAGGTGTAGTATTTTTGCAGCTTGATCATGTCTTTCGGTGTAATGGGTTCCTGCAAGTAGTGGACATCCGGATACTATGTGATCGACGGTTTCGGCCGTCGTACGACATTTGCGGCACCTGTCGTCGGTTGTATTTGTATCTTTGATGGTGTTTCTTCTATAGCTTCTTGTATTTATTACGTAGTCTTGAATAGCAATTAAAAACCCCTCTGTTTCAGGTTGCAGATATCCTTTCTTTAGCCACGTGTATGTTTTTTGTTTGTCAACATGGTGTTCTTTTACGTTTTTTGGGTGTTTACCATGGAGCTCTTTTTGTGTCCATCTTAGAAGCTTATCGGGGATTGTTTGCAGACTGTCTTCAATGTTGGCACTGATATTAAGTGGTGTATATTTATCTGCTGTGGCTATTGCTTTCTGGAGTGGTTCTTGATGGGTAAGGAAATAGTTTCTGAGGCTATTTTTCTGTTTACTATGAAGGTTGTGAATATCTATTAGACCTCTGCCTCCTTCTCCTCTTGGTAACGTGATACGTTCTTTGCACGAATTGGGATGGTTTTTGCGATATATGGACATCATTTTACGTGTTTTTATTTCGATGTTGTTTAGATCTGTTTGTGTCCAGTTTATTATTCCGAAAGAGTACGTAAGTAGGGGTATGGCGTAGGTGTTAATTGCTTTGAACATGTTTCGGGAGTTTAGATACGATTTTAAGATATTTCTAAGTCTTTTCGTATATTGATTTTGTAGCTCTATTTTGATCTTCGTGTGATCAAGTTTTATGCTTTGGTGGAATCCTAGGTATTTGTATGTTTCGTTTTCTTCCATGCCATCAAGTGCATCTTTTCCGATTGTCATTTGTTCTGTACATATCCAGCGGCCTCTTTCTACATGTTGTGTTTTGCATTTGCTAGTTCCGAAATCCATTTTTATATCTGTACTAAACTGTGACGTTATTTTCATTAATCTGTTTAGCTCTTCTTTGGTGGGAGCATAGAGTTTTATATCGTCCATGTACATTAGGTGGTTTATTTTATGTAGTGCGTGTTTGTTATGCTTTATTTTGAATCCGTACAATGTTTTGTTTAGCATGTTTGATAATGGATTTAGCGCCATGCAGAACCATAGGGCACTTAGTGAATCGCCTTGGAATATGCCTCTTTTGATGTTTATTGGATCTGTTTGTATGGGTCCTTTGTTCGTGTTTAGATGAATTTTCGTTGTCCATCGAGCCATGTTTGAACGTATATATTTGATTATTTTCGGGTGGACTTTGTATATTTTCATCGTTTCTATTAGCCACGAGTGTGGTACACTGTCAAACGCTTTTTTATAATCGATGTAGCATGTATGAAGATTTCGTATGTCTTTGTATGCTTGTTGCATAACCACCTCGTCAATTATCAGTTGTTCTTTACAGCCGTAGCTTCCTTTCTTGCAGCCTTTCTGTTCATTGGTTAGGATGTTGTATGTGGTTAGATGGTCATGTATCTTTTTGCCTATTATTGATGTTATGATTTTGTATAATGTTTGTAGGCATGCTATGGGGCGGTAGTTGGCTGGGTTGTTTGTTTGCATATTTTTTGGCTTGATGTATGTGATTCCTTCCGTCAAGAACCTAGGGGTTTTTTCAGGATGCTCTATGAGTTGGTTTATTATGTCCGTTAGTTTTTGGTGCGTGGCAGAGAAAGCTTTATACCAGAAGTTGGTTATTTTGTCTGTTCCTGGTGCTTTCCAGTTGTGGGTGTTTTTGACAGCTTCCTTTACTTCATTAATTGCAACTTTATACTCTTCTTGCGTAGGTATATTGTGATATTTTATTCTTTCTTCCTCGATCCATACTCCATTTATGTTGTGGTTTACTGGTACGGACCATATATTTTTCCAGTATTCTGTTATTTCTGATCTTGTCGGTGGCTCGGTGGGTATGTTTGATGTTGATAGTTGTCTGTAGAATGTTTTTTCCGATTTGTAAAAGGTGTTATTTTCCTTCCTACGTCTGTGGCTCTCAGTGTATTTGCTTAGTCTTGCTGCATATACAGCTAGCTTCTGTTTATGAGTGTCAATAATTTCAGGTGTTGTGTGGTTGTTATTTCGTAGGAGTTTGCTGACATGTTTTAATATTTTTGTGGACCTGTTTCCATTGGCGTATTGTGTTAATCTGCCGAGATTTTTTCTTAAGTCTTCAATTTTTTTTTTTAATCGTTTTTGCCACCGGGGTTTCGCTTTGGTTTTTGATTCATTTTGTCTATACGCGCTTGAGCTATACGTCTTTTGCCCATTTAGTTGTAATATGGTGACGGCAGACGCATATATTATTAGGTGTAGGTCTTCAAGCGTTGCTATGGTGTTACATATTTGTGGAAGAACTTGCATGTTGATTTTTTCTATGAGCCTATCTGTTTTTTGTGATGCTGCGAGCTTTGGGAGTATGTCTCTGTCTGCAATTGAGGTATTTTTCCAGCGTTCAATGTTTTCTTGGAGTGTTGTTTGTAATTGTGCGACTTCCTCATCATCGGTGATATTACTTGTGGTTGTAAGATGGGTGTCGTCAGGTACTTCAGCATTATCAGTTGCATTTGGTTCGCCTTCTCTGTCAATGGCATTTGGTTCGGTGATAGAGCTGTAATGGTATGCTTGTGTTACGCCGCTATCGTTTTGTTGTTGTTGAGTTTCCTCTACACATAGTTCGTTTGCCACTTGTGATTTTAGATTTTCTATTTCAACTTGCGATATTTTCTCTTTAGATATAATGTGTCGTTTTTGATCTGCTAGTCTTTGCGATGTTATATTTCCGCTTAGTTCAGGATATATTTCCAAGAATAATCTAAGTAGTTCTTCCCTGTATCCGGTTGGTATTGTGCCTAATTTTGTGGCCTTGAGGAAACAACGCATAACGTTGGTGTTCATTTCTTCGGTCCATTGTATGCGCTGCCTCGGTTTTCCAGCCTTAGTGGTTACAGCATGTCGCCGTAAAACATCATCGACTGGCCTTTGCGATGTTCCTGCATCAGTTTCCATGTCATTGCCTTGGTCGGGCTGTTGTGTCCCGCGCCGGACCCGACCGTAACGGCGCTCGAAAGAGGCTTCATTTTCAACATTCATCATCACATTTTAAAATGGGCCATGTAACCCTTGGTGAGGGTCGACGATCCTGTAGGATTGGTGTTACGGCCGCCCAATATGGGTCAGACGCCGTTAGGAAGCCGCCCATTGTGGGTACCGTCGCGCCTAGGTGCCGCTCCTACAGGGCACCTCGAGATGGTATAGCCGCTCGCTACGAGTCAGACGCTAACCAGGAAGCTGTCCATTATGGATCAAACGCGCCTGGATTTATCGCTGAGTTTTGGTCCGCGGGTGGTATTTTATTTCCCACCTACCCTACATATCTGTAGAGTTTCCTCCTATTCGCCACCTGGAGACGCGCCCGGTAGGGGACTCAGCAAACCCCCTCGGGTATTATTATTTTATTATTATTATTATTATTATTATTATTATTATTATTATTATTTCATTTTCATGATCTCCCTGTTGGTCTTCAGGGGTCTTTTTTTGTAATTGACGGCAGCTAGCTGCAAGTCAAGAACGCTGTTTAATCAATCTGATGTTGCACTTATTCAGGTACTTTGCTATTGATTTATAAATCGCCGGACTATGTTGCAGGTTTTTAATATGACAGCTTTCTGCATGGGATGGTATAATTTTTCTTCCATGTTAATCATTTTGAGACCTGCTGCGAAGTCCTTATGGACAATGCCTGTAGCAGATATTATTAATGGTATAATTACGACTCTTTCTTGTTTCCATATTCGTTTTATTTCTGTTGCCAGTTCTTCATATTTTGTTAGTTTTTCAATATGTTTCTTGTGTACGTTGTTGTCGCAGGGTACACTGAAGTCTATGATGTATGTTGTTTTGTTTATTTTGTTGATTATTGTTATATCTGGTCTGTTGTATGGAATTGTTGAGTCGGTTAATATAGTTCTGTCCCAGTATATTTTGTATGTATCATTTTCAACCACTGGTTCTGGGACATACTTATAGTACGGCACATTATATTGTTTTATGTTGTATGTGTTTATTATTGCTAGGTGTAGTATTTTTGCAGCTTGATCATGTCTTTCGGTGTAATGGGTTCCTGCAAGTAGTGGATATCCGGATACTATGTGATCGACGGTTTCGGGCGTCGTACGACATTTGCGGCACCTGTCGTCGGTTGTATTTGTATCTTTGATGATGTTTCTTCTATAGCTTCTTGTATTTATTACGTAGTCTTGAATAGCAATTAAAAACCCCTCTGTTTCAGGTTGCAGATATCCTTTCTTTAGCCACGTGTATGTTTTTTGTTTGTCAACATGGTGTTCTTTTACGTTTTTTGGGTGTTTACCATGGAGCTCTTTTTGTGTCCATCTTAGAAGCTTATCGGGGATTGTTTGCAGACTGTCTTCAATGTTGGCACTGATATTAAGTGGTGTATATTTATCTGCTGTGGCTATTGCTTTCTGGAGTGGTTCTTGATGGGTAAGGAAATAGTTTCTGAGGCTATTTTTCTGTTTACTATGAAGGTTGTGAATATCTATTAGACCTCTGCCTCCTTCTCCTCTTGGTAACGTGATACGTTCTTTGCACGAATTGGGATGGTTTTTGCGATATATGGACATCATTTTACGTGTTTTTATTTCGATGTTGTTTAGATCTGTTTGTGTCCAGTTTATTATTCCGAAAGAGTACGTAAGTAGGGGTATGGCGTAGGTGTTAATTGCTTTGAACATGTTTCGGGAGTTTAGATACGATTTTAAGATATTTCTAAGTCTTTTCGTATATTGATTTTGTAGCTCTATTTTGATCTTCGTGTGATCAAGTTTTATGCTTTGGTGGAATCCTAGGTATTTGTATGTTTCGTTTTCTTCCATGCCATCAAGTGCATCTTTTCCGATTGTCATTTGTTCTGTACATATCCAGCGGCCTCTTTCTACATGTTGTGTTTTGCATTTGCTAGTTCCGAAATCCATTTTTATATCTGTACTAAACTGTGACGTTATTTTCATTAATCTGTTTAGCTCTTCTTTGGTGGGAGCATAGAGTTTTATATCGTCCATGTACATTAGGTGTTTTATTTTATGTAGTGCGTGTTTGTTATGCTTTATTTTGAATCCGTACAATGTTTTGTTTAGCATGTTTGATAATGGATTTAGCGCCATGCAGAACCATAGGGCACTTAGTGAATCGCCTTGGAATATGCCTCTTTTGATGTTTATTGGATCTGTTTGTATGGGTCCTTTGTTCGTGTTTAGATGAATTTTCGTTGTCCATCGAGCCATGTTTGAACGTATATATTTGATTATTTTCGGGTGGACTTTGTATATTTTCATCGTTTCTATTAGCCACGAGTGTGGTACACTGTCAAACGCTTTTTTATAATCGATGTAGCATGTATGAAGATTTCGTATGTCTTTGTATGCTTGTTGCATAACCACCTCGTCAATTATCAGTTGTTCTTTACAGCCGTAGCTTCCTTTCTTGCAGCCTTTCTGTTCATTGGTTAGGATGTTGTATGTGGTTAGATGGTCATGTATCTTTTTGCCTATTATTGATGTTATGATTTTGTATAATGTTTGTAGGCATGCTATGGGGCGGTAGTTGGCTGGGTTGTTTGTTTGCATATTTTTTGGCTTGATGTATGTGATTCCTTCCGTCAAGAACCTAGGGGTTTTTTCAGGATGCTCTATGAGTTGGTTTATTATGTCCGTTAGTTTTTGGTGCGTGGCAGAGAAAGCTTTATACCAGAAGTTGGTTATTTTGTCTGTTCCTGGTGCTTTCCAGTTGTGGGTGTTTTTGACAGCTTCCTTTACTTCATTAATTGCAACTTTATACTCTTTTTGCGTAGGTATATTGTGGTATTTTATTCTTTCTTCCTCGATCCATACTCCATTTGTGTTGTGGTTTACTGATACGGACCATATATTTTTCCAGTATTCTGTTATTTCTGATCTTGTCGGTGGCTCGGTGGGTATGTTTGATGTTGATAGTTGTCTGTAGAATGTTTTTTCCGATTTGTAAAAGGTGTTATTTTCCTTTTTACGTCTGTGACTCTCAGTGTATTTGCTTAGTCTTGCTGCATATACGGCTAGCTTCTGTTTATGAGTGTCAATAATTTCAGGTGTTGTGTGGTTGTTATTTCGTAGGAGTTTGCTGACATGTTTTAGTATTTTTGTGGACCTGTTTCCATTGGCGTATTGTGTTAATCTGCCGAGATTTTTTCTTAAGTCTTCAATTTTTTTTCTAATCGTTTTTGCCACCGGGGTTTCGTTTTGGTTTTTGATTCATTTTGTCTATACGCGCTTGAGCTATACGTCTTTTGTCCATTTAGTTGTAATATGGTGACGGCAGACGCATATATTATTAGGTGTAGGTCTTCAAGCGTTGCTATGGTGTTACATATTTGTGGAAGAACTTGCATGTTGATTTTTTCTATGAGCCTATCTGTTTTTTGTGATGCTGCGAGTTTTGGGAGTATGTCTCTGTCTGCAATTGAGGTATTTTTCCAGCGTTCAATGTTTTCTTGGAGTGTTGTTTGTAATTGTGCGACTTCCTCATCATCGGTGATATTACTTGTGGTTGTAAGATGGGTATCGTCAGGTACTTCAGCATTATCAGTTGCATTTGGTTCGCCTTCTCTGTCAGTGGCATTTGGTTCGGTCATAGAGCTGTAATGGTATGCTTGTGTTGCGCCGCTATCGTTTTGTTGTTGTTGAGTTTCCTCTACACATAGTTCGTTCGCCACTTGTGATTTTAGATTTTCTATTTCAACTTGCGATAGTTTCTCTTTAGATATAATGTGTCGTTTTTGATCTGCTAGTCTTTGCGATGTTATATTTCCGCTTAGTTCAGGATATATTTCCAAGAATAATCTAAGTAGTTCTTCCCTGTATCCGGTTGGTATTGTGCCTAATTTTGTGGCCTTGAGGAAACAACGCATAACATTGGTGTTCATTTCTTCGGTCCATTGTATGCGCTGCCTCGGTTTTCCAGCCTTAGTGGTTACAGCATGTCGCCGTAAAACATCATCGACTGGCCTTTGCGATGTTCCTGCATCAGTTTCCATGTCATTGCCTTGGTCGGGCTGTTGTGTCCCGCGCCGGACCCGACCGTAACGGCGCTCGAAAGAGGCTTCATTTTCAACATTCATCATCACATTTTAAAATGGGCCATGTAACCCTTGGTGAGGGTCGACGATCCTGTAGGATTGGTGTTACGGCCGCCCAATATGGGTCAGACGCCGTTAGGAAGCCGCCCATTGTGGGTACCGTCGCGCCTAGGTGCCGCTCCTACAGGGCACCTCGAGATGGTATAGCCGCTCGCTACGAGTCAGACGCTAACCAGGAAGCTGTCCATTATGGATCAAACGCGCCTGGATTTATCGCTGAGTTTTGGTCCGCGGGTGGTATTTTATTTCCCACCTACCCTACATATCTGTAGAGTTTCCTCCTATTCGCCACCTGGAGACGCGCCCGGTAGGGGACTCAGCAAACCCCCTCGGGTTATTATTATTATTATTATTATTATTATTATTCCAATTATTTCATTAGTTGGTCAGTAGTTTAAAATAACTTCTCCATCTTTTATTGTTTTCGTACATGATGATATCTTATATCGATATGTTTACTTCTATTATGGAACAAGGGATTCATTGGTAATTTTTGAGCTCTCTCATTATCTACATGAAGACCAATTCAATAGGACCAATTTTATAATCTGAAATTTCGTTTAGTAAACGTCGAAGATATATCGCTTTTTTGGTAGCATTTGAAAGTGCCATATATTTGGCCTCTGTACTACTAACAGCTACAGCAGTTTCTTTCTTGGACTCCCACGATTGAAGGGGTTGAAGCCGTCGGCGTAGGGTATCTCGCCCATATATTTATTAATCGAAACGCTTTTGTTATTTTAAAAGAAAGTACAAACCATCGCTTTTTATTATAAATTTCTCTTTTCACTACCACCTTGGCTATTACTCGCCACCCGTACAGTCTTACACCGTATATTCATCTAACTAATATGACACTCCGTTTGATACAGTATTACACCTTATATTCATCTAAATAATATAGATCTAATCTACGCGACGGTTAACAATAAAAGATTTGTATTGTTTGAACCCTTTTTATATACTATTTTAAAATCATAGTCAGATAACTCCATTTGTATCCTTGTCATGCTAGATGAAGGATTATTATGTGTAAATAATGATATTAATGGTCTGTGGTCAGTGACTACTATGAATTTTTTTCTAAATAGTGAGGGTCTGAAAAATTTCATAAGATATTTTACATTCATTTGACTAAATGAATGATTGGTTCTTTTTTAATAAATTATTCAAGAATTTTGCTATTTTAGCAAAGTTTTTAATAAATCGTCTATAATAATTGCAGAGTGCGACGAATCTTTTAACTTCGTCTGGATTTTTTGGTGTTAAATAATTTTTTATTATTTCATATTTTGATGGGTCGGTTACCATCTTTTATTATTAAGTGTCCTAAATGTACAACTTCAGGTCGGAGAAAATGGCATTTATTGGCGTTCAATTTTAAGTTATATTTTCTTAGGCGTGAGAAAACTTTTAAGAGATTATTGTTATGATGTTGCAAACTGCAACAATATATAATTATGTCATCTACGTATAAAATGCATTTGCGTCTAGTCCAGATAGTGCAATTGTTAGCATTCTTTGAAAACTATTAGATGATATTTTTAAACCTAAAGGTAGTCTTTTAAATTGGAAATGTCCTTTGTTAGTGGAAAATGCTGTTAATGGTCTAGATTCTTGTCTAATTAAATTTGATGAAAGGAACTTGTCATATCTAGGGTGGAAAAATATTTTGCTCTTTCTAGTGCGTCTAATATGTCATCCAATCTTGTCAATGGAAATTTATCGTTAACTAGTAGTGTCCGCGTAGTCGATATGAATTGTTTTCAAAAGTTCATTGAAGCGTTTTTCGGAATATTCTGTATTATTGTTACTTGTAATTATGTCATAGTTGTCCAATGGTTCTGAGTTTATTTTTATGGTTTTTATTGTCACTTTTTTGTTGTTGGAGTTAAGAATTTTATTGTGAGAATTACCAGATTTGGGTAGAATGGAGTTTGCTAAAAATACTCCTTGCTGAAGTTCATCATTCATTATTACAGAGTCTTCTTGAAATTTAAGTTTAATAGGTTATTTTATTTCTGTCCTTGGGTGTATTATATATAGTTTGTTTCTATCGGAAGAGTAATGGTTTCCTTCTCTATGATGTTTTACAAAGAAATTAAATATTCAAAAACATTAATGTTTGCTGATGATGTAAAAATATATTATTCTTTCGATTCTTTAGTTTATTCTAACTTGCTTCAGCTGGACTTAAATGGGTTATATATATGGTGTAAGGTAAATGGTATGGAACTAAATTTAAAAAAGTGTAAGAAGCTATCTTTCACATGGTCCTCAACCTTGCCTTCATCTTATTATATTGAAAATCATATGCTCGAAAATGTTTCTAATTTTCTTGATCTATGTGTTATGCTTGATTCGAGATTAAAATTTAATCTGCACATCGAGTCTGCTGTGTCCCTATTAGGATTCTTGAAGAGATGGTCAAAGGAATTCAAAGATCCTTATATAACAAAGCGTTTATATACTGCTCTTGTTAGACCTACGTTAGAGTATTGCTGCGTAGTCTGGGCACTCAGCTACAGATGTTACATAGACCATATTGAATTTGTTCAGCTTAACTTTCTCCTTTTTGCTTTAAGAAACTTAAGCTGGGATCCAAGTTGGATTCTTCCTCCCTACGAGAATAGGCTTCTTCTCATTGATTTGCCAATGTTGGAAAAAAGGCGGGAAATTTTAGGTGTTATATTTGTTACAAAAATAATAAAAGGTATTGTTTGTTAACCTATTTTGCTTGAGAGGATCTTTTTTAACATCCCCAATAAGTTTACTAGGCACTTTAATCTAATTGTCTCATTGTCGCACAAATTACCAATTACATAACCCCTTCCGGGTTCTTTGCAAAATGTTTAATGACAACTACCATCTTTTTGACCCAGCTACTGATGACATTGGTACTATTAGAAATATACTATTACGTTCGCGCTTTCGATTGCCAGACTGATGGTTTTATTGGTTGGTTGTTTCTATTGTAAATGTACTAACAAAATAATAATAATCCAATATATGACATATTGGATCTGTTTGCTCGAGTGACATATACGTATGTTATTAGTCGTGCATGCACATCTAATCCTTCTTGTCTTTTTCTTTTTTTATATAAATATTTTATTATTATCATATAACTATAACTAAGATTATTCTATATTTTATCTACTACAGGTAACCCTCCTATAACGCGGTACTTCTATAGCGCGATTTCGCTACAGCGCGGTTTGCGAGTTGCGGAATGTTTCCTATAACGCGAATCCTACAACGCGATTTTTAAGCATTTTTTAAATACATATTCTATAAACTATTCTATAAACACACAATTATCAAAAATTACTTGTGTACATATATGTGTATATCTATTATTCCTAGTCTCATAAAGAAATAATAATATGTTTGTATTATACATATGTACATACTAAAAGTGTTTGAATGTTTGTATGCACTATGGAATTTTGCAAACCGCACTTTTTTCAAACATTTACACACACGTTTTTAGATAAAACAAGGGGTTTCCCCGAAAATTAACTCTTGAGAATGTTTTTGGAAATTTGATTTGGTTTAGTCATTCACAGTAAGTTGTGAAGAGGAGTTGAAACAAATTTTAAAACGTTTGTGAAACCATTTTTCGTATAATAATAATTTTGTAAAAATCAAGATAAATAGATTTTATAATCGGTGAGTTTCTGTTAAACTTTTTTTATAACTTAAATCAATTAATTTGTAATTTAGGCCATAAAAATGCCAAAAGCAAAGGAAAACGCATCATTAAAACGAAAGTTTATCACGATTGAAACCAAAATTCAAATTTTGAATCGGATTCAAAATCAAGAGAGAATAGCTGATGTTGCTAGACATTTTAAATTAAACGAGCCCACGATAAGAACCATAAAAAAAAACGAAGATAAAATTAGAAATTCGGTATCATCTGGATCATCGGTCCTCGCAAAAATCACTTCTCGGCCAAGGGCGAAGATAATAGAAAAAATGGAACAATCGCTAACGGTATGGATAGAAGATATGACGCAAAAGCGGTTGCCTCTTGATGGGAATATAATTAAACAGAAAGCATTAAAAATATTCAATTATTTAAAGGAAACAGGACAATCAACAACCGACGAAGATAACCACCAATTCGTGGCTAGCAAAGGTTGGTTTGAAAAGTTCAAAAAACGGCATGCTCTACACAATTTAAAAATTCAGGGTGAAACAGCATCCGCAGATGCTGATGCGGCGAATAAATATCCTGAACAGTTCATAAAAATTATTGAAAAACATGGTTATTTGCCAGATCAAATATTTAACGCTGATGAGACAGGTTTGTGGTGGAAAAAAATGCCATCAAGAACTTTTATTTCGAGGAACGAAAGAAGAGCTCCTGGCTTTAAGGTTTCTAAGGACCGTATAACATTGTTACTTTGCAGTAATGCATCTGGTGATTTTATAACAAAGCCAATGTTTATTAACAAGTCATTAAATCCACGTTGCATGAAAGGAAACAATAAAAACAATCTTCCAGTGTATTGGAGAGCGAACAAAAAAGCATGGATGACTGCCAAACTATTTAATGATTGGTTCTATCATTGCTTTGTTCCCGACGTAGAAAACTATCTAAAAAAAAAGAACTTGGCATTTAAAGTTTTGCTACTTTTAGATAATGCACCATCTCATGCAACTGATTTAAGTCATCCAAATATTCAAGTTGAGTTTTTACCGCCCAATACTACATCAATATTACAACCTTTAGATCAAGGAATAATATCAACCTTTAAAGCATACTACATACGCAAATCATTTGAATTAATATTAGAGAAGATAGAATCATTGAATATAACGGTCAAAGAAGTCTGGAAACAGTTCTCAATTTTAGATTGCTGTAAAATCGTCGGCAAATCACTCAAAGACATTCGTCAATCAACACTGAGAGCTTGCTGGAAAGCACTTTTGCCAGAGGTTGTAGTACAGGAAACTGTTGTTAATCTCGTTGAGGATGAATATGAAAACATAGTGAGACTGGCAAACGTAATAAAAGGCGATGGATTTGACGAAATAAATGTGGCTAATATTCGAGAATTAGTTGTGGACGACGAATTAAATGAAGTAGATTTAGCAGCAATGACAAGTGAAGCATTATCGATTGAAGAAAGCTCTGACGACCTCTCTGACACCGAAATCAAAAACTTTTCGCTAAAAATTGTGGAGAAACTTTTAAATCTGGCGAAGGAGTTGGAAGAGTATGTTTTGGAAAACGATCCTCTAAATAGTAGAGCAGAAATGTTCAAAAGAAATCTTGAACATGATTTATCTGCCTACCAGGAAATCTATAAAGATTTACGAAGTAGGACAAAGCAGACATCAATAAAAGATTTTTTAAGACCAGCAATAATAGCTGAACCGGATCAATGTGATAGTGGGTCAAGCTCGGATTTTGAAATAGGACGACCAAGAGCAAAACGTTTGAAGCAAATTATAAAAAGCGAGGACGAGGAAGCGGATTTGTAGAAGGTTGAGATTTAAAATCCTCTGAAATATGTAGATTTGAAAATCCGTGTCTATTTTTCCCAGATTTTATTTTCCTTAGTTTTATGTTATTTAAATAAATGAATTGCTTTTTGCTGGTTAATTAAATGAATTAATTTATGTTATTATGTTGAAATAGACAAATAGAAAAATATCTTTGAAAAAATAAATTTTTTTTATTCGATGAAAGGTCTAATATAATTAATTCGGCTGAGAAAACTTTAACATGTTACTTGCGTGATATTGTATAAGAAAAGGAAAAATGGAGGAAAAAAAAGTTTCCTACAACGCGATTTTCCTACAACGCGGAGTTTTTCAGGAACCAATTAACCGCGTTGTAGGAGGGTTACCTGTATATCATAATTTTTGATTTACATTAATATTATTCATATGTCTTAATAATTGTTATATTGGTTTTACTAATATTAAATTAGTTAATTTCTAAGTCGTTCCTTAGGCTATTGCTGTTGTTGTTGCTGTTGTTGCTGTGCTGCTGTGGCTGTCTTGTTTTATTTTATTTTTACTTATTCCTTTTTAAATTTTTTATTTTTATATTTTGCTGCTGCTACTGCGTTGTTGTTGTTGTTGTTTTTTTAATTAATATTATTATTGTTGTTAATATTATTATTGCTATTATCTCTTTTTTTTTTTTATTAAATTGAATATATTTTACTTGCTTTGTTTCATTTAGTATTTAAGTTTTCTTAAGTTAAGTTCTTAAGTTGCTGAATTTGTATTATAGCACAAAATGAAATAAATAAATAAATCGTTGTAGAAAATCTATTCCTATTATTCCGTCAGTCATTATTGGGAACGAATTGTTTACTATGTGAAACGTATGGTGTTCTCAAGAGTATCTATTTTTTCCGAAGATATTCCACTTAGTTGACAAGTACTGTTTGTTATTTTTGGTGTAATGTTTTTAATGTATTTAATTTTAGTAGCGAAATTTCTACTCCGGTATCGACGAGGAATTTGATATTTTAATTGTTTTCCATTTTCTATTCCCTATTTACGCGTCGGTGATGGTATCCATCATCACAAGCCGTGAATCGTTTCCCTGGTTGTGTATCATGTTGACATTCCGACGTATGTTATTATTATTTTGTCTTAAATTTGAGTTGTTGTTAATAGTATTATTTTGGTTTTGTCTAAAACTGTTTCTATAGTTATTGTTTGGGTTAATTCGACGTCTGTTATTGTCATTTTGTCTTATATTATTTTGGTTTTGTCTGAAACTGTTTCTATAATTTTTGCTTCTATAGTTATTATTTGGGTTAATTTGATAATCATGGTTATAATTTCTATTTTGCTTGAAATTATTTCTATAATTGTTATGATTATTTGTATCACATTAATTATTATTTTTTCCTTTGGCTATGTTCGATTTTGAAATTTGGTGTGAAAAATTTGAGAGTTTGCTTGGAAGTTTTGGTCCTTCTCAAGTTCTAAAGCAATATTTGCAGCTTGGTTTAGTTTTTGTGGTTGTGCTGCATATATAGTTTCTTTATACTGTTCACTTAAGCCATTTTTAGATATAGTCAGAATTGATCCATAGCTGACACGCGCATTTCGAAACATTGCATTTGATGCTATTCACAACGTATGCCATGCCCACGCAAAACAAGGAAGTTGGTTACAGGTAGATTTGTATGTTCAGACGTTAACAAAGATTGCAGTACGTGGGTGAAACATTGTCTACCGTTCCAAAGAGCAAAAGTAGTCCGTCATAATCGAGCACCTATCGGTGCATATGGTCTGTCCAGTCAACGTTTTGAGCACATTAACATAGATATAATAGGCCCATTGCCACCTTGCAGAGGTTATCGTTATTGCTTAACTTGTGTAGATCGATTCTCCCGATGGGTTGAAGCGTATCCAATTGAAAATATTACTGCAGAAAACGTTGCATTCACTTTATTTTTTAATTGGATTTCTCGCTTTGGCGTGCCATTACTAATTAGTACATATAGAGGAAGGCAGTTTGAATCTGTTCTTTTCCAATGTGTAAATAGCCTGCTTGGTATCACTCACTTTAAAACAACGGCATACCATCCAGCAGCTAACGGCATGATTGAGAGACTGCCATAAAATGTCATCAAACGGAAATATGGGTTAATGTATTATCCCTGATGCTGCTTGGTTATCATGCGTCATATAAAGAAGATATCAAGGCATCATCAGCTGAACTCGTTTTTGGCACGACACTAAGCCTTCCAGGTGAATTGCTATATGTAAAAAAAATCAAATAACATCAACGAAAAAGATTTTAATAAGTGACGTAATTACATGCGAACATTAAACTCAACCACTGCATCATGTCACGCTAAAGAAACGCCGTTTGTACATCACGATTTATTTAATTCAAAGAAGGTCTTTGTACGAAATGATTTAGTTCGTCGGCCCTTCTCCTCCATACGAAGGACCTTTCCCTGTGATGACACGCAAAGACAAATATTTTAAAGTCGAAATTGGCGGTAAACCGAACAACATTTCCATAGACCGTCTTAAACCTGGTAAATGAGGATTCTAAAAATAATAAGTACTAATGTCAATAACGCACCGCTGGTACAACCACAAACGTATACCACAAGAGCTGGTCGAAAGGTTCGATTCAGAGTTCCTGCTTCAGCAGAGGGGGAGTAATGTGGCAGCTTTGTGTACATGAATTTTGTTTAGACCTTTAATTATCGAATTTTGCCATGTCTAGAAAAAGCTTGCACGCTTTGCAATAAGAATTTTGGTATTTTTCTCTGCGTAAGATAGATCACCAATAGTTAATAATTAATAAATAGTAATAATTATAACACCCATATAATAGTAATAATTGGAACACCCACAGATTGATATGTTTTTTAGCATGCTCTCTTGCAATTATTTTTGCAATTAGTTGGAAAACCTGATTCTAAAGGAGTCGAAATCGGCTTACAATCCTTCATACCTGAATTATCCAAAAGTTCCTGTATATAATTACTTTAGCCATTTGTAATAGCACCTGTTTCGCCCTGTCGATTAATTTCCATGTCCAGAAAATGACGCACCTCACCCTTGTTTTTGACATCAAAATCTTGAGAAATTTGAAGTTTGACATTTAAAACTTCACCCTTATCTTTGCAAGCAATAAAAAGGTCATCTGCGTAAATAGCAATAAATATAACTTCTCTGTTTCGATTCACCTTATATAAACATGGTTCATTCTTACACTGTACAAAACCTAGATTTTTAAGAACAGAGCCAAGTTTGTGGTTTCACTCTCTACCTGCTTGTTTCAGCCCACAGGGAGACTTTTTTAATTTTAACACTTTATTGGGACATTGCTCATTTTTTTTTTTTATTTATATGCGTCAACCAGATTTTCTGGTTGACACATATAAATCTCGTCATGAAGTTCTCCATTAAGATATGCAGTTGTCATAACTATATGGTGCAAGTGCATTTTATGTTGAACTGCCAAAGCCAAATCTTAAATACCTTCCACCTCCATATAACGGGCAAATATATATATATATATATTACGCCCTCTAATAGTGTACGTATTACGCATCAGCATGCAAATTGTGGGTGTGTCTGTTATCCGACCGTGCCCATTTTTGGTACATCAATGGATGGGCTAACCTTTAATAAGTGCACCAAATTTCAAGTTCATAGGTCAACTTTTGTGGCAGATATATAAATTTATGTCGATTGTGGGCGTGTCTATTATTAGACCATGTCAATTTTTGGCACATCAATGGATGGGACAATTGTATATACGCGTACCGAATTTCCAGTTCCTAGGTCAACTTCTGTGGCAGATATAAAGATTTTTATTGATTGTGGGTGTGTCTGTTTATAGCTCAATTTTTGTGGCAGACAAATAAATTTTTGTTGATTGTGGGCGTGGCTCTTGAGCGATTTTGCCCATTTCAAAAAGCAATGCAATAACTAAAAGTGCCTGTACAAAATTTCAGCTCAATATCTCAAAATTTACGCCCATAAGAATGCCAAAAACAGACATAATATTAACAATGTCCCCATCAGAACTGAAACAAATAAAGCATTGTAATACTTCAACTGATTTATGGAATAAACTTCATGAAATTTATCAATCTAAAGGACCGGCACGTCAAGCAATGTTATAAAAATCGTTGATTCTCCTAAAAATGAAACCTGGAGAAGACATGAGGGATTATATAAAGCAGTTTTTTGATATTGTCGATAAGCTCAACGAAATGCAATTATAAATTATAAATCAGCTTTTAACTGTTCTGCTACAAAAATTAACTTAGGACCTTAAAATTTCGTGCACATATGTATATTTATCCCATCCATCGATGTGCCAAAAATGGGCGTGGTCGGATAACAGACGCAACTTAGAATTTACAAAAAACACATTCACCATAAAACTGGACTTGCAAGCTGATACGTTATACATACACTATTAGAGGGCATATTCATATTGTAGATGTGGAGAGTATTTACGATTTGAAGAAATTTTTTGATAAAATTTCCTGTTTGTAAAGCATTACTTTATGAAAGAAAACATTATTTATTTTTTTATTTTCTTAAGACATGTTTTAATATTTTTATTTTTATTTTAGTTTTTATCATTCTCATTTTCTTACAATAATAAATTGAATAAAAAAAATTAGATTAATGACTATTATTACAATAAAAGTATGCAATCCCTACGAAGAAAAACATACAAAATAAAGTTACGCAGAGAAACTCAATATTTTAACTTTTAAGAGGTTATAAAAAATGTTAAATTAAAGAAATAAAATTTTTAAAATTAGAAATGTTGCTACAATAACAACAATAAAATGGAAATCGTTATTTTTTATTATTTTTTCCCGTTTTTCGTTAGTGTTTTTTTTTCTCTAAAAGAGTGTTATAATTTAGAATGGCATTGATATTGTAGTGATTTATGTAAAATAAATTTAAAAAGATAAAAAATATTAAAATGATTAATAATTATTAAAATGAATAATTTTAATTTAAACTTCTACTTATAAAGCCTTTGAACCGAATAAAAATAGGGTTTAGTTTATGTAAAAAAAAAAACACAATTATTTACAATTTTAAATTTATCATTTAAGAAACTCTACAAATGAATTACAAAAAATGAAAAAATAATATACACTACAACGCAGATAAAATGTTATCATAATCGTTAAAAGGCAAATGATGTTGAAAAAAAATTTTGTATACCCTCCACCTCAGTGATGAGGGTATACTAAGTTTTTTCTTCCGTTTGCAACACCCAGAAAGCGGCGTCAGAGACCCTACAAAGTAGAGTCTGATTTGCAAAAAATTGGCATAGTCGGATAATAGGCACGCTCATAATTTTCAAAAAACCATATTCATATAAAATTAGACTTGCAAGCTCATACGTAATACATATACTATTAGGGGGCGCAATATTTGCCATGCCCAGAGTTGTGGAGGTGGAGGGTATTTAAGATTTGGCCTAAGCCAAATTTAGTTTTCTTACTTGTTTTTCAATAAAATTACAACTCTATTAAATAATAATAATAAAAAGCCAAGTACTTAAGTACATATTATACCCTCCACATAAATTTACTTTTGTAGCAGTACGCTAAGTTTGTCATATCATATGTAACACCCAAAAAGAGACGTTAGGGACTGTACAGTGTATATATATTCTTGAACAGCATCAAAAACTGAGTCGATCTGGACATTTATGTCCATGTGTCCGTCTTTTGTTGGCACACTCTTGGCGGAAAAATTTTGAAATTATGAACTCAAATTTTATAGACATTTTCTCCAAACAGAATGCTATTTCAATTAAGCAAAATTGTTCATGAACCATGCCCCCAAGGGTCAAAAATTTATTTAGTTGAGCTACTATGTTGAAATTTAGTATTTATATTTATCAATAGCCCATTTATGTATGAGCGTGATTGCTTAACGGACACGCCGATTATTCACAAAAAACCTTATTCGACTTGTAAGCTAATACGTAATACATATACTATTAGAGGGCGTTCTCTTTAACTTGCCACGCCCACAAATTATATATAGATGTGTAGGGTATTAAAGATTTAACCTAAACCACATTAGGTTTTCTTACTTTTTTAATATTATATATTAATTTTGGTACTAAGTACTTATTCCTAAAGAAAACACTTTAGTACTAAAAAGCAGTTTACTAGTTTTGTTTTTTAACACTGTTAAAAATTTTGCAATTCCATAATCATCTTAGTAAACAAATAGTAAAAGCGTAATTTGAAAAAAATTAAAATTATACCATCCAGTACACATACACATTAAATATTAATGAACAAGTACAAAAATTACTCACACTAAGTACTAAACCTTGTACATGAGTACTAAAAGCAAGAATTTTGGATAAGAACAGAAAATTAGTACAAGTACATACAAAAGTTGTCAAATTACAAAACAAACAAAAAACAAACAATTGAAATTGATAAGAATTGATGTGATTTAATTTAATTTAACGTTTTCTCAATAAATCTTGTCTCTCTCATTCAAATTGAAATTGTTTACTTAGGAAACACATCTTTTTTTGTTGGTTCGGTTTTTGTCTCTCATTTGTTACTTATCTGCCAACTGTTATATGATTGTTAAGGTTTTTTTTATTTTTTATTTTAATAGTAAAACAATAAAAATTATTGAAATCAACTAAAAAAAATGAATGATTCATTACCCGTCTATATCAGTTTTATGTGTGTTTGCGTATGGAACAAGATTTACGTTTACGAGTTGGCTGTGTTTCATTGCTGAAGCATTACAGAAATCGATTGAAACGTTCTTTTTCTATTTTCTTTACTTTGCTTCTCAATTTGTGTTTTGTTTTGCTTTGTAGTCGTTTGTGTGGTTATTTTACTTAATCAATTTGAATAATTTGTGTTTCAATCTCTTATAGTTATGCAGTATGTTTAAATGTGTACGCCGCAGATGACTTCTGCGATAGCAACGACAAGTTTTTCTACATAAATTCCGCAATGATTTCAGTTAAAATTCAAAACCAAATGCGGCACCACCCGGTCCACTGGTAAATTGAAAGAAATGACGGAACATCTGATTGGGATCAATGTCGGCTGAAAAAGAAGAAGAAAATGAAAATATGAAGTTTAATATTTGTACACACAAGTGAAAAGACAATTTGGTGTAGGGTACACTACTTCATTTAAATCACTTCGCAAAATATCGTTATATGACAAGAAGTTTAAAAATGGTTCGATCGGATCTATATTTGTTACAGCCAATTATTAAGCCAATGAACTATAATCCACCAAGTATTGTCAAAAAATATAAAGACATACGAGTTTTCGTTATATAAAAATTTATTTATAACAAGTAAGAAAACTAAGTTTTTGGCTTAGAGGCCAAATCATACATTGTTATGTTTATGGGTAAAGGCAAAGGATCGCCATGTTATAATTTGTTTTTATGTTATGTAAAAGTTTTATATTGGTTTATTTAGAATACTCACATTTGCTTAGAAAGCAAAGTCCACTAGCATAGAATGCTATGAGTGGGTGAGTATCCTTTTTATTAGTTTATTTTTATAGATACTTACATTTGCTCCATTAGAGCAAAATCCAGTAGCAATAATTTGCTTTGTCTGGGTAAGTAACTATTTTATATGATTTTATATAGATCAATCAATGTTTAACTACCTTTAAGATTATTTTATTGATTGATAACTAATTGTACATTTTGTTCATCTTATATACTAATTTTACTTATGTGTATGATCTACTTACTTACTTACTTGCTTACTTAGCTACAAATTGTAAAAAAGAAAATAATGCTTAGCTATAAAAATACGGAACTTAAAAAATACGCTTATTACGCTTAACAAATATAATGCTTACAATGCTAAATATTTATTACAATAAAATTGTGTAGTATAGTGCGTTATATTAAAATTGTATAGTACACTACATTAAACCCCCCACATCTACAATAGTGGGTATGTAATTACGCCCTCTAATAGTGTATGTATTACGTATCAGCTCGAAAGTCGAGTATGGTGAATATGGTTTTTTGCAAATTGTGGGCGTGTCTGTTTTCCTGCCGCGCATCGATGTATGTTATAACCATAAATATGTACACTAAATTTAAAGTTCGAGTAAATTTTTGTGGCAAATATAAAATTTTTTATTGATTGTGGGCGTGTGGGCGTGGGCGTGAAGGGAATATTTTCCAAATTTGAAATTTATAGCCCAATTTTTGTGACAGATATATATTTTTGTCGATTGTGGGCGTGGCTCTTAACCGATTTCGCCCATTTAAAATAGCTATCTGCGTGCAAAAACCAAAAGTGTCTGTACAAAATTTCAGCTAAATATCTCAAAATTTACGCCCTTAAGAATGCCAAAAACACAGACAGACACACGGACATACAGACACATGAACATATGTACATGTCTAAATCGAGTTAGTTTTTGATGCTGATCAAGAATATATATACTTGGTAGGGTCTCTGACGCCCCCTTCTGGGTTTTACAAACGGAAGAACAAACTTGGTATCCTCATCACTAAAGTGGAGGGTATAAAAAGAGCGTTATATAGAAAGAGGTTCTAATAATGGTCTGATTGGATTGAAATTTGTCACAGCCAATTATTAAGCCAATTATCTATAATCCACCATATTTTGTCAAAAAATTTTAAGATTTACGAATTTTCATCATATAAACACTTATTTTAAATGAGGTTGTTATGTGGGAGGTCCTCCTTAAAATTGTCCAATTTAAACCCCTTTTAATACAGCACACCTTTCTGTGAAAATACGGCCTTGTACCATATTTCATAGATATATCTTAAGAGTTGTGAGCACAAATTTACACAACAGACAGATGAACAGACGAACATTGTTAAATCGATTTAGAAAGTAATTCTGAATTCATCGGTATAATAAAAGAACAAAATTCCCTTTGATATGTTTTAAAAGATTCGAAAATGTTAGTAATCATGGCTTAATGGCTCTCTCTCACCTACCTTGCTCTTGATCCTCTACATCCTGACCACTATCATAGCGACTCTTCTTCCGTTGATCCGACAGAATGGCATACGCTTCGCCCACTTCTTTAAACTTCAATTCTTGCTCTTTGCGCTCCTCCGGTGAACTATTCGCATGACGATCAGGATGATGCACTAAGGCTTTCTTTCTATACGCCTTCTTAATCTCATCATCGTTAGCATTGCGTACCACACCCAATATTTTATAATAGTCTTTACGCTTTGATTTCTTTAAAGACAATTTGGCATCGCGTAAGAGTTTCTTCAATTCGGGCGTTTTCTGTATTTGTAAGGCGGCCTCATAATCATTAATGCATTCTTCGTATTTCTCCAAATCATTGTAACAGCGACCGCGCAACAACAAAGCCTTTAAATATTGTGAGTTTATTTCCAAAACCCGCGTACAATCGGCTACCGCGTCGCGAGGATTGCCAATTTTCGAATTAACCAGGGCCCGATTATACAACAATTTCGAGTTGATATCTTTGTTGAACTCGTCAATTTTCAAGGCATCCGTATAAACGGTCTGAGCTTCACGATAACGGCCCGACTTGAACAAAACGTTGCCATTTTCTTTCATATCTTTTAGAGTTTTACTTTTGCTTCGCATTTCATGGGCCTTTTTATGATCGGGATCGAGCTGTAAAGCCAACTCGAAATGTTTAATGCCCTTCTCCAGATTGTCGGTATAATAGAAACATAGACCACGCACATAAATGGCATCAGCCGAAGTGTTGTCCAACTTCATGACACTGATGGCAATGTCAACGGCCTCATCACAACGCCCCAAAAATGCCAAACATTCAGCTTTCAATAAGCGGAATCTAGAGAGGCAAAAAAAAAATTAGTAAACATTTTCTCACAAACAAATTCATTCCATAACACACCTATAACAGGCTGGTGACAATTTAATGGCCGAATCCAAATAGTATACAACATTTCTATACGATTTCGTATCATAATTATTTTGTATGGTCGTCTCCAATTGCCGCAACTGCATTAAGGCGGTCTTCTCCGCATTGACAGCCGTACTTTGGGGATCGAGTTCTTCAATCTTTCTAATCGCCTGATCCGTTCCAATAATGTCTCCCTTGGCCACACAGCATTTGGCTATGCGAACATAGGCCTTCTCGAAATTCGGATCTAGTCGGACAGCGGTACGGGCATCATTTAAGGCATTCGTATAATTGGAGAGCATCATATGACATGCCGAACGATTGGCATAATATGTCGCCGAATCCGGACATAACGATATAGCATCTGAATAGAACTTCAAAGCCGACTGATAGTTTTGTGCTTTGTATTGTTCGTTGCCAAGTTTTTTCTTATCTTCAGCGATACTGAAAAAAAAATTCATTATCATAAATTACAGTCTATAAAAATAATAGGCTATAAGAAGCTGATGCTGTCTTTATTAAGGCTGTGAAAATAAATACGAATTTAACTAGCAAAGACACAAGCCAAAAATTTAGTTTTTAGTTTGGGCGTACTAACTTCACTTAATACAGCCTCATATGGCAAATTTTGAAAATTGAATTTAAAAAAACTAAACGATTTTCATGTGGATTAGTCCTCATCCCAAGTAGGTTCTAACGGTATATATCATGGGTTTTTAGTTTAGGCGTGGTGTTATCTTAAAATGAATTTTTTTTCTTTGTATTTTATTTTTTGTATTTTTTTAGTTAACTGCTTAACATTATATTATGTATATAAGTACTTATAATCCATAAATATTTCTCCTTCCTTACAGTCATATAATAAATCACTTTTTAAGTCAAAATTATAGGGCAACATTTTTTGCAATAATATGTCATATACACTACATATTTATTTTCAAATTTATTATATACCTACAATACAATACAATATTGCTTTCAAACATTTCCTAAGGGATATGCAGGCTTAATTATACAAGGCATTACATGTGGCAAAGGGAATATTAAATATGTTCGAATGTTTGTAGCTCCTAAGCGGCAAATCTCACACGCACCATCAAGAATCAAAATGTGCATCTATTTAATATTGTCTGTCTGTCTGTACATTTATTTTGTTTTAAGCTATATTTTCGTTGCATTTTTGAGATATTTTGATGAAATTTTGTGCAAGGACATGTATTGGCCCAAACAGGAGCTGTATGGAAAATGAACCGCTTTTAAACCCCTTCCCATATAAGGTTATATTATAAGTAAGGTTTTTATATGGCAAAAAATTACAATTCTTAATATTTTTTGACAACATTTAGTGAGAAATAGTTAATTAGATGTAACAAATTTGGACCCGATCGGATTATTTTTAAAACCCCTTTCCATATAAACGGAGTCGACTTAGACGTGTATGTCCGCGTGTCTGTCTGTTGTTGGCATTCTCACGGGCGTAAATTTTGAGATATTTAGCTGAAATTTTGTACAGGCACTTTTGGTTTTTGCACGCAGATCGCTATTTAAAATGGGCAAAATTAGTCAAGATCCACGCCCACAATCGACAAAATTTTTTTATCTGCCACAAAAATTAAGCTATAAATTTAAAATTTGGTATGTACATCTATAAATATAAGCTTCATTGATGTGCCAAAAATGGACATTGTCGGATAAGAGGTCCATCCACAATCAATAAAAATCTTTATATCTGCCACAAAAAAGACCTAGGAACTTGAAAATTGATACCGATCACATAGTAATCCCATCCACAGATGTGCCAAAAATGGGCGTGGTCGAATAACAGATACACTCATAATTTACAAAATACCATATTCAACGTAAAAGTAGACTTGCATGCTGATACGTAATACGTACACTATACGAGGACGCAATATATATATATATATTTGCCACGCCTACCGTTGTGGAGGTAGATTTAGTTTAAGATTTGGCCTAAGCCAGTTTAAGATTTGGCTTAAGCCAAATTTAGTTTTCTTACTTTTTTTTTTATTATACCCTCCACCTTAGGAAGAGGGTATGTTCATTTTGATCATCGAAGGAAGCCTCGGAGACCTCACAAACCATATATTTTATTAATCAGCATGAAAAGAGAAATCGTTTGAGACATGTCTGTTCGTGTGAAATTGGGCAAAATCGGTTAAGAGACACGTCCATAATAAACAAAAATCTCAACATACCTCGACAAAAATGTATCTTTAAAAAATTATATATCGCACAATACTATGCTTATCAAGTTGAAATTTGGTATATACATAAGTGGTGCCGTTATCCAACACTATGAAAATGGGCGTGATTGAATAACACAAACGCCTATAATTTAAAAAAAACACTATTTGCGTAAGTACATGAAATAGTCATATACATAAATATGGCAATAGGAACTTATTTTTTAGAGCATTATAAAAGGTGGAGGGTATTTAAGCTTCGGTGTTAACCGAACTTCTCTATCTTGTTTTTTTTTCAAAATTATTTGAAAAATGAACCTTAAACTAAAATATTTTAATTACATTTAATTACATATTAACATTAATTTAATTTAATAGTGAAGTCTTTTTAAAAGTGGGATAATTCATATTATATTCTTTGATCACTTGAAAAAGAATTGTTTCACTTCCTCATTGTTTGTTAATTTATTAATATAATCTGTAATGAATTTGGCACCTCTTTCAGCAGCATCGTTTACTACAAATAAGTTTTGACAAATTTGAGAACCTTGAACGTAGTCAAATCTTTCATTCCAATTCGATGGATCGACTTGCAAAAATTCTTTGGAAATTTCTAAGCGATCAAAGAAAGCGTGTGTTTGAATTTACAAAATCGCTTAAATCTTTTTGTGAATATGTTTCAAGGATATTTGTTGGATTAGCTATGATTCGCCTGGATTTTTCTCTATTTGCTTGAACATTAATTGCTTCAACCATTTTTCTCTTAATATCAACACTTACATTAGCTTATTCGGACAAACACCATAAGCGATTGCTAACTTTTTGTAGCAAAGCAAAAGATATATCTCGTTCAGGATAAGCAATTATATTTTAATTAAATTTAGGTTTTGACTTGGTGCTTCAATTTCAATGTCGTTAAGTCGTCAAAATCAGTCATACCTGTTTTATAACAATAATTATCATTTGTTTAAAAATTAGCATATTAGTAAACATAATTTTATACCTCTCTGAGTCTGTTGTTCATATAATTTTTTCGTTTATCTTTATTTATTTTACGCTGGTCTTCTTGCTCTTTTTGGACTGCTTTTTGTTTTTCTTTTTGCATAAGAATTTTATTTGTTCCTTTTCATACAACCTGGTCTTCGTTTTTCACGCTGCTTTAATAAAAACTCTGTCTTCTTGTATTTTTATTAATTCCAATGCGTCTGCGTGTGCGATATCGAATAAATCATCCAATTCCTCTTGAAACTCAGTATCTTTCTTATTTTGACTTTCAATTTTCCGACTATGATTCTTTATGGTAGATCTCCATTCATTATTTAATTTTTCCACTTTGTTAATGCAGTGTTTTTCGTGGTGTGTTGGAATTCGTGCTTTCTGTCAAAATGTGCTAACCTCAGCAACAACTAATCTAGTACTTTCTCTTATATTTAACCCAACTATTCGTAAATTATAAAATAATACTTGTAGCACTTGTTTTCTTGATAGTAATTTAGCACCAGTAATTTGATGATCAATTGATCCTATTAACAAAATATCGTCATCCGATCAAAGTCTTTTGTTTGCCATCACTTTGTATTAAAACTATCATACGCTTGTTCATTAAAGTAAGATATGTACATATTTGTCTTACTTTTAAAAAGACTTCATTATTAAACTAAATTAATGTTAATATGTAATTAAATGTAATTAAAATATTTTAGTTTAAGGTTTATTTTTCAAATAATTTTGAATAAAAAATAAAAAAACGATTTTTAGTCTTATTTCTAAAAATAACAAGTGAGAATATTATAATCAACCAAGTCCGACCATTAAATACCCTACACCACTTAATATATTATTCAATTTAATTTTTTTCTTTGGAAAAGCTGGGTATAATGAAAATTTTTATTGTATTTTCAAAAATTTTAAATTTTTTATTTTTATACTCTGTACCACCCTGTGGAAAAAGGTATATTAAGTTTGTGCGGATGTTTGTAACTCCTAAACGGCAAATGCCACACCCACCTTCACTTATACTATCCGTCCATCTTGTGCGCAAGCTACAGGTCGCATTTTTTGAATTATTTTGATGAAATTTGTTACAAGGACATGTATTGGCCCAAAGTGGAACCTTATTGAAAATGAACCGCATTGTACCATTTTTAGAACCCCTCCTCATATGAGGTCCTATTATTTTTTGAGATATTTAGATGAAATTTGGTACATAGATATGTATTGGCCCAAAAAGAAACCTTTTTATACCCTCCACCTTAGGGAAGAGGGTATATTCATTTTGATCATCCGTTTACAACACATCGAAGGAAGCGTCGGAGACCCCACAAACCATATATATTTTTAATCAGCATGAAAAGAGAAATCGTTTTAGACATGTCTGTCCGTGTGTCCGTCTGTTGTTGGCACTCTCACGGTCGTAATTTTTGAGATATCAAATTGAAACTTTGCATACGTATTCTTAGTTCAATTTCGCTGTTCCGTATTGAAATTGGGCAAAATCGGTAAAGAGACACGCCCACAATAAACGAAAATCTCATCATACCTCGAAAAAATTGTATCTTTAAAAAATTATATATCGCACAATACTATGTCTATCAAATTGAAATTTGGTATATATATAAAGGGTACCGTTATCCAACACTGTGCCAAAAATGGGCGTGATTGAATAACGCAAACGCCTATAATTTAAAAAAAACACTATTTGCGTAAGTACATGAAACAGTCATATACATAAATACGGCAATAGGAGTTTATTTTTTAGAGAATTACAAAAGGTGGAGGGTATTTAAGCTTCGGTCTTAACCGAACTTTTCTATCTTGTTTAGAATGCATTGAATTTTTAGAACCCCTTTTTTTTTATTTCAATAAACATACAAAAAATAAAAAATTTTCTGACATGTATCAAAAAAATTAAATCTATATCTATACTAATATTATAAAGAGGAAAGATTTGTATTTTTGTATTTTTGTATGTAACGAGTAAACTCAAAAACTACTGAACCGATTTCAATAATATTTTCGCTATTAGAAAGCTACATTATCACTGAGTAACATAGGCTATATTTATTGCCAAAAAATTTTAGGGATCCCTGGACATTCCTACTATTACTAACCCAAGGTGTAAAAAAATTAGTCATAAAATATCTTTCATCGAATACGCTGCGGAAAGTATTGATGTTAAAACAAAAAAATGTTCTACAATATTATAGAACATATCAATATCTACAAAAAACTTTCCGAGACCATATGTCCAACTATTGTACTTATGTCACTATAACCCCTTTTTGTACCCACCATTGATAGTAATATTGCCATACAAACATTGCATTCACATGTACCCAGACAATTAAGAAATTAAGTATTCACAATAAGTATTTCACAATATTTAAATAGTAGGGAAATCTGACAACGGCATGTGTGAATACCACTCCTGATGCATCACCAGGTTCTGGAGAGGATTTTTGGCCAATACTGGATTTGCGGACCATTTTTTAATGAATTTGGAATAGAAGCAACATTTATATGGAATTCGAAGAACATATGCACCACCAGGTTCTGGAGAGGATTTTTGGCCAATACTGGATTTTCGGACCATTTTTTAATGAATTTGGAATAGAAGCAACATTTATATGGAATTCTAAGAGCATATGCACCACCAGGTTCTGGAGAGGATTTTTTGGCCAATACTGGATTTTCGGACCATTTTTTAATGAATTTGGAATAGAAGCAACATTTATATGGAATTCTAAGAGCATATGCACCACCAGGTTCTGGAGAGGATTTTTGGCCAATACTGGATTTTCGGACCATTTTTTTAATGAATTTCGAATAAAAGAAGCATTTATATGGAATTCTAAGAGCATATGTTACGATTCCCATTCCAGACGCAACACCAGGTTCTGGAGAGGATTTTTGGCCAATACTGGATTTGCGGACCATTTTTTCATGAATTTGGAATAGAAGCAACATTTATATGGAATTCTAAGAGCATATGCACCACCAGGTTCTGGAGAGGATTTTTTGGCCAATACTGGATTTTCGGACCATTTTTTAATGAATTTGGAATAGAAGCAACATTTATATGGAATTCTAAGAGCATATGCACCACCAGGTTCTGGAGAGGATTTTTGGCCAATACTAGATTTTCGGACCATTTTTTTAATGAATTTCGAATAAAAGAAGCATTTATATGGAATTCTAAGAGCATATGTTACGATTCCCATTCCAGACGCAACACGAGGTTCTGGAGAGGATTTTTGGCCAATACTGGATTTGCGGACCATTTTTTAATGAATTTGGAATAGAAGCAACATTTATATGGAATTCGAAGAACATATGCACCACCAGGTTCTGGAGAGGATTTTTGGCCAATACTGGATTTTCGGACCATTTTTTTAATGAATTTCGAATAAAAGAAGCATTTATATGGAATTCTAAGAGCATATGTTACGATTCCCATTCCAGACGCAACACCAGGTTCTGGAGAGGATTTTTGGCCAATACTGGATTTGCGGACCATTTTTTAATGAATTTGGAATAGAAGCAACATTTATATGGAATTCGAAGAACATATGCACCACCAGGTTCTGGAGAGGATTTTTGGCCAATACTGGATTTTCGGACCATTTTTTAATGAATTTGGAATAGAAGCAACATTTATATGGAATTCTAAGAGCATATGCACCACCAGGTTCTGGAGAGGATTTTTTGGCCAATACTGGATTTTCGGACCATTTTTTTAATGAATTTCGAATAAAAGAAACATTTATATGGAATTCTAAGAGCATATGTTACGATTCCCATTCCAGACGCACCACCAGGTTCTGGAGAGGATTTTTGGCCAATACTGGATTTGCGGACCATTTTTTAATGAATTTGGAATAGAAGTAACATTTATATGGAATTCGAAGAACATATACATCACCAGGTTCTGGAGAGGATTTTTGGCCAATACTGGATTTGCGGACCATTTTTTAATGAATTTGGAATAGAAGCAACATTTATATGGAATTCGAAGAACATATGCACCACCAGGTTCTGGAGAGGATTTTTGGCCAATACTGGATTTTCGGACCATTTTTTAATGAATTTGGAATAGAAGCAACATTTATATGGAATTCTAAGAGCATATGCACCACCAGGTTCTGGAGAGGATTTTTTGGCCAATACTGGATTTTCGGACCATTTTTTTAATGAATTTCGAATAAAAGAAACATTTATATGGAATTCTAAGAGCATATGTTACGATTCCCATTCCAGACGCACCACCAGGTTCTAGAGAGGATTTTTGGCCAATACTGGATTTGCGGACCATTTTTTAATGAATTTGGAATAGAAGTAACATTTATATGGAATTCGAAGAACATATGCACCACCAGGTTCTGGAGAGGATTTTTGGCCAATACTGGATTTGCGGACCATTTTTTAATGAATTTGGAATAGAAGCAACATTTATATGGAATTCGAAGAACATATGCACCACCAGGTTCTGGAGAGGATTTTTGGCCAATACTTGATTTTCGGACCATTTTTTAATGAATTTGGAATAGAAGCAACATTTATATGGAATTCTAAGAGCATATGCACCACCAGGTTCTGGAGAGGATTTTTTGGCCAATACTGGATTTTCGGACCATTTTTTTAATGAATTTCGAATAAAAGAAACATTTATATGGAATTCGAAGAACATATGCACCACCAGGTTCTGGAGAGGATTTTTGGCCAATACTGGATTTTCGGACCATTTTTTTAATGAATTTGGAATAAAAGAAACATTTATATGGAATTCTAAGAGCATATGTTACGATTCCCATTCCAGACGCACCACCAGGTTCTGGAGAGGATTTTTGGCCAATACTAGATTTGCGGACCATTTTTTAATGAATTTGGAATAGAAGTAACATTTATATGGAATTCGAAGAACATATGCATCACCAGGTTCTGGAGAGAATTTTTGGCCAATACTGGATTTTCGGACCATTTTTTAATGAATTTGGAATAGAAGCAACATTTATATGGAATTCGAAGAACATATGCACCACCAGGTTCTGGAGAGGAGCAACATTTATATGGAATTCCCGCTTGCAACATTCGGAAGGAAGCGTCGAAGACAACACAAACTTTATATATTCTTGCTCAAGATCAAAAACTGAATCAATTTAAACAATGTCCGTCCGCGTGTCCATGTGTTTGACTGTTCCTGACACTCTCACGGCCGTAATTTTTGAGATATCGAGCTGAAATTTGATACACATGTGTTAGGTGTCTGCAGGTTGTAAGTAAAATCGGGCAATATCGGTTTAAAAAATTTCAGAACCTAGGGAAGGGCATAGGCAACGTTTCATCCCGCGAGATAACCGAATTCCACGCGGGTGAAACCGCGGGCAACAGCTAGTTATAAATATATTTATCAAATTTCAACTTAGTAGCTCAATTTTTGTAGCAGATAGATTTATGTCTATTTTGGGCTTGGTTTTTGACCGATTTTACCCAATATAAATAGCAATCTGCATGTAGAAACTGGAAATTTCAGCTCTGTATCTCAAAGTTTGCGACCATTAGAGTGTTAACAATGGACAGACCCACGGAAATACATAACTGATCAAGGGAGTTTCTGGTCGGATTAAAGTTTTACGAGTTTATAAAAAAAATTTTATCCCAATTTTGCTCGCTATTTGATACTTCTGAGTATATAAAAGTGATAATATCCCTTTTCAAATTGAACTGTTGTGAAAATAGCCCAATTGGTGTCGAGTGGACTGATAAACAAAAATTTTATTATTAGTCAAATTATCTAGTGCTAATATTTTGCATAAACATAAGTGCGTGCGTGTGTGCGCGGCTAGCTGTGTATAAGTACTTTTTTATTTCTTTCTCCTTACTCTCCATCTTCTAAGGAAAAATAGTAACAGAGTTACTCCCACTCTGATTACGTTTTAGTACATACACAAAGGGCAAAACACACTGCGTGCTTCACTTACGCAGCTTGGATTTAGCGTTTATAAAGCGTATATGCAGTATATATAATAGCGTCTGGTTATATTATAAATAAAATACACCCTTGCACGGTGTGTTTTTCGGTTTCTCACGACTATGAGTTCGAATAACACACCGATAATGGCTGCTAAAATGTCAAAGCAAGCCGAAAAAAAAGACGTGTCGGTACGCGCCCCGCAAAGAAGATGGTGCCATCCGCAAGGACGATCTGCCGAACATTGACAAAGAACTGGCAGCGTTCAGCAAAAGTAGATTGATGGCGAGGTCCCCCGAACAAGGCCAACGGAGATCACATTCGTCTCCTCCCTCAGTTTTAGATGTAAACGAGGAGCATTCGATAAGTGACGCTAACTCCTTTTCATTACTAAGAAAAAAAATAGGAGATCTAGTTAATATGCTGGGTGGCGGTCGACGCACAATTCACCAACCTATGCGGGATATCATCGACGAACTTCTCGTCCTCCACAAAAAGGCTTCCTTCGAACTCGAGGCCGCGCGGAAAGCAGGAAGACAGCAAAAGCAATCCAGTACGCAAACCTCGCCGCTATTGAAAACGAAGCCAAACGTTCCAAAAAGAGCGAGAGAAGACGCTACGGACGGAGGTGGGCTCGGCTGCCAAGAAAAGCAAACAAGCAGCCCAGAACGCAAAGGCCGAAAATGTGACCGTAATGGATACGCCCACCTCCACGAAGGGCCAAGTCAATGAAAACGCCTGGAAAACGATTAAAAAACCAACGGAACGAAAACCCAAGGTGAAATTGCCGCTTAAAACGGATGCCAATGTCATCCAAAAAACAGGAGATCTAAGCTACAGTGACATTTTAAAAAGGTTAAATCGGACACAGACCTAAAAATATTTGGAGACAATGTTAACAAAATTAGAAGAACGAGGAACGGCGAAATACTGCTTAAACTGCAAAAAAATCAGGCCACAAATTCAACATTTAAAGAAAAAAGAAGGCCAGCAGGCAAATATCAAAATGCTTTCGAACGTGACTAAACTGGAAATCAAAGACATCGACGAAATCACAACGGCAGAAGAACTAATAGACGCAATAAACACACAAGTAGGTTTGAGCTTAAAGAGAGAAGACATCAAGTCCCTCAGAAAAGCATACGCTTCCACGCAAACAGCCGTGCTCTCGGTCCCATCCGAGGATGAAAAAATGCTCCTGGAAAAGAATAAAGTGAAAATCGGTTGGGTTGTCTGCCGTATTAGAGAAAAGAAGGAGATCATAAAATGCTACAGATGTCTGGAGCCAGGGCATATATCGAGACAATGTAGAAACATAAGCGATAGAAGCAAATGCTGTTTAAACTGCAGCGAAGAAGGCCACTTCGCAAAAGATTGCAAAAACCAGCCGTCTTGTTCCATATGTAAAAAACTGACAAAGCCTTATGACCATCCATTAGGCGGAAGAAGGTGTCCTAGTGTTAATGGAGAATGAGAATACTCCAATTAAATTTAAATCATTGCAGAGCGGCGCAAGAGCTTCTAACGCAGACAGGTACGCGAACAAAATATTGACATAGTAATACTAAGCGAACCATACAATGTCCCGCAAGGCGTCAATTGGATTAAGGATGCCACAGGCAAGGCCGCCATTTGGCATTGTGGCCACCCACAAAAGCAGCTGCTGGCCACTGCTGTCAAAAATGGCTTCGTCGCTTGTGAATTAAACGGTCTGCACATTTACAGCTGCTATGTGCCTCCTAGCACAAGACTTTGATGGAGTAATCCTGGAGCTTAGTCATGAAGCATGCGACAAGAGTCCGAAATTTATTGCCGGAGACTTTAATGCGTGGGCTATGGAGTGGGGCTGCCCTACAACAAATTTCAAAGGCAAAACAGTTCTCGAAAGCTTTGCGGCATTGAACCTGGTTCTTCTCAACACGGGCTCTGAATACACCTTCGCCAAGGCTGGCTACGGTTCTATAATTGACATCGCGTTTATTAACAGCCATCTTTATTCAAAAACTTCATGGCGCTTAAGTGACATATACACACATAGCGACCACCGCGTTATAATCTGCGAGATAAACCTAGACGCCCGACCCCCCAATATTGTCAAACCTTCACGGGGCCCACGATGGAAAGGCGATACTCTCGACAAAGATACATTTAATATGATGATGTCTGATCTAGAGCTTTCTGGTAACGCTAACGAAATGACCCATAAACTGATTCACCACATTGAGCAGGCCTGTGACGCTTCCATGATTAGGCGATCTATCACACAAATGGCGCACAAGCCAGTGTATTGGTGGAGTAATGAAATAGCACTACTGCGCTCAGAATGCAACCGAGCGCGTAGGCTGTACCAAAGATCGCGTAACAGCTCTAGATATACAGAATGCCAGTAAATGTACAAAAACAAAAGGCGGGAGCTAAAAAACGCCATCATTAAGAGCAAAACCAGTTTCGAAAAACTCGTTAACGACCTGGAAAATAACCCGTGGGGTTCAGCCTTCCAAATCGTGAACAAAAAGTTTAGAGGTTCAACTCAATCCACCTGCCCAAACTTTGTTAACACTATTGCGGATACACTCTTCCATGACCATCCTCCTTTCCACTGTGCTCGTTCCGAAGCTCCACTATCGAGTGTAAAATTAGCCACAGAAGGCGAGGTCATGGCGGCCGCCAGAACCGTAAAGAAGAAGTCAGCACCAGGGCCAGACGGAATCCCAAATTGCGCCATCATAGCCGCCATCGAAAGCCACCCTACGGCGTTTGCTAAAATCTTCAATCAATGCCTGCTCGAAGGATCATTTCCTAAACTATGGAAACACCGAAAGCTAGTCCTGATACAAAAACCGAACAAGCCACCTGGAGAACCCACTTCGTACAGATTAATCTGTTTAATGGACACGACTGGTAAAATCCTAGAGCGCATCATATGCAACCGATTGTCTGAGGCCTTGGCGGCACAGAAAGGATTATCAGATATGCAATTTGGCTTCCGTAAAAAGCGTTCCACATTAAACGCGATAAATGAAGTGATATCCATTGCGAGTAATGCAATAGAGGGCACGAGGTGGAAGGGCGGTTCAAAAAAGTACTGCCTAATTCTAACACTGGACGTCCAAAATGCCTTCAATTCAGCCAGATGGGAACATATTATGTCGTCTCTTGACAAACGAAGGATCTGCAACTACCTTAAGAACATAATATCGGACTATTTTAAAGATAGAACTCTCACATACATGACCGATGATGGCAGAAAATCTCGAAGCATCAGCGGTGGCGTTCCACAAGATTCAGTTCTGGGACCAATTCTTTGGAACTGCATGTATGACGACATCTTACGCCTGCGAATTTCCGATAATGCCAAAATCATTGGTTTCGCGGACGACATAGCTGTGGTGGTCGTTGCCAAGCAATTGAGCGACATCGTTGACACCGCGGAAAACACTACAACCACTATTCGCGAATGGCTGTTATCTAAGGGCCTCGCTCTAGCAGAAGAAAAAACAGAGGCGGTACTCGTAAGTAGTCGTAAAAGAAGAGAAAACGTGACCATTAAGGTAGGCCACTGCAATATTACCACCAAGGAGGCAGTCAAATACCTGGGTGTTTTGATAGACACGAGACTAACGTTCAAAGCACACCTCGAGCAGGTATGTACGAAAGCCGCCAACACAAGCATGGCTCTCAGCAGACTGATGGCAAATGCACGAGGCCCAAGAGAAAACCGCAGACGACTTATAGTAGAAGTCGTCAAGTCGGTAATGCTCTACGGAAGCCAAATATGGCATCACGCAATGGAGATCAAATCCTACTCTAGGGATCTGAAATCAATCTATCGCCTATGCGCGTTAAGAATTTGTTACGCCATCCGCACAACCTCGGAGGATGCCGCCTTGGTCATTAGCATAATGATCCCTATTGAACTTAGCCAAGGAAAGGCATCTCACATCCCAAGGCGACGGCAAGCAGCTCGCTAGAGGTACAATACTGGATGAATGGCAGCGAAGATGAAGCTCGTCCGAAAAGGGCAGCTGGACGAATCGCCTAATACCAAATGTTAGTGATTGGTTATTGCGTAAGCATGGAGAAGTCGACTTCTACCTCACGCAATTTCTATCTGGTCATGGGTGTTTCAGGTCTTATTTGTACCGCTTTATGCACGACGACAACCCCTGCTGCACGATTTGTGTGGTAGAAGAGGACGCGAGACATGTGTTTTTCTACTGCCCCCGCTTTGAACAACAGAGAAGCAGGTTGGCGCCACTAATAGGAGAAACGCCTACCCCCGAAAATATAGTATGGCACATGCTAAAAAGTAGATGGCAAGCGGTACAAGACCTTGCGGCGGAATTATGAAAAGGCTCCAACTTCTAGAAAGGAATCGAGTGAACCCAGTTCTCTTTAGCGTCGTTGGGTGGGTAGGTGTCCGACTAGTGGGGTTGTGGTCATAATTGATGTTGTCAACGGTCAACGGCCTTTCCCCTCTGTGAAGGAATACTTAACGGTGGTTCCACAGGGACTCGGGAATTGACGCAAAAGTGGTTTTAGCGGGTTAAAGTCTCGCACCTCAGGCTTTCGATGCTTTCCACCTATCGCAAAAAAAAAAACATAACTGATCAAGAATAAATATACTTTGTAGGGTCTTTGGCGTCTTCTTTTGGGTACTGTAAATGGAATGACAAACTTAATATATGTAGAGGTTACAAAACCAATTGATGTGTGTGTGTTTGTGAATATTATATATATGTACAACAAGGTATGAATGAATATGAAAAATAATAGTATCAGCAAGGCGCCTAGACGGCTGTGGCATACAATTCGATTCTCGGCAATACCGAAACAATGCAGATGTACAGCAAGCGCCAGCAACTGTGCCTTGTTTTGCCCACAATATTTACAAAATAATGTATTTGTTTGGCATTCACAATAACAACACGATATGAATATTGTTTTCTTGCTGTTATGCTGCCTCCTGCTTTGTCCGTATTTACCAATTTTCCTCTCATTGCAACAATTGCATTTTCATTTATTTTTGGTAAAGAAGTTTTTATACATGTATTTAAATTAGTAAGGTAACATATCAAATGTATACCAAACAAACGCGCAGCCCATATTTATTGAAATTATTATTGTCGGTGTATGTGGATGACATATAATGAACAGTCTTGTTTTTTTTTTATTTCCTTTTTTTTTTTTTGGGTACATACAGTAGCTGGACCTTAATATATAGGATGCAGAGAATTTATACAACATACATGAAATACAATAATTTGTAATGTAATGAAAGTGTAAAGTTTGTAATGTAAAAAAAGTGTAAAGAAAGTGGACTATATGTCGTAATATTTGCACTTGTTTAACTATTTGGCCACAAATATACTATTTAACTATTTTTTTTTTCTACACCTAGTTGTATTTTCAAAAATTTCAAAATGATACCTATGTCAGAAAATTTTTGTTTGTTTGTTTGTTTATGAAATCAAAAAAGTTTTTATTTATTGGGTTCTAAAAATGGTCCGATCCTATCCATTTTTAAAAGGGTTTATTTTTGGACCAATATATATTCTTGTACCAAATTTCATCAAAATATCTCAAATAATGCGATCTGTAGCTTGCGTATGGACAGACAGGAGGACAGACGGACATGGTTATATCGGTTCAGATTTTGATTCTGAATCGATAGATATAATTAAAGGTGAGTATGGCATTTGCCGTTTAGGAGTTACAAACATCCGCACAAACTCAATATACCCTTTTCCACAGGGTGGTGCAAGGTATAATGAGACTTTGTTGAACTATTGAAAATCCACTCAGGTGGAATACACGGTATGTGTGTGAGTTGATTTTCAACGGTACAGCGTATGGATAAAAGTTTTATGTCAAGTATGAAATAGATAGAAAGTACGTATAGTAAACTCGAATTACATTTTGTGTGCATTTCTACAAATCCACGTCAGGTACAGCGGTGTGTTTACATACAGAGTAATAGAGTTTTACGTGCGCACCTACCAATCGGTTTATCACACGGCGCCTCGAGCAAAAGCCCAGGACACAGGGGAATTTTTAAGCGTTCCCAGCGCTCCCGTAGGTACTAAGTATAGAAACCATATTGCAATCACCTGAGCACAATTTCGCTCAAGATCAGCCCTTGATTCCCCTTTGACGATAAGCAGCAGATCGTCAGCATAGGCAATACACTTACAAAGTGGCTCCAGCTGCCGCAAGAGGACATCCATCATGAGGTTCCATATGTAGGGACCACATATGGACCCCTGAGGACACCCACGCACAACAGCCCTTTCCACTACGCCATAAGGACCGACAGCACAAGCCCGTCTGTCTGAGAAGTAGGTTCTCCACAACCCCATCTCACGACATCTGACCTCCCGCAGCCGATCCAAGACGCTACTCCACAGCAGATAATCGAAGGCCCCCTTGAAGTCTACAAAAATACCTAGGACATAGGTAGACGTGCACTCAGCAACATACTTATGTGCCTCAATCCAGGCATCCTCAGACCCTCTTCCCGGCCGGAAGCCGTACTGGGCAGGGGACGGTTGCACATCAATTGCACCTAACCTATCAACCATCACCCGCTCCAATACCTTGCCAAACGCAGGAAGCAGACTTATACCCCTGTAGGACTTCGGATCAGTCTTAACCTTATCTGGCGATTTCAAAAGCGTGATGACACGTGCAATCCTCCACTCACGTGGAAAATAACCCACCTCAACACATTTAGCGTACAGGCAGAATAGATGGTCTGGAATAGCCTTCCACACTGCCTTGCACATCTCACCCGTAATTCCATCCAGCCCAGGCGACCTCCTTGATTTAAGGAGATACACCGCGGTCGATATTTCATTACGTTCCAGGGGTGACGAACGGGTTTCCTCACCCACAAATGTGGGAGAGGCATCCGTCAGCTCAGGAAAGAATTGGTTCATCAGTCTTGTCATACAGTCCTCCCAAGTGGTAAGGGTAATATCTCCTTCTTTTAGAGCAGACACATCTGTGCACCGTCTACCACGACAGATTCTATAAACGCGCCCCCAAGGCTCATCCCTATTTAAGGCGACGAACCGACGCCAATCATCTTCTTTAGCCTTTAAAATTAGCTTATTATACTCCAAACGAGTCCTTCGATACTCCACACCAAGGCGGTCAACATCCGCAGCAGCCAGACGTCTGGCCCTTTGGTACCTCCGCCTTTTACCCCTAACACTACGCCTTAACCGAGTCAAATCAGGGGTCCACCAACTCAGTCCTCTTCGAGCAGTTTTAAACTGCCTTCCAAGGAGCGAGTCACCGACCTCCCCAATCGCATCGGTCACCCTGACAATCTGCTGATCCACGTCCAGACTGGAAAATTCCGACAAGGGGATATTCGCAAAAATATCCCCAATTAGAACAGAAAAGGTATCCCAGTTGGCATACCTAGTACGCCAACACTTGAATACGTTATCAGAAACACGGACAGACGGACAGGACACCCTAACCACGATCGGATTGTGGTCTGTGGTCTCACCACCATCCACAACTTCTCAGCCTAAGCTGAAAAGTCGCCTGGCAGAGTCATTTACGATTGTAACGTCGATGTCACTAGCACCATTGCTACTTTGAAACATATATAAATCGGACGGTTCATTAATGGCATATATTCCGTGGGATACACACCATTCAGACAAAACAACCCCCCTATCCTGAGTGTAGTTCCCGGTAGACGTGGACGGTTTGCTAAACCAGAGTGAGGAAGTCGCATTAGCGTCTATCCCCAACACTAGCGGAGCACCACCCACAATCCGAAGAACCCCATCCAGGTAGTTCAAGTACGGTTCAATATCTTCACTATATCTAAAGTAAGACGAGCAAAGATAGAGACATCCGAACTCACCAGAGACACTTATACATATTCCAAAATCGGTCTCATCCACAACAATACAAATAAAGTTGGGATCATTTACAACAATCGCAGCATTACACCTCTGATCAGCATATTTTCGCATGGAGGCCGGCAGTCCCCTGAGCTCACCCAGGTTACTGTAGGGCTCCTGCAGAAGTGCAATACAACAGTCACAATCAGACATTAACTGTCCTAATTCTGCCATAGCAGCACGACCACGACCACAATTCAGCTGCAATATATTGACACTCATTAGTGTCTAGCAGCAATCCGATCAAGCATCAGTTTATACGTCGGACAAGCCGACGTTAGCATAAGATGATCAGCAGGCCGACCATAGAAAGCGCAGTTGCGACACCGCAACTCATTTGGACAGCCGCGGACCAAGTGGCCAGACTCACCACATCTGCGGCAAATTGGCCCCTTGGCCCTACAGTCCTTAATAAAATGATCCAGGGACAGGCATCGGAAGCATCCCGGCACCTGTTCCTGTGGGAAAACTCTAAAGGAGAACCACTTGATGTAGGCCCTCCTAACATCAACAATGCCTTTAATGGCATCCTCACGCCCTTCAACAATAACGTCGACGGTTTTACCGGCGACTCCTACCCATGGCTTGGTTACAAGGGAGATGTTCTTCTTAAATTCGTCTACAGTCTTGAACGTATCCTTCATGTTCAACTCATACAAATTGGTCATCAGCTCATCAGGAGTGATGAGCGTCTCTACCCCCCTAATTACAATTTTCGGACGCGGCGGAGCATTCAGGCTAACCTCAAGCCCAACCTCATTAAACTTCTTGTTCTTAAGTAGTTTTTCCCTCTCGGACGCAGACCTGGTACGAATCACCGCACCACCACTCTTAATGGGTTTAAGGTCGTGTACCCTAACGCCAAGCGTAGGGCCGACCTCCCAAGCAACCTTCTTAACTACCTCCCCAGAGGTAGCCGGAGCCCTCGACCGCACAACAACAGACCACGTCTCCACCGGCTTCGTGACCGGAGCCGGGGGAGCAACAGCCCTCCGCGGCGCAGCCAAGGGTGCGGCAGCCACCTGGGCAGCGACCGGAGCAGGACGTGCCAACATTTTTCTGGCCTCGTCAAGTTGGCCTCGAAGATAAGAATTCTCCTGAATAAGCTCCATCAGGATTGTTTCATATTCCATGCCCAATCCAATAACAGATTGGGCCATGGCAGCTTTAGTCAACGTGCCAGAACAATCAGCAATCAATCGCGATGTGATTGCCTTCATTTTCTGCACAACTCCAGCTGGAGCAACACCAACAGGAGCCACAAAAGTTTCAGCAATACTATCACCGGACAGACGTGTAGACGGACGGACAGTCGAACGGACAGTCGAACCAACGGACTTTGGAGGCGACGGCTGCTTCTTTGTTCGACTCTTTCGTTTAGGGGTAGACCCCCCGGACCTTTCATCATCCGACTCGAAAACATCCGAGTCTCTCTCCGACATCTCCCTTGCCGACGTACTGGTCCCAGTGCCAGCATCTACAGCAGCCAAGTATAGAGCTGAGCTTAGCTTTTATAAAAGCTATAAGCTTACAATTGTAAGCTACACGCTTAGTGCAGACACACACTTAAAGCCCTGGAACAGCAAATTCCAAAACCAAAATAAAAAAAAAAATCAGTGAGAAGCACTTAAACTTGATGCCGAGCAAAGAGAGCAAGGTAAGAAAAGAGAGCACAGCACTGAACACTATTACACTTCACTTCACTTCAGTTGTTCACTTACCGAGCTCAAAAAACGCGACCGCACACGTCAAGTGTTAAACACTAACTGCAAATTTCTACATACACATATACAAACATTCATTTCTCATCCATGTAATAGTACTACTCTTTATTTTTATATACACAATCCGCCGCCGCACCCCTTTATCAGTTAAGCTAACTTATTGGTTCAGTTGATGTTTTTAAAAGAGTGTGTAGCTGTGTGTTTAGTAAAGTTGAAATCATTTGCGGTTATATGGAAAATATACATTTCACCAATTCTTTCTCTCTACGCCCTTCACTCAAATATTCATTTATTCATCATCTATCAGGTGGTTGCGTTGAAAAACCCTTGCTCTTGCTAGTATTCTTATTGTGGTTGTTGTTCCTCTATTAGTGTTGCTACGGCTATAACTATTATACTGTTAGTTTCATTTGTTTACTTACTTATCGCGCATTGAACTTCAACAACTACAATACATTATGTTATGTATGATTGTTGTCGTTTTGTTGTAATTTTTTTATTATATCCTGCACCACCCTGTGGAAAAGGGTTTAATAAGTTTGTGCGGATATTTGTAACTCCTAAACGGCAAATGCCACACTCGCCTTCAATTATATCGATCGATTCAGAATCAAAATCTGAATCGATTTAACAATGCCGTCTGTGCTCCTGTCTATCCATCTAAATTTGTGCGCAAGGTACAGGTCGCATTTTTTGAGATATTTTAATGAAATTTGGTACAAGGACATATATTGGCCAAAAGAGATACCCTATTGAAAATGGACCGGATTGGACTATTTTTAGAATCCCCTTCCTATGAGGTCCTATTATTTTTTGAGATATTTCGATGAAATTTGGTACAAAGATATGTATTGGCCCAAAATGAAACCTTCTTGAAAATGGATAGGATCGGACCACTTTTAGAACCCCTTCCCATATAAAAAAAAACTTTATTTCAAAAACCAAAAAAAAAAAGAAGATAGAGAAGTTCGGTTAAGACCGAAGCTTAAACCTTTTATAATCCTCTAAAAAATAAGTTCCTATTACCATATTTATGTATATGACTATTTCAAGTACTTACGCAAATAGTGTTTTTTTTTAATTATAGGCGTTTTCGTTATTCAATCATGTCCACTTTTGGCACAGTATTGAATAACGGTACCACTTATATATATATCAAATTTCAACTTTATAGGCACAGTATTGTGCGATATATAATTTTTTAAAGATACAATTTTTTTGAGGTATGATGAGATTTTCGTTTATTGTGGGCATGTCTCTTTACCGATTTTGCCCAATTTCAATACGGAACAGCGAAATTGAACTAAGAATACGTATGCAAAGTTTCAATTTGATATCTCAAAAATTACGACCGTGAGAGTGCCAACAACAGACGGACGCACAGACACACGAACACACGGACGGACATGCCTCAAACGATTTCTCTTTTCATTCTGATTAAGAATATATATGTTTGTGGGGTCTCCGAGGCTTCCTTCGATGTGTTAAAACGGATGATCAAAATGAATATACCCTCTTCCCTAAGGTGGAGGGTATAATAAACAAAAATTTTCTGACATATGTCTCATTTTGAAATTTTTTAAAATACAAGTAGGTATAGAAAAATAAAATGTTTCCTTTTAAAGAAAGTTGTACAAAAAATAAAACTTTTCATTTATGAAAGAAAAAAAATTAAATTGAAGAATATATCAAGTGATGTAGGGTATTTGATAATCTGGCTTGACCGACTATAATATTTTCACTTGTTTTTCTATTATAATGGAATACGTTTGCATATTATATATATAAATTATATGTGCGTCGAGAGAAGTGTCATTGACCTAAAATTTTGTACATACATTGGATTTTTTATTGATATAAAAAATTGGTCAAAAGCAACGCCCACACTCGACAAAAATCTAATTATCATTTGGCTACGTTGTTGAAAATTGGTTTATATATTTATAATTTCTCCATTCATCAATGCTCTAAAAATAAGCGTGGTCGCATAACAGACACCCCCACACACAGACAAAAATATATTTATCTTTTAAAAATCGGGCTCTGAAGATAAAATTTGGTACAGATATTTATAATTACCCCATTTATGAACAGACACGCCTAAAATTTACAAGAAACCATATATATTTTTTTAATACGAACTCAGGAGATATCTCCTTTATATACATGCACCATACCATTTATACCTTCCCAATTAGGAAACATTTTCAAAAAAGACCGCATTAGCCCAAACGACTGTTATCGAATCCGCGATCCTTCGCATTAGAGTCAAGTGTTATGTTATGCTTTTACGACGGTTTTATATATTTATTACTTCTAAACTTTTTATACCCTCCACCTTAGGGAAGAGGGTATATTCATTTTGATCATCCGTTTACAACACATCGAAGGAAGCGTCGGAGACCCCACAAACCATATATATTCTTAATCAGCATGAAAAGAGAAATCGTTTGAGACATGTCCGTCCGTGTGTCCGTGTGTCCGTCTGTTGTTGGCACTCTCACGGTCGTAATTTTTGAGATATCAAATTGAAACTTTGCATACGTATTCTTAGTTCAATTTCGCTGTTCCGTATTGAAATTGTGCAAAATCGGTTAAGAGACACGCCCACAATAAACGAAAATCTCATCATACCTCGAAGAAATTGTATCTTTAAAAAATTATATATCGCACAATACTATGCCTATCAAGTTGAAATTTGGTGTATATATAAGTGGTACCGTTATCCAACACTGTGCCAAAAATGGGCGTGAATATGGCAATAGGAGCTTATTTTTTAGAGAATTACAAAAGGTGGAGGGTATTTAAGCTTCGGTCTTAACGGAACTTTTCTATCTTGTTCTTTATTATACCGATCAATTCATGAACATTTTCCTTATCACCATCCTCTTTATCGCATCTTTTCATTGTTTTTAAAGAAAAACAAAAAAGCTTCCACTGCATATTACATACTTATAAAGAAAAGAATAAATAAAAGTTTAAAAAGTTTTTCCCTAAAAGTATGCTAAAAATATATCATCTTTCAATTTAAATAAAATCTCCATTAAAATAGCTTTAGTTACTAAAATGTTTTTAGAAGTGTGGTTGTTCTTGTTGTTCTTGTATTTGAACTTACCGAGGTAAAAATGTTATTTCTTCTGAATTCATAAAATAGTTCCAGATTTTTTTTTTAATTTTAAATTTTTTTGTATTGTTTCTCTAAAGTTACAGTTAGTTGCCAATTGCAATTAAGATAAAAACCCTGTTTTCCTTATAGTAAAAGAGCACTTTAGAGTGTGAAAGTAGCAAAGAATAAAGACTCAAAAGGAAAAATTTCTCAGCACTGTAAAAATGTTGGAAGTGTCTTGAATTGGTGCCGCAAGGTTTTAAACAAAGAACCGCTATTATACAATGAGAGCGAACTTTCTTATTTTACAAATGTTAAATTACTTCTTAAGAAATGTATGTAAAATGTAAAAAATATACTTTAGCATACGTTTACACACAACACAACTAATTATTAAACATTCCACTAATTCCACCGGTGTTACGTAAAAACAAAACAAACACACCGAACAGCATCAAAACCGCCAATTCAAACTTACTCACTCTCTCACTCCTGCCTTTAATAAAAGCAACGGATCACGTGTGTGTGTGTCACGTAACTTTTATTTTAATTTATTAATTTCTATTAAAGAAATGCAACATACACGCACACACAACAACTGCTCTAACACTCGCACTTTCCGCTCTCTAAAGCAAACACGGCAATTATACGGAAATGACTGAACTGTAATGTTGGACTTGTGGCAAGCCAAAGTCGGAAACTAAATAACACAAAGAAAGAAGCAGGAGATGAATCATATATATAAATAAAAACTCTCTCTACACGAACTACCAAACTAAGCAATATTTGGAATGTTGCTGTTGCATTTAGTACAACAATATATTGTAGTAAAAGCAAGGGAACTCCCAAAGATTATTTGTTCCTGCTTCAATGGTCGATGAACGACCTTTATACTGAGGCTGCAGACAATGAGAAAAAGAGTTTACAAACATCAAAAACATATATTAAAAAGCCACATGTAACAATATCAAGCAAACAAAGCAATCGCGTCAAATTAAAAATATTTTTAGTACTTTAGTATTAAATTTTATTACACACTTACTGCCACAGATTTTATATTGAAGAATTTCATTACAGTATTAATTTTTTGTTTTTATACCCTCCACCTTATTGATGAGGGTATACTAAGTTTGTTCTTCCGTTTCCAACACCCAGAAGGAGACGTTAGAGACCCTACAAAGTATATATATTCTTAATCAGCATCAAAAATTGAGTCGTTATGTCGGGGTGTGTACATTTGGTACAAGTTCATGTTTCAATTTTTGTGGCAGATTTGTGTCGACTGAGGGTGTGTGTGCTATTCGACCATGCCCATTTTTAGCACATCGACGAACGAAGTATTCATAGACGTACATACCAAATTCAAAATCAAGACCATTTTTTTGTGGCATTGAAATAGATTTTTGTTGATTGTGGGAGTGGCTTTTGATCGATTATACTCATTTTAAATAGCGCGCGAGAACTATACAAAATTTCAGCTCAATATCTCAAAATTTATGACCGTGAGAATGCCAACAACGGACGGATACACGGACATACATGTCTAAATCGACTCAGTTTTTGACGCTGATCAAGAATATATATACTTTGTAGGGTCTCTGACGTCTCCTTCTGGGTGTTGCGAACCGAAGAACAAACTTGATATCCTCATCATTAAGGTGGAGGCTGTGAAAAGGATCAATCCAGCAAAAGACGAACTTAGGGACATTTTCATAAGGATTTGAATATAAATACGAATTTAATTAGCAAGGACACAAACCAAAAGCAGAGCCCTGTTAAATAATATTATGTAATTAATAATATAAAAATAATAATTTTAGTTTTAATACAAAACAAGATAGAAAAGTTCGGTTAAGACCGAAGCTTAAATACCCTCCACCTTTTATAACCCTCCAAAAAATAAGTTCCTATTGCCATATTTATGTATGTGACTATTTCATGTACTTACGCAGATAGTGTTTTTTTTTAATTATAGGCGTTTGCGTTATTCAATCACGCCCATTTTTGGCACAGTGTTGGATAACGGTACCCTTTATATATATACCAAATTTCAATTTGATAGACATAGTATTGTGCGATATATAATTTTTTAAAGATACAATTTTTTCGAGGTATGATGAGATTTTCGTTTATTGTGGGCGTGTCTCTTTACCGATTTTGCCCAATTTCAATACGGAACAGCGAAATTGAACTAAGAATACGTATGCAAAGTTTCAATTTGATATCTCAAAAATTACGACCGTGAGAGTGCCAACAACAGACGGACACACGGACAGACATGTCTAAAACGATTTCTCTTTTCATGCTGATTAAAAATATATATGGTTTGTGGGGTCTCCGACGCTTCCTTCGATGTGTTGTAAACGGATGATCAAAATGAATATACCCTCTTCCCTAAGGTGGAGGGTATAAAAATAACACGAAGAAAAAATTCATTTTAAAATGCAATTGCACATGACCTAAATTTTCATGTGGATTAGCCCCCTTCCCAAGTAGGTTCCAATCGTGTATATCACGTGCTTGCAGATTTTTTAGTTTAGGCTTGGTGTTAGGTACTTATCAGAGCTCTGCTAAAATTTTTGGTTTGGGTCTTTGTTAGTTAAATTCGTATTTATTTTTATACTCTCCACCTTGGGGAAGAGGGTATATTCATTTTGATCATCCGTTTACAACACACCGAAGGAAGCCCCGGTGACCCCACAAACCATATATATTCTTAATCAGCATGAAAAAATAAATCGTTTGAGACAAGCATGTCCGTCTGTCCGTCCGTTGTTGGCACTCTCACGGTCGTAATTTTTGAGGTATCAAATTGAAACTTGGCACACTTATTCTAAGTTTAATTTCGCTGTTCCGTATTGAAATTGGGCGAAATCGGTTAAGAGACACGCCCACAATAAACGAAATTCTCAAAATACCTCGAAAGAAATCTAAATTTAAAAAGTTATATATCACACAATACTATGCCTATCAAGTAGAAATTTGGTATAAATATAAGTGGTATCGTTGTTCAACTCTGTGCCAAAAATGGGCGTGATTGAATAACGCAAACACTTATAATTTAAAAAAAACACTATTTGCTTGAGTACATGAAATAATCATATACACAAATATGGCAATAGGAACTTATTTTTTGAGCATTATAAAAGGTGGAGGATATTTAAGCTTCGGTCTTAACCGAACTTTTCTATCTTGTTTATTATAACTTCCACCTCAGTGATGAGTGTATACTGTTTGTTCTTCCACTTGCAACAACCAGAAGGAGGCGTCAGAAACCCTACAAAGTATATATATTCTTTATCAGCGTCAAAACTGAGTCAATTTAGACATGTTTGTCCGTGTGTCCGTCTGTTGTTGGCACTCTCACGGGCGTAAAATTTGAGATATTAAGCTGAAATTTTGTACAGGGCCTTTTAGTTTTTGCACGCAGATCGCTACTTAAAATGGGCAAAATCAGTCAAGATCCACGCCCACAATCAATAAAAATTGAGCTATAAACTTTAAATCTGGTACTTAAATTTTTATACCCTCCACCTTAGGGAAGAGGGTATATTCATTTTGATCATCCGTTTACAACACATCGAAGGAAGCCTCGGAGACCCCACAAACCATATATAAACTTAATCAGCATGAAAAGGGAAATCGTTTGAGACATGTCCGTCCGTGTGTCCGTGTGTCTGTCTGTTGTTGGCACTCTCACGGTCGTAATTTTTGAGATATCAAATTGAAACTTTGCATACGTATTCTTAGTTCAATTTCGCTGTTCCGTATTGAAATTGTGCAAAATCGGTTAAGAGACACGCCCACAATAAACGAAAATCTCATCACACCTCGAAAAAATTGTATCTTTAAAAAATTATATATCGCACAATACTATGCCTATCAAGTTGAAATTTGGTGTATATATAAGTGGTACCGTTATCCAACACTGTGCCAAAAATGGGCGTGATTGAATAACGCAAACGCCTATAATTAAAAAAAAACACTATCTGCGTAAGTACATGAAATAGTCACATACATAAATATGGCAATAGGAACTTATTTTTTGGAGGGTTATAAAAGGTGGAGGGTATTTAAGCTTCGGTCTTAACCGAACTTCTCTATCTTGTTATATATTAGCTTCATCGATATGCCACAAATTGGCGTATTCGGATTACAGACACGCCCATGTGCGTTTACATAATTACATGCATATACATAAATATTCCATCCACTGATGCGTAAAAAAGGGGCGTGGTATAATAACAGATATGCCAACAATCGACAAAAATCTATATATCTGCCACAAAAGTTGATCTAGGAACTTGAAATTTGGTACGCGTATACAAAATTATCTCATTGAATGATGTGCCAAAAATTGGCGTGGTCGGATAACAGACACGCCCACAATTTACATAAAAGCACATTCAACGTAAAAGTGGACTTGCATATTTGTACGTAACACAAACACTATTAGAGGACGCAATATATCTATATTTTCCATGCCTACCGTTGTGAAGGTGTGGGGTATTTAAAATTTGGCCTAGGCAAAATTTAGTTTTTTACTTATTTTTTAATTTTTTTTGTAATCTATAATAGATAGAATTCCTCTCTCTGCCTATACCATATTTTTCTTTTTAATGACATTTTCTGCATTTACTGTACCCGTCATTACCATTACCACTCTCATCATCATCACATAACACATGGCATGGCTTTCTTTTTATGTGTGTGCGTTTTTAATCATTTGTTCGTTGATTTGTTTCGTTTAGTCTCTTTTTTTATAACCATATACCATTTTTTATTACAGAGCATACTACGTTTGTGCAAATGCTTGTAACACCCACAGATAGTAAAAGCTAAACATAAACCCACCTTTTATTATATATTATTTAAAATCTAAATCAATTTAAACTAAAAGTGTCTGTACGAAATTTCAGCTTACTATTACAAAATTTACGCCCGTGAGAATACCAACACACTGCTATACATATATATCTAAATCGAAGGTGGAGGGTATAAAGACTCACAGTTGGCTCAAAACAAATTACGAATAATCTTCGCATTTATTCATAAATTGTGGACGTGTTTATTGTTCAAACCCCGTCCATTTTTAGCACATCAATGAATACTGTAATTATAAGTAGCACATTTCATTTTAATAGCCCAATTTTTATGGCTGATAATTAGATGTTCGAATTGTTCGAAGTGCGATTAATCCCAAATAAGGATCGATTCCTGACACATAGCCTTTTGTAAGCATTTTCTTAGCCGTACCGATTGCTCTTTCCGCAAGCCCATATGACTGAGGGTATTTGGCACTTGTTTTTATATGTTGAAATCCCCAAGTTAAGTAAATTTAAAATTTTTGGAATTAAAGGGCGGACCTCCATCTGAAAAAATACGGACTTCAATTGAATGACAACACTTTTATAATTTGTAGACGAAATTTTAGGTTCTTCAACATATGTGGAATTTTTCAACTATATTCAACTATAAGAATATACAGATACTCATGTGGCATTAGAAACTGTTTTGTATTTGATTTTTGGTTTTTTTAACATGTTACATATTTTGCAATATAGTTTTCTATATCTGCACTAAGTTGTGGCCAATAAATCAAAGCTCTGGCTCTAATTTTATACTTTTCAACGCCAAAATGGCCATCATGAATAAATTCAAGCATTTGTTTTCTTAATTCATTTGTAATGAAAATAGCACAATTTTTAAATATAATGTCGTCTATTATATAAAACTTGTATCGAAAATTCCAATAAGACCTAAATTCTGGTGACAATTTTTAAGGATTTTCTGGCCAACCTAACATACAGGCAAGTTTTTCTTAAATGCACTTGTACATTCGTATCAATGGAATCTTCTTCTACTTCCTGTAAAGGTGCTCTTGACAAAGCATCCGCGACTATTAAATCTTTACCAGATTTGTATATTACGTTCAAATTGTATGCTTGAAGCGACAACATCATTCTTTGTAGACGTGGTGGGACTGAATTTAGTGACTTTTTAAATAATGGAACTAATGGTTTATGGTCAATCTCTACAACAATATTCTGACCATAGACAAAATTGTGAAATTTCGAAATACAAAAATAATGGCATACAACTTTTTTTCGATTTGAGCATAATTTTGCTGTGACTTAGTAAGCATTTTAGAGGCATAAGCGATTGGATTATTGTTTTGCATTAAGATAGTACCGACAGCAAATTGACACGAATCACATGACATTACAATTGGCAAACAGTTCACATCCGGAGTTTAGGAAATAGCAAAGCTTTGGCCAAAAGTTTTCTGATATTTATGGGTGTGAACCACTGTAAATGCCATAGTGTTCTTAGCATTCCGTAAACTTGTCCAACGTTATTATTTATGTGATTGTCTCAAGGAAGCGTTCTATTGAATGTCACTCCAAAATTTTTAACCGTGTCGACTATCTTCACGTTAGTGCTCAGTAAATGGATATTAATATTCCTTAGGTCTGCCTTTTTGTAATAAGCTATACACTTAGGTTTCAAGGATTTAAAGCTAGACCGTTGGAACAGGCCCATTTCGCAATATTAGCAAGATCATCATGTGAATGTATTAATGATGTTATTTGGCTGTCCACTAACCCAGATCTATACATCATCCACGTACATTGTGAACTTTTATAAGATGCAATTTCAATAAATCGTCTTTTCCTATAATTGTTTGAACGTCTTCTTTAACTACAAAGAAATTTAATGAACAATACCTTTCATTTACGTTAACATCTAACATACATTTCCCATGTAATTCAATTTTGGAGTCACCAAATGCTGTTAATGAACCATTTTTTTTCACTATTTATACCCTGCGCCACCCTGTGGAAAAGGGTATATTAAATTTCTGAAAATACGAATCGATTTAACCATGTCCGTCTGTAAATCTAAATTTGTACGCAAGCTACAGGTCACATTTTTTGAAATATTTTGATGAAATTTTTTACAAGGACATGTATTGGCCCAAAGGGGAACCCTATTGAAAATGGACCGGATTGGACCATTTTTAGAACCCCTCCCCATATGAGGTCTTATTATTTTTTGAGATATTTCGATGAAATTTGGTACATAGATATGTATTGGCCCACAAATAAACCCTTTTCAAAATGGATAGCTTCGGACCATTTTTAAAACCCCTTTCCATATAAAAAAATTTATTTTGATTTCAAAAACAAACAAAAAAATTTAAAAAAATCTGACATATGTATCACTTTGAAATTTTTTGAAAATTTTTCATTATACCCCGCTTTTTCAAAGAAAAAAATTAAATTGAATAATATATTACGTGGTGTAGGGTATTTGATGGTCGGGCTTGACCGACTATAATATTTTCACTTGTTTACTTTTTTGTTGTGATTAATATTTTTAAAAGTTTTTAGAGATATAATTCAAAATGGAGATCACTCAGTTTGCCTTGAGCTATCAAGCAGTATAGACATACTTTTTAAATTTTTCAAAAATAAATTTTTAATAAACAAAACAAACAAAAAAGAAAAATTTTCTTCATTAAATTTTTCTAAAAACTTTCATTTTAATTTTTCGATAAATTGCCTTCACTGAAGCGTAAAAAATTTAGTGGAAATATTTCCAAACAAAAGAATTAAAAAAAACTTTACCTCGGTTTATAGTAATAGATTTAATGCTTTATCTGAAAGAGATTCCGATTCCGATATGGAGGAAACCGTTGTTAAAAATGTGCCTGTTAAGGTCCCACCAATAATTGTGGATCACACTTTCACTTCTATTATAAAGCTAATTGGTCCTCAGTCTAAATACAAACGGATGTCAATAGGAACGAAAATCCTAGCAAAAGACGTTAACGATTACCATAACTTAAAGGATTGTAATATTAAATTTTCCACATATCCAACAAGAAGTAGCCAAACTTTTAAGCTCATGTTATTTGGCTTGACTCAACTTGACTATGTATATGATATTATTGATGAAGTTAAACAGACGTTCAATATTGAACCGGTTTCCATCAAAGAAATTAAAACTGCACGTTCAAATGCTGATGACGCTTTATTTTTAATCGAATTTGACCGTCTCCAAAAAACAAAGCGTGGAATTGTTAAAATAAGATATTTCTACGGAATCTCTGTCCATTGTCCCGTCGTCGAAACAACGGTCCAACGCTATGTACTTAAATGTGCAATGTTTGGTCATGAAGCAAATAACTGCTTTCGTAAACTCGTCTGCATAAGCTGTGGCCCACATGAAACTACAAATTGTTATTTAAAAAAAAACAACTAATGTAGGCTCAGTGGTATTTAAATGTCACAATTGTATTAAAAAGAAGTACAAAAGTATCAATCATCGGGCAGGCGACTCTCGTTGTCCATGCCGGCAAGATTACCTCAATATTCGTCAACATCTAACAAATTACAAAGTAGCTGACCACAAACACAATCGTATAAATAATGCTCTTGTAGTGCACTCCACACCAAAAGGCTTTGTTACACGTGATCAAGCTCCCCATAAATCATTTGAGAGTAACGGAAAAATGTCTTATGCCGAAGCTACCAGTAATGCTCGTGCTACTAACGCCAATAATGATTCAAGTGATTACATTTCAAATAAAAAAATTCTTGAAATATATTTCGAAGCTGCTGATGCATTACAAAAATGCAAAAATAAATATGACAAATTACGTGGCTTAGGAAATATGCTAAAGTAGGTTTTATAATCACTCAAAGTTATATTCAAGGCTCCATGTTGTGCACTAGAACGCTCAAGGTTTGACAACCGAATCCTCTCAAGCCCAATTCTGCTTTATTCCTTATTAACAAAAATATAGATGTAGCTTTAGTAAACGAAACGTTCTTGAAGCCTCACCACAAAGTTCGACTTGAAAAATACAAAATATACAGAGGAGATATGCTTACACATGAAGAAAGTGTATTAATTGCAATTAAAAAAAATATAGCTCACCAACTCATACCCAAGTTCAATACAACCGAAATTGAAAATATCTGTATAACTTTGGAAATTAACAATAATAAAGTTCTCCTAATCTCTGCGTATAGCGCTAAGTATATGCATACTTTTACTAATGATTTGGACGCTATAACAGATGTCTCTTCAGACTTTTTTATTTTTGGGGACCTGAATGCCCAACACACTAGTTGGAATTGTTCGCATAACAACACTTCCGGTATTGCTTTATATAATCATCAGCTGTCTTCTGCTTATTATATATTTGCACCTGACGATTATACTCGTTTTGGCCCAGGTGTTTTTCCTGTCAGACCTTCAACAGTAGACCTAGCTCTTACAAATTCATCTTTACGAACATCTGACCTAAAAATACATCCAAACTGAATTCCGATCATGTTCCAATTTCGTGCACCTTTCATGGTACTTATACAGAAGATGTGGCGAAAGTTCCTCTATATCACAAAGCTTACAGGACTACAATTGGTCAATATGTACAACAAGAAATTGAAAATATGGCTTTTGATACAACTCTATTTAATTCTACCAACATAGACATGTTTTTATCAAAGATAACAGAATTAATTCGAAACGCATCCAAAAAGGTTCCTACAGCAAATCGATGTTCATTTGATCACTCAAAGGAACATTTATTGACGCAAAATACAGAGATGCTCAAATTTAGTATTAAAAACTGCACTAGTTGGTATAATGAAACAACTGAACTATTTGATTAATTGGCATCTTAACAATGATAGAAACAAAAATTGGAATAATTTTTTAAAAAAACTGCCACCGGGTAATAAAAATTTTTGGAGAGTTGCCAAAGCAATAAAAGGAAAAAAAGTATATGTTGAACACTTAACGCTGAATGGTTCTATTGTATTGTATATTGACACCTATGAAAAAGCACATAATATTACTACCAATAAGAAATCTACCATGGAAAAACAAGTTGCAAATTACGCTCTGTTTATTAATTCGTTAACAACGCCAATAGAATCTGAATTTTTAACAAATAGAGATGAAGTATTTTATTTTACTAATCAATTAAAAAATTAAAAGGCTCCGGGCATTGATGGCATTAAAAGTATTGTTTTAAAAAAAATGCCCCAAATTTTTTTTGACGCACTTGCAAAAATCTTTAATTGGTGCCTGGCAAATAGTCATTATCCAATTTATTTATTTTAGTTACTCCTGTTTTAAAAAAAGGAAAAAATCCAAAATTACCTGAAAGTTATCGGCCAATATGCATATTAAGTATATTGGACAAAATTTTTGAAAAAATTAGCTATACCAGATTAAAAGAATTCACTGATGATAGATATGTTATTTGCCAGGAACAATTTGGATTCAGACCAGAACATTCAACTGTGCAACCAATTAAAAGAATTGTAAATATAATATCTGAAAACAAATGCAAAAGATTAAGCACGGGTGCAATATTTTTAGATATTGAAAAAGCTTTTGATTGTGTCTGGCATGATGCGATTATTTATAAATTAAATAAGTTTGCGTGCCCTTTGTACTTACAAAAAATAATTCGAAGTTTTCTTACGCAGAGATCATTTATTGTTAATTTAGATAACACTAATTCCACCCCACAAACCATCTCTGCAGGATTTCCGCAAGGATCTGTGTTTTCACCGCTGCTTTTTCTATTTTCACTTCAGATATTAAACTTTTGAGGAAACTTGTAGGAGCATTTTATGCTGATGACACTGCGCTATTAACATCTGGGAAACTATGGAATACTATTGTCAAAAATATGCAAAGGGCTTTAAAATTTGCACAAAAATGTTTTGAGAAATGGAAAATCCGTATTAATGATTTAAAAACACAAGCAATCTTTTTTCCATTCAACAAATCGCCCAAAAGAATTCCTTCTACACAACTTACCATTAACGGTACATTGATTCATATGAAGAATGAAATAAATTATCATGTAGTATTAATGGGTCAGAAACTCTCCTTCAAAAAGCATATACGAGGAATTTGTGATAAAGCACTGAAATGCAGTAGGTCAATGTATCCTCTTTTAAACAAGAAGTCAAAACTGAACCTCAAAAACAAGCATTTAATATATAATATGTGTATTAGACCTATATTAACATACGGTTGCCCGGCACGGTACCCCCAAATTGCCAAATCGCATCTTAATAAGTTAAAACTTATTCAGAACAAAGTCCTCAAAATTATATTAAATCTACCAAGAAGATTTCCTACAATTGAACTCCACAAAAAAAGTAGTCATATAATGATTAAAAACCTGTTACATGCCTTGACGACCTCTTTCACCGAAAGATGTGAAAATTCAAGACATGATTATATAAGAAGATGAAGGCGGTATTTTCCAATACAATATTTTGTTCTATTTTTTTGTTTTAATTTTTTGAGTTTTTATCTATATCTATATCTATACTAATATTATAAAGAGGAAAGATTTGTATTTTTGTATTTTTATATTTTTGTATTTTTGTATGTAACGAGTAAACTCAAAAACTACTGGACCGATTTCAAAAATATTTTCGCTATTAGAAAGCTACATTATCACTGAGTAACATAGGCTATATTTATTGCCAAAAATTGTTGGGGATCCCTGGACATTCCTACTATTACTAACCCAAGGTGTAAAAAAATTAGTCATAAAATATCTTTCATCGAATACGCTGCGGAAAGTATTGATGTTAAAACAAAAAAAGTTCTACAATATTATAGAACATATCAATATCTACAAAAAACTTCGCGAAAACATATGTCCAACTATTGTACCTATATCACTATAACACCTTTTTATACCCACCATTGATAGTAATATTGCCATACAAACATTGCACACACATGTACACAGACAATTAAGAAATTAAGTATTCACAATAAGTATTTCACAATATTTAAATAGTAGGGAAATCTGAAATCTGACAACGGCATGTGTGGATACCACTCCAGATGCATCACTAGATTCTGGAGAGGATTTTGGGCATAGGCAACGTTTTATCTCGCGAGATAACCGAATTCCACGCAGGTGAAGCCGCGAACAACAGCTAGTATATAATATTAATTTTACTTTAAATATATATCTTTTCCTCATTAGTAGCTCTTTTTCATATGTAAAAATTTACTTGAAATGTATTTTGTTGTTGAAATATCTCAAGATAAAATTTCACAATTTGTTATATATGGTATGTGTATATTGTTTTCGTTGTATTGATAGTAAATAATAAATAATAATAATAAAAAAATGGGGATCACTATTCACTTGGGCTAGTTTGGCAACCGAATGTAAAATATCCGGCCGACTTGATATTGCCAGGTACATTAGAGCTGCTATAATAGACTGGAACCTTGTGGCATTCACTCTTTTGCAATTTTTATCACATGCTATTTTAAAACCTGGTTCGAGAGGAGTTTCAGCTGTTTTACAATTACTCATGCCATATTGTTGTAGTAAGTTGTTATATATCTGGAATGTTCAATAGATATAGGAACCAAATCTCCTTCTCGTTCGATTTCCATTCCAAGGAAAACAGATAACGGACCCTTGTCCACCAAATCAAGTTTAAGTTTAAGTTTATTGAGACTTTCTTATTGTAAAACATATATAAAAGTATGAAAAAAAAAACAAATTAACAGCATAACATAGGAGTACTTAAAACTATAGTGTATTATTTTAATGGCAGAATGTTTATACAGCTTCGTGCTATTTACATAAGGTGTTAAAGAGTTATGTTACATATTATATAAACATAAAAGAGTAACGGACTTGCTTCTGGCCCTAACATAAGGAATTGTGAGATTAAAGCTAAAGGTGTACTTAAATTAGGGTTTGGCTTAAAACTAAATTTAATAAAAAAAAAAAAAGAGGAAAAAAGTAATAATAAAAATAATAATAATTAAAAATTTTACAAATATTTTACATGTAAGTGATTAACCCCTATGGGTATTGGGGTATGACTGTTTATAAAAACATGGCATTAATGTTGACGAAAGAGTAAACGAAATGGATTCATGTTTAACACCAACTGGTGATAAATATAAAGTGTTAGACCAACTGAAATCGGATTGAGAATGAAAAATTCGCTGCAATAATTCCTTATCGTGAGAAGATAACCGATTAACGAATTTTTCCAGCAAATTAAGGCAGTAGAATGAAATTAAAATTATGCTTGCATTTTCATATATGTATTTATTTGAAAATCTCTTATTAAAGTCTTCAAAGTTCTTTCCTATGCATCTTCTTAGAATATTTCTCTCTAAAACTTCTATTTCTTTTATTACGGACGTAGAAATACTGAACCAAATTGGAAAGGCATATAATAAAAGGGAACGTATACTAATTTTATATATTATTAATTTTTTTTAATTGGCAGATATTTATTGTTAAGAAGGCGTCCAAAGCAATCTTTAACTTTATTTGCTTTATTAAGCATCATTAAACGTTTGATTAAACTTGACAAGTTTGTTAAATGTAACACCCAAATACTTAATACTTTCCTTAAAAGGAATTTCAACTCCCTCTAAAAATAGTTTTAAGTTTTTACTTTCCGGTACTACAAAGTGCTTACATTTACCGGAAACATTTCTAAGGCAAATTGCTTCCGATTTTGTAGGGTTTATTTTCAACCCCCACTCTAAAAAAGTTTTCGAAAAAGCTAAATGCGCTGAAACTAAGCTTAAGACAGTCTGAGGATTCTCATGATGTGCGTAAATTAAACAGTCATCTGCATAAAGAATACTATTGGAATGATGGAATTGATGAGGAAAATCATATACTGAAATATTAAATAAATGTGTAGCCAAAATTGAACTTTGAACACCACGGTTAATGTCACCAAATGAAGAGAAGTTAGAGCCAATTCGAATAAAAAAATTCCTATTTGTAAAAAAATTTTTGAACAACTTAATTAAGAAAGGGTTAAAACCAATTTAAATCATTTTAAAAAGTATTCCATTGTGCCATACTCTATCAAAGGCTTTTTCAATATCTAGCGAAACTGCTACAGTACATTTTTGTTACTTTAAGTTACAAATGATATCATTGTGAAACTTACACAAGGCATGTACTGTAGAGTGCTGTTTTTTAAACTCAGAAACAATGTCAGCATCCATTATGTCGCGAATTATTTTTTCAAAAAGTTTTCCTAAATTAGATAATAATGATATCGGACGAACATTATTTAGGTCTGTGCCAATCGACTTTTTAATAATGGGGCAAATCTTGGCAATTTTCCAAAAATCCGGAAAATAACAGTTATTAACACAGTTATTACATAAAACAACTAAGTACTGGAATACTTTTTCAGGAAATTTCTTAATTAAAAAATTTAAAATATTATCAGAACCAGATTTTTTAAAATTTAGAGATTTAACCATAGCAATAACTCAATAACTCAAAGTGGTCAATTTGGAATTTCGCTGTGTATTCAAAGCATTAAAACTTTCATCAAAAGTAAATATGGAATTAGAAGTCGAGGAAATAAAAGAATCTATTGTGGAAGAGATATAAGTAATGACTCTAATAGGAGCAGTGGGGCTTTGAACTGTTGAGAAATGGTCCCTTAATATATTCACGTTATCAACAGCGTTATTAACACTAGATTGCCTGAGCAAGTCATTTTGACTGCTTTTTAATTTCAATTAGAAAAACATTATATACATAATGTCAGAATTTCTTACAACTTTGTGACTTTTTCTACAACATATATAAATACGTTTATTTATAATAGTAGTTACCTCCCCCTCCTTCATTTTCGTTATATATATATATGTGGTATACCTAAATAGATTGAAAGCAGTCATTTTGACTGCTTTCATTTTTTTCGATTTTCGTTCATTTTTTTTCGATTAGCTTTAGGTAATAACATATAAATACAAAATAAAGTACCTGTATTTATTTTTTTTCGATTACCAGCAGCTAATAACATATAAATACAGGATTAACTCCAAAATATCATTTGACCTATATGACGAGGAATTCGGAAAAACTGCTGTGTGTATTTTTCTCAAAAAACACAGGTATCACATGAGGTTTATTTAGCGGATTTTGTAAATTTGAGTCCATTTGCTATATCCTTTTTTGACATCTCCAGAAGATCATGAAAGTTCAGATGCCCGAAACGTCGATGCTAACATGGCACAAGTGGTGGACGGTATAACAAACGTAAACACGCCAGAAAACTAACTAAGTTTTTAACAAACTTAACTTCTGCTACTCTTGAATAATATTATATTGTATGATTATATGATTTTTGGTTTGCAATTAAATTGAATTAAAATGAATTCACATCACCCGTGGTTCTAAAGGTTAAAGAACTTTCGCTACAAGAGCATAATTTTTATACAACTTTCCCCCAACAAGTGTTCGTTTTTTACACCCTCCACCTCAGTGATGAGGGTATACTAAATTTGTTCCTCCGTTTGCAGAGGCGTTAGAGACCCTACAATATATATATTTTTATAAGTTTTTATTGTATATATTATGCTATATTGAAAGTTGTAATGATATGTTAGAAATTGCAAAAAATTTATACTTGGCGACTGGAGGGGTTGAACCTGGACCGGTTTCGAATTTGTTTACCAATTGAGCCAAATGCATCTTAGCAATTTAATGCGCAAATGGTTTATATCAATAATTCACATTTCAACATTACAACCCTACACCATTATTTTACACTTTATATAAGTGTAGATTAAGCTACGTTTTGTTCTATGTAGTGAAAGGATGGATGACCGTATCAAATCCAACTACCTGACAAACTTAGATGGTTTGTAAACACCGTTGTGGAGGTGGACGGTATTTAAGATTTGGCCTAAGCCAAATTTAATTTTCTTATTGTTATTCCTTTTTTATGTTATTCAATTTAAACACACACACACAATACAATTACGTGTGCGTTTGTTTTCATGTGTCGCTTGTGTCACTTCACTTACATATTCATTGAAACAAGAGTTTAACAAAAGCATAATTTAAAGTAGAAATTGGCTTTACAGTTACTTAAATACTTCAACTGGGGGTAAAAAAAGAAAAAATTAGTTAATTATTAAATTTTACTTGCTTCTAACAATTGTGGTGAAACCATAATTAAATGATAAGAAAAATACAAGTAAGAAAACTAAATCCACAACAGTGGGCGTGGCAAATATATATATATATATATATATTGCGTCCTGAAGTAGTGTATGTATTACGTAACAGCATGCAAGTCTGCTTTTACGTTGAATAAGGTTTTTCGTAAATTGTGGGCATGTCTGTTACCCAACCATGCCCATTTTTAGTACATCGATGGATAGGCTAACCTTTAATAAGTGCACTTGAAATTTATTCAAGTTTACAGATCAATTTTTGTGGCAGATATTTAGATTTTTGTCTATTGTGGGCGTGTCTCTTATTCGACAACGCCCATTTTTGGCACATCAGTGGATGGGATAGCCTTGTATATGCGTACCAAATTTCAAGTTCCTAGGTCATTTTTTGTGGCAGATATAAAGATTTTTATTGATTGTGTGCGTGTCTTTAATCCGAATACGCCCATTTTTGGCACATCGATGAAATTAATATTTATAGATGTACATACCAAATGTCAGGTTTATAGCTCAATATTTTGTGGCATATAAATACATTTTTGTCGTTTGTAGACGTGCCTCTTGACCAATTTTGCCCATTTTAAGTAGCGATCTGCGTGCAAAAACTAAAAGTGCCTGTGCAAAATTTCAGCTCAATATCTTAAAATTTACGCCCGTGAGAATGCCAACAACAGACATACACGTGGACATACATGTCTAAACCGACCCAGTTTTTGACGCTGATCAAGAATAAATACATTGTACTTAGTAGGCTCTCTGACGCCTCCTTCTGGGTATTGCAAACGGAAGAGCAAACTTAGTATACCCTCATCACTGAGGTGGAGGTTATAATGAAGTTTAAAAATTTTCTGGTGAAACCATTTTTAGTTCAACATTCTCCGTTATCATTTAAAAGTAGACTTGCATGCTGATACGTAATACGTACACTATTACAGAGCGCAATATATATATATATATATATATATTTGCCACGCCCACCGTTGTGGACGTGGAGGGTATTTAAGATTTGGCCTAAGCCAAATTTAGTTTTCTTAATTGTTTTTACTTATTGAGAATATAAAGCTTTTTCAAACTTAGCTTATTCGACTGTCAAAACAATCTCGACTTTTATGGTAATATTCTTTATATTCTTCTTGTCGGTGGGTCACTATTCATTCCAACGCCACAGACGTGTTCAAATTTCAGCTAAGAACCTGTTTCACAAAGCATGCGGAGTATATTAAGACCAAGCCTTAACCATCTCAGCTTCTGAAACTATTTTTTTAGTACGCAATGTTTTTTTAATTCATTAGAACTAAAAATTAGTTCTTGATATAAATAACTAATATATACGAGTATATTCTTGTACAATATGACACAAATTACTTGCCCTCACTTAAACAGTTTGTAAATTAAGCATATTAAGCAGTTGTAAATTAGCAAGTTTGATTATAACTAAGCGTAATCATATTAAGTAGGTTTTGCAAGTCAGGCAAGTTTTATTAACACAAAAATAGTAATGTTTAAGTAGTTTAAGAATTAGTATATAACCAAAAGAAAATTTAAAATAAATCATCAATCATGAAATTGTCATTGATTATTCTTTATAAAACATATATGTGTATAGATACTTGCCCGGACGCAGGAGTAAATGCTACCGAATTTTGCTATGAAACAAATGTAAGTATTTATAAATAACAGTAACAAGAAACATTCACCCACACATAGCATTCCTTGCTAGTGGAATTTGCATTTAAGCAAATGTGAGTATCCAAAATAAATTAATAAACTACACCTACATTACACTACACCATTTTAAGGTTAAATTGAGAACTTCCAAATTATAATTGAGAACTTGCAAGTTGAAATTGGGAAACTGAAGTTTTAAATTGAGAAAACCAAACTCAAATTGAGAAAACTAAATTGAAATTGAGAAAATCAAGTTCAAATTGAGAAAACCAAGTTCAAATTGGGAACTCCCAAGTTCAAATTGAGAAAACCAAATTGAAATTGAGAAATTTAAGTTTTTCCAAATTGAATTTGGGAAAGTAAAGTTTGAAATTGAGAAAACCAAATTGAAATTGAGAAAACGAAACCAAATTGTAATTGAAAAAAATAAATTAAAATTTTAAAATTTATCTCAATTGAAATTGGGAAATTCAAAATTGTAATTGAGACAATAAAATTTGAAATAAGTAAAATCCAAATTGAAATTGGGAAAATAAAAATTGATTTTGAGAAAAAAAAATTGAAATTGGGAACTTCCAAATTGAAATTGAGAAAATAAAAATTGAAATTGGTGATTTAACATTTGAAATTGGGAAAATACAAATTGAAATTGAGGGAATGCATTTTAAAATTTAAATTGTAAGTTAAGAAAATTAATATTGAAAATTGGGTTTTTAGTAAATAAGATAAACCAATTTTTATGCTTCAAACTTAAATATTTCATTCCATATATTTTATTCGTATGTAGTAAAAAAATGAATGGATATAAAAGTAAAAATTCTCCAACTTAAAATACATATATACATACATAGATAAAAACTTTATAAATACTTCTCTTAAGTTATATTAACAACACTTAATTTAAGTGAAAAATTGGAAAATTGATAAAAATTGGTTTATCTTATTTACTAAAAACCCAATTTTCAATATTAATTTTCTTAACTTACAATTTAAATTTTAAATTTATTAAATTTTAAAATGCATTCTCTAAATTTCAATTTGTATTTTCCCAATTTCAAATGTTAAATTACCAATTTCAATTTTCATTTTTACAATTTCAATTTGGAATTTCCCAATTTCAATTTTGATTTTCTCAATATCAATTTTTATTTTCCCAATTTCAATTTGGATTTTACTTATTTCAAATTTTATTGTTTCAATTACAATTTTGATTTTCCCAATTTCAATTGAGAAAAATTTTAAAATTTTAATTTTTTAATTCCCAATTTCAATTTTATTTTTTTCAATTACAATTTGGTTTCGTTTTCTCAATTTCAATTTGGTTTTCTCAATTTGAACTTGGAAGTTCCCAATTTGAACTTGGTTTTCTCAATTTCAATTTGGTTTTCTCAATTTGAACTTGGAAGTTCTCAATTTAATTTATAAGTTCCCAATTTCAATTTGGTTTTCTCAATTTGAATTTGGAAGTTCTCAATTTCAATTTGGTTTTCTCAATTTGAATTTGGAAGTTCTCAATTTGAATTTTGTTTTCTCAATTTCAATTTGGTTTTCTCAATTTGAATTTGGAGTTCCCAATTTGAACTTGGTTTTCTCAATTTGAACTTGGTTTTCTCAATTTCAATTTAGTTTTCTCAATTTGAGTTTGGTTTTCTCAATTTAAAACTTCAGTTTCCCAATTTCAACTTGCAAGTTCTCAATTATAATTTGGAAGTTCTCAATTTAACCTTAAAATGGTGTAGAGCTAAATTGTATTATTCTAGTATAAACTTTTAGTACTTGGTGCAATAAAAAATAGTTATTAGAGAATGTTTTATGCTTAAGTGTTTGAACACAATAGAGCTGCAGCCGCAAAAAATTACTCTCTTTTTTTGACTTTGCTGCTAGAGCGTTTCTAATAGAGCAGCAGCTGCAGCCGCAAGTTTTTCTGTATTTTTTTTTTCATTTAATTAATTCTACCATAAAATATATGTAAATGAATGGATTTCATTGTAAAATTATTTATTTATTTAATTAGCATAATGTTACTCTCATTTAAAACTTGGAAAATGTTCCAAACCAAGAGAAGGTGGTGGGTCCGCCCATTAAATTTAACTCGAGATGAAATTGGGTTTTATAAAACAAGTTTTGTAAAAATAAAAAAAGGTGATGAGGAGCATTGATTCAAGACAAGTTAAAAAAAATCATACAGGCAACCAATTAGCCCTAAAATTCGTTTATCTTTAACCATTTTGTAAGTTTTTTTAATCAAATAATAGGTATCTTAGTTAAATTTGATAATACGTTTTATTTTTATATCAACTGTTCGCAAAATTATTTACGAAACGTGTGATGTTATTTGGGATGAACTTCATCAAATATACACTCCCAAATGAAAACGAGCGGATTCGGATTTCTGATTCCTTTTATAATAAATCAGGTTTGCCGCATTGTTTAGGAGCAGTATATGGGAAGCATATTACTATTAAAAATCCTAAGAATGGTGGTTCACTTTATTACAATTATAAAAAAAGATTTAGCATTGTACATATTATTAGGAATTTGTGATGCAAATTTTACGTTCACGTATGTTGACGTTGGAGATTTGGGCAGTCAAAGTGATGGTGCAGTTCTAGGAAGAACCACTTTTGGAAAAAAACTTTTCAATAACAGTCTTAACTTGCTATTTCAACCCATATAGATTTTTTCAATAATACATCTTTATAATTTTTATTTTTTAAATTAAATAATATGTCTTCTTTTTGAATTAAATTTATTTTTTTTTATTATTAACATTTCGTCAAAAACGTTTTTACTTTGATCAGCCATTTTTTTTTTAAATTTTCATAACATATTTCAGTTACGAAATATCACATAAAACAAAATTACAAAATTAACAAAACGGAATTGAAAATAAATTATTCTAAAATGGGCTACCTTACCTGTTCTCAATATGAGAGAAAATTGAAAAAATGAGAATGCGGCTGGAGAATTAAAATAGATTTGAAGCTAGCAGCAGCTGCATTTGAAAAACGCAGCCGCAAACACATTTTCCATAAGGTTTACACATAAAAGAGAGTAATTTCTTTGCGGCTGCAGCTCTATTGTGTTCAAACACTTATTTGCTTCTAAAAGTTAGTACTTTAGTTAGCGAAATTTCGGTACTTCCTCTAATTTTTAGTAAACTTTTATTCGATTATTAAGTCCTTCTATACCTGACCGCTTACAATTTTAGAATTTATTATACAAAAAATGTTGAATTTTTCAACTATACCTTAAATCATATTTTAGAAAATGTTTGTTCCATATTTTTCTTTTACTTTTAGATGTGTTACAATTTTTTTCCCTAAAAACACATTTTAATGTGAAAAAAGTTAAAAAAAACCAAAAAAAAAAACAAAACAACGACTGCAACACGACACTAGTGATTACTGTATAAATAAAAACTCAATTCATTTAATTTTGTTTATAAATTAAAATCGAAATCGAATATAGAAAAGAAATACTTTCGTAGATGTGGTCGGACACCAACAACAAAAACCGGGACTTTTTTTTTTGTAAATGTCAATAGTTTAATAGATTACTGACAAATATAGAGATAATGAGAAGAAACAAGATAAAGAAGATCGGTTAAGACCGAAGCTTAAATACCCTCCACCTTTTGTAATTCTCTAAAAAATAAGTTCCTATTGCCATATTTATGTATTTCATGTACTTACGCAAATAGTGTTTTTTTTAATTATAGGCGTTTGCGTTATTTAATCGCGCCCATTTTTGGCACAGTGTTGGACAACGGTACCATTTATATATATACCAAATTTTAACTTGATAGGCATAGTATTGTGCGATATATAATTTTTTAAAGATACAATTTTTTCGAGGTATGATGATATTTTCGGTTATTGTGGGCGTGTCTCTTTACCGATTTTGCCCAATTTTAATACGGAACAGCGAAATTGAACTAAGAATACGTATGCAAAGTTTCAATTTGTTATCTCAAAAATTACGACCGTGAGAGTGCCAACAACAGACGGACACACGGACGGACATGTCTCAAACGATTCCTCTTTTCATGCTGATTAAGAATATATATGGTTTGTGGGGTCTCTGACGCTTCCTTCGATGTGTTGTAAACGGATGATCAAAATGAATATACCCTCTTCCCTAAGGTGGAGGGTATAAAGAGGCAGAACTACAAAAATAATATATTCATCATAAAGACAAACACACGCATTTATTGTTCATCAAAAAAAAAGGAACAAGTTAGAGAAGTTCGGTTAAGACCGAAGCTTAAATACCCTCCACCTTTTATAATCCTCTAAAAATAAGTTCCTATTGCCATATTTATGTATATGACTATTTCCATATTTATGTATATGACTATTTCATGTACTCACGCAAATAGTGTTTTTTTTAATTATAGGCGTTTGCGTTATTCAATCACGTCCATTTTTGGCACAGTGTTGGATAACGGTACCACTTATATATACACCAAATTTCAACTTGATAGGCATAGTATAGTGCGATATATAATTTTTTAAAAATACAATTTTTTCGAGGTATGATGAGATTTTCGTTTATTGTGGGCGTGTCTCTTTACCGATTTTGCCCAATTTCAATACGGAACAGCGAAATTGAACTAAAAATACGTATGCAAAGTTTCAATTTGATATCTCAAAAATTACCACCGTGAGAGTGCCAACAGACGGACACACGGACACACGGACGGAAACCTGTCCGTCCGTGTGTCTCAAACAATTTCTATTTTCATGCTGATTAAGAATATATATGGTTTGTGGGGTCTCCGACGATTCCTTCGATGTGTTGTAAACGGATGATCAAAATGAATATACCCTCTTCCCTAAGGTGGAGAGTATAAAAAAAGTAAGCAAGTAAAACTAAATTTGGCTTGGGCCAAATCTGAAATACCAAATCTACCATAGTGGAAGTATTAGGTATGTGATTACGCCCCTTTAATAGTGCACTTATTCAGTATCAGCTTGAAAGTCTAGTTTTATCGTGGTAAATATGTTTTCTTGTATATTGTGGGCGTGTCTGTTATTTGACCATACCCATTTTTAGCATATCGATGGATGGGATAACGATAAAAATTTGCACCAAACTTTAAGTTCATAGGTCAATTTTTGTGGCAGATGTAAAGGTTTTTATCAATGGCCCAAAAATAGGCGTAGTTGCTATTTTTGGCACATCTATGGACGGAATATATATAGATATACATATAAAATTTTAAGTTCATAACGTTCATGGCGGGCTATTGTCCGATTTTGTTATTTTAAATAGCGATCTGCATGCAAAAATTAGAGGTGCCTGCGCAAAATTTCAGCTCAATATCTCAAAGTTTACGACCGTAAGAATGCCAACAGACGAACACCCGGACGTAACACATATATAAATCGACTCAATTTTTGATGCTGATCAAAAAAATATATATTCTTTAAAAGGGTCTCTGACGCTACCTTCTAGATGTTGCAAATTGAATAACAAAAAATAGTGAGGAGGATTAGAAAAAAAGACAAATTATTGTACTTACTATTTCATATAATGCATAATAATGCTGATGCAGCTGCTTATATTTAAATGTGCGTAATAAGTTAGAGGTTTTACAAGAAGGCAACGAGTAAATGAGTAAATAATATTTACGAACAACTTTAATGTGAAAGTAACTTCTATAAATTTACAGTAAATTATTAAACAAAATAACACACGCGCACACCCGCCCGTTTTTCTTTATAAGACAATAACTAACAATAGCGAAAAATAAGTATTTCCCGTTTAATAAAGAGAATTTCTATATTTTTACAAAAAAAAACTAAACTGTTCGCAATTGATCAGTTAACAAAAATTTTTAAAGTATTTATTTTTTTATTTCTTACACTAAACATTAAAATATTTACACTTGTAAAGAGATTTTCTTGTTGTTTGGTTAAATTATAAATTATAAATAGATTCCGCTATTTTTGTTTATAATCTCTTTAATAATGTATTACGAAAAGAAAAAACAAAAAATTCCGTTAACTTAAACAAATAAATGTTTCTTGTAGACTGTTGAAAAGCGCACTAAACTTTATGATTCGCTTTTTTACAATGTACATTGTATGCCGAATATATATATAATACAACAACAACTACTACAAAGCTTAATTTTGCCAACTTGTGTGTGCTCTTGAAAATAAAGTGATATTTAAATGATCATTAAACAAGCTAGAAAAGTTCGGTTAAGACCGAAGCTTAAATACCCTCCACCTTAAATAGTCCTCTAAAAAATAAGTTCCTATTGCCATATTTATGTATATAACTATTTCCATATTTATGTATATGACTATTTCATGTACTCACGCAAATAGTGTTTTTTTTAATTATAGGCGTTTGCGTTATTCAATCACGTCCATTTTTGGCACAGTGTTGGATAACGGTACCACTTATATATACACCAAATTTCAACTTGATAGGCATAGTATTGTGCGATATATAATTTTTTAAAGATACAATATTTTCGAGGTATGATGATATTTTCGTTTATTGTGGGCGTGTCTCTTTACCGATTTTGCCCAATTTCAATACGGAACAGCAAAATTGAACTAAGAATACGTATGCAAAGTTTCAATTTGATATCTCAAAAATTACGACCGTGAGAGTGCCAACAACAGACGGACACACGGACATACATGTCTCAAACGATTTCTCTTTTCATGCTGATTAAGAATATATATGGTTTGTGGGGTCTCCGACGCTTCCTTCGATGTGTTGTAAACGGATGATCAAAATGAATATACCCTCTTCCCTAAGGTGGAGGGTATAAAAAGAAATAGTTCTCTCTCCTTAAGGCTAAAATAAAAATACATCACTCTCTCGCCCTATCTCCTTTTATTGTTTTTTATACCTTTCACACATGATACTAAGGTACACATTTCTTTTACAACACCCGGCAGAGAGTATATATTCTTGATCAGGCGACAAATATATAATATATTCTTAATCAGCATTAAAAGCTGAGTCGATCTACCCCATTTTAAGGTTAAATTGAGAACTTCCAAATTATAATTGAGAACTTCCAAATTGAAATTGGGAAACTGAAGTTTTAAATTGAGAAAACCAAACTCAAATTGAGAAAAATAAATTGAAATTGAGAAAACCAAGTTCAATTTGAGAAAACCAAGTTCAAATTGGGAACTTCCAAATTCAAATTGAGAAAACCAAATTGAAATTGAGAAAACAAAATTCAAATTGAAAACTTCCAAATTCAAATTGAGAAAGCCAAATTGAAATTGAGAAATTTAAGTTTTATCCAAATTGAAATTGGGAAAGTGAAGTTTGAAATTGAGAAAACCAAATTGAAATTGAGAAAATCAAAATTGAAATTGAGAAAACGAAACCAAATTGTAATTGAAAAAAATAAAATTGAAATTGGGAATTAAAAAATTAAAATTTTAAAATTTATCTCAATTGAAATTGGGAAAATCAAAATTGTAATTGAAACAATAAAATTTGAAATTAGTAAAATCCAAATTGAAATTGAGAAAATAAAAATTGAAATTGGTAATTTAACATTTGAAATTGGTAAAATACAAATTGAAATTGAGAGAATGCATTTTAGATTTAAAAAATTTTAAAATTAAAATTGTAAGTTAAGAAAATTAATATTGAAAATTTAGTTTTTAGTAAATAAGATAAACCAATTTTTATGCTTCAAACTTATATATTTCATTCCATATATTTTATTCGTATGTAGTAACAAGATAGAAAAGTTCGGTTAAGACCGAAGCTTAAATCTTTTATAATCCTCTAAAAACTAAGTTCCTATTACCATATTTATGTATGTGACTATTTCATGTACTTACGCAAATAGTGTTTTTTTTTTTAATTATAGGCGTTTGCGTTATTCAATCACGCCCATTTTTGGCACAGTGTTGGATAACGGTACCACTTATATACACACCAAATTTCAACTTGATAGGCATAGTATTGTGCGATATATAATTTTTTAAAGATACAATTTTTTCGAGGTATGATGAGATTTTCGTTTATTGTGGTGGTGTCTCTTTACTGATTTTGCCCAATTTCAATACGGAACAGCGAAATTGAACTAAAAATACGTATGCAAAGTTTCAATTTGATATCTCAAAAATTACCACCGTGAGAGTGCCAACAGACGGACACACGGACGGAAACCTGTCCGTCCGTGTGTCTCAAACAATTTCTATTTTCATGCTGATTAAGAATATATATGGTTTGTGGGGTCTCCGACGCTTCCTTCGATGTGTTGTAAACGGATGATCAAAATGAATATACCCTCTTCCCTAAGGTGGAGGGTATAAAAAAATAAATGGATATAAAAGTAAAAATTCTCCAACTTAAAAAATATATATACATACATAGATAAAAACTTTATAAATGATTCTCTTAAGTTATATTAACAACACTTAATTTAAGTGAAAAATTGGAAAATTGATAAAAATTCTCAATTTGAGTTTGGTTTTCTCAATTTAAAACTTCAGTTTCCCAATTTCAATTTGCAAGTTCTCAATTATAATTTGGAACTTCTCAATTTAACCTTAAAATGGTGTAGAGATGTCCGTCCGTCCATTATAATTTTTTTATAAAAAGACTCTTTGGTCATTTTCTCTTTACCTTATGTCCGCCATAGTAATTTCATCAATCATATCGTTTTGAATTTTTAAAACAGCTTCCACTTCCGCCAAAATATTCGTATCGGATGTCATCGTTGTTGGAGAAGATTTTTTAAGCTGTTTTTTATTTGCTTTCACATAATCACGCAAGTTTAACTCAGGATTGGGCGATGGTTTACCGTAAATTTTTGCCAACGTTTTAATATAATTTAGAGGTGGCGCTTTTTGATTATTCTTACATTCATTCATGTCATTCATCCTTTTTTTATGCTTTTTTCTATATATATATATATAAATGTATAAAACTCACAAAATTTCAAATAAATGTATAAAAAACGATTCGCAAGCTTTAATTCACTTCCAAAAAAATATGTTTTTGGTTTCGTAATGTAATTTCTTTTGTCTTTTTATTTTTCAAATATTTTGATTATAACCAATTGAAAAATTAAGCAAAGCCTCTAAAAAAAAAAAATAAAGGAAATTACACTAATATGATTTTACCTAAAAATATATGACATAAATTTTATAGAGGTTAGATTCAATAAGTAAGTTTTTTTTAGAGATGGCAATACTATAAAAAAAAATTTCATTTCTCTCTTATGTTAACTGAATGTTAAAAGGTGCTTTATAACGGATAATGACGAGAGTCACGCTAGCGTCAAATAGCTCACGTCGCTGTGCGTTGCGTCTCTTTGTTTGTTTCAAAAAAAAGAATTATGAATTTCAATGTTTTTTTTAGAGATGGCAATACTATAAAAAAAATTTCATTTCTCTCTTATGTTAAATGAATGTTAAAAGGTGCTTTATAACGGATAATGACGAAAGAGTCACGCTAGCGTCAAATAGCTCATGTCGCTGTGAGTTGCGTCTCTTTGTTTGTTTAAAAAAAAAAAGGGGAATCATGAATTTCTATAAAGGTAGTAAAAAGTAGAATTGTTGTTCTGACAGACACGACGCACAGCAACGTGAGCTATCTGCCTATAACATATTAGCCCCTACTTTACTGTATAATTGTATACACTTTTATTTATATCATTTTTTTTTTCCTATATATAGGAATATATGTACTATAAAATGATTAGTCATGCACTTAAATATGTCTACTGAAATGGTATATATATTTAAATGATCCTCATAAAGGCATGAGTCAACTAAACGGTATTATTTATAAGTCATTAGAAATAAAAATTAATATAATTCATAAGAAATACAAATCTTAACTATAAGAAATTGTATTTTTCTTAAATATAAATTAATTAAATCTTAATAAAAAATAATCATTCTAAAGTTTCTGAGGCGAGGAAAATGCTTTATTCGCTTCAATAAGAATAATAATACGTATACAAAACTATCAACTGATTAGAAAAATTTGTAATTATTTAGAATATTTTAGAAACATTTAAACATAAATAAATTATGTAATCAAAGGACAGAGGGAGGTGGGCAAGAATTATACAATAAATGAATTATAAAAATTTAATGAAGAGTTCAAGGTAAATTTTAATAAGACAACAACATTAATAACCTATTAGGACTGGTTTACAAACAACCATACCATAGGCTACTCAAGCAAGCATCAGAGTTAGACAGTAGCACAATTTTCTTAAAAATCATTACAAACAAATCACCTGGAAGAGGAAGAAATAATGTTTATAAAATTAACAAAAATAGCACTTATCTTATGGCATGTGGGTGTTTAATTAGAGAGAGAGAAAGAGAGAGCCCGTAAAAGCACTTACGTTGCATTGTCCTTGGGTACAATTTGTTCGCTGGAATTAACAATTTCCACTTCCATATCTGATACCGTTGATGCCACTGATGTATCCACTGAATCCTCTTCGTTATCACTGCTCAGCACAATGACTTCTTCCATGAAATTTTGCGTAAAATTTCTTTTTTTATTAAATTTTCGTTTATATTAAAAGCACCGAAAATTTTCAACACAAGTATATCAAAAAAAAAAGAAAAAAAATTTAGCAAAATAATTCTCTTTTTTATCGCAAGACTATACACACCTAAAATTTGTATATCAAACATATAAAAATAAGAATAAAAATCTTTTTCTAAACGATAAAGCGAAATTTTTCGATTTTTTTTCGCACAATTCACTCTTCTGTGTCTTTGTCACCCAATAGGATTACAAACAGTTTGTTATGTTACCTTCTATAATTTTTTGATTTATTTATTTTTTTTTCTTATTGAGAATTATTTATTAATTGAAAAAGGAATAATTATACCAAACAAAATTTCGCTTAAGCAAAAAAATACACGCGTTCTACTTCGTTCAGCGAAAATTTTTTGTGTAGATAATTAAACGAAAGATTTATAAACATGAACTCACATCTTTAACTGTATATGACAGAGATGAGAAATGAATGATTAGTAAAGCAGTTACGTTTTATATATTCTTTTTGTTTTATTCACGATTAAATTTACTGTTCTTATTATTACCTAAATTTTGTTTTTAAATAGTTTCTATATAAATAGATTAGTTTAAAATATTTTTTTATACTTTTATTGATAATATGATATAAAAATCGTAAGAATGGTAATTATAGGCTTTTTTAAGATATATAAAATAATATTTAAAAAATTCTACTATAACATACCCTACAAAAAATTCCAATTTGGAAGGTTGGCTGTAAAATTCATGTATTAAATAGAATTAACACACCCTGTTTTACATATGCATTCATTAATAGAATTTAATAATAAAAATTACGTAAGTAGTAATATATTCAACCAAACAGATTTATTTAACCAAAGCTATTTAATTTAATTATAAAAAGAGACATTATATATATAAAAAAATTAGAAATAATGAAAATCTTATTAATCACTTGATTAATTGATTCTTTTAAACTACTAAGTTTAAACACTACCTTTACTAATGTATATATGTAGGAATTTCTTTTTTAAAAGATACGTTGCAAAATTTCTGTACAAGAGTCGAAAATTGGAGTTCAATAAAAGTGGATGTGTATTCGTAACATTTTTTAGAGAAAACTTTTTTTTTATATAAAAGTAATAAGAAAATAATACTAAATCTCCTTTACGTGCAATAAAAAATGACAAAAACTTTTTAAAGAAAACCTCCCTATACTACATATAAGGAAAATTTTTATAGAAAATAACTAAAACGTTACACGTTTTTTGTGTAAATTGCAAAAGGAAAAAATTATTCAATATAGAATTAAAAAAGCCTATAGAAAATACAAAAAAAAAATTGTCCCAAATTATCTAATGTGACAATTAATTAAAATTGCGTAGTCTTAAAAAAAAAAAAAATTAACAAACATATATACTCTTATGTATGTAAGAAAATTGAAAAGAGGTTATATATATATACACTGTGTGATGTATATACATAAGTAATGTTTATAAAAAAAAATACAAGAAAAAAGTGACATAAAAATTTCAAGTGAAAAATTAAATAGAAAAAGAGAATTTGAAAAAAGTTTATGGCATTTCACGGAGAAGGTATGTAAGAAATATAAGCGAGCGTGTAGGTTACTCAACATGTTATGAAGTCATGTTTTGTTACTGCTGTTGTTATTTGTTTCTCTTTTATTTAATGCATTGTATGGGGTATTGGGAAAGAAGCTTATTTCTAGTTATACCCTCCACCTTGGGGAAGAGGGTATATTCATTTTCATCATTCGTTTACAACACATCGAAGGAAGCCTCGGAGACCCCACAAACCATATATATTCTTAATCAGCATGAAAAGGGAAATCGTTTGAGACATGTCCGTCCGTGTGTCCGTGTGTCTGTCTGTTGTTGGCACTCTCACGGTCGTAATTTTTGAGATATCAAATTGAAACTTTGCATACGTATTCTTAGTTCAATTTCGCTGTTCCGTATTGAAATTGGGTAAAATCGGTAAAGAGACACGCCCACAATAAACGAAAATCTCATCATACCTCGAAAAAATTGTATCTTTAAAAAATTATATATCGCACAATAGTATGCCTATCAAGTTGAAATTTGGTATAAATATAAGTGGTACCGTTATTCAACACTGTGCCAAAAGTGGGTGTGATTGGATAAGGAAAACGCCTATAATTAAAAAAAAAACACTATTTGCGTAAATACATAAAATAGTCATATATATATATATATATGGCAATAGGAACTTATTTTTTAGAGGATTATAAAAGGTGGAGGGTATTTAAGCTTCGGTCTTAACCGAACTTCTCTATCTTGTTTTATTCTTCCTTATATATTATATTTATTGTGGGAGCACTGTGAGAGTTATTTATTTACCCAAATGTATGTAATAATACAAGTGTTGAGAAGGCCCAATGAGCAGCCGGAGAAGCGAAGTATTGCTTCTACCACTTTAAGATAAGAATATGCTTTACGGTACGGTATATTCAATGAATAAACAGCAAATGGAGGAGGTTTTTATTAATTATTTAAAAATATTGTTATTTTTTGTGTTACATACAATTAATATTTTTATACCCTCCACCTTAGGGAAGAGGGTATATTCACTTTGATCATCCGTTTACAACACATCGAAGGAAGCGTCGGAGACCCCACAAACCATATATATTCTTAATCAGCATGAAAAGAGAAATCGTTTGAGACATGTCCGTCCGTGTGTCCGTGTGTCCGTCTGTTGTTGGCACTCTCACGGTGGTAATTTTTGAGATATCAAATTGAAACTTTGCATACGTATTCTTAGTTCAATTTCGCTGTTCCGTATTGAAATTGGACGAAATCGGTAAAGAGACACGCCCACAATAAACGAAAATCTCATCATACCTCGAAAAAATTGTATCTTTAAAAAATTATATATCGCACAATACTATGCCTATCAAGTTGAAATTTGGTATATATATAAAGAGTACCGTTATCCAACACTGTGCCAAAAATGGGCGTGATTGAATAATGCAAACGCCTATAATTAAAAAAAAACACTATTTGCGTAAGTACATGAAATACATAAATATGGCAATAGGAGCTTATTTTTTAGAGAATAACAAAAGGTGGAGGGTATTTAAGCTTCGGTCTTAACCGAACTTTTCTATCTTGTTTTAATTTCTTTTTAATCTTAGTCCGGTTATTTTTTCTGTGGATACAATATTGCATCAAGTGTGTAGTAGTTTATCATAATTTTTTGATTAATTAACGTTTCAAAAATGATTTTGAAAAAATTAATGAGTGTTTTTGCAGATGTGTATGGCTTTAGTAGTTTATGCTCGCATGATATTCTTTTACGTTGTAAATGTGTGTGTTTGTAAGACCTAGAGAGAGTTCATAAACATTTTATGGAAATTTAATACCATTTCAAATTTGTAATTATGAAGAGTACACGCTTTGAAGGGCAACGGAAAATTTATGTAAATAGTCTCTCTATTATATAAAATAATAAACTTTTTTTAATATCCACCAGTAGCGGTAGCAGTACCCGCGTCAGCATTTGTTATACCCTCCACCTTAGGGAAAAGGGTATATTCATTTTGATCATCCGTTTAATAATAAAACAATAAACAAAAAACATACATACCTCGAAAAAATTGTATCTTTAAAATATTATATATCGCATAACTATGCCTATCAAGTTGAAATTGGTATGTATAAGTTAACACCACCTAAGTTGATACTCCAGAACAATGCTGGAACTGTCCGTTCACACAGTTATAATTGCTAATGCAGCAAAACTCACCCAATTGTTTACTTATTTTTTTATTGCTCTCCGCTCAATCAGTCATAATTACTCACTTAATTATTCATTTATTTTTATTTCCCTTTATCCACTTAGCCATAGTTGCAAACGCAGCAAAACGCATTTCTTTAAAAGCATTGCTGATCGTTCACGCAATCACAATTGCTAGCAACCATTTCTTTAAAGTGTTAGGAAAAGCAAACTCAGCAAACCATAAATCAATCACAGAATATAGCTTGGCGAGTATTTCCGCCAATCATATTACACTTACGCATGCTTATAGGAATAATATAAATAGCTGTAAGTTAACTTTAAGATTCAGTCCACTTTTGTACTCAATAAAATAAAGGCGCTTTTCAGCGTAAAATTATTTTTTTAAAAACAAAATTAATATAAATTTGTTTAATTGGCGCCCAACGTGGGGCGCGTGCATATAATAAAATAAAAAATTCCTTTTGGAATAATAAATAGTTTGTTATAAATAAAAATACTTTTGTTGAAACGCACACGTTTGTGCTAAAAAGTACGGGGTCGAACCACAAAACAAAAAAAAGGACAACACATTTTTGTCACGTTCAGACTCGCGATTTAAACACGTGTCCGACCAGATCCTCGGTTTTGGCCTCCGGCGCGAGTTTTGCGTTAAAAAAAAAAAAAAAACAATAATAATAATAACTAAATAATTAATAATAATAAAGAGATAAACAAGATAAGAAAAAGAAGATCTGTCGAAAATCACCATTCCTGTGTAAAAAAAAAGAAAAGGGGTTTATCCAAAAGCAAGGAGTAAGAAATCTCCAATAAAAGTGATCTATTAAAAGTAAAAGTAGCACACAAAGAAATATATAGAAAAAAATAAAAAAAAAACATACAGATGACCTCACCACCCGGCCTAAGGGTAAGGAAGAAGCAACAATAATAACAACAAACAACTACATCAACATCAGCAGCATCAGCAACAGCAGTATCAGCAACAGCAGCATCAGCAACAGCAGCATCAACGACATCATGCTTTTTCTATTGCTGTAAGTAATGCCGATTTAGAATTAAGTAAATTTTTTTTGTGTGTTTTGTAAAAACAAAAAAGTGAAATAATTACGAGAATTGTAAAATTGTAAAACTAAAGTAAAAATTCAAGTTATTTTTCGAATTTATTAGACTTAGCAAGAGAAACACAACTACAAATATACTAATCATTTCCTACTTCTTACCCAACTCCTATCCTAGTTACAAAAACAAACAAACAAAATGTCCAATCCTAGCAACTTGATCAGACCTCCTGTGTTGGCCAACCCTCCACAGGAAAATCAAAACTCAAGTCCTCCAAATTCTTTAGGCTCCAATACTAGAACAGACTTGACGAATTATGTTAGTGGATGTAGCACTGAGGGAAATAGTGGATGTAGCACTGAGGGAACAGTTAAATCTACTCAATTTATTGGGTGATCAGGAAAATCAGAGTTTGTGTGATCAGGAGATTTTAACGGGAGAAGTAAACGACTTAGAAAGAATACCGGACATAGTCAAGAGTATCAGGAAATTTTCGGGAACCAATAACGAATTTTCCTCATGGAGGAAACGCGTAGAGAGAGTTCTAAAGATGTATGAAACAATTGTTGGATCGTCAAAGTATTTTGGAATCCTCAGCATGATTAGAAACAAGATAGTGGGATATGCAGACGCAATCTTGGAATCGTATAATACTCCGCTAAAGTGGAAAGCCATAGTGGAGGTTTTGACGAACCATTTCGCTGACAAAAGAGACATAGGTACCCTGGAGTATCAAATGATGAGTTTGATGCAGGGAAGGTTAACAGTAAATGACTTTTATAAAAAGATATATTCGCATCTTTCGCTTATACTGAATAGACTATCCAGTATGAATTTACCACAAGAAGCTCTAATGGCATTAACAAAAACATATAGGGATAAGGCTTTAGACACGTTTGTCCGAGGTTTACGAGGAGACCTCCCTAGACTGCTGGGAATGAAAGAACCAGTAGATCTTCCCCAGGCACTGCAATTGTGCAATAAATTAGAAAATCAAGTTTATAGAACAAATTACGCTCGCGAATACGGTGTAGGTAAAATGAATCATACCTTGACACAAAAAGAACCAAACACATATCCCAGGGCATCACTTGCTCCTCAAAGGCACCCTCAACCACAATTTCGTGATCAAATGTTTCCACTAATGTATAGAAATGAGCAATACTACAAGGCACCCTTACAACAGGTTAAACCAAACTTTTCCTATCATAGCACTAAACCAAATATACCACCACCAAGACCCTTTCAACCCAAACCACAACCAAAGCCAGAGCCAATAGAGGTTGACCAGTCCATACGGACACAAAGAATAAATTACATGAATAGACCAGCAAATAGTGATAGATTTAACGGACGTAGACCACCGCCAGCTTCTTTGGTGGTTCAACCTGATAAGAGACATGAAGTGTGTGTTTATCGTCCAATACCCATCGTTGAGACATAGAATGGACGTTTTAAAGGGAATTAAGCGTCCCTGCAGTACCCCGCGGTACCAAACTTAGTCTTTGGTAGGACTGTCGATCATTTGATCTCCCAACTTCGGACAGCCTATTGCCCATGGGTTGGTACCCCATTTATGTTATGTTTGCTTAAAGGTAGTTATGATCCCTGGAAATTATCCAGGGGATCTTTATATAATTTGCTTTTTGCAATATTACTGTTGCCCCGTGATCCTTGGACGAAGCACCTATGCCGGTACTCCGTTTCAGGGCGGGGCCCAACCTGATAAGAGGCAGAGAAATTTTCACATAGAACCAATTAATTGCAGCGAGAAAGATTATCAGAAACAAATAGAGAGGTATGACACAACGCAGGAACAGCCACTAGCCGATTACATGGGCGACTGGGAAACAGACAAAGAACGAACGGACGAGTTCGTGGACGTCCATTTTTTAGAGTAAGGAACTCCTCATTGCCATATTTGGAATCCAAGTTAAGTAGTGGGGATATAATTAGAATACTAGTAGATACAGGCTCAAATAAAAATTATATTCAACCACATTTAGTAAAAAAATCAATCCCTAATGAAATACTATTCTGCGCTAATTCTATTGGTGGCGAAGTAAAAATTACCCACCATACATTGCTTAATCTTTTTGGTTTAAAGGATGTCGAATTGAAGGTTTTTTATTCTACCAACACTAAAATCATTCGACGCCATATTAGGTAACGACAGTTTAAGGGAACTATCCGCTGTCATATATCTTGGAGAAGGTTGTATGACGGTAAAAGATAAAATGAAGGTTAGAATTAAACAATTACGGTCCGAAGACGTTAATACAATCAAAACACAATATAACCACATGACTTCAACTCAAAGACAGTTTATGTCCACTCTGACGAACTCATTTGGCAACTTGTTTGCCGAACCTGATGAAAGATTGTCCTACACCACAAATGTAATAGCCACATACGCATAAATACAGACGCTCCGATACACTCTAGAGCTTATCCATATCCGATGTCCTTGAAGAGTGAGGTAGAAAAACAAATTGATATTCTGTTGAGGGATGGTGTGATACGACCCTCAAGATCACCTTACAATTCACCTGTTTGGATTGTACCAAAGAAAATAGACCATTCTGGAGAAAGGAAATACAGACTTGTCATCGACTACAGAAAACTGAACTCCGTAACCCTACCCGACCGTTACCCTATACCCGATATAGATGAGGTTTTGTCTCAATTAGGTAGGAATAAGTTCTTTTCCGTTCTTGACCTGAAGAGTGGTTTCCACCAGATCCCGCTTAAGGAATCTGACATAGAAAAGACAGCATTTTCGGTGAACAACGGAAAGTATGAATTTACACGTTTACCGTTTGGTCTCAAGAACGCACCCTCCATATTTCAAAGAGCATTAGATGACATTCTGAGAGAACATATTGGCACGAGTTGTTTCGTATATATCGACGACATAATCATATTCAGTAAAAGCGAAGCAACCCACTATGACGATCTGAAGAGAATATTTGACACACTAGAAAGAGCAAATATGAAATTACAAATAGACAAATGTGATTTCTTTAAGTCAGAGGTCGAATACCTTGGATTTGTCATATCCGAGGGCGGAATAAAAACCCATCCTAAAAAAGTAGAAGCAATAAAGAATTTTCCAATGCCAAGGACTTTGAAAGATTTACTATCGTTTTTGGGTCTCACATGTTATTATAGGAGATTCATTAGGGACTACTCCAAATTAGCCAAACCTTTGACAATTCTTCTAAGAGGAGAAAAGGGTAGAATTTCAAAGAATACCTCTTCCAAGATGACAATATCACTTGACGAACAAAGCAAAATAAATCTTTTAATAAATTAAAAAATACATTAGCGACAGAGGACGTTATGCTGGTTTATTCAGATTACAACAAAGAATTTCACCTCACAACAGATGCATCAAATCAAGCAGACAAATAACTTTCATTTCTAGAACCTTGAGGAAAAATGAAGAACACTTCGCTACTAATGAAAAAGAAATGTTAGCGATAATTTGGGCTTTGAACAAGCTAAGAAGTTACCTTTACGGCACCTCAAGAGTGAAAATATTTACTGACCACCAACCACTCACTTACGCACTTAGTAACAAAAACAATAACATGAAATTAAAAAGATGGAAAGCCATCTTGGAGGAATATAACTACGAATTGGTGTACAAACCATATAAATCTAATATTGTGGCTGACGCATTGTCTAGGGCACCATGCGATGGCCAAATAAACGCTCTCACCACGACCGCACACAGTGACGAGAGTACTTTGCCTGCGTTAATCCAAATAGCTGATGAACCGGTTAACGTGTTCAAAAATCAGATTTTTCTCAAAGTGGGTGGGAGACATTATTTCATACCAGTTCGAAGTAATTTTTCCGACATATCATAGACACACAATAGTGGAACCTTCATATAGTCAAGAGAAATTAATCGATTTGTTGAAAAGATATTTGAATCCGTCCGTAACTAATGGCTTAAATACCGAAGAAAATGTTTTAGGAATTATACAAGAATTTTATGGAACGCATTTTGCTAACTATAGAGTGTGTTTTGCCAGAACATTGGTTAGAGACATTACCGACGAAACAGAACAAGAAAATGTAATCATAACAGAACATAAGAGAGCTCATAGAAACAGTAGGGAAAACAAGAAACAGCTTTTGGAAAAAGTTTGCTTTCCGAAGATGCAGGAAAAAATTGATAGAATAGTAAAGCAGTGTAAAATCTGTAAGGAGCAGAAGTATGAGAGGCATCCTGTGAAGCTTGTCATCCAGGAAACGCCAATTCCACAATATCCGGGACACATTGTCCACCTTGACCTGTATTATACTGACAATCATATTTTACTGACCGCAATAGACAAATTTTCAAAGTACGTTCAAGTGAAGATTTTAAAAAGTAGAGCTACTCAGGATATAAAAGGGCGACTTTCAGACATTCTAATGGCTTTCGGTGTGCCCGGAAAGATTATAATCGATAATGAAAAGTCTCTGAGTTCGACACCAATATTGCATTTGCTGGAAGATCAATTGGGCATTGAAATATTTAAAGCCCCACCTTACACCAGCACCGTAAACGGACAGATAGAAAGATTCCACTCCACTTTATCGGAGATTATGCATTGCGTCAAGGCAGAAAAAATACATACGTCATTTGAACTTATAAGGAAATAATAACATCCACAATCCTATCCGATTCCTGCTTCCTTCATCCATGTACTAACTAACAAACTATACGAAACACAAAATATATTAAAAGACAGAAATCATAAGAGGAAAAAATAATAATAATAAAATAAAGTAAAATAGAAAAAAAGAGAGTAATAAGAATTATAAAAAATTTTTTTATAAATAAATAAATAGAGAAAATATGATACACTAAAATAATTTTAAAATATTAGAAAAATCCTTTCAAAAAAGGAAGAGAAAAAGGAAGAAAATGATTATATTTCAGAATAATGAAAAAAATTAACAATTTCTAATTAAAAATGTAAGAATAAAAATATGAAATGATCTTAAATTGCCAACAAATTATCTTTTCAGATAGGCAACATAAGAAAGTAAATAACAATAGGTTGTCAATATATTTTCTTTTCAGATAGACAACTTATATTATAACTAAAATAAATATTACCAATGAAAACGAGATACACTGCCAAAATATATCTTTTTAGATAGGCAGATTGTAATAGCAACAAAAACTATTTTAAAATGCTAGAAAATTTTGTATTTCAGAATAATGGTTGCCAAGTGCGCAGCAGAAATTCAAATCCTAAACTACTCAAACGATAAATTTATTGCCATTAAGGAAGTAGAAGCCAGAATTCAAGAAGGCTCCTTCAAAATAATTCATGAAATAGACTTAAGAAAATTTAAAGACATTATAATGATAACCGAACAAGACATTGTGCAGAATATTCCAGAAACGCATCCCTATATACCCATATTGTTAAATCATTTAAAAGAATCTAGGGACATTATTCATAGACTGTCTAAAAATAAAGAGAAAAGATCATTGGATTTCTTGGGATCCGCTTGGAAGTGGATAGCAGGAACTCCAGATAAATATGATCACGAAATCCTAATAAATAAGATTAATAATGTATTAAAAAATAATAATGACCAATTTATAATAAACAAATTAACAGAGAATAAAATTAACGAGATAAGTAGAATTACTAATAATATGTTAAAAATATTTCTTAATAATCAAACTGTAAAGAATGAACTAGCAATGACACTGAAATTCAAACTGGAAGTTTTAAATAATGAGTTAAAAAATATTGAATACGCAGTACATTGGTCGAAAGCAAACACTGCTAATTCATTTCTGTTAAACCAAGAAGAAATAAAAACAATTGAAAAGTTACTAGATAAAAAAAATCTACCGTACTTAAATGTCGATGAAGTGTCAGAATTTACCGAAATTAAAATCGCTTTCAATAACGATGTAATGATCTATATATTATCAATACCAACTATTAAAAATGAACCCTATACTAAACTTTTGATACTACCAATTAAAAATAAAAACAATGTCTATAAAATCGAATATAAAAAAATATTGAAAGGCAAAAAGAAAACATATGGAATAATAAATGAATGCGGGGAATGTAACAATTTTACGATATGTAAAGAAAATAATGTATTAGATATAAGTAACACAATATGTATCCCATTATTGTTAAGCAGTAAATCACACCTTTTGTAAAAGCACTAATGCACAACACGCGCCTAATGTTGAAGAAATATATTCTGACACTGTATTTTTAATTAATTTTTAATTAATTATAAAGGAAAAGTCTGCGTAGGTGTCTACTGCATCGACCTTGACGGTACATACCTGATAAAATATCAAAACATGTCAATTGATGTGGACGGAAGAATTTTTAAGTCCACACGCGTCACAAATAATCACCCGTTACCTTCAATTTTTCAGCGATTTTCTAACAAGACCAGAACCGAAGAGGTTTTGTCCTTGGAAATGATAAAAGAATTGCACACTGGCAACACCAGGAAAATCGAGTTGATTGAACACCGAAATACGGTGATTACATCCTCTGCAATAACGGTGCTTGTGTCCGTGATAATAATAATGATATGTCTATGGCATTGTTGTACAAATAAATCCAAAAGTCCGACCACTCCCAGCATAACTATACAGAACCCATTAAGTGTCGCAGACGCTCAGAATATTCTAAATTGTTCAAACGAGGACGTTTGAAGTTTAAGGGGGGAGGAGTTAACACCACCTAAGTTGATACTCCAGAACAATGCTGGAACTGTCCGTTCACACAGTTATAATTGCTAATGCAGCAAAACTCACCCAATTGTTTACTTATTTTTTTATTGTTCTCCGCTCACTCAGTCATAATTACCCACTTAATTATTCATTTATTTTTATTTCCCTTTATCCACTTAGCCATAGTTGCAAACGCAGCAAAGCGCATTTCTTTAAAAGCATTGCTGATCGTTCATGCAATCACAATTGCTAGCACCCATTTCTTTAAAGTGTTAGGAAAAGCAAACTCAGAAAACCATAAATCAATCACAGAATATAGCTTGGCGGGTATTGCCGCCAATCATTTTACACTTACGCATGCTTATAGGAATAATATAAATAGCTGTAAGTTAACTTTAAGATTTAGTCCACTTTTGTACTCAATAAAATAAAGGCGCTTTTCAGCGTAAAATAATTTTTTAAAAAACAAAATTAATATAAATTTGTTTAATTTATATAAGTGGTACCGTTATCTAACACTATGCTAAAAATGGGCGCGAATAAATAACGCAAACGCTTATAATTAAAAAAAAAACAATATTTGTTGTTTAAAAATGACCTGAAAAATTATAAAGGTGGAGGGTATTTAAGCTTTGGTCCTAACCGAACTTTTCTATCTTGTTTATTTTTATACCCTTCACCCTTGGTGATGAGGGTATACTAAGTTTGTTCTTCCGTTTGCAACACCCAGAAGGAGGCGTCAGAGACCCTACAAAGTATATATATTCTTGATCAGCGTCAAAAACTGAGTCGATATAGACATGTATGTCCGTGTGTCCGTCTGTTGTTGGCACTCTCACGTAAAATTTGAGATATTAAGCTGAAATTTTGTACAGGCACTTTTAGTTTTTGCAGTCGGATCACTATTTAAATTAATAAATTAATAAATTAAATAAATAAATTAAAATTAATAAATTAAATATTAGCTTCATTGATATGCCAAAAATGGGCGTATTTAAATAAGAGACACGCCCACAATAAATAAATATCTTTATTATAAAATAAATATCTTTATTATTAAAATTGGTTAGATGATCTATCATTTTTATAAAACCGTTTATTTTATGTACTGCACCTTGTGCAATGGGCACGAGATCATTAACTTTTATTCCTATTTTTTTATTCATATTTCGTCCAATGTTTCGTCACGCTTTTGTGACATCTTCAGGGACCTCTTTATTTGCTAAAATAAATATACAATGGTAATATCTATGTAACTACCTAAGATCGTATATATGCTTATAATTATTATAGTCATATACCAATATTATGCATTACATAGGTGCACTGGTCAAGAACTAATAATATTGTTACGGACTACCCTGTAATTGCAAGTGTTACGGACTACCCTGTAATTGCAAGTGACGGCAAGGTACCCTGTTTTTCCTTTTTTCTCTAGAACGAGAGAGTGAATTGTGGCAACATCGCGTTTTGTTTTGTTTCTGGCTTTTTTTTGGTTTTTTATCTTTTTTGGTAGATTTTTAATAATCAGAATAAAATTTAAAACTTGAACAAAATACAATCAAATGTTTTAAGCCGCAACCATCAAAACATTTGTTATAAAAATAAAAACCACTACATTTGGTGTCAGGTGTGGGGTCAATTAATTCCCCAACAGGAAAAAAAAATAAATAAATATGCCAAAAAATAGAAAGAAACAACAGAGCACACTGGAAATTTCCGGAATTATAGAGCAGCGTTTGGCAGAGCGGCTGGAGGCGTTTGAGGAGAGTTTGGTGGCGAAGTTGGCCCGGACTCGCAATCAAACGGGAGGCGCGACATTTGAGTCGCTGTTGCTGGAGAGCCGAGATTTCTCTAGCACGCGTAAGTACGCATGCGGCGATGACGCGGCGGGGCGTGTTATGACGCCTCAATGGCGTCACACTAATGTAAATGTAGCTGCAGCATCCGCTGCCACTACGACTCAGCCGTCTCATTTGAATTTACCAGCCGTAGCATGTGGCAATTTACCTGCAGCACCCGCAGCCACCATGCCGCAATCATCAAATATTCATTTACCAACCTCAGCATGTTTCGCCTGGCCTGCAGCACCCGCAGCCACTATGCCTCAGTCATCCAATTTAAATTTAGCTGCAGCATCCGCAGCCACTATGCCTCAGTCATCCAATTTAAATTTAGCTGCAGCATCCGCTGCCACCACGACTCAGCCGTCTCCAATTAATTTATCAGCTGCGGCATGTGTCGCTTCACCTGCAGCATCCGCAGCCATCATGCCGCAGACTTCCAATGACCATTTACCGGCATGTGTCACTTGGCCTACAGCATACGCAGCCACTATGCCGCAGTTTAATTCATCAGTCGCAGGTACTGCCGCTCCGTATTCGGGGAGCACAACCACACCTAACATACACGCTCAATCGTTTTCCGCTCGGCCCACTGAGCGTGTAATCACGTTTCCACAATCCTCAACCGTTAATCCATCAAATGCATCGCTGTTTACCGCCGCATCTGTGCAACCAACTTTATATCCCACCGTAAATGTGAATCCGCCGACAACTGCCAATGAAGGGCGTATATTTAACCAAAGTTTCATCACCGTATTTGACGGATCCACTCCATGGGTGGAATATGAGCGCCTTCTAGAGGAAACCGCACGATTTTATAGATGGAATGAGGAGGAGAAAAGAATGGCGTTGATTTCAAATTTACGTGGGGGCCCATTAAAATTGTACGGCACCTTACCTTTCAATCCAATCCCGTCGTATGCTGAAAAATGCAGCCTCATGCGCAACCGGTATGCTCTAGATCCCAGGGCCTCCTATCAACAATTTCGTAATCGAGTTCAAGGTCAAAATGAATCTTTGTCAGACTTTGCAGTGGATCTAGAACGCTATGCCATTGGTGCATTTAGTGGAGTGCCGTGTACTATATTTAGTGACATGGTAAAAAATCAGTTTATTGATGGTATAAGGGACACATATCTGCAAAATTTTTTGGTGGCAAGTAAGCCTAAGAATATTCATGAAGCATTGCAAATGACTTTTGAACTCGAAGCTCGTTCCAAAAATCGAGCCAAACATGTCTTTGAAATCGAGCCGGAGCCCTTTAGGACAAGGCGACGAAGTGGAAGAAGGGGCCGGCGCGCTAACACGGAGCAGGGAAACTAGTAACCGTCAGTCTAGGGGAGCAGAGGCCAATGGAAAGACATCCAGCTCCAACCCAACAACAGTCACGACGGCAAACACGTCATCAACAACAGCAATTACAAACACATCATCAACAACAACAAACACATCCACGGCAACCGCATCAAGCACAACAACAACAAACACATCCACATCAACCACACCAAACACAAGAACAACAACAAATCCATCATCAACAACAGCCATTACAAACACATCATCAACAACAACAACAAACACATCCACAGCAACCACACCAAGCACAACAACAACAACAAATCCATCATCAACAACAGCAATTACCAACCCATCATCATCATCAACAACAACAACAAACGCATCCACAGCAACCACACCAAGCACAACAACAACAACAAATCCATCAGCAACAACAGCAATTACAAACACATCATCAACAACAACAACAAACACATCCACAACAACCACACCAAGCACAACAACAACAAAAAATCCATCATCAACAACAGCAATTACAAACACATCGTCAACAACAACAACAACAAATACACCCACAGCAACCACACCAAGCACACCAAGCACAACAACAACAACAACAAACACGTCATCTGCAACAACAAACACATCTACAGCAACCACGTCAGGCGCAACAACAACTACAGCCTCAGAGGGTGAACAATTGGAACCAGGTAACTGATCGCGTTGAATTATCTGATGGTACGCCTTCAGGTGGCGCGTCTGATCCTCTCTATGTAGGTGCGGTCGGTGAACGCAGCCTAAGTTGTTACGTTAAATTTGGAAGGAGGAAAGAAAAATTTGTAGTTGATACCGGCGCTCTTGTCTCATTAATTAATCGTCAGCAGTTGCCGCAGAATGCTGAATTAAGAAAGTGCGCTGTGAGCCTTCAAGGTCCATCGAATGAGGTGTTCAATGCGGATTATGCAACCATACTCCGTTTTGGCATTGGAAAATCTAAATTCACTCATAAGTTTTTAGTAGCGGTTGTCGATCCGCCATCTCCATCTATTCTCGGACTCGATTTCTTGCGAACGCAAAACGCTATCATAGATTTAGGGAAATTGGAGTTAACTTTGCAAGTGAGTTCAGTACCTTTAGTGCTGCCTGGCCTGGAAGAATCTAACTTAGTATTTCTGGTTGGCAACGTGGAACTATCGCCTCACACTGATACGTTAATTCCCGTGAGATGCCAATTTCCAAAACTGGGCGCAGACATTATAATTGAAGAGACACTCGACTCTACATTGCCCAATGGCATTTTCGTTGGACGTGCTGTAGTGAATGCTCAGGGTGAATTAATTCCGATTCGCTTTTTAAATACGACCGACCAAGCGGTTAAAATTTCTGCGAATTCAGTGGTTGGTCAGGCAGCGGAGGTTGAGGCGTATGGGGACATCCCACTTGATGTGGCCACTATGACTACTGGAAAGTCGTCACAGCCGTCACAGCCAAGTTGTTGCTTGGGCTCAGAGCTTCTATTGCATCCCGAAATCACTTCCGACCGAAGTAGATAGTTTGGTGCAAGACATGGCACAACGAGGTGTGATAGAGCCTTCTGAGAGCCCGTGGTCGTCGCCGATTGTGCTTGTGAGGAAAAAAGACGGTTCATCTCGCTTTTGTGTCGATTACCGGCGTCTAAATGACCTAACCAAAAAGGATTCGTATCCGCTGCCTAGAATGGATGAAATTCTTGCCACTCTCTATGGATCGAAATGGTTCTCGACTTTAGACCTTCAGAGCGGTTATTGGCAGGTAGAAATGGACCCGGAGTCGAAGGAGAAAATCGCCTTTAGTTGCGACTCAGGTCTGTGGCAATTCAATGTTATGCCCTTTGACTTGGCCAATGCTCCTGCCACCTTTGAACGCCTTATGGATGGTTTGTTCCGTGATTTAGCTTGGAGGACTACTCTCATATATTTGGACGACATCATTGTTCATTCTTTTACGGTGGAAGAGCATATAAGTCACCTTCAAGAAGTTTTTAGCCGCTTGAAAAGCGCAGGATTGAAGTTGAGTCCAAAGAAATGTGATTTCTTCAAACCTCAGGTGCGTTTTCTGGGCCATCTAGTGGGACGTGCCGGTCTTGAAGTGGATCCAAGGAAAACCGAGGCGGTGGTAGGGTGGAAGAGGCCGACAAATAAAAAAGACGTTATGGCTTTTCTTGGCTTATGCTCTTATTACAGAAAATTCATATGTCAATTTTCAACGTTAGCGCGGCCGTTAACTGTACTTACCGAATCGAGGCGGAAATTCGAGTGGGATGCCACGGACGAAGAATCTTTTATTACGCTCAAGGCGAAACTAACATCTGCGCCGATCCTATCTTTCCCAAACGCAATTGTGGACACCGATGCGTCCCACTGTGGTATTGGTGCGGTGCTAAGCCAAAACCAAAATGGAGTAGAAAAAGTGATCGAGTACTACAGCAAAGCATTGTCGAAAGCAGAGAGAAACTATTGTGTTACTCGAAAAGAGCTGCTGGCCGTGGTTAGGGCAGTGAAACATTTCCATCCCTATTTGTTTGGTAGGCCGTTTCTATTACGTACTGACCACGCATCACTTAAATGGTTGTATAATTTTCGAGAGCCGGAAGGACAGTTGGCACGATGGATTGAACGGTTGCAACAATATGATTTTGAAATTCAACATAGGCCTGGCCTCAAGCATGCTAATGCCGACGCGCTGTCAAGACGACCATGCGATCAATGTGACTACTGCTTAAGTGCCCAACTTAAATTTGGGCGTGACGTTTTAACTGTTGCCAGTGTACCAACCGATTTAAGGGAGGAACAGTTAAAGGATAGTGTGTTGAAAGTGGTGCACAAATGGGCTGCTGAAGGCGTTCGACCTCCTAAAGAGCACACGTTGAAAGAAGAACCTCCTCTGAAAGCCTACTGGCATTTGTACGCTCGTTTGGCAATTAAAGAAGGTGTCTTATGCTACAGGTTCTCGGACACGGGTGGCGAGCGCGATTTACCGGTTATACCGACGCAACTCAAACCGACTATATTGGGGCAGTTACATGATTCAATTTCTGGTGGCCATCTAGGTAGGCGTAAAACTCTAAAAAAGGTGCGTGCCCGTTATTTTTGGATAGGCCGCAATACTGATGTAATGCTATGGTGTAAACGATGTGAGATATGCGCCGCGCGTAAGGGCCCCGCTCGTCGTACGGTTGGCAAATTAAAACCAAGCTTTATAGGTGCTCCGTTTGAACGGGTTGCAAGGGCCATACTGGGTCCTTTACCTAGAACCGACCGGGGCAACCGTTTTATTTTAGTAGCTATGAATTATTTCACTAAGTGGCCCGAGTGTATTGCCATTCCTGATCAGTCGGCTGCCACAGTGGCGCACGCTCTGGTTACTTCCATCGTAAGTCGTTTTGGCGTTCCTTTTATTATTCATTCCGACCAGGGACGCAATTTCGAATCCGCAATATTCAAAAAGGTTTTAGAGCTACTCGGCGCTGAAAAAACACGGACTACGCCTCTGCATCCCCAGTCCGATGGTATGGTGGAAAGGTTCAATAGAACTCTCCTGGACCTATTGGCAAAATTTGTGGGGAGCAACCAAGGTAGTTGGGACGAGTCGCTGCCTTTAGTTCTGTTAGCGTACCGCAGCGCGGTTCATGAAGCTACCGGGTTTTCTCCAGCTATGATGGCATTTGGTCGCGAACTTCGCCTTCCTGTGGACCTATTGGTTGGCTCCGCTCCTGGGCCCACTCCACAGGAGCCAGTTGATTACGTGCTGAAGGTGAAAAACACTTTGGCGGAGGTAAATCAAGTGGCTCGAGACCACTTGACCTTCAGTGCCGAATCGATGAAAACCCGCTACGATCTGCGGTCACATCCGATGCAGTTTCAGGTGGGTCAGCTGGTATGGATCTATTCGCCAAGGCGTAGCAAAGGCCAGTGTCCCAAGCTTCAGTCCGATTGGATAGGGCCTGCCGTGGTCCGTGAATGTATCACAAACGTCATATATAAAGTGAGGGTGAAGTCCCGTGCTGTGGACAGGGTAGTCCACGTGAACCGTCTAGCGCCTTTCCATGAGCTCGGCCAGGGGTCGCGAGTCTAAGGGAGGGGTAATGTTACGGACTACCCTGTAATTGCAAGTGTTACGGACTACCCTGTAATTGCAAGTGACGGCAAGGTACCCTGTTTTTCCTTTTTTCTCTAGAACGAGAGAGTGAATTGTGGCAACATCGCGTTTTGTTTTGTTTCTGGCTTTTTTTTGGTTTTTTATCTTTTTTGGTAGATTTTTAATAATCAGAATAAAATTTAAAACTTGAACAAAATACAATCAAATGTTTTAAGCCGCAACCATCAAAACATTTGTTATAAAAATTAAAACCACTACATTTGGTGTCAGGTGTGGGGTCAATTAATTCCCCAACAGGAAAAAAAAAATAAATAAATATGCCAAAAAATAGAAAGAAACAACAGAGCACACTGGAAATTTCCGGAATTATAAAGCAGCGTTTGGCAGAGCGGCTGGAGGCGTTTGAGGAGAGTTTGGTGGCGAAGTTGGCCCGGACTCGCAATCAAACGGGAGGCGCGACATTTAAGTCGCTGTTGCTGGAGAGCCGAGATTTCTCTAGCACGCGTAAGTACGCATGCGGCGATGACGCGGCGGGGCGTGTTATGACGCCTCAATGGCGTCACACTAATGTAAATGTAGCTGCAGCATCCGCTGCCACTACGACTCAGCCGTCTCATTTGAATTTACCAGCCGTAGCATGTGGCAATTTACCTGCAGCACCCGCAGCCACCATGCCGCAATCATCAAATATTCATTTACCAACCTCAGCATGTTTCGCCTGGCCTGCAGCACCCGCAGCCACTATGCCTCAGTCATCCAATTTAAATTTAGCTGCAGCATCCGCAGCCACTATGCCTCAGTCATCCAATTTAAATTTACCTGCAGCATCCGCTGCCACCACGACTCAGCCGTCTCCAATTAATTTATCGGCTGCGGCATGTGTCGCTTCACCTGCAGCATCCGCAGCCATCATGCCGCAGACATCCAATGACCATTTACCGGCATGTGTCACTTGGCCTACAGCATACGCAGCCACTATGCCGCAGTTTAATTCATCAGTCGCAGGTACTGCCGCTCCGTATTCGGGGAGCACAACCATACCTAACATACACGCTCAATCGTTTTCCGCTCGGCCCACTGAGCGTGTAATCACGTTTCCACAATCCTCAACCGTTAATCCATCAAATGCATCGCTGTTTACCGCCGCATCTGTGCAACCAACTTTATATCCCACCGTAAATGTGAATCCGCCGACAACTGCCAATGAAGGGCGTATATTTAACCAAAGTTTCATCACCGTATTTGACGGATCCACTCCATGGGTGGAATATGAGCGCCTTCTAGAGGAAACCGCACGATTTTATAGATGGAATGAGGAGGAGAAAAGAATGGCGTTGATTTCAAATTTACGTGGGGGCCCATTAAAATTGTACGGCACCTTACCTTTCAATCCAATCCCGTCGTATGCTGAAAAATGCAGCCTCATGCGCAACCGGTATGCTCTAGATCCCAGGGCCTCCTATCAACAATTTCGTAATCGAGTTCAAGGTCAAAATGAATCTTTGTCAGACTTTGCAGTGGATCTAGAACGCTATTCCATTGGTGCATTTAGTGGAGTGCCGTGTACTATATTTAGTGACATGGTAAAAAATCAGTTTATTGATGGTATAAGGGACACATATCTGCAAAATTTTTTGGTGGCAAGTAAGCCTAAGAATATTCATGAAGCATTGCAAATGACTTTTGAACTCGAAGCTCGTTCCAAAAATCGAGCCAAACATGTCTTTGAAATCGAGCCGGAGCCCTTTAGGACAAGGCGACGAAGTGGAAGAAGGGGCCGGCGCGCTAACACGGAGCAGGGAAACTAGTAACCGTCAGTCTAGGGGAGCAGAGGCCGATGGAAAGACATCCAGCTCCAACCCAACAACAGTCACGACGGCAAACACGTCATCAACAACAGCAATTACAAACACATCATCAACAACAACAAACACATCCACGGCAACCGCATCAAGCACAACAACAACAAACACATCCACAGCAACCACACCAAACACAAGAACAACAACAAATCCATCATCAACAACAGCCATTACAAACACATCATCAACAACAACAACAAACACATCCACAGCAACCACACCAAGCACAACAACAACAACAAATCCATCATCAACAACAGCAATTACCAACCCATCATCATCATCAACAACAACAACAAACGCATCCACAGCAACCACACCAAGCACAAAACCAACAACAAATCCATCAGCAACAACAGCAATTACAAACACATCATCAACAACAACAACAAACACATCCACAACAACCACACCAAGCACAACAACAACAAAAAATCCATCATCAACAACAGCAATTACAAACACATCGTCAACAACAACAACAACAACAAATACACCCACAGCAACCACACCAAGCACACCAAGCACAACAACAACAACAACAAACACGTCATCAGCAACAACAAACACATCTACAGCAACCACGTCAGGCGCAACAACAACTACAGCCTCAGAGGGTGAACAATTGGAACCAGGTAACTGATCGCGTTGAATTATCTGATGGTGCGCCTTCCGGTGGCGCGTCTGATCCTCTCTATGTAGGTGCGGTCGGTGAACGCAGCCTAAGTTGTTACGTTAAATTTGGAAGGAGGAAAGAAAAATTTGTAGTTGATACCGGCGCTCTTGTCTCATTAATTAATCGTCAGCAGTTGCCGCAGAATGCTGAATTAAGAAAGTGCGCTGTGAGCCTTCAAGGTCCATCGAATGAGGTGTACAATGCGGATTATGCAACCACACTCCGTTTTGGCATTGGAAAATCTAAATTCACTCATAAGTTTTTAGTAGCGGATCGACAAACTCCATCTATTCTCGGACTCGATTTCTTGCGAACGCAAAACGCTATCATAGATTTAGGGAAATTGGAGTTAACTTTGCAAGTGAGTTCAGTACCTTTAGTGCTGCCTGGCCTGGAAGAATCTAACTTAGTATTTCTGGTTGGCAACGTGGAACTATCGCCTCACACTGATACGTTAATTCCCGTGAGATGCCAATTTCCAAAACTGGGCGCAGACATTATAATTGAAGAGACACTCGACTCTACATTGCCCAATGGCATTTTCGTTGGACGTGCTGTAGTGAATGCTCAGGGTGAATTAATTCCGATTCGCTTTTTAAATACGACCGACCAAGCGGTTAAAATTTCTGCGAATTCAGTGGTTGGTCAGGCAGCGGAGGTTGAGGCGTATGGGGACATCCCACTTGATGTGGCCACTATGACTACTGGAAAGTCGTCACAGCCGTCACAGCCAAGTTGTTGCTTGGGCTCAGAGCTTCTATTGCATCCCGAAATCACTTCCGATCAAAAGGATCGCTTTTTTGCCTTGATGGATGAATTTTGTGATGTGTTCTCTACGAGTGCCCTGGACTTTGGTAGAACATCTTTGGTCAAACATAAGATAGATACAGGCACGGCCCTTAAACAACCTCTCCGCCGCGTGCCTTTTGCCAAAAAAACCGAAGTAGATAGTTTGGTGCAAGACATGACACAACGAGGTGTGATAGAGCCTTCTGAGAGCCCGTGGTCGTCGCCGATTGTGCTTGTGAGGAAAAAAGACGGTTCATCTCGCTTTTGTGTCGATTACCGGCGTCTAAATGACCTAACCAAAAAGGATTCGTATCCGCTGCCTAGAATGGATGAAATTCTTGCCACTCTCTATGGATCGAAATGGTTCTCGACTTTAGACCTTCAGAGCGGTTATTGGCAGGTAGAAATGGACCCGGAGTCGAAGGAGAAAATCGCCTTTAGTTGCGACTCAGGTCTGTGGCAATTCAATGTTATGCCCTTTGACTTGGCCAATGCTCCTGCCACCTTTGAACGCCTTATGGATGGTTTGTTCCGTGATTTAGCTTGGAGGACTACTCTCATATATTTGGACGACATCATTGTTCATTCTTCTACGGTGGAAGAGCATATAAGTCACCTTCAAGAAGTTTTTAGCCGCTTGAAAAGCGCAGGATTGAAGTTGAGTCCAAAGAAATGTGATTTCTTCAAACCTCAGGTGCGTTTTCTGGGCCATCTAGTGGGACGTGCCGGTCTTGAAGTGGATCCAAGGAAAACCGAGGCGGTGGTAGGGTGGAAGAGGCCGACAAATAAAAAAGACGTTATGGCTTTTCTTGGCTTATGCTCTTATTACAGAAAATTCATATGTCAATTTTCAACGTTAGCGCGGCCGTTAACTGTACTTACCGAATCGAGGCGGAAATTCGAGTGGGATGCCACGGACGAAGAATCTTTTATTACGCTCAAGGCGAAACTAACATCTGCGCCGATCCTATCTTTCCCAAACGCAATTGTGGACACCGATGCGTCCCACTGTGGTATTGGTGCGGTGCTAAGCCAAAACCAAAATGGAGTAGAAAAAGTGATCGAGTACTACAGCAAAGCATTGTCGAAAGCAGAGAGAAACTATTGTGTTACTCGAAAAGAGCTGCTGGCCGTGGTTAGGGCAGTGAAACATTTCCATCCCTATTTGTTTGGTAGGCCGTTTCTATTACGTACTGACCACGCATCACTTAAATGGTTGTATAATTTTCGAGAGCCGGAAGGACAGTTGGCACGATGGATTGAACGGTTGCAACAATATGATTTTGAAATTCAACATAGGCCTGGCCTCAAGCATGCTAATGCCGACGCGCTGTCAAGACGACCATGCGATCAATGTGACTACTGCTTAAGTGCCCAACTTAAATTTGGGCGTGACGTTTTAACTGTTGCCAGTGTACCAACCGATTTAAGGGAGGAACAGTTAAAGGATAGTGTGTTGAAAGTGGTGCACAAATGGGCTGCTGAAGGCGTTCGACCTCCTAAAGAGCACACGTTGAAAGAAGAACCTTCTTTGAAAGCCTACTGGCATTTGTACGCTCGTTTGGCAATTAAAGAAGGTGTCTTATGCTACAGGTTCTCGGACACGGGTGGCGAGCGCGATTTACCGGTTATACCGACGCAACTCAAACCGACTGTATTGGGGCAGTTACATGATTCAATTTCTGGTGGCCATCTAGGTAGGCGTAAAACTCTAAAAAAGGTGCGTGCCCGTTATTTTTGGATAGGCCGCAATACTGATGTAATGCTATGGTGTAAACGATGTGAGATATGCGCCGCGCGTAAGGGCCCCGCTCGTCGTACGGTTGGCAAATTAAAACCAAGCTTTATAGGTGCTCCGTTTGAACGGGTTGCAAGCGCCATACTGGGTCCTTTACCTAGAACCGACCGGGGCAACCGTTTTATTTTAGTAGCTATGAAATATTTCACTAAGTGGCCCGAGTGTATTGCCATTCCTGATCAGTCGGCTGCCACAGTGGCGCACGCTCTGGTTACTTCCATCGTAAGTCGTTTTGGCGTTCCTTTTATTATTCATTCCGACCAGGGACGCAATTTCGAATCCGCAATATTCAAAAAGGTTTTAGAGCTACTCGGCGCTGAAAAAACACGGACTACGCCTCTGCATCCCCAGTCCGATGGTATGGTGGAAAGGTTCAATAGAACTCTCCTGGACCTATTGGCAAAATTTGTGGGGAGCAACCAAGGTAGTTGGGACGAGTCGCTGCCTTTAGTTCTGTTAGCGTACCGCAGCGCGGTTCATGAAGCTACCGGGTTTTCTCCAGCTATGATGGCATTTGGTCGCGAACTTCGCCTTCCTGTGGACCTATTGATTGGCTCCGCTCCTGGGCCCACTCCACAGGAGCCAGTTGATTACGTGCTGAAGGTGAAAAACACTTTGGCGGAGGTACATCAAGTGGCTCGAGACCTTCAGTGCCGAATCGATGAAAACCCGCTACGATCTGCGGTCACATCCGATGCAGTTTCAGGTGGGTCAGCTGGTATGGATCTATTCGCCAAGGCGTAGCAAAGGCCAGTGTCCCAAGTTTCAGTCCGATTGGATAGGGCCTGCCGTGGTCCGTGAATGTATCACAAACGTCATATATAAAGTGAGGGTGAAGTCCCGTGCTGTGGACAGGGTAGTCCACGTGAACCGTCTAGCGCCTTTCCATGAGCTCGGCCAGGGGTCGCGAGTCTAAGGGAGGGGTAATGTTACGGACTACCCTGTAATTGAAAGTGTTACGAACTACCCTGTAATTGCAAGTGACGGCAAGGTACCCTGTTTTTCCTTTTTTCTCTAGAACGAGAGAGTGAATTGTGGCAACATCGCGTTTTGTTTTGTTTCTGGCTTTTTTTTGGTTTTTTATCTTTTTTGGTAGATTTTTAATAATCAGAATAAAATTTAAAACTTGAACAAAATACAATCAAATGTTTTAAGCCGCAACTATCAAAACATTTGTTATAAAAATAAAAACCACTACAATATGTTTTTATTCACCTTATTACAATGTTCAATTTTTTTTTTTATATATAAATTATAAAACTACTTTTACTACTCTTGAATACTGACGGTCGGAAAGCACTTCACACCTCTAAATTTCGTCTATTAAACTAAATACGTGATCATAAAAATTTTTAACTACAGGTGTCTTTTTTTTATTGTTTTCTTTACTACGTTGACCAGCTAATAGTTTTCTTATTAAATGGTCTGAGAAACCATTTTTGTTCAAAATGTTCTGTAATTTCGTTGGAGTAGCGCTCGTCTGTAAGTTCATAGGACTTTCGTATTAGGTTTTTTGCATTGTTTATTAGTTGTGTTCTCGGATGATTCGGGTAATTTATTAATTTATTATGCGATCGGAAGATACCGACTTTGTGTACCATTTCGTGTAAAGTTTTTGGTCATCCCTAATTATCATGTCTAGATAATTTAAACATCCATTTACTTCTTTTTCTACTGTAAATTTCAGTTTGTTATGGTATTTATTCAGTGTATTAAGTATTGTATTGTATTCCACGTATTTTCTTAAAATTCTAATCGTAATCCCTTCTTTATTTAAATCATTTAGTGTGTCATCAAGTAGTTCGTCTAGAACGATATCAGCTAAGGTGGGAGAAATTGGGTTGCCCATGGGCATGCCATATGTCTGTTGGTAAAAAGTATTTTCAAAGATAAAATAATTATTATCTCTCAAAATAAACTGTAAAATTTCTAAAAAAGTTCTTTTGGGGATTTTTGTTTTCTTCACTATTAGTTTTTAGTAATCCGTATAGTTTTGGTGCAGTCGCTGCGCCCTCTGTCAATCTCACCTTATCGTCTTTACTTATGTAGCCACCTTTGAACAACTCCGATACAATTTTGTTATTTTCTTTCAATAATTTGTTAGTGGGATCAATTCTTAGTGTTTTGTAGGTGTTTTTGTCCTCAAGTAAAGTTTTGATTTTGTTGTTATAATCTTCCATGTACAATTGGACAGTCTTGTTACCTTTGTCTGCTGGTATTACTGTAGTATAAAGTTATGTTAAGTTTTAGTAATCAATTATATGTTATGTAAAAACACATCACCAAACACACACTTTAAATTGAGCTTGAATAAAAGATACACGTGTAAATACATACATGGCGCAGCCTAAAAAATAATTGGATATTGAAAATGAAAAATAAATAAATTGTTTAAATCTCTTGCAAAAATATATAAAAAAAAACTTGATTTTTTGGCGTTTGAATGGGAGTTGCTGGAAAGGAAAAGCATACGAGCTTTGTAAAGAAGAAATAACGTGGAAGACGGCCAAAAAATATTCGATATATATATTATGCAAAAACGGATTTTATTAAAAAGTGGACGAACTGAAATTTGATCATAAGCAGTTGATTTATTCAACTCGTTAACATTGACAGATAATGAAAGGCAACAATATTCAAAAGTTACAGAAGCATTTGCGGCCTTCTAAAACCCGAAGTCAAATGAAGTATATGAAAGCTTCATTTTTAATAATAGATCACAGAAAGAAGGTGAGTCGTTTGATAATTTTTTGATGGACATCAAGAAAATAGTACGAAAATGTTGCTACACTGATGAAGATAGAATGATTAGAGATCGTGTCGTACTAGGAGTACTTGACAAGTCGTTACAGAAAAAACTCCTGGATATACCCAAACTCACTGCGCAAAGAAAAGTTATGAAAAACTAGTTCCATATAATGGGAGTGAAATAAAAACTTGTGACATGGTAAATTTGAATTGTGTTGTACGTGACAGGAGATTTACGCTGAATTTTTTTTTGATAAATGGCAATAATTATATTCCTATTTTAGGTTTAGATTCATGTATTCATCTAGGTTTACTTAAAAGAATCGATTTAATTTCACAAGACGACTTATTAAATAATTACAAGCACGTGTTTGAAGGATTAGGTTGTTTTAAAAGAAATTTTTCTGTTGAATTTAAACATAATGTAAAACCAACCATAAAACCAGCACATAAAATACCACTAGTAAATAAACGATTGTTTTCAGTTTTTGATTTGAAGGAGGGTTTTGGCAAGTTAAATTGGATGAAAAATCTAATGATTTATGTACATTTAGTTCTCCATTTGGTTGTTATAGATATAAACTATTACCTTTCGGCATAAAAATTACTCCAGAAGCATTTCAAAAACTAAACGAAGAAAATTTTGGAGACATTGTAATAGTATACATAGACGACATTTTGATAGCTACAAAAACAGAAAAACAATATGATGAGGTACTTATTGAAGTTTTACAACGAGCTTTAGAACGTAATATTAAGTTTTTGAATCACGTAATTTCACATGAGGGTATAACATGTGATAAAAATACATTAACTGCAATTAAAAATTTTGGATCATCAAGGTGCAAGAAAGACTTACAAAGACTTAACATTAATTACTTAAGAGATTACATTCCAAATCTCCCTAGTTTATCTAGTCCATTACCAGAATTAATGAAATCTTCGGTTGTATTTAATTGGTTGCCAATTCATGATGATTGTTTTAAACAAATAAAGTTTATGATAATGAATGCTAATATAGGAGTATTTAATGAAAAGGCTTGGGTGCATGCCTATTGCAAAAAAAAGACCAGTTTGTTTTACTTCAAGAAGCTTGACTGAATCTGAGACTAAATATGCACAGATAGAAAAAGAAATGCTTGGTGTAGTATTTGCATGCAAGAAATTTCATTTATACATATATGGTCGTAAGTGATCATAAGCCTCTATTACGAATTATGTCCAAGGACTATAAAAAAATACCTTTACCAAAATTACAAAGAATGAAGTTAAGATTAGAAAACTATAACTTAACCTTTACTTATTTACCGGGTAAATTTCTTTATTTAGCAGATTGGTTGTCAAGAAGTTCAGCAAAAATTTTAATAACAAAGATGAAACATCTGACCTTAATGAATTAATGCATACTGTAAATGTCAGTGGTAACGAAAAACTGTTGTTTCAGAAGGAAACTAAAAACGATGAAATTTTGAGTAAAATTTTTTATTACTGTTTAAATGGATAAACAATACTTACTGGACAATCTAAAATTTTTATGGAAATTTAAAAATAATTTACTTTTAGATGATGGTCTTATATATTTTGAAGATTGTTAGGTGGCAACTCCAATTTAAATAGAATGAATTGGGTTTTTTTTTACTTATATCTATCTGTATTCACATATACACACTTTACCTTTTTGAACTTTCTTTTTACTTACATCATGAAATTACTTTATTTGTTGAAATAATAAAACTAAATTATAAAACGAACGATTTAACAAGTTTATTTCAAAGATAAACTGTATATTGTAAAAAATTACGTATGCATATCTTAAAGGACCTACATATAGCTCTTTTAGGTATAGAAAAAACATACAAAAGGACAAAAGAACTTTTGTATTGGCCAAATATGCTAAAAGATGTTGAATCTTAAATTTCGTCATGTGTGGGGTGTAAAAAATATAGATCTGCTAACGTAAAAGAACCACTACTTAATCATGAACTACCAATCTGTATCAAAAAATTGCCATGGATATAATGGAAGTCCATGCAAAAGTTTATTTAGTCATAGGTGATTACTTTACGAAATATTTTTATTACATTATTATTACAGTCATTACTTAAACAATGACTAATAGTTATCAGTTAACAATTTGTCGATTTTTTTTTCATTATTACAGTGCTTTTAAATATGACTAATGGTTATTGGTTTTATATCTCGTAAGAGCGTGAAAGTCATGTCATGTCAAAATAAAACTGTTATTGTCAAAATAAATAAATAAATATATTTCAATTTTAAAAAATTGTATGAAAATTTTGTATTTTTTTTTTAAAAAACCTTAAAAATAGTATGGAAATCAAAAAAGAAGAAAATACAAACAGTAATTTTTATTTGCTTTATATTTATTTATTTCATGTTTTTATATTAATATGTACGAGTATATAGTATTTGTTTTAATATGTTTACAAATTGTGTTTGTCAATTAGATCAGCTGTTTTGCCAACCAATATTTAAACAATGGAAAAGCATTGGTTAACTAATTGATGATATTCGACACTGTAATAACGAATGTATGTATGTATGATATAATAATCAACAATTGTTTAAGTAGTGACTGTAATAATGAGCATTAGATATAATCCCATTAGTTAAAAAAACGGCAGCAGCTATTGCTGAAAAACTTTTAGTTCCATTCTCTATTTATGGATACCCCAAACAAATTATAGTAGATAATGTTCCATTTGGATCCTATAAATTTAAAAAATTTGCTGAAATTCTTGATATTACTGTAATAACTACTAGTCCGCTATATCCAATACTATATCCAATAGTATACTGTAATAACTACTAGTCCGCTATATCCATTTTCTCAGCAACCCGTCCAAATTGCTAAAATCTTAATTAAAAACTTAAAACTATGACAGAAACAGTAAAATAAGGAAAGACTTTAAAGAGGGGGAAAAGGTATGGGTAAAAAATGGAAAAAACTTGGTCGCCAGGAAAAATTGTTAAACAACATGATACACCTCGTTCGTACATTGTAGAAATTAATGGTAAAAAATACCGAAGAAATACATTCTTCTTAAGAAATCGAAAATGGAAGTTGCAACAATTGAAAATTACATGAAACATGAAGCAAATGAAATGCAACAAGTTATTCATAACTAATATATAAAAATAAATATTTGGTTGTTTATATATAAAAAAAAAGAAGTAGAAAAACTAAATTCGGCTTTGGCCGAATTTTAAATACCCTTCACCTTATTATAAGCACCGAAGAAATCAAGAACTAATAAGGCTTTCTATTAATTTCACAAATGAAATTTCATATTTTCCATATTCATCTATTTCAGTTTTAAAAGAAACACACAAATATAATTATTATGTTTAGAAAAAAATTATATATGCACTTTATTTAAAATTTTGATTAGTTAATTTTTTATGAATCCTTTTTTACTAAACTAATAAACTAACTAGTTGTTCTCTAGCGCGTCTTCCCTCATCTTGTCTCCGTATCGTTTGTATTAAGGCGTTTCTCAGTCTTTCACTTCTCCTATAAACTTCGTTTTCGCGATGGCGCCTATGCTGTACAGTATTGACTTGTTGTTCTCTAGCGCGGGTTCCATCATCCTCCCTCCTATTTCTTTGTGTTAATGCATTTCTCAGCCTTTCACTCCTTCTAAAGACTTCGTTTTCGCGGTGGCGCCTATGCTGGGCAGTATTAATTTGTTGTTCTCTAGCGCGGGTTCCATCATCCTCCCTCCTATTTCTTTCTGTTAATGCATTTCTCAGCCTTTCACTCCTTCTAAAGACTTCGTTTTCTCGGTGGCGCCTATGCTGGGCAGTATTAACTTGTTGTTCTCTATTGCGTCTTCCATTATCTTCCCTCCTAATCCTTTGTGTTAAGGCATTTCTCCGACGTTCAAGCACTCGATAACTTTCATTGCCGCGACGGTTTATGTGTTGTACAGTATTCCTTTGTTGTTCCATATTGCGATACCTTAAACTTCTTCTTCACAGATTGTATATTTCTCAGACGTCTTTGTCGAGATGATGTAATACGTAATAAGGGCATATTGAAATAATGTTTGTAAATATAATATTTTTTTTCACTTCAATGTGAACTCAACAGTTCAATTATTGTTGTACTTCTGGGTCTATATTTCGTGTTGAAGACTTATATATTGTACTTTTTTACCTGTTTTCGCATGGGCTACTTTACCTAATAGTCATTTATGTACCTGATTTCTAACAAGGCTGTAGCCTGTACTTGCAAACTATAAGTATATGTACCTGATCGTGCATCATGTTACTTTATTTTAAGTATTTTTCATTAAAAATTTTAAGTCATTTATTTGATATTCTAAATTTTCTAAATTTTAAAACTGAGATACATAAAGCGGTAAACACGATGCCTTGTCTATAATGTAACGCCTAAATATTTATGGATCTTTTTAAATTTTTTGAATTGATGATGATGAAATTGACGTTTTATAAATTTTAAAAATTATAACACGCTCATTTTTTCACATCTATGAAGCTAATATTTATAGATGTACATACTAAATTTCAAGTTTATAGCTTAATTTTTGTGGCAGTTAAATAGATTTTTGTTTATTGTGGGTGGACTTAGTAACCGACCACGCCCATTTTAAGCACATTGATGGATGGGATATCTATAAATACGTGTACCAAATTTCAGGGTCATAGGTTAATTTTTGTGGTAGATATAAAGGTTTATGTTTATTGTAGGCGCGTCTGTTAAACGACCACGCCCATTTTAGGCACATCAATGGATGGGATAACTATGTATTTGCACACCAAATTTCAACTTCGTAGATCAACTTTTATGGCAAATATAAAGATTTATATTGATTGTGGGCGTGTATATTATCGGACTACGCCCATTTTCGGCACATTGATGGATGGGATTTCTATAAATAGGTGTACCAAATTTCAGGGTCATAGGTTAACTTTTGTGGTAGATATAAAGGTTTATGTTTATTGTGGGCGCATCTGTTAAACGACCATGCCTATTTTAGGCACATCAATGGATGGGATAACTATGTATTTGCACACCAAATTTCAACTTCGTAGATCAACTTTTGTGGCAAATATAAAGATTTATATTGATTGTGGGCGTGTATGTTATCGGACCACGTCCATTTTCGGCAAATCGGTGAAACTAATATTTATAGATGTACATACTAAATTTCAAGTTTATAGCTTAATTTTTGTGGCAGATAGATAGATTTTTGTTGATTGTAGGCGTGGCTCTTTACCGAATTTGCCCATTTTAAATAGCTATCTGCGTGCATAAACTAAAAGTGACTGTACAAAATTTCAGCTCAATATCTCAAAATTTACGCTCGTGAGAGTGCCAACAACAGACGGACACACGGACATACATGTCTAAATCGAACCAGTTTTTGACGCTGATCAAGAATATATATACTTTGTAGGGTCTCTGACGCCTCCTTCTGGGTGTTGCAAACGGAAGAACAAAATTAGTATACCCTCATCACTGAGGTGGAGGGTATAAAAAGGAGATGTAGTATAAAGTTATATTAAGTTTTAGTAATCAGTGCATTATATATATCATATGTTATGTAAAAACACATCACCAAACACACACTTTGAATTGAGCTTGAATAAAAAAAACACGTGTAATACAGTAATGTTGTTGTGTTTTTACATAAACCTATTTGTTGCTAGGTAAGCATTCAATATGAACTTTTCTTTTGGTGTTTTGTAATTTTTCCTTTTGAAGCTTATAATTCTATTCGTAATTTCGGCTTTCCGTAACTCCTTTTCTTTGTCATTTTAAAATGTATATATCCATTGTTCAATGTCAGCAAGCAGCAGTATAGTTCTATTGTTGTTTTTGTTAACCGAAATGGTAAATTTTTTTCCCAGCGATAGTAACCACTTTACCTTCCAAGGTAGGTCAACTTCTGTGAGATTAATAATCCAGTCTTCGTTGATGAATATATTATGTGCTTTGAGGAAATGTTTGGATCTATGTCTACTCTCAATGGTGTCTCTGTACTTTTTGAGTTTTTATACCCTCCACCTTAGGGAAGAGGGTATATTCATTTTGATCATCCGTTTACAACACATCGAAGGAAGCTTTAGAGACCCCACAAACCATATATATTCTTAATCAGCATGAAAAGAGAAATCGTTTGAGACATGTCCGTCCGTGTGTCCGTCTGTTGTTGGCACTCTCATTGAATAACGCAAACGACTATAATTTAAAAAAAAAACTATTTGCGTAAGTACATGAAATAGTCATATACATAAATATGGCAATAGCAACTTAATTTTTAGAGGATTATAAAAGGTGGAGGGTATTCAAGCTTCGGTCTTAACCGAACTTCTCTATCTTGTTATAATCTGCGACCGTTATTTTTATACCCTCCATTTCAGTGATGAGGGTATACTAAGTTTGTTCTTCTTGTTCTGATTCAGATATGTATGTCCGTGTGTCCGTCTGTTGTTGGCACTCTCACGGTCGTAAATTTTAAGATATTGAGCTGAAATTTTGTACAGGCACTTTTAGTTTTCACACGAAGATCGCTATTCAAAATAGGCAAAATCGGTCTAGATCCACGCCCACAATCGACAAAAATCTATTTATCTGCCACAAAATTGAGCTATAAATTTGAAATTTTGTACATCTATACTAATATTATAAAGAGGAAAGATTTGTATTTTTGTATTTTTGTATGTAACGAGTAAACTCAAAAACTACTGAACCGATTTCAAAAATATTTTCGCTATTAGAAAGCTACATTATCACTGAGTAACATAGGCTATATTTATTGCCAAAAAATTTTGGGGATCCCTGGACATTCCTACTATTACTAACCCAAGGTGTAAAAAATTAGTCATAAAATATCTTTCATCGAATACGCTGCGGAAAGTATTGATGTTAAAACAAAAAAATGTTCTACAATATTATAGAACATATCAATATCTACAAAAAACTGCGCGAGACCATATGTCCAACTATTGTACTTATGTCACTATAACCCCTTTTTGTACCCACCATTGATAGTAATATTGCCATACAAACATTGCATTCACATGTACCCAGACAATTAAGAAATTAAGTATTCACAATAAGTATTTCACAATATTTAAATAGTAGGGAAATCTGACAACGGCATGTGTGAATACCACTCCTGATGCATCACTAGGTTTTGGAGAGGATTTTTGGCCAATAATGGATTTTTGGATCATTTTTTTAATGAATTTGGAATAAAAAAAACATTTATATGGAACTCTGAAAACATATGTTATGGGTCCCACTCCAAATGCACCACCACATTCTGGAGAGGATTTTTGGCCAATACTGGATTTTCAGACCATTTTTTTAATGAATTTCGAATAAAAGAAGCATTTATATGGAATTCTAAGAGCATATGTTACGATTCCCATTCCAGACGCACCACCAGGTTCTGGAGAGGATTTTTGGCCAATACTGGATTTGCGGACCATTTCTTAATGAATTTGGAATAGAAGCAACATTTATATGGAATTCGAAGAACATATGCACCACCAGGTTCTGGAGAGGATTTTTGGCCAATACTGGATTTTCGGACCATTTTTTAATGAATTTGGAATAGAAGCAACATTTATATGGAATTCGAAGAACATATGCACCACCAGGTTCTGGAGAGGATTTTTTGACAATACTGGATTTTCGGACTATTTTTTAATGAATTTGGAATAGAAGCAACATTTATATGGAATTCGAAGAACATATGCACCACCACATTCTGGAGAGGATTTTTGGCCAATACCATTCGGACCATTTTTTTAATGAATTTCGAATAAAAGAAGCATTTATATGGAATTCTAAGAGCATATGTTACGATTCCCATTCCAGACGCAACACCAGGTTCTGGAGAGGATTTTTGGCCAATACTGGATTTGCGGACCATTTTTTAATGAATTTGGAATAGAAGCAACATTTATATGGAATTCGAAGAACATATGCACCACCAGGTTCTGGAGAGGATTTTTGGCCAATACTGGATTTTCGGACCATTTTTTAATGAATTTGGAATAGAAGCAACATTTATATGGAATTCGAAGAACATATGCACCACCAGGTTCTGGAGAGGATTTTTTGACAATACTGGATTTTCGGACTATTTTTTAATGAATTTGGAATAGAAGCAACATTTATATGGAATTCAAAGAACATATGCACCACCAGGTTCTGGAGAGGAGCAACATTTATATGGAATTCCCGCTTGCAACATTCGGAAGGAAGCGTCGAAGACAACACAAACTATATATATTCTTGCTCAAGATCAAAAACTGAATCAATTTAAACAATGTCCGTCCGCGTGTCCATGTGTTTGACTGTTCCTGACACTCTCACGGCCGTAATTTTTGAGATATCGAGCTGAAATTTGATACACATGTATTAGGTGTCTGCAGGCAGGTTGTAAGTAAAATCGGGCAATATCGGTTTAAAAAATTTCAGAACCTAGGGAAGGGCATAGGCAACGTTTCATCCCGCGAGATAACCGAATTCCACGCGGGTGAAACCGCGGGCAACAGCTAGTACATCTATAAATATGAGCTTCATCGATGTGTATAAATGAGCGTGGTCCGATAACAGACACGACCATAATCAATAAATATATATATATATATATATTTATATTTATATAATTCAGAAGGTGAAATTTTTCCAAAGATTTGTTATGAATTTTTAAATATACACTATAGGGGATATCCTTCCAGAGTTGATTGTCATATGAAGGCCCCTACTCAGAGGCATTGGAATAATTTTAAAATATTCTTAGATGTGTTAGGAAACATATATGAAAAATTCAGGAGGTGAAAATTTTTCAAAGTTTTTTTTATGAATTTTTAAATTTGTGGTATTCCCCATATACCAAGGCTGATTTTTTGTAGGAACACATATATTTATTCATTTATTCGGTAGAACTTAGCTAAATATAACAGCTAATTGAGATTTAAAATAAGTAATGTATCTTAAAGTTACACAGGAGCCACATCAACAACAACAACATCCGCAGCAACTCAGGACCAAGTTCATTCCTTTAGAAACTTATTAAGAAGAGTATTCTTAAATTAGATAATATTAAATAATATATTACACATTAATAGTAGAAGTTATAAGTGATGGGTTTCAATAATATATGAATGAGAGTTACTTAAGAACATATAAAAGTTTAACAATATTAATCATTATAAAAAACTTAAATTATTACTAAATTTAAAAACTTAAATTTAGAGAAGAAGAAGAATAGTTTGGCAACTATCGATTTATTATAATTCTTTTAATGGAATAGATGGGATCAACCGCGACATCGAACAAGTCAGAATATTCATTGAACAGTCCACATAGTACCCGAAAAGAACTAAACAGCTCATAGTTGGTGCGGAATTGAGGCAGCCATAATGGCACAAAATGCCTTGAGACTCTGACTGGTATATTGAGTGTGACTAGGCTCAGTAGGGGAGGGGAGGACACTTCACCCAACAGAATTTTCGCCATGAAGGATACCCCCAACATTTCTCTTTTTCTCTCAAGTGTAATAAGACTAATAAGTTTGAGGTCATTTTCGTACGAGGGCAAGGGAAGCGTAGGATCCCAACCTAAACCACGTAATGCAAATCATAAGAAGTTACGTTAAATCGATTCAATAAGGTCAACGTAAAATCTATAGCTGGGTATCCAGACCACAACTGCATATTCCAGTGTGGGCCTAAGCAGGGACGTAAACAGACGTATGGAAACATAGGGGTCATTAAACTCCTTGGACCAGCGTTTAATGAAACCTAACAAGGATCTAGCTTTGTTGATAGATAATACGATGTGATCGTTAAACCTCAGTTTAGGATCAAATACGACACCTAAGTCATTATAACAAGACACATTTTTAAGGACATGATTATTAACAGAATAAAATGAATACTGATTGCTTATCCATCCAAACGACTTTTTTTGCACTTATTTAAGTTCAAACGCATACCATTTAAGTCACAACACGATACCATGTTTGTAAGGTCCGATTGTAATAAACTAGTATGGTCCAAAGAGTTTAAATAGAGAAAGATTTTAACGTCATCAGCAAACATTAAGATTTGTGAATATTGGATACATGATGGAAGGTCATTTAGAAAAACAATAAATAATAAAGGTCCCAAGTGGCTACCCTGAGGAACACCAGATGGAACGGAAATTAGGCGAGAATAAGTGGATCTAAACAACACTTGTTGAGTACGACCAGTCAAATAGCTACGAACCAAGGAGATTAAATTTTCCGAAAAACCAATGCGTTACAGTTTAAATAGTAAAAGATCATGGTGGACATTATCAAACGCTTTAGTGAAGTCTGTGTAAATGACATCAGTTCGTTTATGATGAGAATAAGCATTAAAAATGTAATTACTAAACTCTAACAAGTTAGTTGATGTTGATTTACCACGGCAAAAGCCGTGTTGACAATGAGAAATAATTGACCTTATTGATGACGTTAGTCTTTGGGTAATCAGACATTCAGATAATTTAGGCAACACACTAAGTTTGGCAATACCTCTGTAATTCACTATGGCGTTTCTAGAACCATTTTTATAGATTGAAATAATGAAGCTATTTTTCCAAATAAAAAGAAAGTATCCTGTTTCTAAACAGTTGTTGAAAATTTTGGTTATCGGACCACACAACAAATCCGCACAACAGCGGAGAATAGCCGAAGGAACACCGTCAGGACCCAGACTGTTACACATTTTAAGACCAGATAGGGCTGTAAAAACTTCATTTTCAGAGAAGGACACCGATGGAAAGATGTCGAACGTACTAATTGGAAAGGGATAGTCAATATTACTAACATTAGAAGTAGAATATGATTTTTCAAAATGGTCAAGGAAAAGGTTAGATATCTCTAATATATTCGATGATTCCGAGTCATCGTAATACATGATCGAGGGCAATCCCGTAACCTTACGTTTAGAGTTAACAAAACTGTAAAATAATTTAGGATCTTGTAGGAGCTTACGTCTCATGCTATGTGAATATAGTTAACGTAACAGTTATTTTTTAGAGCAATAAATTCTCGGTTACAGTTGGAATAAATAATATAGTCCCTAAGTAGACCACTCCGTTTGTAACGTTTATATAGTCTACTCTTATTCCTTATATTTCGTAAATGACTGTTGAACCATATCGGACAAATAGTATTAGATGCAGAAGTTTGTAGTGGAACGGATAGCGATATAGCTGTATAAGGATAATTGTAAATAGTGTTTAAAGAGCCATCAATATCATGATAGTTTAGGTTCGAGTCGTTGTGAGACAAGAAGCTTCTAAGTTTAGCATGGAGATGTTTTGGCATATCACAGTGAAAAAATTCTTGAACATGAAGCAATAATGAGGGATGGTGAGTGTCCTCCGGGAATGAGAAAGAATCTGATCCTTTAATACGTAAATTAGTATTAATATAAAAGACCAAATCTAAGAGCCTGTTATTAGAATTATGAATATGATTGAGTTGAAGAAGACTAAGATCATATATGGAATCAAAAAGATCATTATATAATGGAGGAACGAATAATGGATAATAAGCACCAATTTCAACATTGAACGACCATGTGACACTAGCTAGGTTAAAATCACCAAGCACAAGTGGCTTATCGGTCGGTTTCAAACGGTTTAGTACATTTCTTATACATATGAAGTGTTCTATGTAAATAGAAATATCACTATTAGGTGGGATGTAAGAGCATGTGATAAATAAACTGCATACAAGTTCAATGTTTAAAGGATCGATAGGATCGATTAAGATGGTAGAAAACACTTTATTGACAGCAATAAGTACGCCACCACCAATCCTAAGCCTATCACACCTGAAAACTTGAAAATTTGAACAGAAAATTTCCGTATCAATAAGGATTTTCATAATAAGGCCCCCACTTAGGGACTTGGAAATAATTTTAAAATATTCTTAGATGTGTTAGGAAACATATATGTAAATATCAGTCTCTGTCGGGCAACTGCCGAGTGAAGTTGTACTTTTTTACGGTGTGCTTTGTAAAGACTGTTGTCTTTTTGCTCTTGTAACGGTTTTGTTTAATTTTAACAGTTACACTTAATTTTTTCACTTTCTTTTTCATTAATTCACTTGAATTGAATAAAATTTTCTTTTTATAAATTTTCCTTTTTTTTTGTTTTATAATGAACGGGGTTGAACCCCCTGTTCAAAATCGCTTTGCGATCCTTGATCGACCCAACGCAAAAGAAAAAAATGTATTAAAACGGTCATGCAATGAGGATTTTCCTGCGTTACCTACATCGCCTCCTAATGATGACCATATACCTAGATATGTTGTTGCTACAGCAATTGGAATTCAAAAAGATGTTATACCCAAATTTTTTTCAGCATACAATGTCTTCCAAATTGAGAAGGGACTCAATTTCATTTCGCGGGAATATTCCGATATTGTTGAAATGAAATCGGGTGATCTGCTTATTAAAACGCACAACAAAAAAACCGCAGATAAATTCCTCAAGTCTACATACATAGATTCGGTACCGGTTCAAATAACCTCGCACAAATCATTAAACAGTTCTAAAGGTCGCATCTACTCAAGGAAAATCTTAGACATATCTGAAGAAGAGTTGGTAACTGCTCTTAATGATCAAAAAGTTATTGAAGTGAGAAAGATAACTAAAATGGAAGGAAACAAAGTTATACCAACTAGAGCTGCAATATTGACATTTAATCTTATACGGCACCCCGAATCAATTAAACTAGGTTGGCAAAGGGTCAAAGTCGAAGAATACATACCGAATCCCTTAAAATGTAAGAATTGTTTAAAATTTGAACATACCAAAAATCATTGCCGCAATGTACAATTGTGTGAGGAATGTGGTTTCAACATCCCTCATGAGTTATGTTTACGAAAATATTGCGTTAATTGCAATAATAGTACACATACTTCGTACGATTCCTTATGCCCTACTTTCCTTAACACGTTCACGCCGGCGTATACCACCGGTGGCTCACGCTTGTCTGCTTTATCGGGCGGCGTGTACCACCGGTGGCTCACACTTGTCTGCTTTATCGGGCGGCGTGTACCACCGGTGGCTTACACATTTGATTGTGCTATTAGACGGTATGTAACACCAAATATTTAAATTTATAACACTTTTACTGTCGAGAAAGAAGACCTGAGACGTATATTCATTAAAAACATTTATTTTTAAAAACAATTATAATTAATAACGTATTAGAAACATAACTTTTATTTAATAACATAAGCATAATAATTCAGTATTTTAAATATAACTTAAATTCAATAAAATTAACATAAAAATTCAGTATTATTTTATCTATAACTTCATTATTTATTGGTTTTTGTGTGCAATACCCACAATATGTCTTAACTCTTGTAGTTTTTTTACTGGCATAATCTCTTCCCATTCTCTTGGACAAATTTTTATAGCATTCCTTGCACCGTTTACGGGATTCTCTTGCAGAATTATCATACGATTGAAGAACATGTTTATATGACGGTATTTGATTTTCATTTGTCATTTCTTCATTGGCCAAAAGGTAATCAATAATATCTTCCCTAAATTGTAACATATTCTTATTTTTAGTGTCCCATCTTTTATGAATATACCAAGCATTCACGAGGCAAGTTCCGCATATTAATTGTATCACTACTTTTCGGTACCATTTAATAGTTTTTCGTAAACAACTGTAATAACCCGATATTTGATCTGATAAATCAACTCCTTTTTTTTGCAATATTATAATCAAACACAGCATCGGGCTTTATTTTACCTTTTTTTCTTTGGACAAATTTACACCGGTGATTCTTTGAGGTAGTTAACATACAAACTGGTCTTTTGTCAGTCCATTTAAGAAATTTTACACCGCTACGAATTTCAAAACTCATAATTTCACCACGTTTTTGTCTTTGTTTTGCCTGCGGTGGTAGAAATATTTTGTTCATTTTTACAGTACCACAAATAAATGTATTTTTCTCTAAAAGTTCTTCATCCAAAGGGACACTTGTATAATAACTATCAGTAAATAGTATGCGGCCCTCAAATAATAAGCCATTTAGTAATCTCATTACTACATCATGAGAATGTGATTTCCCAGTGATCATTGCATTTTTCCCGGCATAAATTTCGATATTATAAGTGTAACCTTCAGGCAAACACAATTTGTATAATTTTATGCCATACTTATATCGCTTGCCTGGTATGTATTGACGAAAACTTAGACGTCCTCTCCATGGAACTATACTTTCATCGACAACGATATTTTTGCCAGGATTAATAGCATTTTGGAATGTCTCTACAATTGCTTCAACAATATTTCTAATTTTGATCAACCGATCTTGAGTTCTAGCTGTGGTATTATCAGAAAAATGTAAATATTTAAGGATAGATAAGAAACGGTCACGTTTCATGTTTTTTTTTATACGGGCGTTTCTATATATGTCCTTTTTAGACCAATATAATCTTATTTCTGGGACTTGAATTACACCCATTATAAGCAAAATTCCAATAAATGAGTTCATTTCTTCCCTCGTTATAGATTTCCAGTTCAGTTGATGTTTTCGACTATTACATGAAGAATAATTTATGCATTGTGCAGCATATCTATTAGTTTCTTCAACTACCACATATAATATATGGTCTGTGAAGAATAATTTGAATAAAGCATAAGGGTTATTACAGTCGGTGCCTTCAATTAAAAATGTGTCTTCTCCAGAATATTCATTTATTATTGGACTTCCTTCTCTTATTTCCTGCCATTCATTATCTTCTTCTAAATCAAAGTCGGAATATTCACTGTCTTCGTCTGAAGATGAAGAGAATATTTTCGATCTTGATTTATTTGTCCTGCTTATATGCAGAACTTCATCAGGCGAATCACTTACTTCCATTCTTATTATTATGGACAAGAAATTAAAATAAGGAAACACTAACTAAACAACTTACACTTATAAAAAAATACGAATTAGAAAAAATTTCAGGTAAAAATTCAGCAGATTCAGAGAGAATGAGACGAATTCAAAAAGAATTTAGCTCCCGCCCGATAGAGCGAAAAGCTTTAAACGCAGCCGCCCCTGAGCGTATACAATGAAAAACCGCGCCGGCGTGAAGGTGTTAAACATAAATCAGTCAACAAAATAAAAATAGAAAACAGATGTACAATTCGAGATGCTTGGAAGACATTCAACAGCAATCCTACGCTTCATACTTTGGAACCATTCAAACCAAATCGTCACTCTCCTACCCTTGCTCAGGTAGTTTCCACCAACACTATTTCAGTTAATAACAACAATAGCAATAATAACAACAATAATAACAACAATAACAACAATAGCAACAATAACAATAATAACAGCAATAGCAACCAAGAAACTAATATCAACATACATAAAAATTATCAACCCAACAACAACCTTGATTACTCAACTTCCACTCAACACAGAACAATAAAGTCCCAAATATACCGTTACCCCTGCAAAAAAGATTAACTAATAGTATTACAAAAACAACAATGCATCCGTTACATCAGGTCGATGACCACGGACATATCCAATGTCAAACAAATGAAGAGAATGAAGAGAAAATAAAGGATACTGTTATTTCCAGTGACGGTGAAACAATTATTAAAAACGTAAAAAAGCAACGTAAATCCCAAAGCCGAATTAAGCCCTAAAGCTAAATTACACAAAAAGCGAAGAAAATATATATATTAATATTTTATATAAAATGGATTTTGGTCCTAATTTAAACATTCTACAATGGAACATACAAGGTTTTAAAAATCATAAATACGCTTTAGAAATTTTAATAACTAAGCACAAACCTAATATCATAGTATTACAGGAAACTCACATAATAAATAGAAATAAAAATTTTCTATATCTTAAAGGTTATTGTGCATTTCATCACAATAAACCTTTCTCCTATGCCAAAGCTGGTGTTGCCTTTTTTGTTAAGAATAATCTTAATGTAATTGATCACATAACTTCCTGCGGAAACTTGCTATTTCATACAATTTCTATAAAAGGAAAATTCAACTTACATATTACAAATATTTACAAAGAGTGCGATATTAATGTTACATCTTCTGACATCAATGAAATTCAATCAAGACTTAACGGTAACCATATCGTAATTGGTGACCTTAATTCCCAAAATACGATCTGGGGATCCGGTTATACTTCGTCGGAAGGTTTCTTATGGGAAGATTTTGCTAATGATAACAGCTTTATAATACTTAATGATGGCTCACCTACTCTATTAAATACCCGAAATACTCTAACTTCAGTGGACGTAACTATGGTGAGGTCTGATTATGCATCTAATCTATTTTGGAAACGTCTCTCACTGCCTGAGGTGAGTGATGAAACTGAAATAGTTGACAAGTGTTTCATTTCGCGTTTCTTGGAACATAAGGCGGATTGGCCACTCTTTCAAAACAAAGTTACACTGTGTTGTAATAGTACTCCCGTTAGTCTTAACGTTAATAAAGAAGTTGCTCAAATAAAAAGAATACTTCGCAAAAGTGCTAACGAAACTATCCCTTTAAGTCGAAAACCTACAGCGCGTAATAGTCCAGTTTGGTTCAATTCCAATATAGCTAATCTGATTAAACTTAAATATAAAGCATGGAACAATTTTAAAAGAAATAGAAATACAATAAATATAATTGAATATAGACGTTCCTTAATGGAAATAGTGCTATATCGCACCCTCTACAAATAGCTAATCAATTTGGCTTATATTGGAGTGGGATTAGTTCAAATTCTGTCTTTCCTTCTAAGATTATTAGAGAAAAATCCAATTTCGAAAGAGATATGTATGGATCTATTCCGCCTGGAAATTCAAATTATTTGGTTGATATTGATGTTTTTGAGCTTAATGATGCTATAAAAAGTGTTAAAGGAAAAACTTCTGCTCTAGATAAAATAACGTATTCTATGGTAATAAATGCACCGTTTATTTTAAAACAAAGGCTCTGTGTTTTGTATAATAATATCCTATCATCCGGTATCTATTCTCATGATTGGAAGAGAGCTTTATTATCACCAGTTCCCAAACCTGGTAAAGACCCTAACACATTAGAGGGTTACAGACCCATCTCGCTACTGCCAGTGGTCTCTAAAATTTTTTAAAAAATTATAGCAAGACGATTTTGGAAGTTACTAAAAAATAATTTATCCAGAATTCAACATGCTTTTATTCCCCAGCATCACTATGCCATATGTTGGAATCACAACTCAAACATAATTTAAAAAAACGTAAACATAGCGTAGTTTTATCGGAAGATATTGAGAAGGCGTATGATCGAGTGGTTTTCACTTACATAATTAAAGAACTGCGTCAGTGGAATGTACCAAGACAAATTTTGAAGCTTGTGAAGTCATTTCTCACGAACCGAAATTTTATTGTAAAAATTGATGGTCATATTTCACAAACCTTCTCACTGGATAATGGAGTCCCACAGGGGTCTCCTCTGTCAGTTATACTCTTCACTATTTATGCTAGTTCTTTAGCTAAATCTCTTGAAAATATGTCGTGCATCGATTTTGTGGGTATATATGCAGACAACATTTTTGCTGTACTTCCTGGAAAGAAACACATACTTCAAACAAAATTAAATAAAGTTGACTGTAAAATGAAAAAATGGGCACACATCAGAGGAGCTGTCCTGTCTTGCCAAAAGCCGAGATTTTACATGTTTGTAAGAAACTTGAGTGCAACATATTTTCAATGAATCTAAGAGGACATACCTTGAACTTAAAAAATGAAATGCATATATTAGGGTTACTCTTTAACAAAAATCTATCATGGAATAATTATATTAAGCTTCTAGTGACCAGGATTGGCAAAGGGTCAAAGTCGAAGAATACATACCGAATCCCTTAAAATGTAAGAATTGTTTAAAATTTGAACATACCAAAAATCATTGCCGCAATGTACAATTGTGTGAGGAATGTGGTTTCAACATCCCTCATGAGTTATGTTTACGAAAATATTGCGTTAATTGCAATAATAGTACACATACTTCGTACGATTCCTTATGCCCTACTTTCCTTAACACGTTCACGCCGGCGTATACCACCGGTGGCTCACGCTTGTCTGCTTTATAGGGCGGCGTGTACCACCGGTGGCTCACACTTGTCTGCTTTATCGGGCGGCGTGTACCACCGGTGGCTTACACATTTGATTGTGCTATTAGACGGTATGTAACACCAAATATTTAGATTTATAACACTTTTACTGTCGAGAAAGAAGACCTGAGACGTATATTCATTAAAAACATTTATTTTTAAAAACAATTATAATTAATAACGTATTAGAAACATAACTTTTATTTAATAACATAAGCATAATAATTCAGTATTTTAAATATAACTTAAATTCAATAAAATTAACATAAAAATTCAGTATTATTTTATCTATAACTTCATTATTTATTGGTTTTTGTGTGCAATACCCACAATATGTCTTAACTCTTGTAGTTTTTTTACTGGCATAATCTCTTCCCATTCTCTTGGACAAATTTTTATAGCATTCCTTGCACCGTTTACGGGATTCTCTTGCAGAATTATCATACGATTGAAGAACATGTTTATATGACGGTATTTGATTTTCATTTGTCATTTCTTCATTGGCCAAAAGGTAATCAATAATATCTTCCCTAAATTGTAACATATTCTTATTTTTAGTGTCCCATCTTTTATGAATATACCAAGCATTCACGAGGCAAGTTCCGCATATTAATTGTATCACTACTTTTCGGTACCATTTAATAGTTTTTCGTAAACAACTGTAATAACCCGATATTTGATCTGATAAATCAACTCCTTTTTTTTGCAATATTATAATCAAACACAGCATCGGGCTTTATTTTACCTTTTTTTCTTTGGACAAATTTACACCGGTGATTCTTTGAGGTAGTTAACATGCAAACTGGTCTTTTGTCAGTCCATTTAAGAAATTTTACACCGCTACGATTTTCAAAACTCATAATTTCACCACGTTTTTGTCTTTGTTTTGCCTGCGGTGGTAGAAATATTTTGTTCATTTTTACAGTACCACAAATAAATGTATTTTTCTCTAAAAGTTCTTCATCCAAAGGGACACTTGTATAATAACTATCAGTAAATAGTATGCGGCCCTCAAATAATAAGCCATTTAGTAATCTCATTACTACATCATGAGAATGTGATTTCCCAGTGATCATTGCATTTTTCCCGGCATAAATTTCGATATTATAAGTGTAACCTTCAGGCAAACACAATTTGTATAATTTTATGCCATACTTATATCGCTTGCCTGGTATGTATTGACGAAAACTTAGACGTCCTCTCCATGGAACTATACTTTCATCGACAACGATATTTTTGCCAGGATTAATAGCATTTTGGAATGTCTCTACAATTGCTTCAACAATATTTCTAATTTTGATCAACCGATCTTGAGTTCTAGCTGTGGTATTATCAGAAAAATGTAAATATTTAAGGATAGATAAGAAACGGTCACGTTTCATTTTTTTTTTATACGGGCGTTTCTATATATGTCCTTTTTAGACCAATATAATCTTATTTCTGGGACTTGAATTACACCCATTATAAGCAAAATTCCAATAAATGAGTTCATTTCTTCCCTCGTTATAGATTTCCAGTTCAGTTGATGTTTTCGACTATTACATGAAGAATAATTTATGCATTGTGCAGCATATCTATTAGTTTCTTCAACTACCACATTTAATATATGGTCTGTGAAGAATAATTTGAATAAAGCATAAGGGTTATTACAGTCGGTGCCTTCAATTAAAAATGTGTCTTCTCCAGAATATTCATTTATTATTGGACTTCCTTCTCTTATTTCCTGCCATTCATTATCTTCTTCTAAATCAAAGTCGGAATATTCACTGTCTTCGTCTGAAGATGAAGAGAATATTTTCGATCTTGATTTATTTGTCCTGCTTATATGCAGAACTTCATCAGGCGAATCACTTACTTCCATTCTTATTATTATGGACAAGAAATTAAAATAATGAAAAACTAACTAAACAACTTACACTTATAAAAAAATACGAATTAGAAAAAATTTCAGGTAAAAATTCAGCAGATTCAGAGAGAATGAGACGAATTCAAAAAGAATTTAGCTCCCGCCCGATAGAGCGAAAAGCTTTAAACGCAGCCGCCCCTGAGCGTATACAATGAAAAACCGCGCCGGCGTGAAGGTGTTAAACATAAATCAGTCAACAAAATAAAAATAGAAAACAGATGTACAATTCGAGATGCTTGGAAGACATTCAACAGCAATCCTACGCTTCATACTTTGGAACCATTCAAACCAAATCGTCACTCTCCTACCCTTGCTCAGGTAGTTTCCACCAACACTATTTCAGTTAATAACAACAATAGCAATAATAACAACAATAATAACAACAATAACAACAATAGCAACAATAACAATAATAACAGCAATAGCAACCAAGAAACTAATATCAACATACATAAAAATTATCAACCCAACAACAACCTTGATTACTCAACTTCCACTCAACACAGAACAATAAAGTCCCAAATATACCGTTACCCCTGCAAAAAAAGATTAACTAATAGTATTACAAAAACAACAATGCATCCGTTACATCAGGTCGATGACCACGGACATATCCAATGTCAAACAAATGAAGAGAATGAAGAGAAAATAAAGGATACTGTTATTTCCAGTGACGGTGAAACAATTATTAAAAACGTAAAAAAGCAACGTAAATCCCAAAGCCGAATTAAGCCCTAAAGCTAAATTACACAAAAAGCGAAGAAAATATATATATTAATATTTTATATAAAATGGATTTTGGTCCTAATTTAAACATTCTACAATGGAACATACAAGGTTTTAAAAATCATAAATACGCTTTAGAAATTTTAATAACTAAGCACAAACCTAATATCATAGTATTACAGGAAACTCACATAATAAATAGAAATAAAAATTTTCTATATCTTAAAGGTTATTGTGCATTTCATCACAATAAACCTTTCTCCTATGCCAAAGCTGGTGTTGCCTTTTTTGTTAAGAATAATCTTAATGTAATTGATCACATAACTTCCTGCGGAAACTTGCTATTTCATACAATTTCTATAAAAGGAAAATTCAACTTACATATTACAAATATTTACAAAGAGTGCGATATTAATGTTACATCTTCTGACATCAATGAAATTCAATCAAGACTTAACGGTAACCATATCGTAATTGGTGACCTTAATTCCCAAAATACGATCTGGGGATCCGGTTATACTTCGTCGGAAGGTTTCTTATGGGAAGATTTTGCTAATGATAACAGCTTTATAATACTTAATGATGGCTCACCTACTCTATTAAATACCCGAAATACTCTAACTTCAGTGGACGTAACTATGGTGAGTTCTGATTATCACTGCCTGAGGTGAGTGATGAAACTGAAATAGTTGACAAGTGTTTCATTTCGCGTTTCTTGGAACATAAGGCGGATTGGCCACTCTTTCAAAACAAAGTTACACTGTGTTGTAATAGTACTCCCGTTAGTCTTAACGTTAATAAAGAAGTTGCTCAAATAAAAAGAATACTTCGCAAAAGTGCTAACGAAACTATCCCTTTAAGTCGAAAACCTACAGCGCGTAATAGTCCAGTTTGGTTCAATTCCAATATAGCTAATCTGATTAAACTTAAATATAAAGCATGGAACAATTTTAAAAGAAATAGAAATACAATAAATATAATTGAATATAGACGTTCTTGTGCCCGAGTTAAAAGGGAATGTAAAATCGCTAAAGCTATTACCTGGGAAAGGTTTCTCAACTCTATAAATCCGACCATGGATTCAAAATTTTTATGGAATAAAGTGCGAATTATCAGATCAGAAAAAACAACACAATTTCCAGTGATCCTTAATGGAAATAGTGCTATATCGCACCCTCTACAAATAGCTAATCAATTTGGCTTATATTGGAGTGGGATTAGTTCAAATTCTGTCTTTCCTTCTAAGATTATTAGAGAAAAATCCAATTTCGAAAGAGATATGTATGGATCTATTCCGCCTGGAAATTCAAATTATTTGGTTGATATTGATGTTTTTGAGCTTAATGATGCTATAAAAAGTGTTAAAGGAAAAACTCCTGCTCTAGATAAAATAACGTATTCTATGGTAATAAATGCACCGTTTATTTTAAAACAAAGGCTCTGTGTTTTGTATAATAATATCCTATCATCCGGTATCTATTCTCATGATTGGAAGAGAGCTTTATTATCACCAGTTCCCAAACCTGGTAAAGACCCTAACACATTAGAGGGTTACAGACCCATCTCGCTACTGCCAGTGGTCTCTAAAATTTTTTAAAAAATTATAGCAAGACGATTTTGGAAGTTACTAAAAAATAATTTATCCAGAATTCAACATGCTTTTATTTCCCAGCATCTCTATGCCATATGTTGGAATCACAACTCAAACATAATTTAAAAAAACGTAAACATAGCGTAGTTTTATCGGAAGATATTGAGAAGGCGTATGATCGAGTGGTTTTCACTTACATAATTAAAGAACTGCGTCAGTGGAATGTACCAAGACAAATTTTGAAGCTTGTGAAGTCATTTCTCACGAACCGAAATTTTATTGTAAAAATTGATGGTCATATTTCACAAACCTTCTCACTGGATAATGGAGTCCCACAGGGGTCTCCTCTGTCAGTTATACTCTTCACTATTTATGCTAGTTCTTTAGCTAAATCTCTTGAAAATATGTCGTGCATCGATTTTGTGGGTATATATGCAGACAACATTTTTGCTGTACTTCCTGGAAAGAAACACATACTTCAAACAAAATTAAATAAAGTTGACTGTAAAATGAAAAAATGGGCACACATCAGAGGAGCTGTCCTGTCTTGCCAAAAGCCGAGATTTTACATGTTTGTAAGAAACGTGAGTGCAACATATTTTCAATGAATCTAAGAGGACATACCTTGAACTTAAAAAATGAAATGCATATATTAGGGTTACTCTTTAACAAAAATCTATCATGCAATAATTATATTAAGCTTCTAGTGACCAGGATTGGTAAAACTAATAATTTATTAAAACTCATTTATTCCAAAAAGAAAGGCCCTCATATTGAAACGGCAATCAACATCTGCAGAAGTATTACGAATGGTATTTTATTTCATGGTTTAACTATATATGGTTGGACGTCTAAAGCTAATATTAACAAGATAGAAAAGTTCGGTTAAGACCGAAGCTTAAATATCCTCCACCATTTGTAGTCCTTTAAAAAATAAGTTCCTATTGCCATATTTATGTATATGACTATTTCATCTACTTACGCAAATAGTGTTTTTTTTTAATTATAGGCGTTTGCGTTATTCAATCACGCCCATTTTTGGCACAGTGTTGGATAACGGTACCACTTATATTTATACCAAATTTTAACTTGGTACGCATAGTATTGTGCGATATATAATTTTTTTAAGATTAAATTTTTTCGAGATATGTTGAGATTTTCGTTTATTGTGGGCGTTTCTCTTAACCGATTTTGCCCAATTTCAATACGGAACAGCGAAATTAAACGAAGAATAAGTGTGCGAAGTTTTAATTTGATATCTCAAAAATTACGACCGTGAGAGTGCCAACAACAGACGGACACACGGACGGACATGTCTCAAACGATTTCTCTTTTCATGCTGATTAAGAATATATATGGTTTGTGGGGTCTCCGAGGCTTCCTTCGATGTGTTGTAAACGGATGATCAAAGTGAATAGACCCTCTTCCCTAAGGTGGAGGGTATAAAAAGTTGGATACGGCACTTAATAACTGTTATAGATCTGCTACTGGCCTACTTCGAACTACACCTCTGGATGGTCTTAGAGTCGAAGCTAGATACACCACAGTACTCCAAAGTTTAGAAAAATGTTCTGTACAACTTTTTTCTAAATCCTTGACATCAACTACTGATGGCTTACATGATTTTTTTTGGGAGATTTTTTTTTGATGTAGAAACATCATCTTTTAAAAGAAAATCTTGTGGTGTTTCTAATATCATAAAACTGATTAAGGACTTGGAGATTCCTTTACCTTCCAAGCCTCAACCCATGTCAAATACAATATGCCAAATTAATATTGATGTTTCTCTGATTATCATCTTACTGAAACTCCTGCTGAACATTACAAGAAACCTGAGACAACAATATACACAGATGGTTCGTTTGCAGACGGCGCAACATCGTATGGTGTTGTAGAACACGTTGCTTCAGGAGAGTACAACACTTTACATCAGGCCTTATTGCCTTATCATTCTGGAATCTTTATTGCTGAACTTTCAGCACACACAACGGTCGATGATATAAACTTTTATATTAAATCTAAATTGAACGTTGATATTGACATTAACAGATATAAATTTAACTTTTCATATAAACGTTCGAAAGCATCATTTAAGATTATTGTTCCTGAGGATCATTACGATACAATTGTTAACGATACAATTGTTTGGCCTGCCAAAACGTTCGTGAAACAATATATTTACAAAGAAAATAATAAATTGCCTAACATGGTACGTTTACCTACAGCTATTCAACAAAATAAAGTATCAAAAAACTAGATAGGGTATCGCTGTCTATTTTATACCAAAATGTCCGTGGATTAAATTCAAAGTTGTCAACACTGTTTATTAATAGCTTCTCATTTAATGAAGATGTCATAATATTTTCTGAGACATGGTTGTCCCCATCTATAATAAATTCGGAAATTTTCTGTACAAATTATAATATATTTAGATGTGATCAATAGGCGCGGTGGTGGCGTTTTGATTACAGTGTCTTCATCACTTTGTTCCAGTCAACTTGACACTAACCTTTCTACCGATATTGAGTTTATATGTATTGCTGTTAAATTTCGTAATACTACTTTATTTCTTTCTTGTTCTTATATCCCACCTAATGTATCTATGCCTTACTATTCAAAACATGTAAACGCTATAAAAAGTGTTACCTCTTTATTGAAACCGGATGATGTTGTTCTCGCCTTTGGTGACTTCAACTTACCTTCTATATCATGGATTAGAACTGATGATGACCTGTATATGCTTCCTATTATTAACGTTACTTGGACAAATGAACTATTAAATGAACTATTTGAATTAAACTTGTTTCAAATAAACAGTGTTAAAAACTCTTTAAATAGAACACTTGATTTAGTTTTCTCAAACATTACAGCAAACTATTCTATTAAACAGTGTTCACCAATGGTTTTTACAGAAGATAAATATCACCCAACTATATCATTGTCTATAGATTTACAAGTCAACGTCAGCAATAAAAATAAAAATAAAAACAAAAATTCAGCTGATAGTTATAGTTATAATTTTAAATTCACAAACTATACCGAATTAAATAACTTACTTTCTGTTGTAAATTGGTTTATCCCTGATGATAAATCAGTGATTTCGTGTGCTCATTTGGATTCAGTGCTTGGAATGTTTTATGACAAAATGTTTGAACCTTTTTCTCGCGTTGTACCTAAATCGGTTGTCTCAAATAATAGTGGACCGCCGTGGTCGAACAAAAGGCTTAAACATTTAAAAAATAAGAAAAACCGGCTTTATAATCGTTACAAAAAATCTAAATTGTCTGCTGACTACGTGAACTATACGAACGCCCGCAAAAATTACAATTATTTTAACAAACTTAGTTATACGAACTACATTGAACAAGTAAAAAGCGATTTAAAAGTTAATCCTAAATCTTTTTATGACTTTGTGAATTTAAAAAAGAAATGTAGCACCTACCCACCGTCAATGAAGTATAATAATATTGAGTCCTGTAATGATAATGCAATTGCTGATTTGTTTGTTGACTTTGTTCAGTCAGTGTATGTATCAAACAATGTGCAGACTATTAATCATAACAATACCGTGCATTCAAATAATATTAGTTTCAACTCAATTGACAGTGGTACTGTCTATAAAAATATGATAGCATTAGCTGATAAATTACAAGCCAGGTCCAGACGTAATGCCGAATTGTATATTGAAAAATTGTGCTTTATTCTTGTACCATCCACTCACAAAACTTTTTAATGCCTCCATTAAACTATGTTATTTTCCCACAATTTGGAAAAACTCTTTTATTATCCCACTATTTAAAGCCGGGTATAAATCAGACGTTTCTAATTACCGTGGCATTGCTAAATTAAGTGCAATTCCCAAACTCTTTGAAACTCTTGCTTACTCTTGCTTACTGACTCTTTATTCTCTCAAATAACAACTATAGTTTCTAATTGCCAGCATAGTTTTCTGAAAAAACGATCAACAACAACAAACTTGCTCGAGTTGGTTACGTTAGTTAACGACGCTTTTAACAACCGAGAACGAACTGATGTAATCTATACGGATTTTAGTAAGGCTTTTGACACTGTCAACCATAATATTCTAATTAATAAATTAAAAAATATTGCCTTTCATAACTGTCATTTGAATTGGATTCATTCGTATCTTACTGGACGTACTCAACGAGTTTTATTTAACAATGTACTCTCAAAAGAAATTATGGTTCATTCTGCAGTGCCGCAGGGTAGCCACCTTGGCCCCCCACTATTTGTGCTGTTTATAAATGACCTCCCTAGTGTAATTCAACATTGTCGTGTACTTATGTAAATTAAAATTTTTTATTTTTAATTTTTTTTTTTTTTAAATATTTTTATTTATTATAATACTTATTTTACGACTTAACACTAAAGAATGATCGTACCATTCTTTTTGCTTCTATTTATAACAACGTCTAAAGCTCAGTCAAAGTGCCGAGCTTGCATTTTGGACACCTGCAACCTGCGTGGGAAACACATGAAATAGCAGTTTGCACGGTCATTTGATATCGGACACCTAAACTTTACCTCAAGCGTTGTTTAAACTATCCCACGACCAGCGCTAATAAAACGGTTTCGTAACTCCCCCCCTCCAGGTGCGATCGTCCTCGATCGTATTTAAAAATATGGAATATTATTCAAATTGAGACCGGAAGAGGATGGCTGAATATTTGGGTTAGGTAATGTAGGAAATGGTTCCCCACGATTTTCATCAACTAATTTTCTGGGTCTTAGCTTGACAAAATGAACGCAAAAGTCACGATCGCAATGAATCCTCCCACAGACATTCCGATTATATGGGTTTCTCTTTGTAAAGAGTTCAAGTACTTAGTGTTATTAATGTGAAGTTCGTTCAAAGACTCCAGTGAAAGTACTTTAGAAACAGACAACTCTTTAGGTGTAGGTTGAAGAGCGGCCGGCATTGCCTCTAGAGGCAAAGATTCTAGATTTTCGTATCTGTCATTATTTAGATAAATGGTCATATTATGGAAACGGATAAGGTAGGTTCCGTGGACAAGGTTATTGTCGGACGGAGTTCTGATAGTACCATTGAAGTTATTTAGAAAGATCATACCTGGGTGGATCAATTCCACACCCATACTGCTCTGATCGCTGTTATAATTACATGAGGAATTTAATCCTTTTAGTATTCTTAAAACACGAGTATCATTTCTTAAATCTATTAGATTATCTCTATTACAAATTTTTATTTCGTTTAGTTCAATACATTTCTTTTTTAAACCAAATATTTCTTTTAATTTTTTATAATATAATCAAAATCTACTTTAATTAATTTTCCATTTTTGTTTACAGGTTTCAAAAGAAAACAATAGTAAGTTTCCATTGTAGTTAATGGTATTGTGATAACGTACAATATTATTTCATTTTTACTTAAAACACTAACACTACTATATCTTAATGCATCCTCTATGGAATTGAACGGTAAACGCTCGGATTATAGTCTATTTACGGCCAATCCTATTTCTTTTTGATCAAGAAGCATTGAATTCAAAATATTATGACCTGCCCACTGCAACGCATATTTGATGTTTAGTAATTCTTCTTTAATTATGCGAATTCTATCTCGCTGCAGTAGAGCGAACCCATCGATCTCCTTATCCCCGTGCTTTATTATATGTATTATTTCGTTTGTTATGTGTGTTAAATTTTGTAGTCTTGTAGTAAATGCTTCGTTAATCATGACTTGTCTATTGTTATTATCGTTTAAATCCCGCAAATTGTTTTGTATCATTTTTAGATCGTCATGGTCCGGAGAACCGGCCAAATATTTCCAAGCAGTTCCTAAAATGTCTATTGATCTTTTATTTCTATTTTTATTAGGATTAATCTCGTTTAATATTCTAATTGTTTGATCTATGTCGTACTTTATTATGGGATACCAAATGTGACCTCTGGGTAACACTTTTTCAGTGTACATTGTGATGTTTTTCAGTGCTTCTTCATATTTCAGTATATTTATCATATGGACAAATTTAAAAGTTCCTTCCTTGATCTTTGCCAAACCATCGTTAATAGTTACCAAGTGTGAGGCACTATAGTCCACGATCTGTATGTCGAGACGACAAACAAAGCGAACAGGACAAACAATAACCTACGGAATGAGAAATCATTAGTTTCTTATCAGACTCTTATGGACCAATCTGCCAGTTGCAGTGGTTACAGTGCTATTTTGGTTTTCTTTCACAATTTCTTTTCTATACTGAGCTGTTAATTTTGAACCTAAACGTTTATTAATACGGACATAAATTACTTCTCCCAGAGCATAGGTTTTCATCGGCTTCTTATATTTGTTATGATAAGCCAAATCCATATCCTGTTTTCTCCTCAGTCTCTCAATATTTACCCTAGGTTCATTCACCAATCCCTCAGGATCAGTTGAGACGGACAAACCAAAAAACATCTCGACTGGTTTTTTCTTAATAGTAGAATGAATAGTATGGTTGTATTCATTCACGGCTCTTATGAGCAAGTCGTGGAAGGAAGAATGACTTTTTTCAGTCACAAAACACCTCATCAATTCGGTCAATGTTGAGTGAAATCTCTCAACCTGGCCATTTGAATTACTCGAATAAGGTGGCACATTATAAACCTGAATTCCAAATTGATTTTCCAGCATAAACAAAATAGCTGAAGATTTTAGGGACTTCTCATTATCCATGACAATAACCTTAGGGACACCGAATGCTATGATAATCTCCCTCAAAGGTTCTTAATATGCTCTACAGCTCTTGATCGAACAAGCCTAACCTGAACATACTTAGAAAACTTGTCAATTGCGGTCAGAACCAAATTGCGCTCTGTAATGTATAGATCAATGTGAACAATCTGCCCAGGATACTCTGGAGTAGGTGTTGGGTTTATTTCGGTTCTATTGGGATGTCTATCATATTTATTTTCCAAACAAGTCCTACACTGTCCTATGACCTGCTTGATTTTTTATTTCATTAAGGGAAAATAAAATTTTTGCAAAATTTGTTCCATGTTCTCTTGTATTCCCCTATGGGCACGATTATGTTCCCTTGTGATTATTTCTACCCTTTCTGTTTCAGACGGAACATCTTTGACTATGGTTTGAGTAAATCTTATTTTATAACTCTGAAAATGTATCGGATAAATCTGTTGAACTTTTCCCATGATTGTTTCGGTGGTGTGCAATCCATTCACAAGGTTTGGGTCTAGTACTTTTTTCAAGATAGAAGGTAGATTTGTCTCGTCAAAAAAAGGTCGTTGCACTATGTGCCTATGGTAAGTAGGGAATGGTAACTCGAATCTACCTTCTGAGTTTTCCCCCAAACACAACTGTATCTGATTCTTAAAAACATTCAACGGGCACTCAACTGTTGGAATTAAGTTGTGACCCGAGCTACTGTCGCTATGGATTGTGGGTGTTAGTGAATTAATTTGATTCCTAGATAGTGCATCTGCCACTACATTACATTTCCCTGGTTTGTAAATCAGTTGATAGTCATATTCTTCTAGTATAGATTTCCATCTCTTCATTTTGGTATTGGTGTTCTTATTGCTTAGGGCATAAGTTAAAGGCTGATGATCAGTAAAAATCTTAATTCTTGCCCTGCCGTACAAATAATTTCTAAAGGAATTCAAAGCCCAAATAATTGCCAGAAGTTCTTTTTCGTTTGTTGCAAAATTTTCTTCCGATTTTGAAAGGGTATGAGATATAAAAGAAATTGGCCTGCCTTCCTGCTCCAATACAGCCCCAATTGCAAAATCCGATGCCGTTATTAAGTGGAAGTCTTTAGAATAGTCGGGATATGTCAAAAGAATGTCCTGAGATGCTAAGGTAGTTTTGAGCTCATTAAAGGCATCCAGTTCCCGTTTACCTAGCTCAATGGCCTTCAATGCAGAAATTTTAGAGGACGAATGTCCATCACCCCCTCTCAAAAGATTCGTAAGGGGTTTTGCTAGTTTAGCATAATCCCGAACGAATCGCCTGTAGTAACCTGTAAGTCCCAGAAAAGATCTCAATTCCTTCAGCGTTCTTGGTACAGGGAAATTCACCATAGCTTTTATTTTCTTTGGATTGGTTTTAAGCCATCCTGTGACACTATAAAGCCTAAAAATTCTATTTCTGTCTTTAGAAACTCAGTTTTATCGAGTTGGACTTTCATGTTTGCTAATTGCAGTGTATTAAAAACTGCATTTATGTTTTCTAAGTGTGTTTCTTCGTCCTTCCCGAAAGTTATTATGTCGTCAACATAGACATAACACCTTTTCCCTATATGGTCGCGAAGTATATCGTCTACGGCTCTTTGAAATATAGCCGTATTTGCCGTTGTTCATAGAGAACGCTGTTTTCTCGATATCATCCTCTCGTAATGGTATTTGATGGAAACCACTTTTAAGGTCAACTACAGTAAAATATTTATTATTTCCTAAATTGGCCAAAACCTCTCCTATTTCCGGAATTGGGTACTTGTCTGCGATGGTGATCGAATTCAGTTTCCTGTAATCCACAACGACCCTAAATTTCTTTATCCCTGATGCGTCCTCTTTCTTTGGAACAACCCAAATGGGTGAGTTATAAGGCGACTTTGATGGTCTTATTATGCCATCCTCTAATAATTTCCCAATTTGTTGGTCTACTTCGTCCTTAAGGGACATTGGGTAAGGATAACTTCTAGAATAAACAGGTTCGTCAGTCGTTGTACGTATTTCCCCTTTAATCCCAGTTGTATAAGTCAATTTTTCGTTGGGCTCAGAAAAAAGATACGGATGTTTCTGCGCGATCTCATAGATTCTTTTTCTTTGGTCATCAGTCAAATGGTCTGCTCGGATATTAATAGCGTTCACTCATTGTACCTGCCAATGTTTGATTTTAATTCTTTTTCCTTTTTCTATAGTCATGTAGTCATTGTTAGTATGGATAACAGCATTCATGTCCCTAAGAGTGTCCATCCCCAAGATAGCATCAAAAGATTTGAGCGTTGGCAACAAGAAAAATTTAGCCTCTTTATCCCTAATATTAAACAAATTAGCTTTTTTATGGTGTGTGATTTCCACTACACCTCCTATAGAATTTGCAAAAAATGCCTGTTCATTGGGAATAGGTCGATCTACCAAATTTGGTTTAATATAATTTTTATTGGATCTTGTGTCTATCAATATGCGTAAAATTTTCCCACTCCCCGTCTTAGCTTCAAAATAAGGTAGCGAGGAGTTCTTTAGCCTAAAAAATGAATATTTGATAAATCTTGTTCTTCTGTAGGTTCGTTTTCGTCTCCTAAGTCCAGAGATTGCACGTATTCACGCACTCTCTCCTCATAGTCCTCGTATCTTTCCCCAATTGTGTCCTGGTAGGTCTGCATAGGGCATTCATCGTCCTGTTGTTCCCTTTTACCTGGGTCGTCCGAAGTGATGTGAAAGTTCGTCTGCTGTTTGTTAGGTATGTACGTCGGTTGCGTCAATGGTCTTTTCATTGCGAATTGTCTGTTCAAGTTATTAGCGTAATCTACTTGTCGTGTCTGTATGCTTGGATCAATGTCCATTGGTTTCGGTGGTCGAGGTGGTGCTTGGTATGGAGGTCTCTGCTGATGGAAAACTCCCTGCGATTTCATTGGTCTTTGTTGATGGAAAATTCCTTGCGAATTCATTGGTCCTTGTTGGTAGTTCTGTCTCTGTGAATAAATAGGTCTTTGTTGATACAATGGTCTCTGTGGCTGTGGTACAAAAGCTAATTGTGGATAAAATGGCATTTGATTAGTCCGTTTTGGCGGAGCTGGTTTATTTAAAAAATTATTAAAAGGTACTTCATGTGTGACATGTCCATGAGCCTTATTAGCATACAAGGTCCTATAATTCTGATTTTCTAATTTCAGTCACAAATGCAAAGCCTGCGGCAAATCAGCCGGCTCTCGCATAGCCAACAATCTCGGTAAATCTCCTCTGAGACCCCTAATGGAAGTATCCAATGCTTTGTCCCTATATGTTTGTATCAAAAGTGTAGAAGATTCCCTATTTAATTCAATGCTGCCTATTTTATTCAATATTAAGGACAAATGTTTATAAACTTTCTGGTAAAATTCCTGAACAGTTCCCTGTATTAATGTGGACATTTGATATTCTAATGTTGGAATATCACGTTTATCTCCATAATGGAGTGTTAGACAGCGACAGATCGCTCGCCAGTCCAACGGGGTGTTATAAGATTCCAGGGCAATATCAGCATTACCCACTATCTTATTTCTGACCACGCTAAGTATACCGAATTACTTAGCCGTACCAACTAAAAGTTGGTAAATTTCCAAGACACTTTCCACACTTTTTTTCCAAGAGCTAAACTCCCCGGGATTCCCTGAGAATTCTCTAAGACACTTTACCGCGTCTGGGATCTTGTCTAAGTCCTCTAACCTATTTCTGTGTTCAGGTCTTATATCTTGATCGGCCATTGCCCCAAAGTCACGGGATTCATTATACCCCTAATCATCTGTCTTCCCTGCTCACTCAAAATTCTAGTGACAATATCTATCACCATCGGTTCCAACTGAGCATTTATGGGTGCTGCAGCAGAAGCTGATGCAGATGCTGAAGTAGAAGGAGCAGAAGCACCGTTCAATACGGGCGCTCTTAAAATATTTTGTGGGTTTGACATTTTTCTATGCTTCAATGCTTCTTAAAAGTTAATTTTCGTTGAAATTACTTTGCGATTGGATAGGATTAACCTAAATTTTTTGTAATTAGTTTTTGAGAATATTTTAATCACTTATTTTCTATTTTTTTCTAAAAGTTTCTTCTATCCCTTTTGTATTATTTTCTCTTTAATAACTTCTGTAGGAAAGATATTATATTCAATCTTAATTCTTAAATGCCCCTTTTTTTAATAATAATCTTTAATAATAATAGAAAAAAAAATTATAACATTTCTTCTTTTTTTTTTTAATTTAAATAGATACTTTTCCTTTTTCAAGAATTTTCATAACATTATTTTTTATTTAAATAGATATTTTTCCTTTTTTAAGAATTTTTCATAACATTTCTTTATTTAAATAGATACTTTCTTCTTTTTTTTTTAAATTTTCATAATATTTTTTTTTTAAATTCAGATAAATACTTTTTCTTTTTTCAAAAAAATTTTAATAACATATTTTGATAATTTAAATAGATACCTTTTCTTTTTATAATATTCTTTTAAATGTTCACTTTTCTTCTTTCATAATAATATAAATTTTCCTAAATTTTTTTGATTATTTCTACTCACATGGTGACACCTTTCGGCAGCAACAGCAGTTGTTGTAGTTTCATAATTATTGTCAGTTAACGCTGCAAAAGATTGTTGAACCGCAAACGACTATGAGCCAACAAGATATTGATTTTCCTTAGATTTCAATGATTTTGGTACACGTTTCACAGCATTCAACAACAGTTTAGGTGACAAATTTCAAGTTCACTTAAGATAAAACTGCCTTTTTCCTTTTTTTTTATCCTTTTTTAACTCTAATATAACTTGTTTCAATGATAATTTTCTTTATGTTGTCCTTCTTTAATTTAGTTTAATTTATTTTAGTTTTAATTTTAATATAATTTGATTCAATTCAATTTCTTTACGTTGTTTTTCTTTAATTTAAGTTAATTTATTTTAATGTTTCGTTCCATTTTATTTTCTTTATTTTTAATTATAAGTAACATTGTCCTTTTTTATACCCTCCACCTTAGGGAAGAGGGTATATTCACTTTGATCATCCGTTTACAACACATCGAAGGAAGCGTCGGAGACCCCACAAACCATATATATTCTTAATCAGCATGAAAAGAGAAATCGTTTGAGACATGTCCGTCCGTGTGTCCGTGTGTCCGTCTGTTTTTGGCACTCTCACGGTCGTAATTTTTGAGATATCAAATTGAAACTTTGCATACGTGTTCTTAGTTCAATTTCGCTGTTCCGTATTGAAATTGGGCAAAATCGGTCAAGAGACACGCCCACAATAAACGAAAATCTCATCATACCTCGAAAAAATTGTATCTTTAAAAAATTATATATCGCACAATACTATGCCTATCAAGTTGAAATTTGGTATATATATAAGTGGTACCGTTATCCAACACTGTGCCAAAAATGGGCGTGATTGAATAACGCAAACGCCTATAATTTAAAAAAAAACACTATTTGCGTAAGTACATGAAATATATAAATATGGCAATAGGAGCTTATTTTTTAGAGAATTACAAAAGGTGGAGGGTATTTAAGCTTCGGTCTTAACCGAACTTTTCTATCGTGTTTTTCTCATTATATTGATTTTTAATAGCAAACTTTTGTTATAACTTCTCCTTTACGTATGATTTCATTTTCATAAACTTTATAGTTAAAATCATTTTTTTCAACTCTATGTATACACTTTTTCTTTTCAGTATTTATTTACATGAATTAAATATTCAAGAAAACAACAAAAAACAAAAAAAAAAAATCAGCAAAATTTCCAAAAAAAAAAACGTAAGTTATTTAATTTAATATCACCCTTTGTTATTTTATGTTACGCCTTGTCCACATACGTTCCAAATAAGATAAGGAGTTTATTAAGTGTGTTATTCCAATCATAATAACCAGAAAAAAGCGTCACATGCTTTGCGAAATGTATATATTTGTGTTTAGCTTAAAATTCTGAACCTTTTTAGTTAAGTCCGTCTGTCAGTCCGGTTGTAGTAAACATTCTAGCGACAGAAAAATATAGAGATATTGATTCCAATCTTTGTAGAAATATTGTTTACGCCAAAATTAAAATTGGGCAAAATCAATCGAGGAACACGCTTACAATTAAACAAAATTTGAAAAAGGTCAATTTTTTTTAGAAATTTTTTAAACGGTTTTTATACGTTATTTTACTCAAAAATTTTACTAAAATTTAGATGAGTTGGATAAGTTTTGATCGAAGCTAAATAGAGAACAGAACAGTTAGTTTAGATTACAATAGCAACACATTGAATATAATGAATGTATAGTAATACATACACATGTAAGTATTGTTCTGTAGTTTCTTGTATTTCTTATTAGGTCAAGGTGTCAAATTCATTATCCTCTAAAAGTTCCCAAGACCTAAGATACTAATACAATAGCCTGCTTATTAGAAAATAACAAACAATACAAGCCATCTCAAACCGTATACCGGCTTGAGTTTTGTAGAATATATCCATCCATTTCAGTGCTTTTGTTGTTGCAATCGTTGCAGTTTTAAATATGGACCAATTGCATGTTGTGTTAAGTAGGTAGAATGAAACATGTAAGAAAACTAAATTTGGCATAGGTCACATCTTAAATATCCTCCACATCCATAACGGTGGGCGTGGCAAATATATATATATATATATTGCACCCTCTAATAGTGTATGGCTTACGTATCAGCTTGGCAGTCTAGTTTTGCGTTAAATATGGTTTTTTGTAAATTGTGGGCGTGCCATCGAACCATGCCCATTTTTGGAACATTAGTTGATGGGGTAACTATGTATACGTATACCAAATTTCAAGTTCATGTGTTAATGTCAATCATTGACAATCATCGGTGTGTGCACACGTGTTTTACTCTGCTAATATAATCGCTGTTGATAAAAACTATTTTACGCTCATTCATACTCAATTTTTGTATATATTGAACAGTTACTTTTCTTGATCTCTAACATCAAAAAAAAAAAAGATACCGTTGGCTTTTTTTTTCTCATATTGAGAAAAGGCATGAACCAGGTACGCACATTACAAAGAGCGCGTAGCAATTCTTTCAATGGGGGTACCAACAACGCATACATAACAATTGATGCGAGTAACGGTCCCGAAATAAATTACAGTTCTAAGGAAAAAGCAAAAATGAATTCGGCCGAGGTGTCCGCAAAAAGTGCTATACCAAATGTGGATACGTCTGCCAAAAAAGTGCAAACGGGTATCGACAGATACATCGAAGTGACGAAAAGAAAGAGAAGTCCCAAATCTCAACTTAATAGCCCACAAGCCAAAGCACAAAGGGGTAAAAATACTGCGGTTAGTGCTAACCGTTTCTCTATTTTGTCTAATGAGAACGATGAACCGGTCAATGATAAAAATGTTGCTTCCCGTTCACAGAAACCGCCTCCCCTCTATATCCGTGAGCAAATATCGAATACTCTGGTCAATGGCCTGGCTGAAATAATTGGGAAAAAAGGTTTGAATGTAGTTGCTATACACAGGGGTTCTATTTCCGAATGCAAGGTACAGGTGTATACTGAGGAAAGCCATAAAAAACTTCATGGAAGCCTTGAAAAACAAGGAATTCCAAGTGAAATCTGTTTATAATATAATAAACAAAAACAAGGTCCCTCAACCTCTTTTCCGAGTGGAGCTAGATTTTGATAAAAATACTCTCAAAAAAGGCCAAACCCACCCTATATACAATCTGCAATACATCGTAAGATTGTTATTGAGGAACCATATAAGAGAACAACGCCACCTCAATGTATGAATTGCCAAGAATATGGCTATACAAACACGTATTGCAAACTGCCAACGGTTGGCGTCATATGTGGTGATCTACACCATAGTTCAAAATGCACCCAGAGAAATCAAAATGGTGCAAAAAATGTAGTAATTGCGGTGGAGGACACACCGCAAATTACCGTGGCTGTCCCGTATACCAGCAAATTAAGCAGGCTCCAGCTAAAAATCGGCAAGCTAGTGCCCCAATTGGTGTAACAAGAAGACAACCAGTAATGCCATCAAGTTTGGTTCCTACTCAAGGGCTATCTTATGCCCAAGATCTGAAATCTTCTAACTCTTCAGAGCCAATTACAGGAAAAACATCTGAAACCCCACAATCAAGTTCAATCGAAAGCTCTATAGCATCTCTTACGCAATTAATACAATCCTTTGTGACAGGTATGCAAACCATGATGGTAAACGTGATTCAGTAGAAGTACAAAAATCAAAATCTCTTAATTCAAACCTTCATAAGCAAAAAATAAACTCCATGGCTGAATTAAGAATTTGCCAGTGGAATGCTAACGGACTCAGCCAACACAAAAATGAAGTAGAGCACTTCCTAAGATCAAGAGATGTAGACATTATGCTTATCTCGGAAACCCACTTCACAAATAAAAACGGCTTCAACTTAAAGGATTACATTGTATATGCCACTAAGAATCCTAATGGTAGAGCTTGCGGTGGCTCTGCGGTAATTATAAGAAAAAATATCAATCATTTTCCTATTGAGAATTATGCTAAAGATCTTTCACATGCAACCTCTATTTGCTTGCATGATTTGGAACCGAAAAAACAAGACTTTCATGAATATTTTAGTTCTCTAAGCTCTAAATTTATTTCCGCCGGTGATTTTAATGCCAAACATACGTACTGTGGATCCAGACTTATCACGCCTAGAGGAAGACAGCTGTACGCCGAAATAAACGAAAGCCATTTAGATATCTCATCTTGTGGAACCCCAACCTATTGGCCTTCAGATTTAAATAAAATCCCTGATTTAATTGATTTTGCTAAAAGGCTTTAGAAGAAATCAAGTAAAAAGTACAGGGCTACGTGATCTCTCGTCCGATCATTCTCCTATATTATTAGAAATAAACTTATCCTTTTCAATAATACGTGAAATTGCAATAAGGATACCAAACAAAACTACAAACTGGCTTAAATATAAAAAATATATAAGTTCCCATATTCCGATCGACATTCCCTTAAGAAATGCCCAGGATGTGGAAACATTTACAAACATTCTACAAACTGCAGCAGAAGTAGCCACACCTATATATTGCAAGACTAAAACAAATTTAACATACCATCCTTACATCCAAAAATTTATTCAAGAAAAACGGACCATAAGAAGACAGTGGCAGCGATATAGATCTCCGCATTTAAAACAAGCTTTGGCTCGTTGTACAAAACAGCTGCGCACGGCATTATCAGAGCGCAAAACAATTGAATTACAGGCGGCCCTAGAAAACTTAAGCTCTAATGTCCAGGGAAGATGCAACCTATGGAAGGCATCCAATAATCTTAAGCCACCAAATCATTTGGATCATCCCATAAGAAAAGTTAATGGTGCATGGGCAAGAAGTCACCATAAGAAATGCGAGGTCTTTGCAGACCACCTTGAAAATGTATTTCGTCCAAATATACCTCAATACCAGCATAATTTGACCCAAAGCATTCGTGATACTGAGAGTGACATATTGCCCCAAAACAATAACGATATTTGCATCACTCTCCCACAACTTAAAAGTCAAATTAATAATCTCAAACCAAATAAATCCCCAGGACAAGATAAAATAACCCCGATGATGATAAGGGAACTACCAAACAGTGCCGTAAGAACAATTTTAATAATTTTTAATGTCATCTTTCGCACTGGTCATTATCCAAAATGTTGGAAAAATGCTGTTATAAAAATGATACCCAAGCCAGGTAAAGATCCAACCCTGGCAGCGACCTATAGGCCCATAAGCCTCTTAACAGTACTATCTAAATTATTCAAAAAAGTACTTCTTCTCGAGATTACCCCACATTTAAGTAGGCACAATATTATACCTAACCACCAATTTGGCTTTAGGCAATGGCATGGTACAGTAGAGCAAATACACCGCATTGTAGCCTTCATAAGAAAGTCTTTCGAATCCAATGAGTATTGTTCCGCCGTCTTTATAGATATGGCGCAAGCTTTTGATAAAGTTTGGCATGAAGGACTTTTACAAAAAATTAATCAATATTTTCCATACAACACACATGCTCTGTTTAAATCCTACTTATCCAACCGTACATTTTCAATACGAATTAATAATACCGTGTCTACTACAAGAAATATAACATCAGGAATTCCCCAAGGAAGCATTTTAGGGCCAATTCTATACCTATTGTTTACAGCTGATATGCCAACACACGCAAGTACACAAATACACACATTTGCGGACGATACTGCCATTGTAGCCTCTAACGAAAACCCAAATGTGGCCTCAAGATTCATCCAGAATCACCTAGAGGATCTCGATGGAGAATTAAAGTTAATCCCTCCAAATGTGTTCACGTAAGGTTCTCATTAAGAAGGAACACATGCCCTCCTATTCAAATTCACAATGCTACGATTCCACAAGAATCTCATGCCAAATGCCTCGGCATCCATTTGGATCGTCGCCTAACGTGGACTCATCACATTCAAACAAAAATATTGCAAATCAAGCTAAAGACGAGTGAAATGAATTGGCTCCTAAACAGATATTCAAATCTAAGTCTAGATAATAAACTTCTCCTGTACACTTCCATTATAAAACCAATTTGGACTTACGGTATCCAATTGTGGGGAACAGCATGTGCCTCAAACATAGCCAAGTTACAGAGAAGACAGTCTAAAATTCTTCGATATATTACAAGCGCACCCTAATATGTTAGCAATAATCGCTTACACAAAGAGCTAGAAATAGCCACTGTCGAAGAAGTAATTATAGAATACAGCACTAAATATATCTATAAAATTCGGAGTCACCCAAACCCTCTGGCAAGTGTGATACCTACTATTGAACATCATAATCGACTAAAAAAGAAAGTTACAACGGATTTGACTCGCTAGGTTCTGGAGTAACTAAGAATCGTTCACACAAACTGACGATGGCCGTTGGTCCAAAGCCAGTATATTTTATCCCCTTAGATTAAGATTTTACTAATTATTGTTATATTCTAGAAGGATGATTCAATAAATAAAAGATTGAGCTAGAAAAAAAAAATGTGTTAATGTTTGTGGCAGATATATAGGTTTTTATTGACTGTGGGCGTATCTCTTATCCGACCACATCCATTTTTGGCACACCGATAGATAAGTTAATTATATATATGCATACTAAATTTTAAATTTAAACTCAATTTTTGTTACAGATATATAGATTTTTGTCGCTTGTGGGCGTGTCCGTTATCCGATTGTGCCCCTTATTTGCCCATTAATGAAAGAAATATTTATAGATGCACATACTAAATTTCAAGTTTATAGCTAAATTTTTGTGGCAAATAAGTAGATTTTTGTCGATTATGGTCGTGGCTCTTAACCGATTTTGCCCATTTTAAATAGCGATCTGCTTGCAAAAACTAAAAGTGCCTGTGCAAAATTTATTGGCTTAATTTAAAATGGTTAAAAAAAATTAAAATGGGAAAAATTCGCCAAGAGCCACGCCCACAAGAGACAAAAGTCTATTTATCTGCCCCAAAAATTTTGGATTTAAAGTTAAAATTGGATATGTATATCTATAACTATTTCGTTCATCGATGTGTCAAAATTGGGCGTGATGGGATAACAGACACATCCAAATCAACAAAAACCTTTATATCTGCCACAAAAATTGACCTATGAACTCGAAATATTGTGCGCTTTTTTAAGGTTAGTCCATCAATCGATGTAATAAAAATCGGCATGGTCGGATAACAGACACGCCCACAATTTACAAAAAAACATACTCAACGTAAAAGTAGACTTGCTGATACGTAATACATACACTATTAGAGAGCGCAATATATATATTTGCCACGCCCACCGTTGTGAATGTAGAGGGTATTTAAGATTTGGCCTAAACAAAATTTATTTTTCTTACTTGTTTTCGTTTGGTTTGGTTTCAATGCTTCCACTCTTTAGTTGAATTTTATTCATTTTACTGAGTTATAATGAAACTTCAAAGAACTCTACTTAAAACCGTTTTTATACCCTCCACTTTACTGATTAGACTCACGGGCGTAAATTTTGAGATATTCAGCTGTAATTCTTCACTTCTAGTTTCTGCACGCAAAACGCTATTTAAATAGAGCAAGATCGGTTAAAAGCCGGGCCTACAATGTACAAAAATCTCTTTATTTGGCAAAAAAAAATTGACCTATGAAATTGAAATTTTATATAGATTTAGATGCTAAAAATGGGTGTGGTCGGACAAACCTACTATTGATAAAATACTCTTTAGTTTTTTGTATTTCTGATGTTCTAGTACATCCTGGGCCAAAGGTCGTATTTTTTCCTTTTTAATAACAAGACATGTATTTTCTTATTTGTCCAACGTTTCGTTTGTTGTTACAAACTTCTACAGGGACTTTTTATTTACTTTTGTTGTGCTGCAATTAATATAAGTTTGATCTAGTATATAAATATACAAATTTTATATACTATATTATTATATATTGTTTCCTTACAACTTAATGTTTTTTTCCCTTTCCCTATTGTATCATGTTGATGATCATTTCCCTTCTGTGTGGTAACTTGTCATTAAATGATCATTTTTTTAATTTTTCATTTAATTTTTTAATTTAAAATTAAATTGTATGTGAATTTCGTCTTATCTATGTCCTCTTTTGTGTTGATTGTATGTTGTTGGTTTTTTTGTATATACAGGCTTTCTAGTGTAAATCTCGTACTCATTCTTTTTTCCGTATCCAATCCTGATCTAAATAATATAAGAATATTGAATGACAAGTTACCACACAGAAGGGAAATGATCATCAACATGATACAATAGGGAAAGGGAAAAAAACATTAAGTTGTAAGGAAACAATATATAATAATATAGTATATAAAGTTTGTATATTTATATAATAGATCAAACTTATATTAATTGCAGCACAACAAAAGTAAATAAAAAGTCCCTGAAGAAGTTTGTAACAACAAACGAAACGTTGGACAAATAAGAAAATACATGTCTTGTTATTAAAAAGGAAAAAATACGACCTTTGGCCCAGGATGTACTAGAACATCAGAAATACAAAAAACTGATTAACAATATAGGTCATGTTTGTACTTACAAACAAAAAAATTTTAATATTATATAAAATACTATTTATTTGCTACACAAATATATTTATGAAGTTGAATTTTGGTAAAAATATATTTAATTATCCCATTCATCGATATGCCAAAAATGAGCGCGGTCGTATTACACAACTAATCACAATTTATAAAAAACATTACTTAGCGTAAATTTTGACTTGTAAGCTGTTACGTAATACATACACAATTACAGGACATAATCATGTGCCAACTATTTGTATGCAAATATGGAGAGCAGTTAAAACTTGACCTAAGCCAAATATAGATTCTTTCTTAATTTCATATTTCAATTAATTAATTAAAATTATTAATTTTTTTTGCGTTCTGTTTTTTAGAAAAATATATAACGATTACAGAAATTTTAGATAAAACAAAATCTGTTTTAACAAAATTGCTGTAAAAAGGTGTATGACACAACAGCGGGAAGATCAAGAACTAGTGGAAACATTTGTTGTTTGCTTTATGATTACCATTACCACATCACCAGTAAGAAAGCTAAGAACTGGGACATAATCCCAGATTCACTGTGAGACGTAATTATTATTAAAATAAAAAAATAAATGCCCTACAGCTTCTCATAATTAACAGCTCACAACATTTTCCAAATTGTTGCGAATTTCAAACAACAACATCAAAGTCTTTTGTGAATTACATATAACTATAAAAATTAAAATTAGTGAAAACGCTCCCACTCCCAACGATTACAAATTATTACAGCATACATATGTGACGCCATCAAAACTAGTTGAATTTTTTTATATACTCGTATATTAAAAAAAACGAAAAGTTGTAAAATCATTCAACCCACATTGTTTCTGCTGCATGAAAAATTAGGGAGATAGAGAGAGAGAGTGAGAAAAAAAGAAGCTGAGGGGTAGCTGCTTCACACATATAGAGTGTGAGACTGATCTGTTAATAATTGCTGATAAAGCTGAGAAGAGCAGAGCAGGGGTAATTTGTCAATATGTTGGATGATGACAATCATGATTTATTAGCGGCAGCATCTGAAATACAACACAGTAAGTATAAAAAAGAGCATTAAGATCTCCTTATAATCAGCTTTCGTAAACTTGTTGAACTGTCTGCATATAGAAAAAGTATTACTACTTCAAGAAACCAAAACGGCAGGGGTATATTAACTTTGTCAAAATGTTTGTAACACCCTCAAGGAAGCTTCAGAGACCCTACACAACATACATATATATTCTTGATCAATATCAAAATCCGAATCGATTTGGATATGTCTGTCCTTGTGACATGACATGTGTCCATCTATTATTAGAGCCCTCACAGGCGCAAATTGAACTTTGAATGCAGGTTGCTTTTAAAATTGGGATGAAATCGGAAGGGAAACCACGTCCATAATCGATAAAAATATATTTATCAGTCACAAAAATCAACCTATGATTATGAAATTCGGTGTACATACTTATAAAAGAGAAGTCGGCATAACAGACATTCCCACAGTTTACAAGTTGACAAGTAATGCATACACCATTACAAGGCTGCCACGTGCCGTGTTCACATATAGGCAAACAACATACATATACATCACGCTCTCCGTGATGGTACTAATTTAATACTTAACCTTTTGTCCAATTTACAATAGGATTTTCCTTTGGGCCAGTACGTGTCCTTGTACCAAATTTCATCAAAATTTCTCAAAAAATTCGATCTGTAGCTTGGGCACAAATTTAGTTAGACAGACAGGAGAACAGACGGACATGGTTAAATCGATTCAGATTTTGATTCTGAATCGATTGGTATAGCTGACGATGGGTGTGGCATTGGCCGTTTAGGAGTTACAAACATCAGCACAAACTTAATGTACCCTTTTTCACAGGGTGGTGCAGAGTATGAAAACATTTCTGACATGTATCATTTTGAAATTTTTGAAAACACAAGTAGGTATAAAAAAATAAAAATTTTCATATTTAAAAAAAAAATTTAATTAAATAATATATCAAGTAGTGTGGGGTATTTGAAGGTCGGGCTTGACCGACTATAATATTTTCACTTGTTATACCCTCCACCTCGGTGAGGAGGGTATACTAATTTTGTTTTTCCATTTGCAATACCCAGTAGAAAGCGTCGGAGACCCTACAAAGTATATATATTCTTGATCAGCGTCAAAAACTGAGTCGATACAGACATGTAAGTCCGAGTGTCCGTGTGTCCGTCTGTTTTTGGCACTCTCACGGGCGTAAATTTTGAGATATTGAGCTGAAATTTTGTACAGACACTTTTAGTTTTTGCACGCAGATCGCTATTTAAAATGGGCAAAATCGGTCAATAGCCACGCCCATAATAGACAAAAATCTATTTATCTGCCACAAAAATTGATCTATGAACTTGAAATTTGGTATGCACATCTATAAATATTAGCTTCATTGATGTACCAAAAATGGGCACGGTTGGATAATAGACACGCCCACAATCAATAAAAATCTTTATATCTGCCACAAAAAATGACCTAGGAACTTGAAATTTGATACGCAATTACAAAGTTATCTCATCCACTGATGTGCCAAAAATGGCCATGGTCGGATAACAAACACGACCACAATTTACAAAAAACCATATTCAACGTAAAAGTACACTTGCAAGCTGATGATTAATTCATACACTACTAGAGAGCGCAATATATCTATATTTGCCACGCCCACCGTTGTAGAGGTGGAGGGTATTTAAGATTTGGCCTAAGCCAAATTTAGTTTTCTTATTTGTTTTTATTATTATTATTATACACTGCACCACTTGTGGTAAAGGGTATATTAAGTTTGTGCGGATGTGTGTAACTTCTAAAGGGTAAATGCCACACCCACCCTCAATTATACCGATCGATTTAGAATTAAAATCTGAATCGATTTAACCATGTCCCTCTGACCGTCTGTCCATGAAAATTTGTGCGCAAGCAAAAGGTCGCATTTATTGATATATTTCGATGAAGTTTGGTACAAGAACACGTATTGGCCCAAAGGGGAACCCTATTGAAAATAGGCCAGATTGGACTATTTTTAGAACCCCTACCAATATGAGGTTCTGTTATTATCCCCTCCACATTAACGATGAGGGTATACTGAGTTTGTTCTTCTGTTTGCAACACCCAAAGTATATATATTCTTGATCAGCGTCAAAAACTGAGTCGGTTTTGACATGTATGTCCTTGTGTCTGTCTGTTGTTAGCACTCTCACGGGCGTAAATTTTTAGATATTGAGCTGAAATTCTCTACAGGTACTTTTAGTTATTGCATCTGACCACGCCAGTTTTTGGCACATCAGTCAATGGGATAACTATGTTTATGCGTACCAAATGTCAAGTTCCTAGGTCATCTTTTGTGGCAGCTATAAAGATTTTTATTTATTGTGGGCGTGTCTATTATCTAACCTCGCCCATTTTTCACATCGATGAGGGTTACATTTATAGATGTACATTTTTTTCGATTGTGGGCGTGGGTCTTGACCGATTTTTCCCATTTTAAATAACGATCTGCATGCAAAAACTAAAAGTGTCTGTTGTTGACATTCTCACGGGAGTAAATTTTGAGATATGGAGCTGATACGCTATTTCAATTGTGCAAAATCGGTCAAATTCCACGCCCACAATCGACAAAAATTTCTTTATCTGCCATAAAAGTTGAGCTATGAAATTGAAATTGCCATAAAAATTTACCTATAAAGTTGAATTAAATTAATGAGTATTATATGTTTTGTATTGTATTTTTCCTTATAGATCGCTTGTATTTTGTGGCCTTCAAGAGAAGTTTCAAACCGAAGAATACGCTGAACACCCACTATTTTTGCATAGATGATGATTTTGTATATGAGAATTTTTACAATGATTTCGGACCATTAAATATATGTATGCTGTATCGATACTGTCAAAAATTGAAAGCAAAATTAAATAATCGAACATTAATGAATAAGAAAATTATCCATTACACTTCAATGAATCCCGCGAAACGGATCAATGCCGCCTACTTGATAGGAGCTTTTTCGGTAAGTAACTATTAAGAGAGATAGAAGGAGAGATTTTTATACCCATCATCACTTGTATATTATAATAAGTTCAGATTCAAAATCTAAATCAATTTAACCATGTCCTTCTGTTTGCCCATATAAATTTGTGCTCAAGTTAAAGATTGCATTTTTATACCCTCCACATTAATGATGAGGGTATACTAAGTTTGTTCTTCCGTTTGCAACACCCAAAGGAGACGTCAGAGACCCTACAAAGTATATACATTCTTGATCAGCGTCAAAAACTGAGTCGATTTTGACATGTATGTCCTTGTGTCTGTCTATTGTTGGCATTCTCACGAGCGTAAATTTTGAGATCTTGAGCTGAAGTTTTGTACAGGCACTTTTAGTTTTTGTATTCAGATCGTTATTTAAAATGAGCAAAGTAGGTCAAGAGCAACGTCTACAAACGACAAAAATCAATTTATCTGAAATTTGATACGTACATCTATAAATATTACCTTCATCGATGTGCCGAAAATGGGCGCGGTCCGATAACAGACACGCCCACAATCAATAAAAATCTTTATATCTGTGTAACGAGATTTCTTCACTATGCCGGGGGCAAGCCGTCGGCGTAGGGTGACTCGTCCATTTATTAAAAGACGCTCAATTTCTGGTTTTACTTGTATATAACGGCTTAGATTTATTTTTCAATTTACTTACGTACATAGAAAATTAATTAACACTTCAAATATAAATGGATAACTCCACTTACATAACTATCGCAGGCCTTACGCCCTGTGAACTATGACTAGGATTTCACTTACGGCCAGGATTACTCCCTGCCTGTTTCAGCCAGGTTAACACCTTGCGTTTACTTAGAAGCACTATGTGAAAGCGCTATGAAATTTTAGCTATTATCGCACTAGAGACATTTACCTTGTAACTTGATGTTCACTCGTTGAGGGTTGGCAACGGAAGAGAACGAACCTTTGTCGATCACTCTCAACTTGGTTAAGCTTATTGGAACATCGTGGAAATATTCCAATATGCTTGATGACGTGGCGGTGAGTGGAGTTACCAGCTACGTTTAAGATTAATAACAATATTGCTTTATACAATCTTCTTACATATACAGAAGGTATATTATACATATATATCCTATGCCTAAGTGACTTAAGTAAGTGGGAGTAAAACGAGTGAGTAACGACTTTACTCGTCACATCTGCCACAAAAGTTTATCCAGAAACTTGAAATTTGGTATGCGTATACATAGTTATACCATTCACTGATGTGTCAAAAATGAGCATGGTCTAATAACGGACACGCCAACAATTTAAAAAAACCATATAAACTATGCAACTATTCTACCAAGCAGATATGTAATAAATACACTATTAAAAGGCGCAATAATTTGCCCCGCCCACCGGTATGGATGTGGAGGGCATTTAAGATTTGGCCTAAGCCAAATTTAGTTTCTTTCCTGTTTTTAATTAAAGGCGTGTCTGCTATTTCACCATTTTTATACCCTGCACCACCCTGTGGTAAGGGTGCAGATGTTTGTAACTCCTAAACGGCAAATGCCACACCCATCTCAATACCGAACGATTCAGAATAAAAATCTGAATCTATTTAGCCACGTCCGTTGGTCCGTCTGTCCTATTGTCTGTCCATATAAATTTGTGCGCAAGCTACAGGTCGTATTTTTTAAGATATTTTGATGAAATTTGGTACAAGGACATGTATTGGTCCAAAGGGGAACCCTATTGAAAACCCTTTTTAAAAAGGATAGGATCGGACTATTTTTAGAACCCCTTCCCATATTAAAAAATTTTTTTGATTTCATAAACAAACAAAAAATAAAGAAAAATTTCTGACATGTATCATTTTGAATGTTTTGAAAATACAGAATAAAATTTTTCCATATACCCTGCTCCACAACGGTGGGCGTGGCAAATATATATATATATATATATATATATACTGCGCCTTCTGATAATGTATGTCTTATGTATCAGCATGCAAGTCTAATTTTACGTTGAATATGTTTTTTTGTAAATTGTGGGCGTCTATATTATCTCAACACGCCCATTTTTAACAAGTCAGTAAATGGGATAAGTATGTATACGCGTACCAAATTTCAAGTTCCTAGGTCAACTTTTGCGGCAGATATTAAGATTTTTATTTATTGTGGGCGTGTCTATGTCGATGAAGCTAATATTTATAGATGTGCATACCAAATTTCAAGTTCATAGATCAATTTTTGTGGCAGATAAATAGATTTTTTATATTAATTTTGCACCTCGGTGCATGGGCATAAGATTAAAATTATTATTCTTGTTTTAAACCAGTAACTTATTTGGCATATTTGTTACATTTGTTTTTCCGACGTTTCGTCACTACATCGTGACATCATCAGGGATCTCTATAACAATAATACAATGTAATCTACAGTACATTTTGTAAAACTAATTACATAAAATATTAACTTACAGGTATTATTTGTACAATTTTTGGTTTTCCTTTTTTTTTTTTTTTTTACGTTTACATTAGCGAGGTTATCGCGGTTGAGAGGGTTATCTCTTTAACCACATTGATTTTTGAATTGGTTACACATATAAAATTTAACAATCTCATTAAAGATAACCACGTAGTTAACGACCTTAAATTTCAATGTAACTCTGAAAAAGTACCTAAAAATACAACTCTTTACGCTAAAACTTCTCTGATATGTCAAATAATGACTGTTGTCACAAATAAATAAAATAAATGTTTTCGTTTAAAATTGAAGAAAATGAAGAAAATGGTCATAAATGCAGATTTTTTTTTTATGTAAAGTCAAATATTTTTCGTACAACTTTATTATAATTTTTTTTTTGCTTCTCAATATTGCTAAAATCAACATTTATATTAGCAATTGTATACAAAATTGTACTTAAAATATTTTCCATTTTTAATAGCAATTGTATACAAAATTGTATTAAAATATTCTCAATATTTATAAAAGAAATAAACGTCACAACATAAAATATCAGAGTTGTAATCATATCATTGTAAACGTACGTAGTTAGGTAACGTGTTAAATCTAACAATATCGCCAATGTAAAGGTAGTGTAAAAATGAATAAGAAGTTAACTAAGGTTTGACAATTACTCGTTGATAGAAGTTAACTAGAGTTTGATTTCGGAGTATAATAATGGCCATAAGAAGTTTTAAACATGCAGGGTGTCCGCTGGGAAAGTATACTACTTTGTTTGATTCCATTGTATTGCTGGCTGTATGTGATGTGGCACCGTCTTGTTGATACCACACGTTAATCAAGCCCGAAGCATGCAGTTTTGGCATTAAAAAGTTTTCAATCATATCACGATATCGCTCCCCATTCACAGTTACCGTTACGCCGTTTTTATTTTCAAAGAAGTAAGGTCCAATGATTCCTCCTGACCAAATTGCACACCAGACTTTCACTTTTAATGGATGCAAAGGTGACTGATGAATAATTTGAGGGTTTCCCATTCCCCAGAACGGACTATTATGTTTATTCACATATCCATTCAAATGAAAATGTGCCTCGTCACTCATTATGATTTTTTCATGAAAATCGGAGTTGTCATGGGCGAGCTGTAACATCCTATTGGCATATGTACGGCGGCGTAAATGGTCTTGTGGAAGAAGCTCTTGTGTCAACTGAATCTTATATGGAAATAAATGCAAATCCTTGTGCAAAATTGTGGCCAAAGTTGATCTTTGAAGACCAAGCTCCTTAGCATGGCGTCGGATTGAGGTTAATGGATTGTTTTGAACACTTTCTTGAGCAGCAGTAATGTTTTCAGCCGATCTTGCAGTACGTTGTGGTCCATGCTAGGGCCTATCACCTACAGACCCTCTTTCTTCGAAATCATTCACTACACGATAAATAGTGCGTTTTGTTGGCACGTTGTTTCTCCCAAAAATTTCACGTAACTTTCTCATTGTCACTGTAATCGATGATTGATTTTGACAAAATGTTTTAACAATTAAAACACGTTGGTTTATCGAATATTTTTCCATAATAAATTTGCCACGTGTCTACTTCGCGACTGCCAAATATGAACTGTCAAGACTAATGTTTACCAAAATTGCGGCAAAACAAAGTAGTATACCTTCCCGGTGGACACCCTGTATAAAGATATTTCACGAAATGACTCATAGGACAAAGTATGGTGTTTACTTATGGAACTAAGTGGTGTGGGGGATTAATTGGTCGCGCTTGATTCACTACAACATTTTCACTTACTATATATATTTTTTCTAAAAGGTTATCCATTTAAATCGTACACCTGAAGAGGCATACGAGCCATTAGTTGCTGGCAACATACCGGCCTATACACGTTTCTGTGATGCCTCCTATGGTCCGAGTACATATAAAATTTCCCTTATCGATTGTATAAATGCTGTGTATAGAGCTCTAAATGCTGGTTTCTTTAATTTTGATGATTTCGATGCCGAGGAGTATGAATATTATGAGCGGGTAGAAAATGGTGATTTCAATTGGATTGTGCCACAAAAATTTATCGCCTTCTGTGGGCCACATCAAAAATCAAAAACACTACCGAACGGCTATCCCTGCCATTCGCCCGAAACATATTTTGAATATTTTCGCAACAATTCCATTACCACTGTAATCCGTTTAAATGCCAAAGTTTATCATGCTTCAATATTTGAGAATGCTGGATTCTTACATAAGGATCTGTTCTTTATTGATGGCAGTACACCGAGTGATCTGATATTAAAAAAATTTCTCACCATCTGTGAAACAACAAAGGGGGCAATAGCAGTGCATTGTAAAGGTAAAGGAAGCGGTAGAGAAAGTGAGATAAAGATTTGAAGTGCAAATATCCTATTTCTTTTGCTTAGCTGGCCTGGGACGCACTGGTAGTTTAATCGGAGCTTATATTATGAAACATTACAACTTTTCAGCCCTGGAAGCTATAGCGTGGTTGCGTTTATGCAGACCGGGTTCGGTAATTGGTCATCAACAGCAATGGATGGAAGAGTAAGTGATGTGAAAGTATGGACAATTAGGAGTGAAAAGTTGATATTAAAACAATTATACACTTCCCCAAAAATGCACACACACAAGTTTCCCTTTCGCTTGATATTTTTCTTTTACAGTAAACAAATTTGGTTATGGTCTGAGGGAGAACGCATGCGCAAAAGATTGGGCATTTGTACTCCTATACACAAGTATGGCATTTATAGTATAACTTTTAAAAGCCGTATAACGTTTACGCCCAATACGGAAAATACTGAATTATTAATGACACGAGTTAAAGGTATAGCACAGCGTGTAGACACAATGAATTTACATGAAGATGACCAACAAGAGCGTCAACAACAGTTGGAGGATGGTACCAATAAGTTGGATTGTTTGGAGTTAGAGCCATTTGATAATGGCAACTGCAAACGTTTGCCATTATTGTTGACGAGTGGTAGCGCTAATGAACGGTTAGATGGTACAGTTACACCACCTACAAGTGCCAGTGATAATGAAATTACTGAAACTGAGGAAGATTTAATCGCTTCTCAACTCAATAATAAATATATAACACGGAGACGCAAATCACCGGCCACGGTGGAAAATAGACCGGCACCTACAATCTCTTCAAATTTAAGACGAGCAATTAACGTTTCACTCACTGTTGAGGGTGGTGGTGGTGGTGTTGGCTTCCAACGCAAAACTCCTCCCATCGCTGTTGAACATTTGCCATCAGTGGCTACTGGTGTTAACCATGCAGATAGAAAATTAAAAAAACCCTATAATTCTTCTATATATGATGCGACTTTACAAAGACCGACCATAGCATCAACGGTGAAAATGTCACAGGCGGCATTAGACAAGAAAACTGTCCAAACACAAGGTGATAAACTAAATCAAATAAAAGCCATGAGACGTCAACATAACTCCCGTTCTAGTGGTGTCATAAATGGGTAAGCAATGGTTCCATAATATACAAAAATTTATTTAATTTTAATGTTACCCAATCAAAAAGCATCGACTTTTAAAACTAAAATATAAAGTTTTAGTACCAAAGTATAGAATTTTTGTTCTAAAGTTTTCATATCATATATCAATATATTTTAATATCCTCCACATAAGATGGGGGAACTTTTTATTCCATTTGCAAGACCCTACATAATATATACTTGATTAGCATTTACAATTGACTCGATCTAGATATGTCTGTATGTCCGTGCCTCTGTCTGTTGTTGGCACTCTCGTGAAAGTAAACTTTAAAATATTGGGGTGAAATTCTTCGCGTACGTCTCTATTTAAGTTGGGCAAAATCGGTCAAGAGCCACACCCACATTCAAAAAGATCTCTTTATCTCTCACAAAAATTAACGTATGGAGTTAGAATTTGGATCAAGTATTTATAAACGATGTTCTAAAAATAGGCGTGGTCGGTTAACAAGCACGCCCACTGTTTACAAAAACCTATTTTCAGCGTGAAACTTGACTTGCGAGCTGATACGTAATACATATTAAAGAACGTAATCATGTACCTGCCACACCCACTGCTTATATGTAGATGTGGAGTGTATTTAAGATTTACATTTATTTTTATTTTCGTTTTTTTATTTTTTATGTTCGTACTAACACCATAATTTTAGTATATATATTATCAAATCTTAAATACCAATCACGTCTACATGTAGATGTGGGTAAAAAACATGGGCGTGGCAGATACCTGAATACGATCTCTAGTGGTGTAAGCATTATGTATTAAACTGCAAGTTGAATTCTGTAGTTTTTATAAATTTTAATCGATTATAGAGACTTGGACTTGCCGTTGCGTACACGTGCCCGTTCACAACCTTTTCGTAAAAACAACAACAATTTAGTGAATGTTTTAACAAATTCTAGTCATACCATGCCAGCAGCTACTACACAGCAACAACACCAACAACTAGCATCAGCGAATTATAAAACAGCCGGTATGGAATGTTTAGAAACAAATGAAATTACATCAAATAATTTAATACATCAATATAATTACAACAACAACAATAATAATAACAACAATATTATAGCGACATCAACAACAACAAACAATAACACGAGCACAGCTATGACAACGCGAGCACGTAGTTTAGCCATTTATAGTAAAAGGTAAGCGACTGAATATTATTGAAAAATTTATTAACAAAAACTTGAATATTGTGTAATCCTTAACCATTATCACCCAAAATCAATCAACAAACGCTCACTACCATTTAATCTTAACTGTCTTACTCTCTCTCTCTCTTTGTCTCTCTCTCTCTCTGTCTATCTATCTATCTATCCATCTCTCACTCTCTCTTATAACATTACTTAACTTATTGTTTCATGTACTATGTGATGATTATTAGAAGTAAAATTACACCATCCTTAACTAATGCTACTAACACAAATAAATATAAAAAATTGTTGACAAATTATGGATAGAGAGGTAGATCCAGGTGTAGGGGGAATTATTAAGAAGACTGATTTTCTTTCGGAATTTGACTATTGTTTTGTTAAAGTTTTATACTCATCATCACACAATTTTGACAAAATGACCCACAATGTATATATATTCTAAATCAGCAACGAATGTTCTTCTATCCCTACGCACGGGTTCTTGTGGTAATCACTGTCCTGGTCTCTAAAAATGAGATATCGATTCCAAACTTTGCAGTTTGGTAGACTTCCTATGATAGTTGGTATAGAAATTATGCAAAATCGGTCGAGCGACACGCCCCCAATGCAACAAAAATTGAAAATGGAGAAAAAATTTTAGGTAAATTTTCCGTACTACAGTAGATATGATACAACAGATATGACTCCTCCGGAAACTTTTATTGCATCGATGGTGAGTAATCAAGATTTGGCTTTAGCCAAATATGTTTTTTTACTTGTTATTTATTAATTTTTATTGTAATTCAAAATTTTTGTATATTAAACACCATCTTAAGGAAAATAATTTTTTTATTAATTATTTATTGTATTATAAAATTTTTGGGATTTCTTTTTCTAATTTATTTCTTATATATTGTATATGTATATATATTTTTCTACCCGCACCTAACCATCAACAAAGTTTCGTACAAATCCTATTGGATTATCTTCATCGCCATTAATCAAGATAAATATTGTTTTTTTTTTCGTGTAACATCTAACTCTCATGTGTAATGTAAATTGAAAGTAGTTTAAAGAAATTTGTTTAATTATTTTTATATAAATTTATTTACAAAATTAAGCAATTTATAAATATATATATAAATGTACATTTTGTATTTAAAAAAAAATTATTCACTAATGGAATAAAAAAATTAAATTTGCACACAATATAAAAATATATATCTTACTTTTTTTACTTGTTTTCTTTGTTCTGTTTCTCTTTAGCATTTATTATTATTAATTAATGGTACTTTGTTGAATTAAAAAAATTGTTTTTTTTTTATCCATCTAATTGTACAAAAGAAATCATGAAATGGTTATAAAATGTTTTTATTTATTTACACGATTTTTAGTATAACTATATAGTTTATTATATGATTGCATGATTTTTGCTTCTAATAAAATGTATTTGGAAAAAAACGTTTGCATATTAATTTCTGTTTGATTCGAGTATTTTTTAACACTGCTGTTGATTTGATTGTTGTGTTTCCCACTCTCTCCCTGTCACTTTGAGATCTCTAGATATAGAAATGGATTATCACCTTATTAAATTTTAAGCATTGCAATTTGGTCCATTCACTCAATATGTTTTAAAATTATTATATGAAATATATATATTTATGTTTGTAAAGGGTTTTTCAATTAAGATTTAATAATTTTCGGCGCTTCAAATGTTCAAACGCTTCAAATCTTATATACCCTTCACATCTTCAACGGTGGGCGTGGCAAATATATATAGGATATATAATATAATATAATATATATATATGTATATATATAATAGTGTACGTATCAGCTTGTCTAGTTTTATCGTGAATATCGTTTGTAAATTGTAAATTGTGGGCGTGTACTTTATTTGACCATGCCCGTTTTTGGCAAATCGATGGATGGGCTAACCTTAAATAAATGCAAAAAGTTTCAAATTTATATGTCAATTTTTTTGGTAGATATATAGATTTGTATCGACTGTGGCCGCGTCTGTTAGCCGACTACGTCCACTTTTAGCATATCGGTGGATAACTATGGATATGCATACTAAATTTCAAGTTTATTTGTTAATTATTGTGGCAGATATAAAGGTTTTTTGTTGATTGTGCACGTGTTCGTTATCCGATCATACCCATTTTTGGCACATCGATGAAGGAGATAATATAAATAAGTATACCAAATTTCAATGAAATAGGTAAATTTTTGTGGAAGATAAACAGATTTTTATTGATTGTGGGCGTGTCTCTAATCCGACCACGCCAATTTTTTGCACATCGAGGGAGATAATATTATATATAATATATAATAACATTATATAAGTTATGAAACGGTTTTATTAGCGCTGGTCGTGGGATAGTTTAAACAGCGCTTGGAGTAAAGTTTAGGTGTCCGATATCAAATGCAAACTGCTATTTCATGTGTTTCCCACGCAGGTTGCAGGTGTCTAAAATGCAAGCTCGGCACTTTGACTGAGCTTTAGACGTTGTTATAAATGGAGGCAAAAAGAATGGTACGATCATTCTTCAGTGTTAAGTCGTAGAATAAGTATAATAATAAATAAAAAATATTTTTTAAAAAATAAAACCAAAAAAAAGAATTTTAATTGGCGCCCAACGTGGGGCGGCTGGCAATAATAATAATTTGTGAAATTAAAAATTAATATTTAAAAATATGAATTGAACAAAAAAACCCTGAACAACTTAAATTATAATAAACAAGCTAGAAAAGTTCGGTTAAGACCGAAGCTTAAATACCCTCCACCTTTAATAGTTCTCTAAAAAATAAGTTCCTATTGCCATGTCTACGTATATGACTATTTCATATACTTACGCAAATAGTATTTTTTTAAAATTATAGGCGTTTTCGTTATTCAATCACGCCCATTTTTGGCACAGTGTTGAATAACGGTACCACTTATATTTATACCATTTTTCAACTTGATAGGCATAGTATTGTGCGATATATAATTTTTTAAAGATACAATTTTTTCGAGGTATGATGAGATTTTCGTTTATTGTGGGCGTGTCTCTTTACCGATTTTGCCCAATTTCAATACGGAACAGCGAAATTGAACTAAGAATACGTATGCAAAGTTTCAATTTGATATCTCAAAAATTACGACCGTGAGAGTGCCAACAACAGACGGACACACGGACACACGGACGGACATGTCTCAAACGATTTCTCTTTTCATGCTGATTAAGAATATATATGGTTTGTGGGGTCTCCGACGCTTCCTTCGATGTGTTGTAAACGGATGATAAAAGTGAATATACCCTCTTCCCTAAGGTGGAGGGTATAAAAAGGAATTATGAAATAAAAATAAAAATTAACAAGATAGAAAAGTTCGATTAAGACCGAAGCTTAAATACCCTCCACCTTTTGTAATTCTCTAAAAAATAAGCTCCTATTTCCATATTTATGTATTTCATGTACTTACGCAAATAGTGTTTTTTTTAAATTATAGGCGTTTGCGTTATTCAATCACGCCCATTTTTGGCACAGTGTTGGATAACGATACCCTTTATATATATACCAAATTTCAACTTGATAGACATAGTATTGTGCGATATATAATTTTTTAAAGATACAATTTTTTCGAGGTATGATGAGATTTTCGTTTATTGTGGGCGTTTCTCTTAACCGATTTTGCCCAATTTCAATACGGAACAGCGAAATTAAACGAAGAATAAGTGTGCGAAGTTTTAATTTGATATCTCAAAAATTACGACCGTGAGAGTGCCAACAACAGACGGACACACGGACGGACATGTCTCAAACGATTTCTCTTTTCATGCTGATTAAGAATATATATGGTTTGTGGGGTCTCCGAGGCTTCCTTCGATGTGTTGTAAACGGATGATCAAAATGAATATACCCTCTTCCCTAAGGTGGAGGGTATAATTAAACTAAATTAAAAGAAGGACAACATAAAGAAAATTAAAATTGAAACAAGGATAAAAAAGGGAAAAAGGCAGTTTTGTCTTAAGTGAACTTGAAATTTGTCACCTAAACTGTTGTTGAATGCTGTGAAACGTGTATCAAAATCATTGAAATCTAAGGAAAATCAATATCTTGTTGGCTCATAGTCGTTTGCGGTTCAACAATCTTTTGCAGCGTTAACTGACAATAATTATGAAACTACAACAACTGCTGTTGCTGCCGAAAGGTGTCACCATGTGAGTAGAAATAATCAAAAAATTTAGGAAAATTTATATTATTATGAAAGAAGAAAAGTGAACATTTAAAAGAATATTATAAAAAGAAAAGGTATTTATTTAAATTATCAAAATATGTTATTAAAATTTTTTGAAAAAAAAAAAAACTATTTATCTGAATTTAAAAGAAAAAAAATATTATGAAAATTTTTGAAAAAAAAAAAAGATGGAAAAGTATCTATTTAAATAAGAAAATAATGTTATGAAAAATACTTGAAAAAGGAAAAGTATCTATTTAAATAAAAAAAAGAAATGTTATAAATTTTTTCCTATTATTATTAAAGATTATTATTAAAAAAAGGGGCATTTAAGAACTAAGATTGAATATAATATCTTTCCTACAGAAGTTATTAAAAAGAAAATAATACAAAAGGGATAGAAGAAACTTTTAGAAAAAATTAGAAAATAAGTGATTAAAATATTCTCAAAAACTAATTACAAAAAATTTAGGTTAATCCTATCCAATCGCAAAGTAATTTCAACGAAAATTAACTTTTAAATTGATTTAACTTCTTTGAAGATTTGAACAATAATTTTTTTATTTTTGAAAGAAGCATTGAAGCATAGAAAAATGTCAAATCCACAAAATATTTTAAGAGCGCCCGTATTGAACGGTGCTTCTGCTCCTTCTACTTCAGCATCTGCATCAGCTTCTGCTGCAGCACCCATAAATGCTCAGTTGGAACCGATGGTGATAGATATTGTCACTAGAATTTTGAGTGAGCAGGGAAGACAGATGATTAGGGGTATAATGAATCCCGTGACTGACTTTGGGGCAATGGCCGATCAATATATAAGACCTGAACACAGAAATAGGTTAGAGGACTTAGACAAGATCCCAGACGTGGTAAAGTGTCTTAGAGAATTCTCAGGGAATCACGGGGAGTTTAGCTCTTGGAAAAAAAGTGCGGAACGTGTCTTGGAAATTTACCAACTTTTAGTTGGTACGGCTAAGTAATTCGGTATACTTAGCGTGGTCAGAAATAAGATAGTGGGTAATGCTGATATTGCCCTGAAATCTTATAACACCCCGTTGGACTGGCGAGCGATCTGTCGCTGCCTAACACTCCATTATGGAGATAAACGTGATATTCCAACATTAGAATATCAAATGTCCACACTAATACAGGGATCGGGAACTGTTCAAGGATTTTACCAGAAGGTTTATAAGCATTTGTCCTTGATATTGAATAAAATAGGCAGCATGGAATTAAATAGGGAATCTTCTACACTTTTGATACAAACATATAGGGACAAAGCATTGGATACTTCCATTAGGGGTCTCAGAGGAGATTTACCGAGATTGTTGGCTATGCGAGAGCCGGCTGATTTGCCGCAGGCTTTGCATTTGTGACTGAAATTAGAAAATCAGAATTATAGGACCTTGTATGCTAATAAGGCTCATGGACATGTCACACATGAAGTACCTTTTAATAATTTTTTAAATAAACCAGCTCCGCCAAAACGGACTAATCAAATGCCATTTTATCCACAATTAGCTTTTGTACCACAGCCACAGAGACCATTGTATCAACAAAGACCTATTTATTCACAGAGACAGAACTACCAACAAGGACCTTTCTATCAACAAAGACCAATGAATTCGCAAGGAGTTTTCCATCAACAAAGACCAATGAATTCGCAGGGAGTTTTCCATAAACAGAGACCTCCATACCAAGCACCACCTCGGCCACCGAAACCAGTGGACATTGATCCAAGCATACATTGACGCAACCGACGTACACACCTAACAAACAGCAGAGGAACTTTCACATTACTTCGGACGACCCAGGTAAAAGGGAACAACAGGACGATGAATGCCCTATGCAGACCTACCAGGACACAATTGGGGAAAGATACGAGGACTATGAGGAGAGAGTGCGTGAATACGTGCAATCTCTGGACTTAGGAGACGAAAACGAACCTACAGAAGAACAAGATTTATCAGATATTCATTTTTTAGGCTAAAGAACTCCTCGCTACCTTATTTTGAAGCTAAGACGGGGAGTGGGAAAATTTTACGCATATTGATAGACACAAGATCCAATAAAAATTATATTAAACCAAATTTGGTAGATCGACCTATTCCCAATGAACAGGCATTTTTTGCAAATTCTATAGGAGGTGTAGTGGAAATCACACACCATAAAAAAGCTAATTTGTTTAATATTAGGGATAAAGAGGCTAAATTTTTCTTGTTGCCAACGCTCAAATCTTTTGATGCTATCTTGGGGATGGACACTCTTAGGGACATGAATGCTGTTATCCATACTAACAATGACTACATGACTATAGAAAAAGGAAAAAGAATTAAAATCAAACATTGGCAGGTACAATGAGTGAACGCTATTAATATCCGAGCAGACCATTTGACTGATGACCAAAGAAAAAGAATCTATGAGATCGCGCAGAAACATCCGTATCTTTTTTCTGAGCCCAACGAAAAATTGACTTATACAACTGGGATTAAAGGGGAAATACGTACAACGACTGACGAACCTGTTTATTCTAGAAGTTATCCTTACCCAATGTCCCTTAAGGACGAAGTAGACCAACAAATTGGGAAATTATTAGAGGATGGCATAATAAGACCATCAAAGTCGCCTTATAACTCACCCATTTGGGTTGTTCCAAAGAAAGAGGACGCATCAGGGATAAAGAAATTTAGGGTCGTTGTGGATTACAGGAAACTGAATTCGATCACCATCGCAGACAAGTACCCAATTCCGGAAATAGGAGAGGTTTTGGCCAATTTAGGAAATAATAAATATTTTACTGTAGTTGACCTTAAAAGTGGTTTCCATCAAATACCATTACGAGAGGATGATATCGAGAAAACAGCGTTCTCTATGAACAACGGCAAATACGGCTATATTTCAAAGAGCCGTAGACGATATACTTCGCGACCATATAGGGAAAAGGTGTTATGTCTATGTTGACGACATAATAACTTTCGGGAAGGACGAAGAAACACACTTAGAAAACATAAATGCAGTTTTTAATACACTGCAATTAGCAAACATGAAAGTCCAACTCGATAAAACTGAGTTTCTAAAGACAGAAATAGAATTTTTAGGCTTTATAGTGTCACAGGATGGCTTAAAACCAATCCAAAGAAAATAAAAGCTATGGTGAATTTCCCTGTACCAAGAACGCTGAAGGAATTGAGATCTTTTCTGGGACTTACAGGTTACTACAGGCGATTCGTTCGGGATTATGCTAAACTAGCAAAACCCCTTACGAATCTTTTGAGAGGGGGTGATGGACATTCGTCCTCTAAAATTTCTGCATTGAAGGCCATTGAGCTAGGTAAACGGGAACTGGATGCCTTTAATGAGCTCAAAACTACCTTAGCATCTCAGGACATTCTTTTGACATATCCCGACTATTCTAAAGACTTCCACTTAATAACGGCATCGGATTTTGCAATTGGGGCTGTATTGGAGCAGGAAGGCAGGCCAATTTCTTTTATATCTCATACCCTTTCAAAATCGGAAGAAAATTTTGCAACAAACGAAAAAGAACTTCTGGCAATTATTTGGGCTTTGAATTCCTTTAGAAATTATTTGTACGGCAGGGCAAGAATTAAGATTTTTACTGATCATCAGCCTTTAACTTATGCCCTAAGCAATAAGAACACCAATACCAAAATGAAGAGATGGAAATCTATACTAGAAGAATATGACTATCAACTGATTTACAAACCAGGGAAATGTAATGTAGTGGCAGATGCACTATCTAGGAATCAAATTAATTCACTAACACCCACAATCCATAGCGACAGTAGCTCGGGTCACAACTTAATTCCAACAGTTGAGTGCCCGTTGAATGTTTTTAAGAATCAGATACAGTTGTGTTTGGGGGAAAACTCAGAAGGTAGATTCGAGTTACCATTCCCTACTTACCATAGGCACATAGTGCAACGACCTTTTTTTGACGAGACAAATCTACCTTCTATCTTGAAAAAAGTACTAGACCCAAACCTTGTGAATGGATTGCACACCACCGAAACAATCATGGGAAAAGTTCAACAGATTTATCCGATACATTTTCAGAGTTATAAAATAAGATTTACTCAAACCATAGTCAAAGATGTTCCGTCTGAAACAGAAAGGGTAGAAATAATCACAAGGGAACATAATCGTGCCCATAGGGGAATACAAGAGAACATGGAACAAATTTTGCAAAAATTTTATTTTCCCTTAATGAAATAAAAAATCAAGCAGGTCATAGGACAGTGTAGGACTTGTTTGGAAAATAAATATGATAGACATCCCAATAGAACCGAAATAAACCCAACACCTACTCCAGAGTATCCTGGGCAGATTGTTCACATTGATCTATACATTACAGAGCGCAATTTGGTTCTGACCGCAATTGACAAGTTTTCTAAATATGTTCAGATTAGGCTTGTTCGATCAAGAACTGTAGAGCATATTAAGAACCTTTGAGGGAGATTATCATAGCATTCGGTGTCCCTAAGGTTATTGTCATGGATAATGAGAAGTCCCTAAATTTTCAGCTATTTTGTTTATGCTGGAAAATCAATTTGGAATTCAGGTTTATAATGTGCCACCTTATTCGAGTAATTCAAATGGCCAGGTTGAGAGATTTCACTCAACATTGACCGAATTGATGAGGTGTTTTGTGACTGAAAAAAGTCATTCTTCCTTCCACGACTTGCTCATAAGAGCCGTGAATGAATACAACCATACTATTCATTCTACTATTAAGAAAAAACCAGTCGAGATGTTTTTTGGTTTGTCCGTCTCAACTGATCCTGAGGGATTGGTGAATGAACGTAGGGTAAATATTGAGAGACTGAGGAGAAAACAGGATATGGATTTGGCTTATCATAACAAATATAAGAAGCCGATGAAAACCTATGCTCCGGGAGAAGTAATTTATGTCCGTATTAATAAACGTTTAGGTTCAAAATTAACAGCTCAGTATAGAAAAGAAATTGTGAAAGAAAACCAAAATAGCACTGTAACCACTGCAACTGGCAGATTGGTCCATAAGAGTCTGATAAGAAACTAATGATTTCTCATTCCGTAGGTTATTGTTTGTCCTGTTCGCTTTGTTTGTCGTCTCGACATACAGATCGTGGACTATAGTGCCTCACACTTGGTAACTATTAACGATGGTTTGGCAAAGATCAAGGAAGGAACTTTTAAATTTGTCCATATGATAAATATACTGAAATATGAAGAAGCACTGAAAAACATCACAATGTACACTGAAAAAGTGTTACCCAGAGGTCACATTTGGTATCCCGTAATAAAGTACGACATAGATCAAACCATTAGAATATTAAACGAGATTAATCCTAATAAAAATAGAAATAAAAGATCAATAGACATTTTAGGAACTGCTTGGAAATATTTGGCAATTTGCGGGATTTAAACGATAATAACCATAGACAAGTCATGATTAACGAAGCATTTACTACAAGACTACAAAATTTAACACACATAACAAACGAATTAATACATATAATAAAGCACGGGGATAAGGAGATCGATGGGTTCGCTCTACTGCAGCGAGATAGAATTCGCATAATTAAAGAAGAATTACTAAACATCAAATATGCGTTGCAGTGGGCAGGTCATAATATTTTGAATTCAATGCTTCTTGATCAAAAAGAAATAGGATTGGCCGTAAATAGACTAGAATTCGAGCGTTTACCGTTCAATTCCATAGAGGATGCATTAAGATATAGTAGTGTTAGTGTTTTAAGTAAAAATGAAATATTTTGTACGTTATCACAATACCATTAACTACAATGGAAACTTACTATTGTTTTCTTTTGAAACCTGTAAACAAAAATGAAAAATTAATTAAAGTAGATTTTCATTATATTATAAACAAGATAGAAAAGTTCAGTTAAGACCGACGCTTAAATACCCTCCACCTTTTGTAATTCTCTAAAAAATAAGCTCCTATTGCCATATTTATGTATTTCATGTACTTACGCAAATAGTGTTTTTTTTAAATTATAGGCGTTTGCGTTATTCAATCACGCCTTTTTTTGGCACAGTGTTGGATAACGGTACCACTTATATATACACCAAATTTCAACTTGATAGGCATAGTATTGTGCGATATATAATTTTTTAAAGATACAATTTTTTCGAGGTATGATGAGATTTTCGTTTATTGTGGGCGTGTCTCTTTACCGATTTTGCCCAATTTCAATACGGAACAGCGAAATTGAACTAAGAATACGTATGCAAAGTTTCAATTTGATATCTCAAAAATTACGACCGTGAGAGTGCCAACAACAGACGGACACACGGACACACGGACGGACATGTCTCAAACGATTTCTCTTTTCATGCTGATTAAGAGTATATATGGTTTGTGGGGTCTCCGACGCTTCCTTCGATGTGTTGTAAACGGATGATCAAAATGAATATACCCTCTTCCCTAAGGTGGAGGGTATAAAAATAAAAAAGAAATATTTGGATTAAAAAAGAAATGTATTGAACTAAACGAAATAAAAATTTGTAATAGAGATAATCTAATAGATTTAAGAAATGATACTCGTATTTTAAGAATACTAAAAGGATTAAATTCCTCATGTAATTATAACAGCGATCAGAGCAGTATGGGTATGGAATTGATCCACCCAGGTATGATCTTTCTAAATAACTTCAATGGTACTATCAGAACTCCGTCCGACAATAACCTTGTCCACGGAACCTACCTTATCCGTTTCCATAATATGACCATTTATCTAAATAATGACAGATACGAAAATCTAGAATCTTTGCCTCTAGAGGCAATGCCGGCCGCTGTTTCTAAAGTGATTTCACTGGAGTCTTTGAACGAACTTCACATTAATAACACTAAGTACTTGAACTCTTTACAAAGAGAAACCCATATAATCGGAATGTCTATGGGAGGATTCATTGCGATCGTGACTTTTGCGTTCATTTTGTCAAGCTAAGACCCAGAAAATTAGTTGATGAAAATCGTGGGGAACCATTTCCTACATTACCTAACCCAAATATTCAGCCACCCTCTTCCGGTATCAATTTGAATAATATTCCATATTTTTAAATACGATAGAGGACGACCGCACCTGGAGGGGGAGGAGTTATGAAACGGTTTTATTAGCGCTGGTCGTGAGATAGTTTAAACAGCGCTTGAAGTAAAGTTTAGGTGTCCGATATCAAATGACCGTGCAAACTGCTATTTCATGTGTTTCCCACGCAGGTTGCAGGTGTCTAAAATACAAGCTCGGCACTTTGACTGAGCTTTAGACGTTGTTATAAATGGAGGCAAAAAGAATGGTACGATCATTCTTCAGTGTTAAGTCGTAGAATAAGTATAATAATAAATAAAAAATATTTTTTAAAAAATAAAACCAAAAAAAAAGAATTTTAATTTATATAATATATAATACAAAGTGCCTGTACGAAATTTCAGCTCAATATCTCAAAATTTACGCCCGTGGGAATACCAACAACAAACGGTGTTGCAAACGGAAGAATAAACTAAGTATACCCTCATCACTAAGGTATAAAATAGTTGCTATTTTTAATACCCTTCACCAATTTTGGCAATGCAGTATGGGTATGCAGATGTTTGTAGCTCGTAAACTGTAAACTTTTATTTCACCGATCGATTCAGTATCAAAATATGAAAACATTTAACCATGTCCGTCTGTCTGTCCTTGTAAATTTTGCGCAAGGTTTTGGCCACAGCTTTTAAAAGTATGTCAATAAAATTTGCGTACAAGGGCGTTTCTTAAACCCGATTGGAGCAGTTTTAGAACCTTTTTCCATTCAACGATTTTTTACAAAGGTACCTAAATAATAATACCAGCGTTTATAATTAAACTAGTACCATATTTTGTGAAGCTAAGAGGTGTCATTTTATTATGCCCTCCACCTTAGTAGGGCATAATAAAATGACAAATGACAGTGAGGGTATAATAAGTTTGTTCTTCCATTTGCAACACCGTTTGTTCTGGGTGTTTCAAATGGAAGAACAAACTTAGTTTGCCGTCATAACTGAGGTGGAGGGTATAAAAACGGTAAGGGCATAGTTGTGTTCATTTTGGTGATGACTTTACCTTCAGCTACTGTTACTGTATTTCATAATTGCTAAATTTATAAATCATTTAACTGAGTAATCAGACCGACTATTTTATTTCTGAAATTTTCAACACTTCCAACGTTGTTGAACATTGTTTAATGTGTTACGTAGAGTTGATATTGTCTGAGGACTTTTAAAAGTGTTTTTTATTGAATCATAGAGTTCTTCTAAAGTACTTGGTATCTGGTCCACCTCTATAGCCGCCTTCACCTTCTGTGTGAGACAAACTTCAATAAATCTGTTTGCCAGTTTCTGATAAGTTTTTGGAAAGAATTTCAATAAATTTGCAGAAGCTTTCTACTCTTTCAAATTTTCCTGTGAAATTGGGCATGATTTTCATTGTAAGTTCCATGTTAAAAGCCATTTTATAATTTTCTAGTAGTTCTTCACAAGTTACTTTCAAGTTGATATATATGTTTTTAAATTGAACCATTATTTCTGCTGATAATTTGTCTTGGTTGAGATTTCTAAATTGGTCTCTCAGTGTTTCTATTTCTACCAGTTTGCTTTCAATAGTTTCTTTTTTGTACGGATGCCCTGTCGTTTTCTTAGTTTGTTTCAATTTTTATAAGGATTTGTAACAGTAGTGTAGCTTGATCCACCAAATGATGTAAAATTTTTTTTTTCTTTAATTTTTGTATTGTATAATAAATGTATATAAAAAATATAATATTGTGCATGGCTAGACATAAGAAAGCGTGATACTTCTACTAAATTTTTATATCCTCCATCTCAGTGATGAGGGTATGCTAAGTTTGTTCTTCCGTTTGCAACACCCAGAATGAGGCGTCAGATACCCTACAAAGTATATATATTCTTGATCAGCGTCAAAAACTGAGTCGATTTAGACATGTATGTCCGTGTGTCTATCTGTTGTTGGCATCTTCACGGGCGTAAATTTTGAGATATTGATCTGAAATTTTGTACAGCCACTTTTTAAAGGTTAGCCCATCCATCGATGCACCAAAAATTGGCATTGTCGGATAACAGACACGCCCACAATTTGCAAAAAGCCATATTCAACGTAAAAGTAGACTTGTACCACTGTATTTATACTAAATTTCAACTTGATAGGCATAGTATTGTGCGATATATAATTTTTTAAAGATACAATTTTTTCGATATATGTTAAGACTTTCGTTTATTGTGGGCGTGTCTCTTAACCGATTTTGCCTAATTCCAACACGGAACAGCGAAATTAAACTAAGAATAAGTTTGCCAAGTTTCAATTTGATATCTCAAAAATTACGACCGTGAGAGTGCCAACAACAGATAGACACACGGACGGACATGTCTCAAACGATTTCTCTTTTCATGCTGATTAAGAATATATATATTGTTTGTGGGGTCTCCGAGGCTTCCTTCGATGTGTTGTAAACGGATGATCAAAATGAATATACCCTCTTCCCTAAGGTGGAGGGTATAAAAAAAATACTAACGAATTTTATGAATGAATGAAAACATAAAAATTATTTTATACTAAGTTCATTTGTGAAAAATTTTTGTTTTGTGTATAGTTAACGCTTTGGTGAATATATCGGCTAACATTTTACCACTTTCAATAAATTCAATTTTAATTTCGCCACTTTCTAATTTTTCACGAATAAACTTGATTCTTAAATCTACATGTTTTGTTCTATGCGAATAACTACAATTTTTAACAACTTGCATTGCGCTTTTATTGTCGCAATAGAGTAATTGAATTATTCGAATATACATTTAATTCTTTTAAAAATCTTTGAAGCCACACTGCCTCTCGCATAGCACATACTACTGATATATACTCAGCTTCAGTTGATGACAAAGCTACTGTGTGTTGTCTCTTTGTACCCCAAAAAATGGCGGATCCTTGATACATGAAAACATAGCCTGTTGTAGATCTCCTATCATCAACACTACTTGCCCAATCTGCATTACAAAAACCAACCATATTATTTTGAGATTTGCTATATATTAAACCTTCATCACTGGTGCCTTTAAGATATCGCATTACACGTTTTAGTGCAATCAAATGTGGCTTTCCTGGATTTGAACTAAATCGGCTTAATAAATTCCAGCATAATCAATATCCGGCCTTGTGATTTGAGCTACAAACAATAAACAGCCAACTGCTTGCATGTACGGGAAATTTGACATTTCTTCCTTTTCTTCAAAATTCTTTGGACACATTTCTGATGAAAGTTTTTGATTAACATCTAGTAGAGTACTACATGAATTAGATTCATCCATTGAAAAACGTTTTAAAAGACTTTGAATGTAATGAGACTGGTCGATTTTTATAGTGTTATTACATCTCTGTATACGAGTTCCAAGTACAGAATGTGCTTCACCCATATGTTTCATTTGAAAATATTTTGATAAATTTGTTTTTAATTGTTTAACCATATTCATATCATTCGAAAACGCTAGCACATCATCCACATATATAGCAACAAACATGATAGATGTTCCAGTGCTAAAGTAAACACATTGATCAACTTCACTACGTTGTAAACCACATGATACCAACACTTCGTTAAGCTTTTTGTTCCACGAGCGACTTCACTGTTTTAACCCATGGAAGGCTTTTTTAAGTAAACACACCTTTTTGGAACCATCTTTAAAACCTTCTGGTTGTTCCATAAACACCTCTTCTTCTAAATCAGCATTTAAAAATGGAGTAACAGCATCTAATTGATGAATAACTAAATCATGTTTAACAGCCAAAGATATAAAAGTATATCTGACTACAGGTACAGTCTATACCTTTTTCTTGACTGTAGCCTTTTACGACAAGCCTAGCTTTTCTACGTGATATATTTCCATCAGCGTCTAATTTTGTTTTAAAAACCCATTTATACTTAATAGCCTTTTTACCAAGTGGCAATTGTACCAAATTCTACGTATTATTAGATAACAAAGGCGTCATTTTTTCTTGCATTGCTGCTTGCCAGGAGGCGCTTTCAGAACTTGATAACGCTTCATTTACGGTTTCAGTATCGTTATTGATAAAACTTTGAGCACAAAAATTTACATTATGAACATTTTTAAGAGCAAGACGTTTGGATCGACGTAACTGAAATTCATTTTGTTCATCAGAATCGTTTGAATTATCAAGATTTTTACAATCTTCATAACTATCATCACTTATTGGATCAACATCATTTTTGGAAGGTAACAATTCATTAAATTCATCTGTTTCAATTGGAAATTCAGCAATATCTTCCCCTGAATTGTTATCATTTGTACTGGTTTCAACTGCAAAAATAATTAGTTTTATCTGATTCAATTGTACATACCTTGTTTTACAAGAATACTAAATCATCTACAAACGTAACTAAAAATCTTTGACCACCAAATGATTTAGGCAATGGTCCCATTACATCAGAATGAATGATTTGTAATAATTTTTCAGCTCTACCACCGCTTTTAGGAAACGTGTTGCGAGTCTGCTTACCTTTAATACAAATTTCATAACTTGTTGCTAACTTTTGCAGGGTATGATTACAAATATGGCCAAGTCGACGATGCCATATATTAGCTGAAAGCAATGCAGTTTCATTTGTTAAACAATTCAATTTATATAGACCTCCATGTCGATGAGCAGTTGCAATTAAATTTTTGTTGTTGTTGTAAATGAAACATTTACTTTTATTGAAAACAACTTCATTTCTATGATCCGTTATAGATTTCACTGACAGTAAATTTGTTCACAAATTTGGAACATATTCCACATTTTTAAGAGTAACAAAATTATTTTCATTTAACATAATTTGAAATTACCAACGCCATTAACATTTAATTTGTTGTTGTTAGCAATGACTACATGTTTGTTTTGCGTTTTTATACCAAACATACCTGAATTTGAATTAGACATATATGCCGACGCACCAGAGTCTACATACCATGCATTTTTATCAATTTCACATGAGCTGAATAGAGATGTTAGCAAAACGTTATTTGTATAATTTGATGAATTTTGTTGATTTTTATTGCCATCTTTTTCTTTTATTCTTTTAGCACAATCTTTCATAAGCAATACTGGCTTTTAAATTTCTTTACATACTTTTCTTTTTTATGAACAGCAAAAGCATTTTCTGTTTTAATTTTATCAAATTTTACGTCTAGTAAAAGCAAATTTTTCACCTCATCTACTGTTAATTTTGATTTTGAATTTTCGACAGCCAAAACAAGCGAACGAAACTCATCCGCGAACCCGTCTAACATTAAAGATGCTACCAACTCGTCATCTACCTTTAAATCAGCTTGTTGTACTTTAATTGATGTCATTATTCTTTTAAAAACGGGTTAAAGAGGTTATGACCTCTTATGGGAGTACAAAACACAGCGTGCTGATTCGATTTAAATACAAAAACGAATAACTTTATTTGCTTTAGTTCAATTATTTTCATGTAAGATTAATAATAGCATGTTTATTCAAACATAGCACTTCTCAACATTCAATTTAAAAACATATATATCAACTTGAAAGTAACTTTTGAAGAACTACTAGAAAATTATAAAATGGCTTTTAACATGGAACTTGCAATGATAATCATGTCCAATTTCACAGGAAAATTTGAAAGAGTAGAAAGCTTCTGCAAATTTATTGAAATTCTTTCCAAAAACTTATCAGAAACTGGCAAACAGATTTATTGAAGTTTGTCTCACACAGAAGGTGAAGGCGGCTATAGAGGTGGACCAGATACCAAGTACTTTAGAAGTACTCTATGATTCAATAAAAAACACTTTTAAAAGTCCTCAGACAATATCAACTCTACGTAACACATTAAACAATGTTCAACAACGTTGGAAGTGTTGAAAATTTCAGAAATAAAATAGTCGGTCTGATTACTCAGTTAAATGATTTATAAATTCAGCAATTATGAAATACAGTAACAGTAGCTGAAGGTAAAGTCATCACCAAAATGTACACAACTATGCCCTTACCGTTTTTATACCCTCCACCTCAGTTATGACGGCAAACTAAGTTTGTTCTTCCGTTTGCAATACCCAGAAGGAGACGTCAGAGACCTTACAAAGTATATATATTTTAGAACAGCGTCAAAAACTGAGTCGATTCAGACATGTATGTGTCCGTCTGTTGTTGGCATACGTTTTGAGATATTGAGCTGAAATTTTGTACAGGCACTTTTAGTTTTCACACGCAGATCGTTATTTAAAATAGGCAAAATCGGTCTAGATCCACGCCCACAATCGACAAAAATCTATTTATCTGCCACAAAAAAGTGTGTGTGGAGGTGGATATTTGGCCTAAGCCAAATTTAGTTTTCTTACTTGTTAAAAATAGAATTGATGGTAAATATAAACAGACTCTATTCGCTGCACAACCCCAATACTTAAAATAAATAGATCACCTTAGAATAGACATCAATATGTAGTAGGAATAACTTAAATAATTCACACCGAAACACTAAACAGAGAAATTTCTACACTCAAAGAAGTTTCACAAATAAATACCCAACGAACCTCACATATGATCATAAAAGGCAACCAATTAACACATACAACACATTCAGGAACTCCATTCAAACCCATAACTTTAGTCAAAACCGAAACAATAGATGGAGACATGTTAATATATTACAGAACCAGAGAAACGGATTACCGCTGGTGGTGGACGACACCATCACTGGCGTATAAATAAACACAAAATTCTTAATACAAGGTGTCTGTCGGGAAGGTATACTACTCGCAGTAATTCCATTGTAATCCTGGCTGTATATGATGTGGCACCGTCTTGTTGATACCACATGTTAATCAAGCCCAAAGCATGCAGTTGTGGCATTAAAAAGTTTTCAATCATATCACGATATCGCTCCCCATTCACAGTTACCGTTACGCCGTTTTCATTTTCAAAGAAGTAAGGTCCAATGATTCCTCCTGACCAAATTGCACACCAGACTTTCACTTTTAATGGATGCAAAGGTGACTGATGAATAATTTGAGGGTTTCCCATTCCCCAGAACGGACTATTATGTTTATTCACATATCCATTCAAATGAAAATGTGCCTCGTCACTCATTATGATTTTTTCATGAAAATCGGAGTTGTCATGGGCGAGCTGTAACATCCTATTGGCATATGTACGGCGGCGTAAATGGTCTTGTGGAAGAAGCTCTTGTGTCAACTGAATCTTATATGGAAATAAATGCAAATCCTTGTGCAAAATTGTGGCCAAAGTTGTTCTTTGAAGACCAAGCTCCTTAGCTCGGCGTCGGATTGAGGTTAATAGATTGTTTTGAACACTTTCTTGAGCAGTAATGTTTTCAGCCGATCTTGCAGTACATTGTAGTCCATGCTTGGGCCTATCACCTACAACCCTCTTTCTTCGAAATCAATCACGTGCGTTTTGTTGGCACGTCGTTTCTCCCAAAAATTTCACGTAACTTTCTCATTGTCACAGTAATCGATGATTGATTTTGATAAAATGTTTTAACAATTAAAACACGTTGGTTTATCGAATATTTTTCCATAATAAATTTGCCACGTGCCTACTTCGCGACTGCCAAATATGAACTGTCAAGACTAATGTTTACCAAAATTGCGGCAAAACAAAGTAGTATACCTTCCCGGTGGACACCCTGTATATCTAATAATAATAACACTTTTTATACCCTTCATCTTAGGGAAGAAGGTATATTCATTTTGATCATCCGTTTACAACACATCGAAGGAAGCCTCGGAGACTCCACAAACCATATATATTCTTAATCAGCATGAAAAGAGAAATCGTTTGAGACATGTCCGTCCGTGTGTCTATCTGTTGTTGGCACTCTCACGGTCGTAATTTTTGAGATATCAAATTGAAACTTTGCATACTTATTTTTAGTTTAATTTCGTTGTTCCGTATTGAAATTGTTAAAGTTAGTTAAGAGACAAGCCCACAATAAACAAAAATCTCAAAAAAAAAAAAATACTATGCCTATTAAATTAAAATTTGGTATATATATGAGTGGTACCGTTATCCAACACTATGCCAAAATTGGGCGTGATTGAATAACGCATAAATTTAAAAAAACACATCAAATACCCTACACCATTTGATATATATTTAATTTCTTTCTTTGAAAAAGCAGGGTATAATGAAAAATTTTATTATTCTATACCTACTTGTATTTTTAAAAAAAATTAAAATGATACATATGTCAGAAATTTTTTTATTTTTATTATACCCTGCACCACCCTGTGGTATTAAGTTTATGCGGATGTTTGGAATTCCTAAACGCCAAATGCCACACCCACCTTTAATTATACCGATCGATTCAGAATCAAAATCTGAATCAATTTAACCATGTCCATCTGTCCTCCTGTCTGTGCATCTAATTTGTGCGCATGCTACAGGTCGCATTTTTTGAGATATTTTGATAAAATTTGGTAAAAGAACATGTATTGGCCAAAGGGGGAACCCTATTGAAAATGGACCGGATTGGACCAATTTTAGATACCCTTCCATATGAGGTCTTATTATTTTTTGAGATATTTCGATGAAATTTGGTACAAGAAAATGTATTGGACCAAAAATAAACCCTTTTGAAAATGGATACGATCGGACCACTTTTAGAATCCCTCCCTATATAATATTTTTTTTAAATTTAATAAACAAACAAAAAATTAAAAAAATTTTCTGACATTATCATATTGAAATTTTTTGAAAATACAAGTAGGTATAGAATAGTAAAATTTTTCATTTTTCAAAGAAAAAAAAAAATAAATTGAATAATATTATATATATAACAATTGGTGTAGGGTATTTGATGGTTGACCTTGACCTACTATAATATTTTCACTTGTTTTTTGTTTGTTTTTGAAATTAAAAAAAAATTCATATAAAGTCCTATTATTTTTTGAGATATTTCGATGAAATTTGGTACAAGATTGACCCAAGGGAAAAGTCATTGGTCCGATCCGGTCCATTTTCAGAACCCCTCCCCTTCTGGGGGTCTAATGTATTTTGAAATATTTCGATGAAATTTAGTACATAGATTGACCCAAAAATAAATCCTTTTGAAAATGGATAGGATCAGACCATTTTTAGAACCCCTCCCCATATATTTTTTTTTATTTCATAAAGAAACAAACAAACAAAAAAAAATATTTCTGACATATGTTTAATTTTGAAATTTTTGAAAATACGAGTAGGTATAGAAATATTGACTGTAGTACTAAAATATTAAGCTTGATTGCTGCATTTAAACGTTGCGCGACATTATAATACTACAGGCCCAACACTATCATACATATACATATTTGCCAAAAAATTTTTCTCCACTTCCATTGACTGAGTGCCAAAAATGGGCGTGGTTGGGTAACAGGCACCCACAATTTACAAAAAACCATAAAACTAGGCTACCAAGTTGATACGTAAGACATACACTATTAAAAGGCGCAATATATATATATTTGCCACGCCCACGGTTACGGATGTGGAGGCTATTTAAGATTTGGCCTAAGCCAAGTTTAGTTTTTTTACTTGGTATATAATATGTTGTATATTTTTCTTCTTCTTCTTTTCTAATACTATACCTGATGTATTTGTTTTTGTTGTTTTCTATTTTTTCATCTTTTTTTTATCATGATGGCGCGTATTCGGTGTAAATCACGAATAAAATCTTTTCTACTAACAAATGATTACTAATATAATGTAAAATATTAACAACAACAACAACATATGCCATAACATATAGAATGGGTTTAATTAACCTACATAAAGTGGATCAACAGCAACAACAGACATTTAACAGCAATAATAAGATTAATAATAATAATAAACACAACAACAACAAGAATTTGTTTTATACCGGAACTACATCATCCACTACATATTACCATCCTAACGTAACGGCTCCTACATTGAGTAGTTTGAATAAACAAACAAAAACACATATCAACACATTGTTCAGTTCCTCAATAGCAACAACGACAGCAACAGCAGCTAATAACTGCAAGATTCCTGTGATTAGAGCAACAACAACTTTAATAGATTTAGAAGCGGCTATAAGTAGTGATGGGGGCCTTGGTCGTGGTGGTATTAGTGGCTGTGGTGTTGTTGGCTCATCTGCCACCATACCACCCTCCAGAAGTACACAACGTTTACAAAATTTAAATGGTTCAGCGAAGGAGTCGCCCAGCTCTCATCATCAAATGACCTTAAGAGGCCATTCACGTATACGTTATCATCATCATCATTATCATTCTAAACATCATCATAATGCAGCAACAGGTGATGTAGATATTACGACATCAACAACAAGCGCACAGCCCTGTACTATAACCTGTGCTCGTTATTATCGTGATGTATCAGCACCAATCTCGATGGCAGCAGTAGTGGCAAAGGCAGCAACTACTACTACCACTGATTTGTTAGACACCCCAGCCAATGGTAGTGATGGCATCACAACTACACGCTCTTCTTCCGTTAATTTAAATAAGAATTCTTATGGTTTAGCAAAAAAAAATTCATTGAGTAGTAGTAATAATAACAATAATAATAATAATTATGTAGATAGTACCGTTACATTATTGCAACGTTTCGGTGGTGGTGGTGATTTAAGAAGTTCAGTGAGGAAAAAATGTAAAAATCAAAATAAATATTCTTCTAACAATAAGTACCAATCTGCCGCCTCCTCTCCTTCTTCTCATTCTTCTTCTTCTTGTAAACGTGAATCTTCGAAATATTCATATACTAGTAGTTTACATGCAACACATAGAGATGATGGTGCAGATGATGTATTAAATAAAATTACACCAACAACAACAACAACAATTTACAATAAAAAGATTACTAATACTAATGCTACCACAACAACAATAACAACAACAAAACCTGTATATTGTTCTTCACTTTCATGTATACCAACAACAACAACATTATCATTCTGCCCTTCTAAACCCACCTTCTCAACACCGCCTTCCACTCTAAAAACAAATCAACAACAACAACAACATACAGATGCAAATCATCTTAGTGAGGATACTCAGGCTAACATAATAAAAGCAACAACAACAACAACTACTACTACTACTTTTGCTGATGCTGCTGGCGTTGCTTTTGCAGCTGCTACCTGTATACCATGTAGTACTGTTCGTTCAACCTTGATTGTTGGCTTGAAACGTAACAAACGCTCTCTGAGCAGTACCCGCATCGAAAAAGATAAATGTGATGAATATAATAATAAATTGTTAAGGAAAACAACAATGAGTTGCAGTAATAAGAACAATAATAATAATGATAGTAACGGCAATATTTTAAAAGCAACAGCGGACAACAATAAAGTGACCACAACAACAAATACCAGTTGCAGTAATTGCTCAACTAGTCTTGGGGGTAATGGTAGTTTACGTACACGTTTACGTAATAGCTGCCAGCTTTTGTACACATCATCTCCAGCAGCACAGCCATTGTCGTCTACACCTTGCATCTCTTCATCAGGTATATCAACACCGACGAATGCAACAACATCAACAACAGTACCATAGAACGAGATACCACACCAACAACAAACGTATGCCAACAACAACAATCACAACAACGTTTATCTATGAAGTTTAATTTTATTTTGGTGTCATATCAAATAGTAAAGATTGGCAATTTGGGGCACCTCGCCCACCATCAAATAGATTGAGAAGAAAATAGATAAGCCGCTACTTCGGGATGAACGTTTCGGAAAGAAAAGTTCTTTTACTTATACCAATGATGTTATTGCGTGATGTTCGTTATGCACTTCTGTATGTGTGCATTAAGTTAATAATTTAATCAACAATAAATTTGTATGTACCTTATATCAAATTTAATCAAAATGAAAAAAGGAAAAAAAAGTGTTTTATAAAAACTTTGTTTATGTTTCACACTTTTGCAAACATTTTATTTAATATTCTTTTTATAAAAACAAAAGCATAAGTGTTATTGTTATAAGCATAAATATATTCATACAAAACATTATACTTGTATTGTTACAATACTGTTCCTAAAATAAAATCTCACACTTTGTAAAAAAAACATTTGCCAATCTAACCTGTTCTTCCTTTATTTATATTATAACACCCACAAGAAGGGATCACACACCTAGTCACTCCAGAAGGAAGCTTCAAAGACCCTTCCAGTATATATATTCTTGATCAGCATCAAAAGCTTAGGCAATCTACACCATTTTAAGGTTAAATTGAGAACTTCCAAATTATAATTGAGAACTTGCAAGTTGAAATTGGGAAACTGAAGTATTAAATTGAGAAAACCAAACTCAAATTGAGAAAACTAAATTGAAATTGAGAAAACCAAGTTCAAATTGAGAAAACCAAGTTCAAATTGATAAAACCAAATTCAAATTGAGAAAACCAAATTGAAATTGAGAAAACAAAATTCAAATTAAGAACTTCCAAATTCAAATTGAGAAAACCAAATTGAAATTGAGAACTACCAAATTGAAATTGAAAAAAACAAATTCAAATTGAGAAAACCAAATTGAAATTGGGAACTTACAAATTGAAATTGAGAACTTCCAAGTTCAAATTGAGAAAACCAAATTGAAATTGGGAACTCCCAAATTCAAATTGAGAAAACCAAATTGAAATTGAGAAAACCAAATTGAAATTGGGAACTTCCAAATTGAAATTAGGAACTTCCAAGTTCAAATTGAGAAAACCAAATTGAAATTGGGAACTCCCAAATTCAAATTGAGAAAACCAAATTGAAATTGAGAAAACCAAATTGAAATTGGGAACTTCCAAATTGAAATTAGGAACTTCCAAGTTCAAATTGAGAAAACCAAATTGAAATTGGGAACTCCCAAATTCAAATTGAGAAAACCAAATTGAAATTAGGAACTTCCAAGTTCAAATTGAGAAAACCAAATTGAAATTGAGAAAACCAAGTTCAAATTGGGAACTTCCAAGTTCAAATTGAGAAAACCAAATTGAAATTGAGAAATTTAGGTTTTACCCAAATTGAAATTGGGAAAGTGAAGTTTGAAATTGAGAAAACCAAATTGAAATTGAGAAAATCAAAATTGAAATTGAGAAAACGAAACCAAATTGTAATTGAAAAAAATAAAATTGAAATTGGGAATTCAAAAATTAAAATTTTAAAATTTATCTCAATTGAAATTGGGAAAATAAAAATTGATATTGAGAAAATCAAAATTGAAATTGGGAACTTCCAAATTGAAATTGAGAAAATAAAAATTGAAATTGGTAATTTAACATTTGAAATTGGGAAAATACAAATTGAAATTGAGAGAATGCACTTTAAAATTTAAATTGTAAGTTAAGAAAATTAATATTGAAAATTGGGTTGGGGTTAAGTTTGAAGCATAAAAATTGGTTTATCTTATTTACTAAAAACCCAATTTTCAATATTAATTTTCTTAACTTACAATTCAAATTTTAAAGTGCATTCTCTCAATTTCAATTTGTATTTTCCCAATTTCAAATGTTAAATAACCAATTTCAATTTTTATGTTCTCAATTTCAATTTGGAAGTTCCCAATTTCAATTTTGATTTTCTCAATATCAATTTTTATTTTCCCAATTTCAATTGAGATAAATTTTAAAATTTTAATTTATTTTTTTCAATTACAATTTGGTTTCGTTTTCTCAATTTCAATTTTGATTTTCTCAATTTCAATTTGGTTTTCTCAATTTCAAACTTCATTTTCCCAATTTCAATTTGGGTAAAACCTAAATTTCTCAATTTCAATTTGGTTTTCTCAATTTGAACTTGGAAGTTCCCAATTTGAACTTGGTTTTCTCAATTTCAATTTGGTTTTCTCAATTTGAACTTGGAAGTTCCTAATTTCAATTTTGTTTTCTCAATTTCAATTTGGTTTTCTCAATTTGAATTTGGGAGTTCCCAATTTCAATTTGGTTTTCTCAATTTGAACTTGGAAGTTCCTAATTTTAATTTGGAAGTTCCCAATTTCAATTTGGTTTTCTCAATTTCAATTTGGTTTTCTCAATTTGAATTTGGGAGTTCCCAATTTCAATTTGTAAGTTCCCAATTTCAATTTGGTTTTCTCAATTTGAATTTGTTTTTTTCAATTTCAATTTGGTAGTTCTCAATTTCAATTTGGTTTTCTCAATTTGAATTTGGAAGTTCTCAATTTGAATTTTGTTTTCTCAATTTCAATTTGGTTTTCTCAATTTGAATTTGGTTTTATCAATTTGAACTTGGTTTTCTCAATTTGAACTTGGTTTTCTCAATTTCAATTTAGTTTTCTCAATTTGAGTTTGGTTTTCTCAATTTAAAACTTCAGTTTCCCAATTTCAACTTGCAAGTTCTCAATTATAATTTGGAAGTTCTCAATTTAACCTTAAAATGGTGTCGACATGTCCGTCCGTACATCCATGTTTTTGTATGTTGTTGGCACTCGCCACGCCCACCGTTTGTATATAGATGTGGAGGGTATTTATGATTTTGGTTTTACTTGTTTTTTTTTTTTTTAATTAATAAAAAATTATACAAAAAAACTACCTTTTTCGCACATTTTAGTTATTCTCTATTTGTTTATAATGCAACAAATATAATGATTTTTTGCACACGTTTGTGCTAAAATTAGTGCGGGTCCGAATCTTATAAAATGGGGAAACACACTTTGGTTACTCCCCGACATGCGAGTTAAATAACCAAGGTTTCGGCCTCCGGTTCGTGTTTTGCGTGGAAAAATTAAAAATACTTTTTAGTGAAAAAAATATAAAAATTAAATTTTTCAGTGAATAAATTGAAAAAACACAGTATAAAATTAATAAAATAAAAACAAAAACTATAATTAAATTAATAAAAACTAATGTAAAACAAGTGAAAATATTATAGTCGGTCAAACCCGACCATCAAATACCCTACACCACTTATGTATTATTCAATTTAATATTTTTCTTTGAGAATGAAAAGTTTTATTTTTTGTAAAATTTCATTATTCCCTGCTTCTTCTATACGTACTTGTACTTTTAAAATTTTTAAAATGATACATATGTCAAAAAAAATATTTTATTTTTTGTTTGTATTAGAGTTTTTTATTAAACCAACATGATTAACATGACATAATAATTATTGAATGTTTTGTTTGATACAACATATATAGGTATATATGAATAACACCTCCCCTCAAACATAGCATTACTGGTTGTTGATCACTGTTTGAACTCCAAGACTTTCATGCAGTTAAAATGTTTTGAAGCGTTTAATCCTTTCGTTAAAAATATTCAGGCATATATTCCGTGTTCGTATATAAAATGTCTACTTCGCCTTTTTGCACTGAATTTCGTACGAAATGATGCCTGATATCAACATGTTTCGTCCTATTATGGAAAACTGGATTTTTGCAAAGTTTCTCTGAACTGTGATTATCGTTATAAATATTGATTTTCTCTTCTTTGCCAATTAATTCTTTTAGAAGTCTTCGGAGATTTATAGCTTCTTCTGCTGCAGCGGATAATGCCATATATTCGGCTTCGGTGGTTGACAGTGCCACTGTTTTTTGCTTCCTGGAGTCCCAGTTAATAGCGGCACCTGCATATTTAAAGACATAACCTGTATAGGATTTTCGGTCGTCTATTGGTTCCCCAATCGGCATCTGCAAAACCTACTATAGGTTTATTTGATTTTGCAAACACGATTCCCACGTTGCGTGTTTCTTTGAGATACCTTAAGACTCGTTTTGCTGCTATCCAGTCTTGTTGACCATAACACGTATTAAATTGGCTTAATACACTCACGGCGTGTGCTATGTCTGGCCTCGTTGAGATAGCTAAGTACATGATTGAACCGATGAGGTTCTGATATGGTAGATCTTTATCACCTTTTCCTGTTGCTGTTTCTTTGCTCAACTTTATACTTGTGTTCATTGGTGTTTTGACTGATTTACAATCTGACATTTTGAACTTTTCCAATACTTCGCTTATATATTTAGACTGTGACATGGTTATGGTATTCGTTTCTAGATCTTGTTTAAACTCTATACCTAGGCAATACGTTAAAGGACCTAAGTCTTTCATTGCAAATATTTTGGATAACTCGTTTTTCGTGTTTTCTAGAGCTGTGCGGTTGTTGCAGGCTATAATGATATCATCCACGTAGATAGAGATGATTAAAATATACTCATTATTTTTATAATAGTACAGACATGGATTGCATTCGGATGGTACCATTTTCATATTTCTTAGTTTTTCGTCCACTTTTTTATACCACAATCTTCCCGATTGTTTTAATCCGTAGAGTGCTTTCTTTAAAAGACGACAAACCTTTTTTTATACTTGGCAGCTTCATCTGAACTAACAATTTCCTTTAGATCAGATGGTATTTCCATATAAATTTCTTTGTCCGCCTCACCATTCAAATATGCTCCGACGAAGTCTAATTGATGCAATTCTAACCGCATTTCTGCTGCTATTGCTAATAATGTACGGATGGAGCTTAGCCGTGCTACTGGAGCAAAAGTTTCATCATAATCAATTCCAGGTGTTTGAGTAAATCCTTTGGCCACAAGTCGTGCTTTTCTACGCTCTATTGTACTGTTAGCGTTATACTTCGCTCTAAGAGTCCATTTTGATTACACGATTTTTTTGTTGTGTGGTCGGTCTACGATAAGCCATGTACCGTTGTTAATTAAGGTTTCGTATTCACTCACTTGGGGCTTGATAAAGTTTCTCGACTAGATTTAGGGTCTTCATAGATACTCAAATTAGCTAATTGGTATCCTTCGTTACTTGTTTCGATTTCCAATGTTGTGTTCGTATTTTTGTTCTGCGTTCTAGTATATAGTTTACGTGGTCGCCCCCTCTTTCCTGTTAATAATCGTCTTAGAGGTCCGCGACCTATATCACCTTTTTCGTTTTCATTTTGATTTTCATCATCTATCTGTTTTGGTCCGTTTTTCCCACTACTTTGGTCATTGTCATCGGTTGTGTTTTTAAAATTGTTTGAACCTGAGTTATTTAATTGGATTTCTAATGTTGTGGGCATGAATTCTTCGCACTGTTGTCTGTTATTTGTGTTGAGAAATACAACATCTCGACTACGATGTATTCTTCTGGCTTCGGGGTCTCAAAGGCGATAACCTTTAGATATTTTGGAATATCCTACGAATATACATTTTTTAGATTTCAAGGTTCAAATTTTCCTTTACCTTTCTTTTTATCAAGCATATATGCGTTACATCCAAACTTTTGCATGAAAGCTGCCTTTGGTTTTTGCCCTGCCCATTTCTCGTATGGAATTTTTCCTTTTAAGCTTTGTGAAAGGCATCGGTTTCTAAAAAATTTGCCGTGTTGATGGCTTCTGCCCAAAATGAGGGTGGTAGTCTGTTGTATTCTTCAATTTAAGTATCTATTTATTAATGATCATACAAATTCGTATATACATATTAACTTATATGTAAGTGAAGATAACAAACTTATAAAACTAAAACTGAACTATTACAACATCTCTCTCTCGAAGTAAATAATTAAAAATATTTTTATAAAAGGTATTATAATAATTTATGACTGGTGACGAAGCCATCTCGAATTCCTGCGACCTATTGAGCCGTCTTCAAGTTTAACCCAGTAAGACCTAGGCGCATCGTCTACCTCTGCAATAGTAGCCTTTATCCATCCTTTATTAAAATGCTTATACCAAACCTTCTCCCCTTTTAAGAATGGGCGCTTGATTTTGCTATGTATATCATAATAACATATTAAAACATAAAAACATAATAATGTGAATAATAATCAGAAACTATAAGGTAAGACTTGGCGGCGTATTCACAAATATCAATACCTAATTTAGCATATGGCAGCTTGGGAACATCATGTGACAGCATAGGTTCCTTAATGTCCGCCGAACGATACTTTTGGCAAACATTGCAGCTTGATACCATATTTTCAATATCTTCGTTAATTCGTGGCCAGTATACTATAGTCCGTGCACGTTTTTTAGTTTTTTCAATTCCCAAACGAGAAACGTGCAGCTGAGATAGCACATCCTTACGCAAATTCTTTGGCACAATTAATCGTTCATTAAAAAATATTATGTCATCTTCCATAATTATATCATTACGCAATTTCCAATAAAATTTTATTTCATCTGGCAAACTTTGTTTATGTTTTGGCCATCCATTTAATAAAACTTCTCGTAATATAGATAAACATTCATCTTGTATTATTTCTTTTCGAAACTGGATCAATTTTTCTTCTGTAACGTTAATTGTATGAACGAATTCATTTAAATCTTCAATTTCTGAATCATTTCGAACCGTATCAAAATAACGAGATAAAAAATCAGCAACATAAAGATATTTGCCTGGACAGTGAACTAAAATGATGTCGTATTTGACTAAATTTAATTTCATCCGTTGGAGGCGCTGAAGGTATTTTCATTAAATCTTTCCTCATTATTTCTACTAAAGGTTTGTGGTCACTTTTAATAGTTATTTTCCTACCATATATGTATGTAGTAGTGAAATTTTCTACACGCAAAGACCACAGCTAAAAATTCTTTTTCTATTTGGGAATAATTCACCTCAAGCTTCTAGACGCAAATGCAATCGGTTTTCCTTCTTGCATTAAACAAGCTCCTACACCAAATTTGGACGCATCTGTTTCAATTGTAATTTCTTTCATATCGTTAAAATTTTGTAATACAGGTGCATTTGCTATCATGGTTTTAATTTTTTCCAAACAATCACTGTGCGCTGGTAACCACTTGTATACCGTGTTATTTTTTAAAAGTAATCGTAAAGGTTGAGAAATCTCTGCTAAATTAGGAATATACTCGCGCATATAATTTACCATTCCAAAAAAATTTTCAAGATCATTTTTATTTTTTGGTGGTTCAATTTTTAAAATAGCTTGCACCCTTTCAGGATCACATCGAATTCCATCAGCGGATAAAATTTTTCCCAAATACTTGACTACACTAAAGTGATTCAATTTGCCACAATTATTACATCGTTTTCCATAAGCAGGACATTTACGATATTCATGAATTCCATTACAGAACTTGCAGTTTCTTTTCTGACTTTTTTCATTTTTATCCACCATCATTGAATGTTTATTACTGCGTTTTTTATCAATTGCGTTAACATATGCAGTATTATCTATTTGCATTTCAGTCGCCTGCCTTTCTACCATTTCAGAAGCCCTTGCTATCTCAATAGCTTTATCCGAATTTAAATTATCAGTCTCTAGCATTTTCTTCCGTACAGCATTACTAGCTATACCTATAACAATATTATCACGTATCATTCTTTCTGGATTTTCATAAGCACAATTTTTAACAAGTTTTCGTAAATCTAACAAATAGCTTTCAAAAGGTTCATCATTCTGTTGCTTTCTCGAATTAAATTCATATGCTTCAAACACCTCGTTTTTCTTTGGTATACAATATTTTTCAATGGCTTTAACAACAACATCATATTTTTTCTTTCGTTCTGCTGTTAATCCCAAAGTATTGAACCCTTCTATAATATCTGGGCCACATGAGTTTAGAAAAATACCAACTCTTTGGTGTTCAGGTTTTTCATCAAGCGCAATAGCAATTGCAAAAACATCAAAATTCTGTTTAAAAATACGCCAATTTTCTGCCACGTTACCCTCAAGTCTCAAAAAATCTGGCTTTCGAACATCTGAGCTTGCCGAATCATAAGAAGCTATAGTGCCCCTAGAATTTTCTTTGCTTTTAAATTGTGACCGTGTAATAACCATTTAATAAATCACACTTTAAATATTTTTGCATTTACTTTTTATAAATCGCATGGCTGCGCCATGTTGTATTCTTCAATTTAAGTATCTATTTATTAATGATCATACAAATTCGTATATACATATTAACTTATATGTAAGTGAAGATAACAAACTTATAAAACTAAAACTGAACTATTACAACATAGTCCTGATTGAATCAACATGAACCTTGCCATGTCTAGAAGTGTACGGTTTTTACGTTCGGCAACTCCGTTTTGTTGTGGAGTGTATTCAGTTGACAATTCATGTTTAATACCTTCACCTTTTAGTAAGCTTTTCATGTTGTTGTTGACATATTCGGTGCCGTTGAAGCTTCGAAAACATTTAATTTTGAAGCCGGATTTACGTTCTACCATACTCTTGTATTCTTTGAATTTTTCTGTTACTTCGTTTTTACTTTTGATGAAATAGATTTCACATCACCTACTTTTGTCGTTTGAATATGACAAAATATCTTGACCCAGCATGTGATTGTGTCCGCATGGGGCCGCAAACATCAGAATGGATCAATTTTAAGATTTCGTTGCTTTTTCGTTCGGATGTGTCGAATGGTTTCTTAGAAATTCGTTATATGAAGAAAATTTCTTGTTAGAGAAATTTTTTCCTTTTTTTATTTTATTTGAAGAAAATTTTTCTATTTTTTATTTGGCAGTAATATCAGAGAGCTGGTGCCATAACTTATTGGAGTTTTTTATTAAACTAACTTATAATATGATTAATAATAATTATTGAATGCTTTGTTTGATACAACATATATAGGTATATATGATTAACAGTTTGTTTATGAAATAAAAAAAAAAATTTTACATGGGGAGGAATTCTTAAAATTGTGCAATCCTAACCATTTTCAAAAGGCTTTTTCCTTGGGCCAATACATATCTATGTACCAAATTTCATCTAAATATCTCAAAAAATAATAGGACCTCATATGAGGAGGGGTTTTAAAAATGGTCCAATGCGGTTCATTTTCAATAGGGTCCGTGTACCAAATTTCATGAAAATATCCCAAAAAATGCGACCTGTGGCTTGCGCACAAATTTGGATGGACAGACGGACATGGATAAATCGATTCAGATTTTAATTCTGAATCGATCGGTATAAGTAAAGGTGGGTGTGGGATTTGCCGTTTAGGAATTACAAACATCCGCACAAACTTAATATACCCTTTTCCACAGGGTGGTGCAGGGTATAAACATCAAAGTGACTGTAAACAAGATAGAGAAGTTCGGTTAAGACCGAAGCTTAAATACCCTCCACCTTTTATAATACTCTAAAAATTAAGTTGCTATTGCCATATTTATGTATATGACTATTTCATGTACTCACGCAAATAGTGTTTTTTTTAAATTATAAGTGTTTTCGTTATTCAATCACGCCCATTTTTGGCACAGAGTTGAACAACGATACCACTTATATTTATACCAAATTTCAACTTGATAGACATAGTATTGTGCGATATATAATTTTTTAAAGATAAAATTTTTTCGAGGTATGGTGAGATTTTCGTTTATTGTGGGCGTGTCTCTTAACCGATTTTGCCCAATTTCAATACGGAACAGCAAAATTGAACTAAGAATATGTATGCAAAGTTTCAATTTGATATCTCAAAAATTACGACCGTGAGAGTGCCAACAACAGACGGACACACGGACGGACATGTCTCAAACGATTTCTCTTTTCATGCTGATTAAGAATATATATATTGTTTGTGGGGTCTCCGAGGCTTCCTTCGATGTGTTGTAAACGGATGATCAAAATGAATATACCCTCTTCCCTAAGGTGGAGGGTATAAAATTAATCAAGCAAAATTAAATAAAATTGACACCAAAAATAATACATCAAGGTAAAAAGTAACACTTAAAAAATATATATATATAAGAGAAAAACATTTAAATAGAAATAACAAAAATACAAGATAGAATAGTTCGGTTAAGACCGAAGCTTAAATACCCTCCACCTTTTGTAATTCTCTAAAAAATAAGCTCCTATTGCCATATTTATGTATTTCATGTACCTACGCAAATAGTGTTTTTTTTAAATTATAGGCGTTTGCGTTATTCAATCACGCCCATTTTTGGCACAGTGTTGGATAACGGTACCCTTTATATATGTACCAAATTTCAACTTGATAGGCATAGTATTATGCGATATATAATTTTTTAAAGATACAACTTTTTCGAGGTATGATGAGATTTTCGTTTATTGTGGGCGTGTCTCTTAACCGATTTTGCCCAATTTAAATACGGAACAGCGAAATTGAACTAAGAATACGTATGCAAAGTTTCAATTTGATATCTCAAAAATTACGACCGTGAGAGTGCCAACAACAGACGGACACACGGACACACGGACGGACATGTCTCAAACGATTTCTCTTTTCATGCTGATTAAGAATATATATGGTTTGTGGGGTCTCCGACGCTTCCTTCGATGTGTTGTAAACGGATGATCAAAGTGAATATACCCTCTTCCCTAAGGTGGAGGGTATAAAAACCAAATTATATTGAAGTTTTCTAAATAATTTTTTTTTCGTAGTTCGCAATACATATTTTTTCCAATCTTTACATTAAAAAAAAAAAAATATATAAAAAATGTCCAACCCTAGTAATATAATTAGGTGTTATAATTTGTTTTTATGTTATGTAAAAGTTTTATATTGGATTATTTAGAATACTCACATTTGCTTAGAAAGCAAAGTCCACTAGCATAGAATGCTATGAGTGGGTGAGTATCCTTTTTATTAGTTTATTTTTATAGATACTTACATTTGCTCCATTAGAGCAAAATCCAGTAGCAATAATTTGCTTTGTCTGGGTAAGTAACTATTTTATATGATTTTATATAGATCAATCAATGTTTAACTACCTTTAAGATTATTTTATTGATTGATAACTAATTGTACATTTTGTTCATCTTATATACTAATTTTACTTATGTGTATGACCTACTTACTTACTTACTTACTTGCCTACAAATTGTAAAAAAAGAAAATAATGCTTAGTTATAAAAATACTGAACTTAAAAAATACGCTTATTACGCTTAACAAATATAATGCTTACAATGCTAAATATTTATTACATTAAAATTGTGTAGTACAGTGCGTTATATTAAAATTGTATAGTACCCTACAGTGTTGAACAATCCTTAACAAGAAAATCAAAACCCAAATCTCTCAAATCCTCCGAATTCCTCAAGCTCTAATGCCAGAAATGTATTGACAAGTTATGTAAGACAAATAGTGTTTGCTAAGGGAACAACTGGGCGAACTCAATTTATTAGGCAACCAACAAAATCCAAGTTTACGCGACCAAGAAATTACAACAGAATAAATGAATGATTTAGAAAGGATACCAGACGTAGTCAAAAGTATTAGGAAATTTTCAAGAGTTAATAATGAATATTTTTCAAGAAAAGAAAGGGTAGAAAGGGTATTAAAAATTTATGAACCGATTGGATCATCCAAGTATTTTGGTATTCTTAGCATAATTAGAAATAAAATAGTAGGAAATGCCGACATAATACTAGAATCATATAACACTCCGCTTAATTGGAAAGCCATTGTAAAGGTTTTAAATAATCATTTTGTAGTTCAGGCCAAATTTTCCATACAATAATGTTGGTTTGGTCCAATGAAGTCATTACCAAGACCCATACAGCCTAAACCACAACCAAAACCACCTATGGATGTTGATCAGTCCATACAAACTTAAAGAGTCAACTACATGAATAGACCTGCACATAGCGATAGATTTAATTTAATGGACGTAGACTTCCGCCAACTTCTCTGATAGTTCAACCAGAAAAAAGACAATGGAACTTTCACATAGAACCAGTTCATTACAGTGAGGAGGATTATCAGAAACAACTTAAAGAGACTGACAGAGAACAGGAACAGCCATTGTCCGAATATATTGAATCTTGGAAAGCAAACAACGAAGAAATGAATGAATTCCATATTTGGAATCAAAGTTAAGTAATAGGGAGATAATTAGAATATAAATAATACAGGCTCAAATAAAAATTATATTCAACCACGTTTAATAAAAAAAAAAAAACAATTTCTAATGAAACACCATTTTACGCTAATTCCATCGGTGGTAAAGTCGAAATTGCCCATCATATTTTATTCAATCTCTTCGGTTTAAAGGATATTCTTTATTTTACCTACATTGAAATTATTTGACGCCAGATTAGGAAATGATAGTCTAAGGGATATGTCCGCTGTTATTTACTTTACTATTTATTTTAAGGAAGTGTTCATGAAAAAGGCTAGGCATTCCAGTTTGTTTTATAAAGTTTTGTTTATAACTTGTGTTTGTCAACATCACTGACAAAACATAAAAAAACAATATGGCGTAAAATACCTTACACATTTTTCTCTTTTTTTTCTGAAAAGTCATGTTGTAAATTGCAACTAGCAATGTAATATTAAAATATAAAATAATAATTATATGCATTAGCTTAGCCTGCAATTTCTATTTTAAAACTTTAAAATATGAAATAAATTTGCTGAAGTCTATAATTTAAAGAAATACTTGAATCTTTACTAATTAATATTAAACATAAATTTTTGGCGATCCTGCCAGGAGCATGGTGAATCTATTCATTACTATTAAAATTTAATTTGTTGTAAGTTTAACTAAAAATGGAAGTTATTAAAACTAGACGAGCCTCTCTAAGGGGTACAGCCACTAGGCTGGAAATATTTTTACAATAAGTAAATGCTGATTCTTCCTTATTTGAACTGCGAGCGAGGTTAGAAAAATTGGAAAAGTTGTACGACAATTATAAAGCACTAGATCTTGAAATGAAAACACTTGGTGAACATGTGCCTGAAGTTGAAGTGGAGGAATTTGAGAATAGATATTTTCGAATTAAAACTAAATATCAAAAATTCATTGAAACTAAGTTACAAGCATCTAATGGTGATCACATGAATTCTACTATGGTACATCCAAATGCGTTTCAAAAGTTGTTGGAATCGCAAGCTGTTCTACTAGAGCGACTAACTACGTTGCAAACGTCGACAGCTGAATCGACACAAGCTCAACTGCAAACAACCGCTACATCTACCACTAGTTTTGCGGATGTTCGTTTACCAAAATTAAGTATCCCAATTTTTGGTGGAAAATATTCTGAATATAAATCGTTTATTGATTTATTTAATAGTTCGGTGCATAATAACAGTTCATTGACACCAGCTCAAAAATTTCATTACTTGAAGGGTTTGCTTAAAGGTGATCCTGCTATGCTGATCCGACATTTAATTGTTTCTGATAGCAACTATGATGAAGCCAGAAGAAAATTATAAGAGAGATATGACAAACCATCTTTGGTCATAGAAAGGCCTCGTTTTCATTATGTCAAACTCAATGTCAATTTGGGTTAATCAAATGAGAACGCCTTGTCAATTGGTGCAAATTATGTTTGCCATCAGATTTGACTCGTTTTTTTCATTTAGTTTGACACCTAAATGAGAACACCCGTTTGCCTCGACATGGCAACTTTTGACACTAAAAATCGATTTGCCAGCATGTTGGCAAATGAAAACAATTTCTTCAAATTCAATCAAAGAAAAAGCTAAAAGGAAAAAATTTGTAAAAATTGTATAAATTCAATTTAAAAAAAATAAAAGCCAAATTAGGACAATCGATGCCGCAGAAATTAAAATTCTTTTATTTTTTTCATTTTAAAAATCCTGATTTCTTATTTTTTCTAATTTTATTTAATTATTTTGTTCTTCTTCTTTGACATATGAAGTCAGAACGGCACGGCAATCGATTAACACTAAAATTTATGGTCAAATTTGAACAAAGCATTTTGTGTCATTTTTTAATGTTAAATGAGAACGCCCGATCAAACGATTGACAATAATGACATTTAAGGCAATTCATAGTGGCAAAGAATATGCCATAATGAAAACGAGACCATACACTCATTGATAATTTCCTAACTATACCGCAAGCTAGTGATTCTCAAACTTTGAGAAATGTGTTTAATTTGGCGAATGAAACTATCCGAGGCTTACGTGCCCAAGGATCGGATGCTGAAAAAAGGGATCCTTGGTTGTTACATCTATTACTGAAAAAGGTGAATAGAGATACTCACCAAGCGTGGGCTGAGAAAATTAATAATACGGTTTTTCCTACTATTGAACGATTTTTGCAATTTATTGGGTTGTTACAAAAATAATTGCGGATTTATTCATAGAAAGTAAATACATTTTTTCAAATACTTAGAATGAACTTTAATCAATTATAAATTTCCATTTTGTTCGATGATCTTTCGCCATCTTTCTGGCAACTTCATGATTCCACGTTCATAGAACTTCTGGTCTTTATCTGCAAAAAACTGAACCAAGTGTGATTTCACAGTGTCATTATCCTTGAAAGTTTTGCCATTTAAGCAGTTCTGCAAAGACCAAAACAAATGGTAGTCTGATGGTGCAAGGTCAGGGCTATATGGTGGATGCATCGAAAGTTCCCAGACAAGCTCTCTTAGTTTTTGGCGAGTGACCAAAGATGTATGCGGTCTAGCGTTGTCCTGGTGGAATATGACACCTTTACGATTGACCAATTCTGGCCGTTTCTCGTTGATGGCTGCAATCAATTTGTCCAGTTGTTGACAGTAGACATCCGAATTAATCGCGTGGTTCCTTGGAAGTAGCTCAAAATATACCACACCCTCCCAATCCCACCAAACTGACAGCATAATCTACTTTTGGTGAATATCAGCTTTTGAAGTTGTTTGAGGTGGCTCATCAAGCTTCGACCATGATCGTTTTTGATTGACGTTATTGTAAACAATCCATTTTACATCACCAGTGATGATTCGTTTCAAAAATGGATCGGATTCATAGCGTTTAAGATGCAAATCACAAGCGTTAAAGCGGTTTGTTAAATGAATTTCTTTCAATTCATGTGGTACCCAAATATCAAGCTTTTTTACGAGTCCAAGACGCTTTATATGTCGACTGACTGTTGCTGTTGATATTTTTAACCTTTCGTCAATGTTACACACAAATATATGACGATCCGCCTCGATTAATGCTTTGATTTTGTAACGAGATTTCTCCGCTATGCTCGGGTGAAGCCGTCGGCGTAGGGTATCTCGTCCATTAATTTTCTTTAATAAAGAAAAGGAAAACGTTCTAGTTATTATAACCGATAACTCTTATATCTTTATTTAATTTAACTCTAAAATTATACCGGCATCCACATATGCAATTATGCACTATCTCAATATTTTTATGTTTCCCTCTACCGCTCTGGCCACAATCGCTGCTGTTAACAGGGGGTACACCCTGTCCTACTCTTCTCTAGCGCAAAATGTACAGACGGTACGTCCTGTACCCTAGCTCGCACACTTTATATATCTCAATGTACAGACTTTCGTCCTGTACCTTTGTTACTGCTCCTTATATATCTCAATGTACAGACTTTCGTCCTGTACCCTTGTTGCTACACCTTTATATATCTCAATGTACAGACTTTCGCCCTGTACCCTTGTTGCTACACCTTTATATATATCACTGTACAGACTTTCGTCCTGTACCCTTGTTGCTACACCTTTATATATTTCACTGTACAGACTTTCGTCCTGTACCTTTGTTACTACACCTTTATATATAAACTTTCAAGTCGATTAATACTCACAGTAGCTGAATGATTTGTTTTACGTCTAAACACCTTGACAGTCCGCTAGCAAAAGAGATCGAGCAATATCCTAACATCGCTAAGCTCGATATTTCTCGTTGGAAATTATTGGAATCGTGTTCCGACAGTACTCGGTCGGTACACGATGACGTGGCAGCGAGTGGTAGCCAGATTTACATTATTTTTAATACTAAGTTTCCTACTACCTATCTTATATAAATGATTACAATTATATTTTTAAGAAATTAGTTGACGGGGAAAACGAGGGACGACTTTCCTCGTCACAATTTGATCATCATCAACTTCACTTGGCCGGCCTGAACGTTGCTCATCTTTGAGTGAAAAATCTCCAGAACGGCATTTGACAAACCAATATTGACACTTTCTTTAATTGCTTTCTCACCATAACCATCACATAACTTTTTAGCAACCTGCGCTGCGTTTTTTCCTTTATGGAAATAATAAAGTAAAAATTGCTCGTTTTTGGACTCCATAATAAAATTAACGCCAAGCAAACAATTTTAAAGGAAATTACGCGAAATTTTTTTTAAAGCAAGCTAAAAGTGACAGCTAACAAATGACAAAAGGAAAGAATCAAAATGTTGCCAAAAGTCATTCAAAAAAATTGTCAACGCCTTCTGTATGAAAAATCCGCAATTATTTCTGTAACAACCCAATATAAGCGATCGTTGTGATGCACTTGAATTGGTGCCTATTTCTACTGATAAACTACTACAACCAAAATCCAAAGCTGTACGTGCTTATATCGCTACTTTTGTGCGAAAGTGTATAGTTTGCACTCAGGATTATCATTTAGCGTATTGTAATAAATTTTGCGCTATGAATTTAAATTAACGTCTAGATTTTGTGAAACAAAAGCGTTTATGTTTTAACTGTTTAGGAGCTGATCATAATCTGTATAACCGTCCTTCTACGAATGTATGTGAAAGCTGTCATAAACATCATCACTCTTATCTTAATGTCTTCTTAAAGGCCCTAAGCTGCATCAAGATTTACTAGAAATCCTCTTGAGATTCAGGTGTTATAAATTTTGCTTTTCTGCTGATATTAAGCAAATGTTCCGCATGATTGATGTGCAAGAATATGATCGTGATTTTCAACGGATTCTGTGGAGTGAAAATGTCAAGGATGAGATTAAATACTATAGACTTACAACTGTTACGTATGGAACCACTGCTGCTCCTATCTATCCTATCTATGCGTACTTTACTACAACTAAGTGAAGATAAAAATCGTAACTATCCAATAGCTTGTTCTGCACTGAAAGAAAGTTTTTATGTCGATGACTGTATGACTGGTGCTAATAATGTAAAGCATGTTCAGGAGTTAGTGTCACAACTATACAGCTTGCTTACGGCTGGCGGCTTTCATCTCTCTAAATGGGCTGCTAACGATGATAGAATCTTACTGAATATTCCTAATGGTGATAAAATTGTGAATATGGTTAATGTACCTGCTGATCTTACTCTGTGCCTATTAGGTATCGTGTGGATACCTAATGTAGATTGCTTTTCATATTAAGCCTCCACAGCTGAATATAGGATTAATACTAAAAGGAATCTATTATCTGAAATATCTAAAATTTTTGATCCAATGGGTTGGATTTCACCTGTTGTAATAAGTCTTAAAATTCTTATCCAACAATTGTGGTTCCTACAACTTTATTGGGATGATATACTGCCTACTGATGTGCAAAACACTGCCTCCTCCTTGCTGTCTGAATTTAACTTGATTCATCGCATAAGAATATATAGATACTTTTGTTCCACTAGTGATAATGTGTCTTTTCATGGCTTTTGTGATGCTTTTAATGCTGCCTATGCTGCTGTTATCTATTGTCGAAAGGTAGATGATTGTGCACATATATCTACTAATCTAGTTTTAGCTAAAACCAAAGTGGCATCTCTTGGTGAGGTTTCAATTCCTAGACTGGAGCTACGTGCAGCACATCTGCAACGCGTAATTATTCGCCTATGTTGCTCAATTTATCCGTATGCCGCATGCTCGCATTGTGTGTTGGTCAGACAGTAAAACTGTCTTGGCTTGGCTATCTGCTCATCCATCTAAGTGGAAAACTTTTATTAGTCATCGTACTGCGTTCATCTTAGAAACCATACCAAATGCTGAATGGAAATATGTCCCTGGCAAACATAACCCCGCCGATGTTGTATGTATGGGTATAAAAGTGAGTGTCTTAATTGCAGACACTGTGTGGTTTAATGGTCCGTGGCTATGCGAAAATGAAGCCTTTTGGCCTCAGGATCAAACCTTATACTCTACTAATGAGGAAATGAGGTTAACTAAACAACTGGTTCTACTTAGCACTGCATCTGATATAGATGTTATTAGCTGTCTAAGCGAGCGCATTTCCAACTGGGCGAAATTAGTGCATGTGTTTGCCTTGGTGTTGCGATGCTGTAACCTATTTAAGCATTACCGCAAGCGGCAATCTGTTTTACAATCTGCAATATCTGTCAATAAATAACTAAACCAAGCTGAATTACATATCTTTGCCTATTATCAGAATCTACATTTTGCTGAATCAATTCGAGATATCCGTCTAGGCCGTGGTGTATCTAATAAGAGGCTTAGAAAACTGTATCCTATAATCTTTGTTGATGATGTATTACGTGTAGGAGGCAGATTGGCTAATGCTGCCATACCCTATGAGTATCAACATCAAATAATTTTGCATAAGGACATGCTTATTGTTATCAAACTGATACGTGATTGCCACCTTAAAAAATTTCTACATTGTGGTTTGACTTTACTATTTGCTACACTGCGACAGAATTATTGGATTATTGGGGCACGTGAGGTGATTAAAACTGTAATACGTAACTGTGTCGTTTGTCATAAGTATAATGTGCGTCTAATGAACAATTGATGGAATCTCTACCGAAATATCGTGTGAATGCTGCTTATCCATTTTATGAGGTTGGTTGTGATTACGCTGGGCCTATTATGTATAAAACTCACGTTGGAAGAAAGGCGCCTATTGTTAAGGCTTATATAGCTGTTTTTATTTGTATGGTTACAAAGGCTATACATCTGGAAGTGGTAACTAGTCTTAGTACTGATGCTTTCATTGCTGCTTTAGGTCGAAGCGATCTCAAGGAGAGGTTTGTGTGGTCGCATATATAATGATAATGGAACTAGTTTCCGTGGCGCAGCTGGAAAACTAAATGAGCTTCATAAATTAATAAATTCTATGAAAGATAAAGCTAATTTTTTGTATTTGTATTTGTATTTATTATAAAGTAGTTGGCTACATTGAAATCAGCCAACGTAAAGAAGAACAAGTAATAACAATAAATAAATATAATTCTTAAAACTATATAATAATCTGTAAAGTAAACTTAAAAATAACCGGGACCAGCTTCAACAACAATACCCACTGCAACAACAGCCACTGAAACTTACTGGAATAACTAATAGAACTTAAACCAAAAATAATTATTAATATTGCTTAAAAAATAAGTAAACTTGAATAAAATTACAATTTAATTAAAATTAATATTAATTACTAATTAGAAGTAAAAAGGAAATTACAATAATTAGATGTTACAAAAAAAAAAATATATATATAAGTAAAATATCAAAAAAAGAAAAAACAAGTAAGAAAAGTTCGGTTAAGACCGAAGCTTAAATACCCTCCACCTTTTATAACCCTCTAAAAAATATGTTTCTATTGCCATATTTATGTACTCGTATATGACTATTTCATGTACTTACGAATTACGAATATATCAAAAATATTATTAAAAATTTTTATTTTTTTTTACATATTTAACGCTTTATAAATAGTAAAAACAAATAACAGTAAATATAGTAAACACATAACCATATATATACACACTTAAAAATAACTTAATATAACTTAATTTATTCCTAAAATAATACCGTCATGATAACTATGTATCGTGCTATAAACATTAGCTTCAACTTCTCCACGTACTATTTTGGCAAATACCCAGTCAATCTGTGTTCTTCCAATCGTAGTAAATTCTGTCTTTTCTATCATTGAGCAAAATCCTTTATCCATTAGATTACATTCTGTCTGTGTATTATTTGCTGCTCTACATATATTAAAATCACCTATAATAATAAATTTTTCAAACACTTCATCCAAGGAAAATATATCATTAATTGTTTTCATTAGTAAATTCCGAAATGATGTTTCTGGAAAAGATGAGTTTCTGTATAATGTCATAATGCAGGTTGTACTAATGCGAAAGGCGACAATTTGAAAAGTGGTTGATCCAGAACTGAAATCCCGGATAAATAGAATTTTTGTTTCACTACTTAATTCGGACTTTATATAAATTAAAATTCCGCGCTTTTGTCGAGGAGTAGAATCAGGTACATTAATTCTTGCCAAACTACTAAATCCTTCAACAGAACAATCATCCAACGATATCGTCCACGTTTCCACAAAACAAAAAACGTCTGCTATGTATCTGTCACTCATAATATCATTAAAACTTTGTACGTTTTGATAGTAAATTTTTGTTTTTGACGAAATTTTTGTTTTTGGTAAAGCAAATAATTTTTCTGTGCGCAGACGATCAAGTTCGATTTTAACCGCGTCGGTGCTTGAAAATTGTTTTGGAGGGATAAAGCGTCCAATTATATACAGCCCTGATGCACTGGTGGCTCTACTACATGCAACGTATACTGCAGATCTACTTATTCTTTCTGCAATATGAACTACAACTTTATTGTATGTAGCTCCTTGACTCTTATGAATGGTAATGCCTTCGGCTGGAACTACCGGGAATTGTCGTCTATCAATAGTAATTTGTTCATTACGTTTGTACTGGAAAGTTCTATTATGTTTTTCAATAGGAGTCCATAATGATTCAGAGATGTGGGGTTTTTTTTCGTCTTGCGTGTGAACCAAATTCTTGATTGGAAAATAGCATCCAAAGTGTGGTAGGAAATTCTCCATTCGTATCTATTGCCATTAAAAGCCCCGTTCCACCGTTAACTAATCCATCAGAAGTATCAATATTTACTGTTAGCATATACTTGGCGGACGTTTTTAATGTAAGTTCAGTGGGTAATCCTTGAGTTTCAGAAGTTTTGAAACTTTTGACTGCATTTAATATTGTCTGTTTTTGTTGTTCATTTAATGAGTCAGCTTTAATAATATCATAACACTTGGATATGTATGTCCTCGTAGAAATTTGAGCTAAACGTTGTATGTTATATGCATCGGCTTCCCTATTTGACCAAAACAAATGGATTGCATCTGGAGGAATATCTGCATTTGAGTGCACCACTCTTGATGTAATCAAATTTATATCTTCCTGTGACATTAAACCAACTGCCATATTATTCAATGCTGTTGCAAAAGCCCTGTCATCTTTTTGTCGCATTATTTCATCTAACTCATAAAAATCAAACATATCCCAAAGTCCGCGACTTATTATTTCACCGTAAGGATTATTTGAATTTTGATTGAAGATCCAACGGTCACCGACAGGCGGCAGTTGCTTTAAATCACCAAAAACTATAATTGGAATACCACCAAAACACTCCGTAGTTTTAAAAATCTGCTTTAGTCTAGAATCAAGGTGACTTAACATCTTTGAACCAACCATCGAAACTTCATCTATTATAATGAGCTTCACCTCAATAAGTCTTGCTATTAAAGAATTAACAGTGTCATTGCTTAATGGACGAATTTCTGCGGAGTACTGCGTTACAGGTAAAGAGAAAATAGAATGAAGTGTATATCCACCAATTCCAAAAGCTGCTTTCCCCGTTGGAGCACACAGTAAAACTTTTGGAAGTTCGGGATTAGATCCAGGAAAAGAATTAAAACGATGTGTTATCGCCTGATATATGGTCTGAATCAAACGGCTTTTTCCTACTCCAGCACCTTCACCCACAAATTCATACAATACCTCTTTTCTGTATATTTTATTTAAAACATGTTGGAAATATATGCGTTGTTTTTTATTCAGAGATCTTATGGAAGTTAGCAAGTCTTCTGAATTCACTAGGGGAGGTAATCTTAATAGACGTACACAGAGACCTCTAAATATATTTAGACCTCTAAATATATTTAGACCTCTAAATATATTTAGAGGTCTCTGATTGTACACAACAAATGAAATGATAAACCTTAATGTATTACGCAAAAGCATAAATCATAGGCTACTAAAAGAAATTAAAAAATTTTAAAAATAAAACAAAAGAAGTGCACTTACTCAAATATATATGAAATAGGAAATGGCTGCAAAATCTTCAGTTTCAGCATTACAAGAGTATTGTGCAAAAAATAAAATAGCAGCGCCTACTTACGAATGGGTTGATTCGGAAGATGGTGCATTTAAATGCCGGGCCCAAGTAATGGATATCGAAGCGGATGGTTGTGGGCGCTCCAAAAGGGATGCCAAACACTTTACAGCTGCTAATCTCATTAAATTATTACGCATTGATAATCCGGATATTGATGAAATACCACGAGTCGAATTTGTCGAATCACCCACAACCGATATGGTGGTAGCGTTGCGTGATTATTGCGTACAGCAAACACATCCATTGCCAATATTTGAAATTATACAAGAGGGTGGCACACCAGATGCTCCTGAATTTACTGTCTTATGTACGGTGGCATCGATTAAACGGATTGGCGTATCGGAAAATAAGAAGGATGCTCGTCAAAAGGCAGCCACCGCTGTGTTTGATGTTATCAAAAACGTATGTACTCTTCATAGATGTTTTTTGTATGTTATAAGCCTTTTATTTCTTCTCCTTAGTGCACCTTAGAATCAGAATATAAAATGGAAATGGTCTCATTGGATATTGCAACCGCAGATGTAGAAGCTGAACGTTATCGTAAATTCAAAACTTATCGTGAATTAACTGATACAACTATTGGCGAAACACCGGGTGTGCTACTGTGTGATCGTCATAATTATTTTTCAAATTTCTATGATCATTTAAAACAGAAAGCGAAGCAGATTTTAAGGGAAGAGTACGAATCGGAACGACAACAAGTTATGGATTTGTTTGATGCTTTAAAAATAAAGCCACGCTTCAAAGAAGTACCGTCCCTCAATACAATAGAATGTTTAGTCAGTGTAGAAGTGGATTGCGATTATGATGTTTTTCTTATGGCATTAAAAAGTGAAATTCATGCGGAAATATTGGATTATTTCCGAAATATGTTAACTTAATTTCAAATATACTTTTTTCTTCTATTTTTGCTTTGATAATAGTGCCGCTAAACTCATGTAAGGATCAGAAGGTGGGTGGGGGGCATCCCTAAAAAATATATATATTCTTGGTCAGATTTGAATTTTAAGTCTATCCGTTCGTATGTATGTGCGAAGGATTGCATTGAGGATATATCTAATTAAATTTTGACAACATAATGTTCTTGCTTCGCTTTAGTGTGGTAATGCGCAAAATTGGGCCTCAGAAAATGCCGTTACATACTAAGTTTGTTATTCGATTTGCAACACCAAGAAGGAGGCCTTCAAAAACTGCCAAGAATATATATTCTTGATCAGCATCAGAAACTGAATTGATCTGTGTGTTCGTATGTCCGTCTGTCTGTTGGTATTCTCACGGTCGTAAATTTTATTTATCTTTTTTTTTTAAATATAAATTGTCTTGAAATTGATTATGGCTGGCTCTGGGTCTACCGCGGCACCCTTTAGATTCTTTAAAATATATATTGCAATTTCACCCAAGCCTCATGTGAAGTATTGCAAATTTTTAAGTATACCAACTGTGAAGGCTTGACACAGACAAATTGAAGCCAGTGCTTTTTCGTCATCCTTCTTCCACTTTTCTTTATCTGTTCCAGATGTGAAGTATTCTCATTTTGTTTGCCCATTACTATTTTTCAAACATCTTCATGTCCCTTTGTCTGAACCTGTTTCTATAATTTTTGCTTCTATAGTTATTGTTTGGGTTAATTTGATTATCATAATTATAATTCCTGTTTTGCCTGAAATTATTTTTTCAATTGCTACGATTATTTGTATTACAACAATTATTATTTTTCCTTTGGTTGTACGTTCGATTTTGAATTTTGGTGTGAAATATTTTAGAGTTTGCTTGGAAGTTTTGGTCCTTCTCAAGTTCTAAAGCAATATTTGCAGCTTGGTTTAATGTTTGTGGTTGTGCTGCATATATAGTTTGTTTATATTGTTCACTTAAACCGTTCTTAAATATAGATAGAGCATAATTCTCATTTATTCTCGTTAAGATATTTTCAGTTTCGGCAGAAGCATTGCTACCTAGTTGGTTAATTTGTAATTCATTTATCTGACTTGTTAAATCTAGTAACTTATCTACGAAATTTTGAACGCTCCCTAATTGTCGGGTGTTGTTTAAGGTAGTCTGTAAATTAGTAATTGTGTTTGGATTCTTATAAGTCGATTTTAGTTTATTTATCAACTCCTCTATAGTACTTGGAGTTTGTATCGAACCAATTGCTGTTTTAATATTTTGTGATAATTTTATGTGATAGGCTAGTTCTAATAGTTCTTTTTTTCCATCGTCATTCAGGTTTTTACCAAGGAGTTCGACTATTTTACAGAAGTTATCGACTTCCTTGTATTTCCCTGTAAAAAGTGGGACTGTTTTTAATGCTAATTCGAAATTAAAAGCCATTGTATCTGTCTGATTTGATAAGGTAGACTCCAATAATTCTGATAACGAGTCCTGTAAATCTTTATAAGTTTTATCAAATCTAATTTTAAGATTGAGCCAGTCTGAAGATCCTTCTAAAAGTTGCCCCAGAAATATAAACTTTTGTTTTAATTTATTTATTTCGTCTAGCTTTGCTTCTATTGTTTCTTTCTTGTAGGGTCTATTTGGTGTCTTTTTTAAATTTGCTAAAATCTTATATAAATTTTCTAAAAGTGTTTTGCTGTCTTCCATGAGTTACCCATATAATTTTCTTGTGTAATATATGTATGTTTTTATATAATAACAATATTTTTACTATAAAATTTCTCTTGCTTGTTTATCTATATCTATACTAATATTATAAAGAGGAAAGATTTGTATTTTTGTATGTAACGAGTAAACTCAAAAACTACTGAACCGATTTCAAAAATATTTTCGCTATACATACAAAGCTACATTATCACTGAGTAACATAGGCTATATTTATTGCCAAAAAATTTTGGGGATCCCTGGACATTCCTACTTTTACTAACCCAAGGTGTAAAAAAATTAGTCATAAAATATCTTTCATCGAATACGCTGCGGAAAGTATTGATGTTAAAACAAAAAAATGTTCTACAATATTATAGAACATATCAATATCTACAAAAAACTTTCCGAGACCATATGTCCAACAATTGTACTTATGTCACTATAACCCCTTTTTGTACCCACCATTGATAGTAATATTGCCATACAAACATTGCATTCACATGTACCCAGACAATTAAGAAATTAAGTATTCACAATAAGTATTTCACAATATTTAAATAGTAGGGAAATCTGACAACGGCATGTGTGAATACCACTCCTGATGCATCACCAGGTTCTGGAGAGGATTTTTGGCCAATACTGGATTTGCGGACCATTTTTTAATGAATTTGGAATAGAAGCAACATTTATATGGAATTCGAAGAACATATGCACCACCAGGTTCTGGAGAGGATTTTTTGGCCAATACTGGATTTTCGGACCATTTTTTAATGAATTTGGAATAGAAGCAACATTTATATGGAATTCTAAGAGCATATGCACCACCACAGAGGATTTTTGGCCAATACCATTCGGACCATTTTTTTAATGAATTTCGAATAAAAGAAGCATTTATATGGAATTCTAAGAGCATATGTTACGATTCCCATTCCAGACGCACCACCAGGTTCTGGAGAGGATTTTTGGCCAATACTGGATTTGCGGACCATTTTTTAATGAATTTGGAATAGAAGCAACATTTATATGGAATTCGAAGAACATATGCACCACCAGGTTCTGGAGAGGAGCAACATTTATATGGAATTTCCGCTTGCAACATTCGGAAGGAAGCGTCGAAGACAACACAAACTTTATATATTCTTGCTCAAGATCAAAAACTGAATCAATTTAAACAATGTCCGTCCGCGTGTCCATGTGTTTGACTGTTCCTGACACTCTCACGGCCGTAATTTTTGAGATATCGAGCTGAAATTTGATACACATGTGTTAGGTGTCTGCAGGTTGTAAGTAAAATCGGGCAATATCGGTTTAAAAAATTTCAGAACCTAGGGAAGGGCATAGGCAACGTTTCATCCCGCGAGATAACCGAATTCCACGCGGGTGAAACCGCGGGCAACAGCTAGTATACATATATTTATGTATTCATTTTTTTTTTTAAACCATTAGATACATTAGATATACTTTTTGTAATTTTTTTATTAACATAATTCTTGTAATATTTGTTTATTCTATAAAGTATATAGACTAATTACTATTACTACAAGTGATTCTATTGTTATTACTACCGTGGTAATTTTACTGTTATTGCTGTCACTGTTGTATTATTATAGTATATATGTACTTCTTCTTTCTGCTTACTTTTTGCAGATCCCATGTTTACAGAGTAAAAAGCTACTGTGTTTTGTGTAATGTTCAGAACTGATATAGATCTCTGAAAAAAAAATATATATATATATATATGCTAATCTTTTGATGTTTTGTTAAGTTTCTTTTTTTCTTTTTTTTTGTTCCTTATATTGGAATTTCAGTTCTTTGACCTGTTGTAGTAGACGTTTTTATTCTCTGGGTCTGCAATTGCTATTACCCTATATAAAACTCGGAGTGTTTGTAAATATTTGACATGTTGTTCTCCCCTCTTTTTTTTAGGGTGCTGTTCACGTTTTTCTATTATTTCGCGGCGATGTTGTTGCCTCCTTTTGTATTCCTGTGTAGTCAAAGGTTGCGGACGAGGAATTGGTGTAGGGACGTAGTCGGGGTGGCCTTTATCAGAATGTTCCCCGGATGGTATATACGGTTGAGAACTGCAATATGAAGTGTTTTAGACGTGTAATGTTATGTTGTCTTTGCAATAATTTTCTTATTGGAAGGAGTGCGTTTTTATGTCAGTCATTATTTATATTTATTCGACAAGTAACGTCCCATAATGTTATTTTGGTATATTATGATTATTTTGGCAGGATCGCCATGTTATGGATTATTTTTATACTATGGAAGCGTTTTGTTTAGTTTATTTTGAATACTCACATTTGCTTAGGAAGCAAAGTCCACTAGCACGGAATGCTATAAGTGGGTGAATATCCTTATATAGTTTATGTCTACAAATACTTACATTTGCTCCATTAGAGCAAAAGCCAGTAGCATTCACTGCTATGTCCGGGTAAGTAATTGTTTTATTTTTATTGGATCAATCAACATCTAGTTTTAGATTTTCTTTTATCGATTGATAATTTATTTACAATTTCTTCTGCTTATATAATAATTCTACTTTTACTTTTATGACCTATATACCTACTTACTTACTATTTACAAATTGTAAAATAATGCTTAACCATCAAATCGTAAAAATAATGCTTACAACGGTTAATGTTAAATGAGTACAAATATAATTATGTAAATAATGCCCAATATACTGAATCGTAAATATAGTACTTACTATGCTTAATGTTTACTATATTAAAATTGTATAGTACACTACACTATACTGAAATATAAATATCAACCCTAGCTTCTTAGTACGTTGAAATTTTTTGAAGTTGTGAGCCAGTCTGTGACCCAATTTTGCTCCTTTTTAAAACCATACTTTTTATACACATTCGTGTGAACCAGATTTTAGCTTGAAATTTAAAAATTTGTGATGGTCTTAGAATGAAAGAATTATCATAGGTTGAGGACCTATACTGGATTTTGCCTATTTGCAATACTAAACTATACACAAACATGAAAAATTATTTGTGCCAAAATTCAATGAGTGAGTGACGAAGCAAAAATTTAAAAGATCACAAATTCTTGGAAAAAATGAATAAAACGCGCGTGTTACTTTATATCTATATGCTACACGAGTTTATTTCAAAACCCAAGAACGAATATAAAAGAATATAAAGAAAGATATAACTAAATATTACGAGATTCTTGTTCTCTTCACAACAATTTATCTGAACAACAAATCTCTAATCAAATTATTAATTCAAAAAAACATTTCAAATTCATACTTTTTAATAAAATCAGTTCAAGCCAATTTCACTTGATATCGTTAATAATTTTTTATCGGCTACGGCTTTTGTAAAAACATCCGTCATCATTTTATCCGTTGGTACATGTTTTAATTTAATTTATTTATTTCTAATAGCTTCCTGAATGAATTTGGCCCTTACATTAATATGTTTGGTTTCCACAGAATACGAATTCGCACTTTTGTTTTCACAACATAAAGTTAATTGTTGTTTTTCATATGGAATCAATTCTGAGTGCAACATTTTTAACAACATACACTTTTGTGCTGCAGCTGCCATCTACATTAGCTCTGCCTCAGTGGAAGATGACGTTAAAGTTTTTTTGCCTTTTTGTAGACCACGAGATTGCTCTATCTTGTAATATCCTGTTGTTGATTTACGGCTATCACTGTCACTGGCCCAATCGGAATCACAAAAGTCAATTAAATCACTTTCGCATTTGTTGTAAACTAGGCCTTTGTTTATGGTACTCTTTAAGTAGCGCATCACACTTTTAACAGCTTCCCAGTGAGCCTTACCTGGATTGGTGCATTATCTACTGAGCATATTTACTTCATAGCAAATGTCCGGACGTGTTATCTGTGCTGCAAAAAGTAAGCATCCAATAGCTTGCAAGTAAGGAACCTTTGACATACTTTGCTTATCTTTTTCATTTGTAGGGCACATTTCGGATGATATTTTCTGGTTGCAATCGATAGGAGTTTTAGTTTGCAATCAGCCATATTAAATCGTGTCAATATATCATTAATATATTTCGTTTGATAAATTTTTATATATTGTGACGTACAGGAAATTTTCATACCCAGTACCGATGATACTTCTTTCATATCCTTCATTTTAAATTGAGTGGATAACTTCTTTTTCAACCATTTGGTTTTATTTAAATCATTGCTAAATATAAGCACATCATCTACATACATTGCCACATGCATCATACTTTTTGCATTTCTACTATAATATATCATCATGTAGGTTTTTGGCCTGTTGCAGAAGAGAACGCCACGCGCTTCGATCGTTGGCGCGCCTTCTCCAGTTTTTTACACCAAGTGTTTGCAGGGCATGTTTAATTGCTAACATAGCCCATATTCAGTATTCGACGCTGGTCAAGAATATATATACTTTGTAGGGTCTCTTATACCTCCTTCTGGGTGTTGCAAATGGAAAAACAAACTTGGTATACTCTCATCACTAATGTGGAGGGTATAAAAATTCTACAAATGTTATATTTTATGTAAATATAAGTACATTTATTTAGAAATGAGTTTTTATGCATAAAAATTTATTTTAAAAATAGAATAACTTTAAAAAATGGTTTGTTTTATTATCTCTCATTTCTCTCTCTATGCTCTCTCATTAGAATCTCTTAGAGAGTTTTGTTTTTTCCTATATTTTTAAGTTCACGCATTTAACTGTAATGTAAGTGATATTGTACACAACAAATGAAATGATAAACCTTGATGTATTACGCAAAAGCATAAATCATAGGCTACTAAAAGAAATTAAAAAATTTTAAAAATAAAACAAAAGAAGTGCACTTACTCAAATATATATGAAATAGGAAATGGCTGCAAAATCTTCAGTTTCAGCATTACAAGAGTATTGTGCAAAAAATAAAATAGCAGCGCCTACTTACGAATGGGTTGATTCGGAAGATGGTGCATTTAAATGCCGGGCCCAAGTAATGGATATCGAAGCGGATGGTTGTGGGCGCTCCAAAAGGGATGCCAAACACTTTACAGCTGCTAATCTCATTAAATTATTACGCATTGATAATCCGGATATTGATGAAATACCACGAGTCGAATTTGTCGAATCACCCACAACCGATATGGTGGTAGCGTTGCGTGATTATTGCGTACAGCAAACACATCCATTGCCAATATTTGAAATTATACAAGAGGGTGGCACACCAGATGCTCCTGAATTTACTGTCTTATGTACGGTGGCATCGATTAAACGGATTGGCGTATCGGAAAAGAAGAAGGATGCTCGTCAAAAGGCAGCCACCGCTGTGTTTGATGTTATCAAAAACGTATGTACTCTTCATAGATGTTTTTTGTATGTTATAAGCCTTTTATTTCTTCTCCTTAGTGCACCTTAGAATCAGAATATAAAATGGAAATGGTCTCATTGGATATTGCAACCGCAGATGTAGAAGCTGAACGTTATCGTAAATTCAAAACTTATCGTGAATTAACTGATACAACTATTGGCGAAACACCGGGTGTGCTACTGTGTGATCGTCATAATTATTTTTCAAATTTCTATGATCATTTAAAACAGAAAGCGAAGCAGATTTTAAGGGAAGAGTACGAATCGGAACGACAACAAGTTATGGATTTGTTTGATGCTTTAAAAATAAAGCCACGCTTCAAAGAAGTACCGTCCCTCAATACAATAGAATGTTTAGTCAGTGTAGAAGTGGATTGCGATTATGATGTTTTTCTTATGGCATTAAAAAGTGAAATTCATGCGGAAATATTGGATTATTTCCGAAATATGTTAACTTAATTTCAAATATACTTTTTTCTTCTATTTTTGCTTTGATAATAGTGCCGCTAAACTCATGTAAGGATCAGAAGGTGGGTGGGGGGCATCCCTAAAAAATATATATATTCTTGGTCAGATTTGAATTTTAAGTCTATCCGTTCGTATGTATGTGCGAAGGATTGCATTGAGGATATATCTAATTAAATTTTGACAACATAATGTTCTTGCTTCGCTTTAGTGTGGTAATGCGCAAAATTGGGCCTCAGAAAATGCCGTTACATACTAAGTTTGTTATTCGATTTGCAACACCAAGAAGGAGGCCTTCAAAAACTGCCAAGAATATATATTCTTGATCAGCATCAGAAACTGAATTGATCTGTGTGTTCGTATGTCCGTCTGTCTGTTGGTATTCTCACGGTCGTAAATTTTGGGATATTGAGCTGAAATTTTATACAAAGATTTCCAGTTTCTATATGGTGCTTGCTATTTGATTTGGGCAAAATCGATATGGAGCTACGTCCATAATTGATAAAAATCCATTTATTTGGCGCAGAAATTGAGGTTATTATATACAAATGCTTAAGCTAAATTTTTAAATTTTCAAACTTGTTTTTTATTTTTTTAAATTTTGTTTCAAACTATTATTTGTGAACATTTTTTTTGGGCCAATGATTCGTTTTCCTTGCTTTTGTAAAAAAAATTTTATATGCGTACTGTTGTTTATGTGTGTTTAATTTTTATACCCTCCACCTCAGTGATGAGGGTATACTAATTTTGTTCTTCCGTTTGCAACACCCAGAAGGAGGCGTCAGAGACCCTACAAAGTATATATATTCTTGATCAGCGTCAAAAACTGAGTCGATTTAGACATGTATGTCCGTGTGTCCGTCTGTTGTTGGCACTCTCACGAGCGTAAATTTTGAGATATTAAGCTGAAATTTTGTACAGTCACTTTTAGTTTATGCACGCAGATCGCTATTTAAAATGGGCAAATTCGGTAAAGAGCCACGCCTACAATCAACAAAAATCTATCTATCTGGCACAAAAATTAAGCTATAAACTTGAAATTTAGTATGTACATCTATAAATATTAGTTTCATCGATGTGCCGAAAATGGGCGTGGTCCGATAATATACACGCCCACAATCAATATAAATCTTTATATTTGCCACAAAAGTTGATCTACGAAGTTGAAATTTGGTATGCAAATACATAGTTATCCCATCCATTGATGTGCCTAAAATGGGCGTGGTCGGTTAACATACGCGCCCACAATAAACATAAACCTTTATATCTAATACAAAAATTAACCTATGACCCTGAAATTTGGTACATCTATTTATAGAAATCCCATCCATCAATGTGCCGAAAATGGGCGTAAAGAATCTGAAAGGTGCTGGGGTAGACCCAGGGCCGACCAGAGTTCAATTCAAAGAATATTTTATTTCAATGTAAATAAAGATGACAATTTATTCACTAATATTCAATATTTCATACATACAAGAGTTTGACGGTTATCTTAGCCTGACTAACAAAGGGGTATGCGACGACTAAACCTAAGATCTGTACCTTAGCTTATGGACTCTATACTTGGATAATAACAATAGTTTGTGGGTGTGCTTTGATGGGTTTGTCTATGCTAGAGAACAACTTATCAAGAAATATGTCTAGAGCTAAATTTCAGATGTCTCTGCTAGTACGCGCGATGGTTCAAATTCTGAGTTAAGTCTCTTTAGTAATTGATGCAAGAGTATTGTATTTACCTCTGGTCTTGTCTTAGCTAAACTGAAGGGTGTATGGCTAAATTTCGGTGGCTCTCGTACTATGTGGGATTTCCTAACACTAGGATAGAGGAGGACGGATCACTCTCTTGTACCTTTATATAACACTGCCTAATGCTAGAGTAGAGGAGAACGTATCACTCGGTCTTGCTCTTTCACCTTTTCCTGTGCTCTGCCTAGTATTGAGGTAGAGGAGGACGGATCACTCGCTCTTACCCTTTCTATTTTCCTATGCTGATCCTACCCTTGGTATTTACTTGCCTAATGCAATCCTATGCTTTGCTAATGCTTGTTACCTAATTCCCTGCTTGACCTACCTGTTTGAATAGCTATCAAAAACTAGCTGCTTTGCTTCGTGATGATCGCCTTTTTATAGGCCTGTGGCCGAGCTTTTGTGCGTTTAAAAGCTTTGAAAAGAGCTTGCATCAATTACATCTGATCTTTCCTACATATGATTTTCTATGGCTAATCCTGGGTTAACTTAAATTATTAACATATGACTTATAACTATTACAGAATAGCTTAAACATTATTTATAGTTCACTTATTTAATTAAACTAGAAATTCATGTTCAAATTCTTTTAATTCATAAGTAATAAAAAAAAATATAAGTAAATAAAACATATTCATTTAATTCATGTACTGAAAAAAAAAAGAAGTAACGATTGGGAAAAAAAAAAGAAAATTGTGTGTGTATGTAATTCAAGAGTTGCTAATTATTATAAGAAAAGAAAAAAAAGTATTAGTAAATGGAATGAATAGGATTGTAGGGTGAAAATGCAAATGTTTTAGATCGTGTGATGGTAATTTTTCCCCTATGATAAATTGCCTCATCACACTACTTCCCTCCTTCGGCGGCGTCGTCGCTTCGTATCAGGATCTCCCCGTTCCTCCTAATAGCTGCTTTATACCTCTGCCCCTGAATGGTGTAAAGTCTCTGTGCTCGTGAACGGGCTGGCAGGCGCACATATTCTCTGAGGAGGCTTGCTTCGAGCTGCATCCGTATTTCAGGGGGTACGACTGTTTCGAACACGAATATTACCCCTACCTTAGTGTCTTGTGGTTGCTGATTAGGGGACGTCTTCGGTGCTGATATGGAAATTCGGCATGGCCGGAATGGGCTGAGCATTGGAGGTGGTTGTCGGTGCTCGCTGCTTGGTGCGACCTCGCCTTGGCCTTGCTGTGTATACCTGGCATTTGGCAGATTAGGACTTGGTTGATGTCTCCTTGAGCACCCAGGAGGCGTCCATGACTTCGTGGCTGTTGCTGCTACCTGGATTGGACTAAGCGTCCGCTTCGGTTGTTGGTAACTGAGCACCGGTGACTGCTTATCGTTACTACCGTGTGTTTTCACCTGGTTGGATTTCTGCCTCCTGGAGGTGTCCAGGCCCTTGTGGCTGCTTGATACGGTTGGTGTGGATTGAGATTCCATATAGGCTGCTGATTGCTGCATACTGGTGTCGGCCTTCTGCGCTGCCCGCGTATGTTTGTCGAACTGGTGACTGGTTCAGTCTGGGTGACCCTCGGAGTTTTTGGGGAGTCGGTGCTGACTGAACTGGCACTCCACGGACTTGGGAGAACCCCTCGGACTGGTGACTCGGTGTTACGCAAGAGTGGGCTAAAGATAACCTGAGAGCGGAGCGACGGCGGAGTAACGACATTGTTTGTCTGGATGTTACATTGGTTGACCTTATAGGCGATGTCACAAGGCAAGACCTGTGCTCCCACATCTCGAGTTTCAACTCGAACTGGTTGTTGTTCGTTGGCCGCAGTCACTACTTCGTCGATCTGGTCAAGTAGACGTGACAAATCTTCTGAACCGGATAGTCCGTGGCAAGTTTGTGTAGACTTGGATTCGGTCGCCCGAACTTGGTTGGACGGTTGAGGTAAAGTAATACGTCTTGGAGAGTACACTGCTGAAGGTTTGTAGATCTTAGTGACGGTGAGCGTCCGCTGCAACCTCACAGAGTCCCCAAAGACGTAATCAACTTTGCTAGAAACGTGCACGTCAAAAATTTCTCGTTGGTACGGCGGGGTAGGGGTATCATCACGCCCAGAACCTTCAGTGCGGCTGTGTTGTGCTGGTGAGGGGTGTGGAGTATCATCTTCATCTGTGTCACTTCTGATGGTATATATAGTAGTATCATCTCTAGTTTCGCCTATGTTGCTATTTTGATTGTTGGACATCTCCGGTGATATGGCGTGGTATCGGGAAGTTATGTGGTCTTCATCGCGCCCTTGATCACCGTAATGGTCTGGGAAAACGGTCACTTCTTCTGAGAGGCTGAGGTCTTTACTGATATCTGGCGTGTCTGCTTCTCGCCCATAGCAGTGTTCATCGATCGCTTGTGAAATTTCTTCGTCTGCCGTGTTTGCCTGGCTGCGCTTTTGAACTGGGGAAGACACTCGCGCTGTTGCACATCTTTCTGAAGGTAAGGGTGACCCATGTATAATCTTGACCCCTGGTTTGCGGGGGGGTGCTGTCACAATTTTGGTTCGCCCTCGTTTGCGCACGGTTGGATCGCAAGATGGTGACCTGGTTTGGTTGCCCGTACGCCTGGTTTTGACCGGATTGTTTTTACTTCCCCTCCCACGGGTTTGGCCGCTTCGGCATCCCCGCGAAGTTGTTGGTGGGCTATTTAGGAAGATAGCCTGACGTTTACCTTGAATTTTTCTTTTTATTTGATCTCTACAGCGACTGCTCGTGCGCCGGAATTTTTCATCTTCAGGATTCATGGCTTTAAATTGATGTATAGCAACTAATTTCTGTGCATGAAAAGAGATAAAAAAAAGATGTTATTAGCGCGGTCGTCGGGACAACCCCTCGGAGTCTTCAGAATGAGTTTTGATATATGGTTTGAGATCTTTCACATGGGCCGTTCGGTGCTGACCAAAATTTCTAGTTCTACAATCACAGCTGAGGGTAACCCTATTACAGTAAAAGGACCAATAAATTTTGGTGCCAGTTTTGCCGCGAAGTATTCATTCGCCTTAGACAGAGGGTGTTGGCGAACCAATACTTGGTCCCCAACTTTTGGCTTCCATGAGCGTCTTCTTCAGTTATAATGCCGGCTTTGGTCTTTGGATGCTTTGGCCAAGTTGTTGCGCACCAATTCCCATACTTCGTGTAGGACGTTGAGTTTATCTTTGGTGCTGATGGGTTGTGTAAGTTAAGAGTCACTGTCCGTTAAAAGCCAATGTCCGATTCAATTTGTGCAGAGTCGCAAATTGTTTTTTTTTATGATAGTCAAATTTAAGCTTGTAATCGCGGAACGCATAATCAGCACTTCCGCGATTGCAAAATAAGTGTGCCAATTATTCATGTCAAGCTGCAATGTAAGCATTCTGCAGCTTGACAAAAATTATTTAAATAGAAGTGATTATTAAGTAATAAGTAATAAATAAGAATTGATTTAACTGATGGCCAACGTGGGGCCTTAACAAATAAATAAACAAATAACTGGCGCCCAACTAACAAGTGAAATAAATCCCAAATGTTTTGAAAAACACCAAAATTCTATGTTAAGAATTCGTGGAATGGAAAAACTAGTGAAATAAATCCCACATGTTTTGAAAAAAATTGTAAATTATTGAGGCAAGGAGAATATATCGAAAAACTCTTTGATTTTTCTTCAAGAAAAACCCTAGAAAAAAAACTTATAAAAAAACAAAAAATTTATATACAGTTACATTATAACAAACAAAAAACACTCGCAAATTACTCAATTATTCAAAAAATAAATGTTTTATGTGGGTGAAATACACATCATACACGGATTTTACTGCATTAAAATAAAATCAAAACTACAAATACTACCAAAAAATAATTAAGCTTTAAGACATAACATCTAAATAACGAATCTATAAAAAATAAAAAATACAAATAAAACATTTAACAAAGCTGCCCTATTGTTGTTACTCCTGGTATTTCAACACTTACCACACCTTTTTGATTCAACAAAATCTAACATTTTTGGCGCATCAATAGCCTCCAGGAGCGGAACGAAAGAAGTGTTATTAACAAGACAAAAAAAGGCAAACAACAGCAATCCCTGCACTCTTACTTGGCAAAAAGGAACAAGTAGCAAAACCTTTGGTAATCTTGCAACACCAACTAAAGAGGGAGAAAAACAACAAGAAAAATCATCGTTTAAGAAAATTAAAACAACCAGCAACAGCCTCAACAACAGAGCAACGAAACTACATTTTTACCAAAACCCACCCTAATGGCTTTAAAAATGATGTAAGTACCAATTCCGTGGTTGAGAAAATTAATTATTATTTATTCAAGTGCTGATTCCTCCCTTTTTGGGTAAAATTATTAACTATCTATAAAACTATCTATAAATATTAAAAAATTAAGAAATAAAATAATGAATAGGGAACAAATCATAGAATTGGTTAGAGCGGCCATCGAGGCCACAACAGACAATTTCGGACAACAATTGAACGATCTGACGCAGAGACTGAATAACCTAACACCTGACGCAAGCCCGACTTACCAACAGATGACAATCAACCCTAATGTGGCAAACGGGTCCACCACATTGGAATTGATAAAATCATTACCTGAATTCAAAGGTAACCTCGCTGCTTATCCCGCATGGAGGGATGCGGCACGTATTGCTATGAGCTATTACCCACAGGGGTCAGAAAATTATTTCGTGGCCATAGCCATCCTTCGAAATAAAATAACAGGTTCGGCTAACACCGTACTGTCAGCTTTCAACACTGTATTAAATTTTGACGCCATAATTGCAAGACTCGACCAAGCTTATGCGGATAAAAGACCACTGCACATCTTAGAAAATGAATTAAGTGTTCTTAGGCAGGGCAATAAATCTATCTCAGAATTTTACGATTTGGTGGACAAACAGTTAACCTTGATAGTTAATAAAAACAGAATGGCCCATACTGAAAACGAGACGGTGATCGCTGCTTTAAACGATAAGGCACGAGACGATGCCCGTAGAGTTTTCATTTCTGGTCTTAGACGACCACTTTGTGACATTTTGTTTTCCTCAAATCCCCCAGATTTACCCTCAGCCCTGGCCATAGCTCAAGAGCTCGAGGCCAACCAACGGCGAAACGAGTTCGCCCGAATATTTGCCTCAGGAAGCACAAATAGGTCGAATCGACCAAACAATACTCGTCCAGAAGTCCGTAATAATAATCAAGCGTTCCACACAAATAGGAACCATAACAATAGCCCAATAAATGGCTATTATCATATGGCCAATGCAAATCAGTTTAATGCTATTAATCAACCATTTAACAATCCTATGAATCAGTCTCGACGAACATCGAACATAAATTATGAAAGTCAATCAAATGTCAATACAAATCAGTTCAATATTAATCAACCATTTAACAATCCTATGAATCAGTCTCGACGAACATCGAACATAAATTATGAAAGTCCAACCCCCATGGACGTTGATCCAGGATCATCAACGTTTAGAAGAGGAACGGATAATAGTAAACGCACATCGCGAAATCAAAGGATAAACGTAGTCAGTACACCCCACATTCGGGAAGAACCCTATAACACTTTGGGAAATATTAACACTCCTTATTTTAGGGCAAGGTCTCAACCACCTCTCATTTACAAAAAATTTAACGGAAAAACTTTAAAATTTTTAGTAGACACTGGTGCATCTGCTAATTTCGTAAAAAAATTGGAGGGTGTCCAGCTTATTAAACTAAAACGACCAATTAAAATTGAAACTGTCAACGCCATTAGTACTGTAGAATTTGAATGTAAGATATTTTTATTTAACCGCTTAGTGACATTTTACGTGCTTCCCAACCTCTACGAATTTGACGGTATAATAGGTTATGATCTATTAAAAGAAACTAACGCCATAATAGACGTTGGAAAAGGTACCGTTCACTGTGGAAGCGAACTTAATTGCCTAGATCACAAAAATAGGGTCAACAATATTGCGGTCAAGGCGTCACGTGCCCCTATGACCGTAAATGACGATTTCGAGAACATGCTAGCAAACAATTGGTATGCCTTCGCAAACTCAGATAGAGCACTGCCCTACAACACAAGAGTTTGTGCAGAGATAAAGACTAAAAACGACAACCCTATCTATTCCAGACCATATCCGTATCCTGCCTCGGTGAGAGGCTTTGTGAATAAAGAGATAGAAGCATTGTTAAAAGACGGAATTATAAGAAAGTCATATTCAGCATATAACTCTCCAATACATGTTGTCAAGAAGAAGGGATTTGACGAAGAGGGCAATCCTAAACACAGACTGGTAATCGATTTTAGGAAATTAAACGACCATACATATGAGGACAAATATCCAATGCCGGACATATCAGTTGTTTTGGCTAATCTGGGCGACTCAAAATATTTCACCACACTGGATCTTAAATCTGGCTATCATCAAATTATTTTAAAAGAGGCAGACAGAAAAAAGACAGCTTTTAGCGTGAATAATGGTAAATACGAATTTTGTCGCTTGCCTTTCGGACTAAAAAATGCACCTAGCATTTTCCAAAGGGCAATCGATGACATACTCAGAGACGATATAGGAAAAACGTGTCAGGTCTACATGGATGACATAATAGTTTACTCTCCCGACGAGACAACACACTTAAGAGATGTAGAGAAAATTATTCAAAAAGTAGGTAGAGCAGGGATGAGAATATCTTCTGAGAAGTCCAAATTCTTTAGAGAAGAAGTAGAATTTTTGGGCTTCAGAATATCAGGCAAGGGCATATCAACTTGCCCAGATAAGGTAAAGGCAATAGCCGAATATGAAGAACCCAAATCACTGAGATCACTAAGGTCATTTTTAGGACTCTCAGGTTATTATAGAAAATTTATAAAAGACTATGCAGGCATCGCTAAACCACTTACTAAATATCTCCGTGGAGATAACGGGAATGTTGGGGAAAAATTTTCAAAAAAAGTTAAAATAGAATTCGATCAAGAAGCGCGTAATGCGTTTAATAAACTTAAACAAATTCTCATGTCCGAGGACATTATACTAGCCTACCCCGACTATAATAAATCATTTGAATTAACAACAGACGCTTCAGCAGTAGCTATTGGGGCAGTCCTCTCACAAAATGGAAGACCAATAACCATGATTTCTCGAACTCTAACTAGACAGGAACAAAACTACGCGACAAACGAGAGAGAACTCCTTGCCATTGTATGGGCTTTAAAAAATTTGAGACATTATCTGTATGGGGTTACAGGGATCCATATATTTACGGATCACCAGTCGTTAACATTCTCCATATCAGAGAAAAATCCAAATAATAAAATAAAACGTTGGCGAAACTTCATAGAAGAATTTTCACCCCAGTTTCACTATAAACCTGGTAAAGAAAATACAGTAGCCGATGCCTTGTCCAGACAAAATATACACATCATATCCAACTCCTCAGAAACAGCACACAGCGAGCTGTCCCTCACAAAAACTATAAAAACAGTCGACTATCCCGTTAATCAATATAGAAATCAACTCGTGATAAAGAAAGGGGAAAATGACCGTAGCTTCCTAAAAGTCTTCTTTCAAAAATTCAAACGTTATTTCATAACCTACTCAACCGTTGTGGGCTTAATCAACACGTTAGGGTCTATCATAAATGCAGGAACTACTAATGTGCTACAATGTGATCTTCCAACCCTGGCAGAAATCCAGGACCCTATTCTGACGGCTTTTCCGTCCGTTAAATTTCTTCATAGCAAGAAACTAGTGATAGATGTCGTCAGGGAAGACGATCAATTAGAGATTGTTACCAACGAACATAATAGAGCTCATAGAAATCTGCAAGAAAATTTTATACAAATTATAAAGGAGTATTATTTTCCTGGCATAAAAAAGAAATTAAAGTCTATAATAGCAAATTGCCGAATTTGCGCAGAAAATAAATACCAGAGGAAACCTCTTCGGATGCCAATGAATTCTACACCCTTACCTAATTATCCAGGGGAAATACTCCACATAGACATTTTAATAACGACCAAACAGCACTTCTTAACTTGTGTGGACAAGTTCACTAAATTCGCTTCTGTCATTCCTATTGCATCAAGATCGACTGTCGACATAAAATCAGCCTTGTTACAAATACTGTCAAGATTTGGTAATGTAAGATTAGTGGTGTCAGATAACGAGAAAGCGTTTCAATCTGGGACCATAGGTACTTTGATTCGCGATCACTTTGGCGCGCAGCAATTTTTTGTGCCAACCATGCATAGCGAAAGCAATGGTCAAGTGGAAAGATTTCACTCTACATTGCTGGAAATAGCTCGATGTATCAAGGAGCAACAAAGTATAACAGACCCGGTGGAGCTTCTTTTGTTGGCTGCATATAAATACAATCACAGTATTCACTCAATAATAAAAACCAAACCATTCGACGCCCTATACAACTCAGACGAACATAAAAAGGCTAAAATAAAAGACACGATTAAACAAGCTCAAGACCGACTACTTGGTCGACATAACAAAGATGCAACCGCTAGAACGTTCCAACCTGGGGACATAGTTTTTCTAAAACGTAACAAACGTTTAGGAAATAAATTTAGTAAAATATTTGAAGAAAAAATTGTTGAAAGGGACTTGGGATCCACAGTCCTTATAGAGGGCAAAAGAATTCACAAGGACAATTTGAGATAGATATTCCCACCTTTTTGAAATGCAATTTATATGTCTTTACAGGCTTTTATTTATATTAATAGCGAGCTCGCATGCAACAATTATAGACTACACGTCATCCCGCTTTATAGCAGTCACAGCGGGCAACGTGATGACCTATAACAACTACAGCCAAATCATTCACGGCACTAATCTGTCCGATTTCGCCACCTTTATTATGGAAACTCAGAAAATACTTAAAAATACAACCGATGAACGACTTGCATACGAGTTGAAACACCAAAGTACAGAAATACAACGCCTTCTGGATACTTTAAAGCTGCACAAACGAATATCCAGGTCTTTGGACTTTTTGGGCTCTGCATTAAAATTTATTGCAGGAACCCCCACGACGACTACGAGTTTTTGATAAATAATGAAAATAGGATAATAGAAAATAATAACCTTCAAAGGAATATAAATAGTATTGTGCAGGGAAAAATTAACGAGATTACAGAAAGAATAAACCAGTTGCAGGGAAAGAGGGATAAACAAACTCAGACCATTTTGTGGCAGCTGATTATGACCAGAAATGCGGAGGTAATCACGCACTTGAATAACATTGCACTTTCCATTATGTTGACAAAAGCCGAAATTATTAACCCAACCATTTTTAACGTTGAAGAAATAGAGAACCTTCTAACCACGGAGTCGGTACCAATTAGAATAATCGACTTATTGAATGTCTCCACTATTAAAGTATGGCAGGATGATAACATAATATTGTTTGTTCTGAAATTTCCCTTGCTATTAAATGTTTGTAGTCTCGTTAGGGTTTATCCTGTAGTCCATAAGGGCGTTGTGGTCAACCTGAAGGAGACAAATGAGGCAGCTTATTGCCAGAATAACTTTATCCCCGTAAAAGATTGCAAAGAAACTAACTCGGGTAATATTTGTCGCCGGAGCTCATCGGAGTGCCTAGCTCAGATGCTCAATAACAATACTGCTCGTTGTCCAACACGAACAGGTACTAACATGCCGGCAGTAAATGTAGTTATGGACGGTACACTAATTCTGAACGACGTCCGAAACACCACAGTCATTGATCAGGAACCGGTAAATGTGACCGGAACCTTTTTGGTAACATTCGCGCATCAAATAATCATAAACAATACCATGTACAGACGCGAGACATCAATCCCGCAATACAAACCGCACCCACCTAAGATCTTACATGTGGAACAAAGGGAGCACCAAGTGGAATTGTCATTGCCCCTTTTACATGGTATAAGCATGGATAATTTAAAAGCGCTGAAGAAATTTAAGTCACAGGCATCAATGGCACTTATTATGGGCGGCACTCCACTCCTAGCACTAATTGGATATTTCCTTCTGCGAGCGGTCATCAAGATAAGGAAAAGACGAAAGCCAAGCAATTCACAAGTCGATCTCCAACTTGGAACAAGTACTGCGCCGCAATAAACCGTAAAAATTCAAGCAAACATTTACAAATCAAAATTTACATGCCTCTATATGCATATGCTTTTGTTCATTGTATTCTTTTTCTATTTGTGCTAAAAAGTATATTAAAGTTAATATTAAAGCGTCGATAATATGTTAACATTATTATGTAATTATAAGATCAAGCCAAGTGCTTTAGTAACAAATGTGTATGGTAGGGTTTTATGTAGACAGAGGAAAACATTAAATCAATTATAAGTATAAGCATTTGATGTTAGCATATGTAAGAGAATCTACAATACAATGACGATAGTAAAAATATGAAAATGAAATGTAATAATAAAATATGATAAGAATAATAATAAGTAAAATTGGCAATATTATAATAACCCTAAGCGATCGAGGACGATCGATTTTAGAAGGGGAAGAGTTAAGAGTCACTGTCCGTTAAAAGCCAATGTCCGATTCAATTTGTGCAGAGTCGCAAATTGTTTTTTTTTATGATAGTCAAATTTAAGCTTGTAATCGCGGAACGCATAATCAGCACTTCCGCGATTGCAAAATAAGTGTGCCAATTATTCATGTCAAGCTGCAATGTAAGCATTCTGCAGCTTGACAAAAATTATTTAAATAGAAGTAATCATAAGTATTATGATTATTAAGTAATAAGTAATAAATAAGAATTGATTTAACTGATGGCCAACGTGGGGCCTTAACAAATAAATAAACAAATAACTTGTACCTGTGCCAGTGGTTACTTCATTGTATAGGGTGCCTGGTAGGCGTGGTTCGCGTCCGTACAAAATGTACGCTGGTGATAGACTCGTGGAATCGGATATGCTGGTATTCAAGGCTAGCGTTATCTCGGGTAGGTTGTCGTCCCATCTACGATGATCGTTATCTGTGAGTTGGGCCATCATTGTTTTTAAAGTGCGGTTAACCCTCTCGGTAGGGTTCTCGTGTGGGGCGTAAGGTGCTGTAGTTTGATGTTTAACCCCTATCTTCTCTAAATATCGCCGCAGTGCTTTACTGGTAAATTGGGTACCATTATCTGTTAACAGAACTTTGGGTACGCCAAATCGTGCAATGATCTTTGTCCTCAAAGCTTTAATGACTCCGTCGGCAGTTGCTTTTTGTCATGGGGTGTAACTCGACCCATTTAGAAAATTTGTCTACCATCACAAGGAGCATAGTGTTACCGTGTGTTGATTTAGGTAGAGGGCCTATGAAGTCGGTGCACAGTATTGACCATGGTTCCTCCGGTATCTGCGTCAACATTTGTCCCGCTGGTTGTTGCTGGCTCACCTTATATTTTTGGCATACGTCACACTGGAGGACGTACTTGCGTATGTCTCTGAACATTCCAGGCCAATAATAAAGTGCGGTGATACGGGCGGTTGTTTTCCGTATCCCGAGGTGACCTGCCGTGGGGTCATCGTGATTTTCTCCTAGCACTCGTTTCCTAAGTGGTGTGGGCACACATAATTTCCAGGTGTTTCCCTCGGCTCCGTTATGCTGTGTTGGGATGTGTCGGTATAATTGGTCATTAGTAATAGTATAATCAGAGTATTTTCCTGCGTTAGCTTGTACTTCTGCTCTTCGCTTACGTAACCATGAACAGGGTCTTCCAGTGCTGGGGAGGCTAAGGGCATCTGTAGTAATGGCGCAAATTTCTTCCGGCTGTCGGGATAAAGTGTCCGCGACTACGTTGCTTTTACCTTTAGGATAGGTTACCTCATAGTTATATTGCTGTAATTCCAGGGCCCACCTAGCTAGTCTTCCGGTGGGGCTATTAATAGTATTTAGCCATTTCAACGATAGATGATCGGTGATCACTGTGAACTTATATCCCCCCAGGTAGGGACGCATTTTTCGGATTCCCCAAACAATAGCTAAACATTCTCGCTCGGTAACACTGTAGTTCCTTTCTGCCTTATTTAAGTGTCTGCTTGCGTAGGCTATGACCTTTTCTCCTTCTGCCGTTTGTTGGGTTAACACGGCGCCAAGGCCGACGTTGCTGGCATCTGTTTGCAAGACAAATGGCTTACTGAAGTCGGGGCATGTGAGTACCGGAGCCTCAGTCAATTTTCTTTTCAGAGCCTCGAATGCTGTTTGTTGGGCGTCTGTCCACTTCCAGTGTCTCCCCTTTTTAAGCAAGGACGTCAATGGTTGTGAGATGTCTGCAAAATTTGGTACGAAACGCCTATACCAAGACGTGATGCCCAGAAAACTTCTTAATTCTCGTATGTTTCTTGGTGGCTTGAGATTTGATATTGCCGCAACTTTGTCTGGGTCAGTTTTGATCCCACGATCGGTGACAATATGCCCTAAATATTTCAATTCTTTCTTAAAAAACTCGCATTTTCCAGAGTTAATTCTCAGATTTGCGTTTCTTAGCCGCCGGAATACCTCACGCAGATTCTCCATGTGTTCCTCAAGAGTACGGCCAATTACAATTATGTCATCTAAGTAGGCGAACGCCCTAGGTTCTAAGTCAGGGCCGATGATTTGGTCAAGCAGTCGCTGGAAGGTTGCCGGTGCAGTGTGGAGACCAAATGGCATCACCTTCCACTGATATAAGCCTTTGCCAGGAATCATCCATGGGGACTTGCCAATACCCGTTTTCCACATCGAGGCTTGTGATGAAGTTAGCTTCCCTCAATAGGTCTAGAATTCGTGAGATCTTGGGCAAAGGGTAGGCATCTTGCTCGGCTCGTTTATTTAGTTGGCGGTAGTCAATACAGAGCCTCCACGTTCCATTCTTTTTTCTTACGGGCACCGCCGGAAACGAGTATGCACTGTGAGATGGCTCGATTAGATTTTTTGTTAACAATTTGTCGACTTCGGAGTGGATGATTGATTGCATAGCTGGATTGCGTTGTTGATAGCGTATTTTGATTGGTCGATCGTCCGTCATGTGGATTTTGTGTGTTATGAGATGGGTTATACCTGTTGTTAAATTGAATTTGGCCAGCTCTTCCTCCAAGAATCTGGCAATTTTGACTTCGTCGGTATCTTCCGTTCGGGGCGAGTCGTTAACTGGTCGTTCCTCGGAAGCATTAGTCTCCGGTTCAATGCTTGTGCGCTCCACTTCAAGTGTTAAAGTATATGTTGTTTGAACTTGCTGTAATATGGGACAATAAATTACGTTGGTTACCTCGTGGTTAGTCTGGCGGATCATATTGATAATATTTTCGTGTGGGTTATCGTTGGCATCCGGTGGTCGCTCTTTGCATTGTAGGGTGGTCCCAGCGCATGTTAATGAGGCGTCGAATACGGAGAGGAATTTCATACCCAGGATGACCTCCTCAATTGAGTTAGGCATGACTAAAAATGGAAGTTCCTTTTGCTGGTTTCCAAATTGGACAAGGCAATACATGGTTTCACTAATCTTTTTTGCAGAGCCGTCGGCCATAAGGACGCTTAAATTGGTGTTTTCGCGTCGACCGGTTATGTTCATCCTGCTAATGAACGACTGGCTGATAATGCAACTCGATGTCCCCGTATCGATCATGGCTTTTGCTGGCGTTCCACTGATTAGTATGCTGGCTGAAATCTTGTTGTCGCTGCACGATAATATAGGGCACAATAGTGGGTTTTCCTGATGTTGTAGCCCGCACCCTCGCTCTTGTGGATTTTGTCTGCGCTGTTGTTGTGCGGCCAGGGATGTCGTTGGTTGTTGTCTACAGCAATCGCGTGTCCTGATCCCGATTGTACCACATACCCAGCAGAATAGGCGGCTTGAGTTCCGGCATGATGCAAACGTATGCCCTTGGTTGCCACATTTTCGGCAGGCGGTATTTGGGTTCAGGATTTTATTATCTGGCGGGCCAGGATTTCGGTTTACTTGGCTATTTGCTGTTCTCCCCTTAGGGGTCTGTCCAATACTCTCCATGTCGTTGGCTAGATCAATCAGTTCTGGTAAAGTGGTGAAATCCCTGCGAATGGTCCAACGGTAGTCTGGCAATGCGTTGTTGTAAATTCTCGTTAATTTCTCCTCGTTTGTCATGACTGAGTGTCGCATCAGCTCCTGTAATGCGAGGGAATAATCCTGTAAGGATTCGTTCATGCGTTGCGTACGGGAGCGAATTTCATCGTTAAGGTTCTCAAAGAATCTTGCCGGGAGGAAGTACTTCAGGAAGTCTTCTTGGAACGAGTTCCAAGTGCTCAAATGTTTGTTATTGTTTCGGTACCACACCAAAGCCTTACCTTTCAGGAATTTGGGCATTGCTGTTGGTAATGCGTCCAATGGTTCATCGTACGTGAGAGCCATTTCCTCGACATTTTCTATGAACTGGAAAGTATCTGTCCCTAGAGGATGTCCCACTTGTGGATAACACTCATGACAGCTTTTTTATCGCTTGTGAATGCCTTTTTAGGATCCTCTGTATGTACTCGTTCAATCACACTTGGCTGCTGGGCAAACGTTAGCTTTTTCTGGATTTCTTCTATAAGATTTGCCAGTTCCTCCTTACTTATTTGCATCTTGTCTGTTGGTTGTGGTGACTGCCCCCTGCTGGCAATTTCATTTGGTAGTGCTAAATTTTGTGTCTACGAAGTTGAAATTTCGTATGCAAATACATAGTTATGCCATCTATTGATGTGCCTAAAATGGGCGTGGTCGTTTAACAGACGCCCCCACAATAAACATAAACCTTTATATCTACCACAAAAATTAACCTATGACTCTGAAATTTGGTACACCTATTTATAGAAATCCCATGCATCAATGTGCCGAAAATGGGCGTAGTCCGATAATATACACGCCCACAATCAATATAAATCTTTATATTTGCCACAAAATTTGATCTACGAAGTTGAAATTTGGTATGCAAATACATAATTATCCCATCCATTGATGTGCCTAAAATGGGCGTAGTCGTTTAACAGACGCGCCCACAATAAACATAAACCTTTATATCTACCACAAATATTAACCTATGACCCTGAAATTTGGTACACCTATTTATAGAAATCCCATCCATCAATGTGCCGAAAATGGGCGTAGTCCGATAATATACACGCCCACAATCAATATAAATCTTTATATTTGCCACAAAAGTTGATCTACGAAGTTGAAATTTGGTATGCAAATACATAGTTATCCCATCCATTGATGTGCCTAAAATGGGCGTGGTCGTTTAAGAGACGTGCCCACAATAAACATAAACCTTTATATCTACCACAAAAATTAACCTATGACCCTGAAATTTGGTACACCTATTTATAGAAATCCCATCCAACAATGTGCCGAAAATGGGCGTAGTCCGATAATATACACGCCCACAATCAATATAAATCTTTATATTAGCCACAAAAGTTGATCTACGAAGTTGAAATTTGGTATGCAAATACATAGTTATGCCATCTATTGATGTGCCTAAAATGGGCGTAGTCGTTTAACAGACGCGCCCACAATAAACATAAACCTTTATATCTACCACAAATATTAACCTATGACCCTGAAATTTGGTACACCTATTTATAGAAATCCCATGCATCAATGTGCCGAAAATGGGCGTAGTCCGATAATATACACGCCCACAATCAATATAAATCTTTATATTTGCCACAAAAGTTGATCTACGAAGTTGAAATTTGGTATGCAAATACATAGTTATCCCATCCATTGATGTGCCTAAAATGGGCGTGGTCGTTTAACAGACGCGCCCACAATAAACATAAACCTTTATATCTACCACAAAAATTAACCTATGACCCTGAAATTTGGTACACCTATTTATAGAAATCCCATGCATCAATGTGCCGAAAATGGGCGTAGTCCGATAATATACACGCCCACAATCAATATAAATCTTTATATTTGCCACAAAAGTTGATCTACGAAGTTGAAATTTGGTATGCAAATACATAGTTATCCCATCCATTGATGTGCCTAAAATGGGCGTGGTCGTTTAACAGACGCGCCCACAATAAACATAAACCTTTATATCTACCACAAATATTAACCTATGACTCTGAAATTTGGTACACCTATTTATAGAAATCCCATTCATCAATCTGCCGAAAATGGGCGTAATCCGATAATATACACGCCCACAATCAATATAAATCTTTATATTTGCCACAAAAGTTGATCTACGAAGTTGAAATTTGGTATGCAAATACATAGTTATGCCATCTATTGATGTGCCTAAAATGGGCGTGGTCGTTTAACAGACGCGCCCACAATAAACATAAACCTTTATATCTACCACAAAAATTAACCTATGACCATGAAATTTGGTATACCTATTTATAGAAATCCCATCCATCAATGTGCCGAAAATGGGCGTAGTCCGATAATATACACGCCCACAATCAATATAAATCTTTATATTTGCACAAAAGTTGATCTACGAAGTTGAAATTTGGTATGCAAATACATAGTTATCCCATCCATTGATGTGCCTAAAATGGGCGTGGTCGTTTGACAGACGTGCCCACAATAAACATAAACCTTTATATCTACCACAAAAATTAACCTATGACCCTGAAATTTGGTACACCTATTTATAGAAATCCCATCCATCAATGTGCCGAAAATGGGCGTAGTCCGATAATATACATGCCCACAATCAATATAAATCTTTATATTAGCCACAAAAGTTGATCTACGAAGTTGAAATTTGGTATGCAAATACATAGTTATGCCATCTATTGATGTGCCTAAAATGGGCGTGGTCGTTTAACAGACGCGTCCACAATAAACATAAACCTTTATATCTACCACAAAAAATAACCTAAGACCCTGAAATTTGGTACACCTATTTATAGAAATCCCATGCATCAATGTGCCGAAAATGGGCGTAGTCCGATAATATACACGCCCACAATCAATATAAATCTTTATATTTGCCACAAAAGTTGATCTACGAAGTTGAAATTTGGTATGCAAATACATAGTTATGCCATCTATTGATGTGCCTAAAATGGGCGTGGTCGTTTAACAGACGCGCCCACAATAAACATAAACCTTTATATCTAATACAAAAATTAACCTATGACCCTTAAATTTGGTACACCTATTTATAGAAATCCCATCCATCAATGTGCCGAAAATGGGCGTAGTCCGATAATATACACGCTCACAATCAATATAAATCTTTATATTTGCCACAAAAGTTGATCTACGAAGTTGAAATTTGGTATGCAAATACATAGTTATGCCATCTATTGATGTGCCTAAAATGGGCGTGGTCGTTTAACAGACGCGCCCACAATAAACATAAACCTTTATATCTACCACAAATATTAACCTATGACCCTGAAATTTGGTACACCTATTTATAGAAATCCCATGCATCAATGTGCCGAAAATGGGCGTAGTCCGATAATATACACGCCCACAATCAATATAAATCTTTATATTTGCCACAAAAGTTGATCTACGAAGTTGAAATTTGGTATGCAAATACATAGTTATCCCATCCATTGATGTGCCTAAAATGGGCGTGGTCGTTTAACAGACGCGCCCACAATAAACATAAACCTTTATATCTACCACAAAAATTAACCTATGACCCTGAAATTTGGTACACCTATTTATAGAAATCCCATGCATCAATGTGCCGAAAATGGGCGTAGCCCGATAATATACACGCCCACAATCAATATAAATCTTTATATTTGCCACAAAAGTTGATCTACGAATTTGAAATTTGGTATGCAAATACATAGTTATCCCATCCATTGATGTGCCTAAAATGGGCGTGGTCGGTTAACAGACGCGCCCACAATAAACATAAACCTTTATATCTACCACAAAAATTAACCTATGACCCTGAAATTTGGTACACCTATTTATAGAAATCCCATCCATCAATGTGCCGAAAATGGGCGTAGTCCGATAATATACACGCCCACAATCAATATAAATCTTTATATTTGCCACAAAAGTTGATCTACGAAGTTGAAATTTGGTATGCAAATACATAGTTATCCCATCCATTGATGTGCCTAAAATGGGCGTGGTCGTTTAACAGACGCGCCCACAATAAACATAAACCTTTATATCTACCACAAATATTAACCTATGACTCTGAAATTTGGTACACCTATTTATAGAAATCCCATTCATCAATGTGCCGAAAATGGGCGTAATCCGATAATATACACGCCCACAATCAATATAAATCTTTATATTTGCCACAAAAGTTGATCTACGAAGTTGAAATTTGGTATGCAAATACATAGTTATGCCATCTATTGATGTGCCTAAAATGGGCGTGGTCGTTTAACAGACGCGCCCACAATAAACATAAACCTTTATATCTACCAGAAAAATTAACCTATGACCATGAAATTTGGTACACCTATTTATAGAAATCCCATGCATCAATGTGCCGAAAATGGGCGTAGTCCGATAATATACACGCCCACAATCAATATAAATCTTTATATTTGCACAAAAGTTGATCTACGAAGTTGAAATTTGGTATGCAAATACATAGTTATCCCATCCATTGATGTGCCTAAAATGGGCGTGGTCGTTTAACAGACGTGCCCACAATAAACATAAACCTTTATATCTACCACAAAAATTAACCTATGACCCTGAAATTTGGTACACCTATTTATAGAAATCCCATCCATCAATGTGCCGAAAATGGGCGTAGTCCGATAATATACATGCCCACAATCAATATAAATCTTTATATTAGCCACAAAAGTTGATCTACGAAGTTGAAATTTGGTATGCAAATACATAGTTATGCCATCTATTGATGTGCCTAAAATGGGCGTGGTCGTTTAACAGACGCGTCCACAATAAACATAAACCTTTATATCTACCACAAAAAATAACCTAAGACCCTAAAATTTGGTACACCTATTTATAGAAATCCCATGCATCAATGTGCCGAAAATGGGCGTAGTCCGATAATATACACGCCCACAATCAATATAAATCTTTATATTTGCCACAAAAGTTGATCTACGAAGTTGAAATTTGGTATGCAAATACATAGTTATGCCATCTATTGATGTGCCTAAAATGGGCGTGGTCGTTTAACAGACGCGCCCACAATAAACATAAACCTTTATATCTAATACAAAAATTAACCTATGACCCTTAAATTTGGTACACCTATTTATAGAAATCCCATCCATCAATGTGCCGAAAATGGGCGTAGTCCGATAATATACATGCCCACAATCAATATAAATCATTATATTAGCCACAAAAGTTGATCTACGAAGTTGAAATTTGGTATGCAAATACATAGTTATGCCATCTATTGATGTGCCTAAAATGGGCGTGGTCGTTTAACAGACGCGCCCACAATAAACATAAACCTTTATATCTAATACAAAAATTAACCTATGACCCTGAAATTTGGTACACCTATTTATAGAAATCCCATCCATCAATGTGCCGAAAATGGGCGTAGTCCGATAATATACATGCCCACAATCAATATAAATCTTTATATTAGCCACAAAAGTTGATCTACGAAGTTGAAATTTGGTATGCAAATACATAGTTATGCCATCTATTGATGTGCCTAAAATGGGCGTGGTCGTTTAACAGACGCGTCCACAATAAACATAAACCTTTATATCTACCACAAAAAATAACCTAAGACCCTGAAATTTGGTACACCTATTTATAGAAATCCCATGCATCAATGTGCCGAAAATGGGCGTAGTCCGATAATATACACGCCCACAATCAATATAAATCTTTATATTTGCCACAAAAGTTGATCTACGAAGTTGAAATTTGGTATGCAAATACATAGTTATGCCATCTATTGATGTGCCTAAAATGGGCGTAGTCGTTTAACAGACGCGCCCACAATAAACATAAACCTTTATATCTACCACAAAAATTAACCTATGACTCTGAAATTTGGTACACCTATTTATAGAAATCCCATGCATCAATGTGCCGAAAATGGGCGTAGTCCGATAATATACACGCCCACAATCAATATAAATCTTTATATTTGCCACAAAAGTTGATCTACGAAGTTGAAATTTGGTATGCAAATACATAGTTAACCCATCCATTGATGTGCCTAAAATGGGCGTGGTCGGTTACCATACGCGCCCACAATAAACATAAACCTTTATATCTAATACAAAAATTAACCTATGACCCTTAAATTTGGTACACCTATTTATAGAAATCCCATCCATCAATGTGCCGAAAATGGGCGTAGTCCGATAATATACATGCCCACAATCAATATAAATCTTTATATTAGCCACAAAAGTTGATCTACGAAGTTGAAATTTGGTATGCAAATACATAGTTATGCCATCTATTGATGTGCCTAAAATGGGCGTGGTCGTTTAACAGACGCGCCCACAATAAACATAAACCTTTATATCTACCACAAAAATTAACCTATGACTCTGAAATTTGGTACACCTATTTATAGAAATCCCATGCATCAATGTGCCGAAAATGGGCGTAGTCCGATAATATACACGCCCACAATCAATATAAATCTTTATATTTGCCACAAAAGTTGATCTACGAAGTTGAAATTTGGTATGCAAATACATAGTTAACCCATCCATTGATGTGCCTAAAATGGGCGTGGTCGGTTACCATACGCGCCCACAATAAACATAAACCTTTATATCTAATACAAAAATTAACCTATGACTCTGAAATTTGGTACACCTATTTATAGAAATCCCATCCATCAATGTGCCGAAAATGGGCGTAGTCCGATAATATACACGCCCACAATCAATATAAATCTTTATATTTGCCACAAAAGTTGATCTACGAAGTTGAAATTTAGTATGCAAATACATAGTTATCCCATCCATTGATGTGCCTAAAATGGGCGTAGTCGTTTAACAGACGCGCCCACAATAAACATAAACCTTTATATCTACCACAAATATTAACCTATGACCCTGAAATTTGGTACACCTATTTATAGAAATCCCATGCATCAATGTGCCGAAAATGGGCGTAGTCCGATAATATACACGCCCACAATCAATATAAATCTTTATATTTGCCACAAAAGTTGATCTACGAAGTTGAAATTTGGTATGCAAATACATAGTTATCCCATCCATTGATGTGCCTAAAATGGGCGTGGTCGTTTAACAGACGCGCCCACAATAAACATAAACCTTTATATCTACCACAAAAATTAACCTATGACCCTGAAATTTGGTACACCTATTTATAGAAATCCCATGCATCAATGTGCCGAAAATGGGCGTAGTCCGATAATATACACGCCCACAATCAATATAAATCTTTATATTTGCCACAAAAGTTGATCTACGAAGTTGAAATTTGGTGTGCAAATACATAGTTATGCCATCCATTGATGTGCCTAAAATGGGCGTGGTCGGTTAACATACGCGCCCACAATAAACATAAACCTTTATATCTACCACAAAAATTAACCTATGACCCTGAAATTTGGTACACCTATTTATAGAAATCCCATCCATCAATGTGCCGAAAATGGGCGTAGTCCGATAATATACACGCCCACAATCAATATAAATCTTTATATTTGCCACAAAAGTTGATCTGCGAAGTTGAAATTTGGTATGCAAATACATAGTTATCCCATCCATTGATGTGCCTAAAATGGGCGTGGTCGTTTAACAGACGTGCCCACAATAAACATAAACCTTTATATCTACCACAAAAATTAACCTATGACCCTGAAATTTGGTACACCTATTTATAGAAATCCCATCCATCAATGTGCCGAAAATGGGCGTAGTCCGATAATATACATGCCCACAATCAATATAAATCTTTATATTAGCCACAAAAGTTGATCTACGAAGTTGAAATTTGGTATGCAAATACATAGTTATGCCATCTATTGATGTGCCTAAAATGGGCGTGGTCGTTTAACAGACGCGTCCACAATAAACATAAACCTTTATATCTACCACAAAAAATAACCTAAGACCCTGAAATTTGGTACACCTATTTATAGAAATCCCATGCATCAATGTGCCGAAAATGGGCGTAGTCCGATAATATACACGCCCACAATCAATATAAATCTTTATATTTGCCACAAAAGTTGATCTACGAAGTTGAAATTTGGTATGCAAATACATAGTTATGCCATCTATTGATGTGCCTAAAATGGGCGTGGTCGTTTAACAGACGCGCCCACAATAAACATAAACCTTTATATCTACCACAAAAAATAACCTAAGACCCTAAAATTTGGTACACCTATTTATAGAAATCCCATGCATCAATGTGCCGAAAATGGGCGTAGTCCGATAATATACATGCTCACAATCAATATAAATCTTTATATTTGCCACAAAAGTTGATCTACGAAGTTGAAATTTGGTATGCAAATACATAGTTATGCCATCTATTGATGTGCCTAAAATGGGCGTGGTCGTTTAACATACGCGCCCACAATAAACATAAACCTTTATATCTACCACAAAAATTAACCTATGACTCTGAAATTTGGTACACCTATTTATAGAAATCCCATGCATCAATGTGCCGAAAATGGGCGTAGTCCGATAATATACACGCCCACAATCAATATAAATCTTTATATTTGCCACAAAAGTTGATCTACGAAGTTGAAATTTGGTATGCAAATACATAGTTAACCCACCCATTGATGTGCCTAAAATGGGCGTGGTCGGTTACCATACGCGCCCACAATAAACATAAACCTTTATATCTAATACAAAAATTAACCTATGACTCTGAAATTTGGTACACCTATTTATAGAAATCCCATCCATCAATGTACCGAAAATGGGCGTAGTCCGATAATATACACGCCCACAATCAATATAAATCTTTATATTTGCCACAAAAGTTGATCTACGAAGTTGAAATTTAGTATGCAAATACATAGTTATCCCATCCATTGATGTGCCTAAAATGGGCGTAGTCGTTTAACAGACGCGCCCACAATAAACATAAACCTTTATATCTACCACAAATATTAACCTATGACCCTGAAATTTGGTACACCTATTTATAGAAATCCCATGCATCAATGTGCCGAAAATGGGCGTAGTCCGATAATATACACGCCCACAATCAATATAAATCTTTATATTTGCCACAAAAGTTGATCTACGAAGTTGAAATTTGGTATGCAAATACATAGTTATCCCATCCATTGATGTGCCTAAAATGGGCGTGGTCGTTTAACAGACGCGCCCACAATAAACATAAACCTTTATATCTACCACAAAAATTAACCTATGACCCTGAAATTTGGTACACCTATTTATAGAAATCCCATGCATCAATGTGCCGAAAATGGGCGTAGTCCGATAATATACACGCCCACAATCAATATAAATCTTTATATTTGCCACAAAAGTTGATCTACGAAGTTGAAATTTGGTATGCAAATACATAGTTATGCCATCCATTGATGTGCCTAAAATGGGCGTGGTCGGTTAACATACGCGCCCACAATAAACATAAACCTTTATATCTACCACAAATATTAACCTATGACCCTGAAATTTGGTACACCTATTTATAGAAATCCCATCCATCAATGTGCCGAAAATGGGCGTAGTCCGATACTATACACGCCCACAATCAATATAAATCTTTATATTTGCCACAAAAGTTGATCTGCGAAGTTGAAATTTGGTATGCAAATACATAGTTATCCCATCCATTGATGTGCCTAAAATGGGCGTGGTCGTTTAACAGACGCGCCCACAATAAACATAAACCTTTATATCTAATACAAAAATTAACCTATGACCCTTAAATTTGGTACACCTATTTATAGAAATCCCATCCATCAATGTGCCGAAAATGGGCGTAGTCCGATAATATACATGCCCACAATCAATATAAATCTTTATATTAGCCACAAAAGTTGATCTACGAAGTTGAAATTTGGTATGCAAATACATAGTTATGCCATCTATTGATGTGCCTAAAATGGGCGTGGTCGTTTAACAGACGCGTCCACAATAAACATAAACCTTTATATCTACCACAAAAAATAACCTAAGACCCTAAAATTTGGTACACCTATTTATAGAAATCCCATGCATCAATGTGCCGAAAATGGGCGTAGTCCGATAATATACACGCCCACAATCAATATAAATCTTTATATTTGCCACAAAAGTTGATCTACGAAGTTGAAATTTGGTATGCAAATACATAGTTATGCCATCTATTGATGTGCCTAAAATGGGCGTGGTCGTTTAACAGACGCGCCCACAATAAACATAAACCTTTATATCTAATACAAAAATTAACCTATGACCCTTAAATTTGGTACACCTATTTATAGAAATCCCATCCATCAATGTGCCGAAAATGGGCGTAGTCCGATAATATACATGCCCACAATCAATATAAATCTTTATATTAGCCACAAAAGTTGATCTACGAAGTTGAAATTTGGTATGCAAATACATAGTTATGCCATCTATTGATGTGCCTAAAATGGGCGTGGTCGTTTAACAGACGCGCCCACAATAAACATAAACCTTTATATCTAATACAAAAATTAACCTATGACCCTGAAATTTGGTACACCTATTTATAGAAATCCCATCCATCAATGTGCCGAAAATGGGCGTAGTCCGATAATATACATGCCCACAATCAATATAAATCTTTATATTAGCCACAAAAGTTGATCTACGAAGTTGAAATTTGGTATGCAAATACATAGTTATCCCGTCCATTGATGTGCTTAAAATGGGCGTGGTCGGTTAACATACGCGCCCACAATAAACATAAACCTTTATATCTACCACAAAAATTAACCTATGACCCTGAAATTTGGTACACCTATTTATAGAAATCCCATGCATCAATGTACCGAAAATGGGCGTAGTCCGATAATATACACGCCCACAATCAATATAAATCTTTATATTTGCCACAAAAGTTGATCTACGAAGTTGAAATTTGGTATGCAAATACATAGTTATCCCATCCATTGATGTGCCTAAAATGGGCGTGGTCGTTTAACAGACGCGCCCACAATAAACATAAACCTTTATATCTACCACAAAAATTAACCTATGACCCTGAAATTTGGTACACCTATTTATAGAAATCCCATCCATCAATGTGCCGAAAATGGGCGTAGTCCGATAATATACACGCCCACAATCAATATAAATCTTTATATTTGCCACAAAAGTTGATCTACGAAGTTGAAATTTGGTATGCAAATACATAGTTATCCCATCCATTGATGTGCCTAAAATGGGCGTGGTCGTTTAACAGACGCGCCCACAATAAACATAAACCTTTATATCTACCACAAAAATTAACCTATGACCCTGAAATTTGGTACACCTATTTATAGATATCCCATCCATCAATGTGCCGAAAATGGGCGTGGTCCGATAACATACACGCCCACAATCAATATAAATCTTTATATTTGCCACAAAAGTTGATCTACGAAAATGAAATTTGGTATGCAAATACATAGTTATCCCATCCATTGATGTGCCTAAAATGGGCGTGGTCGTTTAACAGACGCGCCCACAATAAACATAAACCTTTATATCTACCACAAGAATTAACCTATGACCCTGAAATTTGGTACACCTATTTATAGAAATCCCATCCATCAATGTGCCGAAAATGGGCGTAGTCCGATAATATACACGCCCACAATCAATATATATCTTTATATTTGCCACAAAAGTTGATCTACGAAGTTGAAATTTGGTATGCAAATACATAGTTATCCCATCCATTGATGTGCCTAAAATGGGCGTGGTCGGTTAACATACGCGCCCACAATAAACATAAACCTTTATATCTAATACAAAAATTAACCTATGACCCTGAAATTTGGTACACCTATTTATAGAAATCCCATGCATCAATGTGCCGAAAATGGGCGTAGTCCGATAATATACACGCCCACAATCAATATAAATCTTTATATTTGCCACAAAAGTTGATCTACGAAGTTGAAATTTGGTATGCAAATACATAGTTATCCCATCCATTGATGTGCCTAAAATGGGCGTGGTCGTTTAACAGACGCGCCCACAATAAACATAAACCTTTATATCTACCACAAAAATTAACCTATGACCCTGAAATTTGGTACACCTATTTATAGAAATCCCATGCATCAATGTGCCGAAAATGGGCGTAGTCCGATAATATACACGCCCACAATCAATATAAATCTTTATATTTGCCACAAAAGTTGATCTACGAAGTTGAAATTTAGTATGCAAATACATAGTTATCCCATCCATTGATGTGCCTAAAATGGGCGTGGTCGTTTGACAGACGCGCCCACAATAAAAATAAACCTTTATATCTACCACAAAAATTAACCTATGACCCTGAAATTTGGTACACCTATTTATAGAAATCCCATGCATCAATGTGCCGAAAATGGGCGTAGTCCGATAATATACACGCCCACAATCAATATAAATCTTTATATTTGCCACAAAAGTTGATCTACGAAGTTGAAATTTGGTATGCAAATACATAGTTATGCCATCTATTGATGTGCCTAAAATGGGCGTGGTCGTTTAACAGACGCGCCCACAATAAACATAAACCTTTATATCTACCAGAAAAATTAACCTATGACCCTGAAATTTGGTACACCTATTTATAGAAATCCCATGCATCAATGTGCCGAAAATGGGCGTAGTCCGATAATATACACGCCCACAATCAATATAAATCTATATATTTGCCACAAAAGTTGATCTACAAAGTTGAAATTTGGTATGCAAATACATAGTTATCCCATCCATTGATGTGCCTAAAATGGGCGTGGTCGGTTAACATACGCGCCCACAATAAACATAAACCTTTATATCTAATACAAAAATTAACCTATGACCCTGAAATTTGGTACACCTATTTATAGAAATCCCATCCATCAATGTGCCTAAAATAGGCGTAGTCCGATAATATACACGCCCACAATCAATATAAACCTTTATATCTACCACAAAAATTAACCTATGACCCTGAAATTTGGTACACCTATTTATAGAAATCCCATGCATCAATGTGCCGAAAATGGGCGTAGTCCGATAATATACACGCCCACAATCAATTTAAATCTTTATATTTGCCACAAAAGTTGATCTACGAAGTTGAAGTTTGGTATGCAAATACATAGTTATCCCATCCATTGATGTGCATAAAATGGGCGTGGTCGGTTAACATACGCGCCCACAATAAACATAAACCTTTATATCTACCACAAAAATTAACCTATGACCCTGAAATTTGGTACACCTATTTATAGAAATCCCATCCATCAATGTGCCGAAAATGGGCGTAGTCCGATAATATACACGCCCACAATCAATTTAAATATTTATATTTGCCACAAAAGTTGATCTACGTAGTTGAAATTTGGTATGCAAATACATAGTTATCCCATCCATTGATGTGCCTAAAATGGGCGTGGTCGTTTAACAGACGTGCCCACAATAAACATAAACCTTTATATCTACCACAAAAATTAACCTATGACCCTGAAATTTGGTACACCTATTTATAGAAATCCCATCCATCAATGTGCCGAAAATGGGCGTAGTCCGATAATATACACGCCCACAATCAATATAAATCTTTATATTTGCCACAAAAGTAGATCTACGAAGTTGAAATTTGGTATGCAAATACATAGTTATCCCATCCATTGATGTGCCTAAAATGGGCGTGGTCGTTTAACAGATGCGCCCACAATAAACATAAACCTTTATATCTACCACAAATATTAACCTATGACCCTGAAATTTGGTACACCTATTTATAGAAATCCCATCCATCAATGTGCCGAAAATGGGCGTAGTCCGATAATATACACGCCCACAATCAATATAAATCTTTATATTTGCCACAAAAGTTGATCTACGAAGTTGAAATTTGGTATGCAAATACATAGTTATCCCATCCATTGATGTGCCTAAAATGGGCGTAGTCGTTTAATAGACGCGCCCACAATAAACATAAACCTTTATATCTACCACAAAAATTAACCTATGACTCTGAAATATGGTACACCTATTTATAGAAATCCCATGCATCAATGTGCCGAAAATGGGCGTAGTCCGATAATATACACGCCCACAATCAATATAAATCTTTATATTTGCCACAAAAGTTGATCTACGAAGTTGAAATTTGGTATGCAAATACATAGGTATCCCATCCATTGATGTGCCTAAAATGGGCGTGGTCGGTTAACATACGCGCCCACAATAAACATAAACCTTTATATCTAATACAAAAATTAACCTATGACCCTGAAATTTGGTACACCTATTTATAGAAATCCCATCCATCAATGTGCCGAAAATGGGCGTAGTCCGATAATATACACGCCCACAATCAATATAAATCTTTATATTTGCCACAAAAGTTGGTCTACGAAGTTGAAATTTGGTATGCAAATACATAGTTATCCCATCCATTGATGTGCCTAAAATGGGCGTAGTCGTTTAACAGACGCGCCCACAATAAACATAAACCTTTATATCTACCACAAAAATTAACCTATGACCCTGAAATTTGGTACACCTATTTATAGAAATCCCATCCATCAATGTGCCTAAAATGGGCGTAGTCCGATAATATACACGCCCACAATCAATATAAATCTTTATATTTGCCACAAAAGTTGATCTACGAAGTTGAAATTTGGTATGCAAATACATAGTTATCCCATCCATTGATGTGCCGAAAATAGGCGTAGTCCGATAATATACACGCCCACAATCAATATAAACCTTTATATCTACCACAAAAATTAACCTATGACCCTGAAATTTGGTACACCTATTTATAGAAATCCCATGCATCAATGTGCCGAAAATGGGCGTAGTCCGATAATATACACGCCCACATTCAATATAAATCTTTATATTTGCCACAAAAGTTGATCTACGAAGTTGAAATTTGGTATGCAAATACATAGTTATCCCATCCATTGATGTGCATAAAATGGGCGTGGTCGGTTAACATACGCGCCCACAATAAACATAAACCTTTATATCTACCACAAAAATTAACCTATGACCCTGAAATTTGGTACACCTATTTATAGAAATCCCATCCATCAATGTGCCGAAAATGGGCGTAGTCCGATAATATACACGCCCACAATCAATTTAAATCTTTATATTTGCCACAAAAGTTGATCTACGAAGTTGAAATTTGGTATGCAAATACATAGTTATCCCATCCATTGATGTGCCTAAAATGGGCGTGGTCGTTTAACAGACGTGCCCACAATAAACATAAACCTTTATATCTACCACAAAAATTAACCTATGACCCTGAAATTTGGTACACCTATTTATAGAAATCCCATCCATCAATGTGCCGAAAATGGGCGTAGTCCGATAATATACACGCCCACAATCAATATAAATCTTTATATTTGCCACAAAAGTTGATCTACGAAGTTGAAATTTAGTATGCAAATACATAGTTATCCCATCCATTGATGTGCCTAAAATGGGCGTAGTCGTTTAATAGACGCGCCCACAATAAACATAAACCTTTATATCTACCACAAAAATTAACCTATGACTCTGAAATATGGTACACCTATTTATAGAAATCCCATGCATCAATGTGCCGAAAATGGGCGTAGTCCGATAATATACACGCCCACAATCAATATAAATCTTTATATTTGCCACAAAAGTTGATCTACGAAGTTGAAATTTGGTATGCAAATACATAGTTATCCCATCCATTGATGTGCCGAAAATAGGCGTAGTCCGATAATATACACGCCCACAATCAATATAAACCTTTATATCTACCACAAAAATTAACCTATGACCCTGAAATTTGGTACACCTATTTATAGAAATCCCATGCATCAATGTGCCGAAAATGGGCGTAGTCCGATAATATACACGCCCACATTCAATATAAATCTTTATATTTGCCACAAAAGTTGATCTACGAAGTTGAAATTTGGTATGCAAATACATAGTTATCCCATCCATTGATGTGCATAAAATGGGCGTGGTCGGTTAACATACGCGCCCACAATAAACATAAACCTTTATATCTACCACAAAAATTAACCTATGACCCTGAAATTTGGTACACCTATTTATAGAAATCCCATCCATCAATGTGCCGAAAATGGGCGTAGTCCGATAATATACACGCCCACAATCAATTTAAATCTTTATATTTGCCACAAAAGTTGATCTACGAAGTTGAAATTTGGTATGCAAATACATAGTTATCCCATCCATTGATGTGCCTAAAATGGGCGTGGTCGGTTAACATACGCGCCCACAATAAACATAAACCTTTATATCTACCACAAAAATTAACCTATGACCCTGAAATTTGGTACACCTATTTATAGAAATCCCATCCATCAATGTGCCGAAAATGGGCGTAGTCCGATAATATACACGCCCACAATCAATATAAATCTTTATATTTGCCACAAAAGTTGATCTACGAAGTTGAAATTTGGTATGCAAATACATAGTTATGCCATCTATTGATGTGCCTAAAATGGGCGTGGTCGTTTAACAGACGCGCCCACAATAAACATAAACCTTTATATCTACCACAAAAATTAACCTATGACCCTGAAATTTGGTACACCTATTTATAGAAATCCCATCCATCAATGTGCCGAAAATGGGCGTAGTCCGATAATATACACGCCCACAATCAATATAAATCTTTATATTTGCCACAAAAGTTGATCTAGGAAGTTGAAATTTGGTATGCAAATACATAGTTATCCCATCCATTGATGTGCCGAAAATAGGCGTAGTCCGATAATATACACGCCCACAATCAATATAAACCTTTATATCTACCACAAAAATTAACCTATGACCCTGAAATTTGGTACACCTATTTATAGAAATCCCATGCATCAATGTGCCGAAAATGGGCGTAGTCCGATAATATACACGCCCACATTCAATATAAATCTTTATATTTGCCACAAAAGTTGATCTACGAAGTTGAAATTTGGTATGCAAATACATAGTTATCCCATCCATTGATGTGCATAAAATGGGCGTGGTCGGTTAACATACGCGCCCACAATAAACATAAACCTTTATATCTACCACAAAAATTAACCTATGACCCTGAAATTTGGTACACCTATTTATAGAAATCCCATCCATCAATGTGCCGAAAATGGGCGTAGTCCGATAATATACACGCCCACAATCAATTTAAATCTTTATATTTGCCACAAAAGTTGATCTACGAAGTTGAAATTTGGTATGCAAATACATAGTTATCCCATCCATTGATGTGCCTAAAATGGGCGTGGTCGTTTAACAGACGTGCCCACAATAAACATAAACCTTTATATCTACCACAAAAATTAACCTATGACCCTGAAATTTGGTACACCTATTTATAGAAATCCCATCCATCAATGTGCCGAAAATGGGCGTAGTCCGATAATATACACGCCCACAATCAATATAAATCTTTATATTTGCCACAAAAGTTGATCTACGAAGTTGAAATTTGGTATGCAAATACATAGTTATCCCATCCATTGATGTGCCTAAAATGGGCGTGGTCGTTTAACAGATGCGCCCACAATAAACATAAACCTTTATATCTACCACAAATATTAACCTATGACCCTGAAATTTGGTACACCTATTTATAGAAATCCCATCCATCAATGTGCCGAAAATGGGCGTAGTCCGATAATATACACGCCCACAATCAATATAAATCTTTATATTTGCCACAAAAGTTGATCTACGAAGTTGAAATTTGGTATGCAAATACATAGTTATCCCATCCATTGATGTGCCTAAAATGGGCGTAGTCGTTTAATAGACGCGCCCACAATAAACATAAACCTTTATATCTACCACAAAAATTAACCTATGACTCTGAAATATGGTACACCTATTTATAGAAATCCCATGCATCAATGTGCCGAAAATGGGCGTAGTCCGATAATATACACGCCCACAATCAATATAAATCTTTATATTTGCCACAAAAGTTGATCTACGAAGTTGAAATTTAGTATGCAAATACATAGTTATCCCATCCATTGATGTGCCTAAAATAAGCGTGGTCGTTTAACAGACGCGCCCACAATAAACATAAACCTTTATATCTACCACAAAAATTAACCTATGACCCTGAAATTTGGTACACCTATTTATAGAAATCCCATGCATCAATGTGCCGAAAATGGGCGTAGTCCGATAATATACACGCCCACAATCAATATAAATCTTTATATTTGCCACAAAAGTTGATCTACGAAGTTGAAATTTGGTGTGCAAATACATTGTTATGCCATCCATTGATGTGCCTAAAATGGGCGTGGTCGTTTAACAGACGTGCCCACAATAAACATAAACCTTTATATCTACCACAAAAATTAACCTATGACCCTGAAATTTGGTACACCTATTTATAGAAATCCCATCCATCAATGTGCCGAAAATGGGCGTAGTCCGATAATATACACGCCCACAATCAATATAAATCTTTATATTTGCCACAAAAGTTGATCTACGAAGTTGAAATTTGGTATGCAAATACATAGTTATCCCATCCATTGATGTGCCTAAAATGGGCGTGGTCGTTTAACAGATGCGCCCACAATAAACATAAACCTTTATATCTACCACAAAAATTAACCTATGACCCTGAAATTTGGTACACCTATTTATAGAAATCCCATCCATCAATGTGCCGAAAATGGGCGTAGTCCGATAATATACACGCCCACAATCAATATAAATCTTTATATTTGCCACAAAAGTTGATCTACGAAGTTGAAATTTGGTATGCAAATACATAGTTATCCCATCCATTGATGTGCCTAAAATGGGCGTGGTCGTTTAACAGACGCGCCCACAATAAACATAAACCTTTATATCTACCACAAAAATTAACCTATGACCCTGAAATTTGGTACACCTATTTATAGAAATCCCATGCATCAATGTGCCGAAAATGGGCGTAGTCCGATAATATACACGCCCACAATCAATATAAATCTTTATATTTGCCACAAAAGTTGATCTACGAAGTTGAAATTTGGTGTGCAAATACATAGTTATGCCATCCATTGATGTGCCTAAAATGGGCGTGGTCGGTTAACATACGCGCCCACAATAAACATAAACCTTTATATCTACCACAAAAATTAACCTATGACCCTGAAATTTGGTACACCTATTTATAGAAATCCCATGCATCAATGTGCCGAAAATGGGCGTAGTCCGATAATATACACGCCCACATTCAATATAAATCTTTATATTTGCCACAAAAGTTGATCTACGAAGTTGAAATTTGGTATGCAAATACATAGTTATCCCATCCATTGATGTGCATAAAATGGGCGTGGTCGGTTAACATACGCGCCCACAATAAACATAAACCTTTATATCTACCACAAAAATTAACCTATGACCCTGAAATTTGGTACACCTATTTATAGAAATCCCATCCATCAATGTGCCGAAAATGGGCGTAGTCCGATAATATACACGCCCACAATCAATTTAAATCTTTATATTTGCCACAAAAGTTGATCTACGAAGTTGAAATTTGGTATGCAAATACATAGTTATGCCATCTATTGATGTGCCTAAAATGGGCGTGGTCGTTTAACAGACGCGCCCACAATAAACATAAACCTTTATATCTACCACAAAAATTAACCTATGACCCTGAAATTTGGTACACCTATTTATAGAAATCCCATGCATCAATGTGCCGAAAATGGGCGTAGTCCGATAATATACACGCCCACAATCAATATAAATCTTTATATTTGCCACAAAAGTTGATCTACGAAGTTGAAATTTGGTATGCAAATACATAGTTATCCCATCCATTGATGTGCCTAAAATGGGCGTGGTCGTTTAACAGACGCGCCCACAATAAACATAAACCTTTATATCTACCACAAAAAATAACCTATGACCCTGAAATTTGGTACACCTATTTATAGAAATCCCATGCATCAATGTACCGAAAATGGACGTAGTCCGATAATATACACGCCCACAATCAATATAAATCTTTATATTTGCCACAAAAGTTGATCTACGAAGTTGAAATTTGGTATGCAAATACATAGTTATCCCATCCATTGATGTGCCTAAAATGGGCGTGGTCGTTTAACAGACGCGCCCACAATAAACATAAACCTTTATATCTACCACAAAAATTAACCTATGACCCTGAAATTTGGTACACCTATTTATAGAAATCCCATGCATCAATGTGCCGAAAATAGGCGTAGTCCGATAATATACACGCCCACAATCAATATAAATCTTTATATTTGCCACAAAAGTTGATCTACGAAGTTGAAATTTGGTATGCAAATACATAGTTATCCCATCCATTGATGTGCCTAAAATGGGCGTGGTCGTTTAACAGACGCGCCCACAATAAACATAAACCTTTATATCTACCACAAAAATTAACCTATGACCCTGAAATTTGGTACACCTATTTATAGAAATCCCATGCATCAATGTGCCGAAAATGGGCGTAGTCCGATAATATACACGCCCACAATCAATATAAATCTTTATATTTGCCACAAAAGTTGATCTACGAAGTTGAAATTTGGTATGCAAATACATAGTTATCCCATCCATTGATGTGCCTAAAATGGGCGTGGCCGTTTAACAGACGCGCCCACAATAAACATAAACCTTTATATCTACCACAAAAAATAACCTATGACCCTGAAATTTGGTACACCTATTTATAGAAATCCCATCCATCAATGTGCCGAAAATGGGCGTAGTCCGATAATATACACGCCCACAATCAATATAAATCTTTATATTTGCCACAAAAGTTGATCTACGAAGTTGAAATTTGGTATGCAAATACATAGTTATCCCATCCATTGATGTGCCTAAAATGGGCGTGGTCGTTTAACAGACGTGCCCACAATAAACATAAACCTTTATATCTAATACAAAAATTAACCTATGACCCTGAAATTTGGTACACCTATTTATAGAAATCCCATGCATCAATGTGCCGAAAATGGGCGTAGTCCGATAATATACACGCCCACAATCAATATAAATCTTTATATTTGCCACAAAAGTTGATCTACGAAGTTGAAATTTGGTATGCAAATACATAGTTATCCCATCCATTGATGTGCCTAAAATGGGCGTGGTCGTTTAACAGACGCGCCCACAATAAACATAAACCTTTATATCTACCACAAAAATTAACCTATGACCCTGAAATTTGGTACACCTATTTATAGAAATCCCATGCATCAATGTGCCGAAAATGGGCGTAGTCCGATAATATACACGCCCACAATCAATATAAATCTTTATATTTGCCACAAAAGTTGATCTACGAAGTTGAAATTTGGTATGCAAATACATAGTTATGCCATCTATTGATGTGCCTAAAATGGGCGTGGTCGTTTAACAGACGCGCCCACAATAAACATAAACCTTTATATCTACCAGAAAAATTAACCTATGACCCTGAAATTTGGTACACCTATTTATAGAAATCCCATGCATCAATGTGCCGAAAATGGGCGTAGTCCGATAATATACACGCCCACAATCAATATAAATCTTTATATTTGCCACAAAAGTTGATCTACAAAGTTGAAATTTGGTATGCAAATACATAGTTATCCCATCCATTGATGTGCCTAAAATGGGCGTGGTCGGTTAACATACGCGCCCACAATAAACATAAACCTTTATATCTAATACAAAAATTAACCTATGACCCTGAAATTTGGTACACCTATTTATAGAAATCCCATCCATCAATGTGCCTAAAATAGGCGTAGTCCGATAATATACACGCCCACAATCAATATAAACCTTTATATCTACCACAAAAATTAACCTATGACCCTGAAATTTGGTACACCTATTTATAGAAATCCCATGCATCAATGTGCCGAAAATGGGCGTAGTCCGATAATATACACGCCCACAATCAATTTAAATCTTTATATTTGCCACAAAAGTTGATCTACGAAGTTGAAGTTTGGTATGCAAATACATAGTTATCCCATCCATTGATGTGCATAAAATGGGCGTGGTCGGTTAACATACGCGCCCACAATAAACATAAACCTTTATATCTACCACAAAAATTAACCTATGACCCTGAAATTTGGTACACCTATTTATAGAAATCCCATCCATCAATGTGCCGAAAATGGGCGTAGTCCGATAATATACACGCCCACAATCAATTTAAATATTTATATTTGCCACAAAAGTTGATCTACGTAGTTGAAATTTGGTATGCAAATACATAGTTATCCCATCCATTGATGTGCCTAAAATGGGCGTGGTCGTTTAACAGACGTGCCCACAATAAACATAAACCTTTATATCTACCACAAAAATTAACCTATGACCCTGAAATTTGGTACACCTATTTATAGAAATCCCATCCATCAATGTGCCGAAAATGGGCGTAGTCCGATAATATACACGCCCACAATCAATATAAATCTTTATATTTGCCACAAAAGTTGATCTACGAAGTTGAAATTTGGTATGCAAATACATAGTTATCCCATCCATTGATGTGCCTAAAATGGGCGTGGTCGTTTAACAGATGCGCCCACAATAAACATAAACCTTTATATCTACCACAAATATTAACCTATGACCCTGAAATTTGGTACACCTATTTATAGAAATCCCATCCATCAATGTGCCGAAAATGGGCGTAGTCCGATAATATACACGCCCACAATCAATATAAATCTTTATATTTGCCACAAAAGTTGATCTACGAAGTTGAAATTTGGTATGCAAATACATAGTTATCCCATCCATTGATGTGCCTAAAATGGGCGTAGTCGTTTAATAGACGCGCCCACAATAAACATAAACCTTTATATCTACCACAAAAATTAACCTATGACTCTGAAATATGGTACACCTATTTATAGAAATCCCATGCATCAATGTGCCGAAAATGGGCGTAGTCCGATAATATACACGCCCACAATCAATATAAATCTTTATATTTGCCACAAAAGTTGATCTACGAAGTTGAAATTTGGTATGCAAATACATAGTTATCCCATCCATTGATGTGCCTAAAATGGGCGTGGTCGGTTAACATACGCGCCCACAATAAACATAAACCTTTATATCTAATACAAAAATTAACCTATGACCCTGAAATTTGGTACACCTATTTATAGAAATCCCATCCATCAATGTGCCGAAAATGGGCGTAGTCCGATAATATACACGCCCACAATCAATATAAATCTTTATATTTGCCACAAAAGTTGGTCTACGAAGTTGAAATTTGGTATGCAAATACATAGTTATCCCATCCATTGATGTGCCTAAAATGGGCGTAGTCGTTTAACAGACGCGCCCACAATAAACATAAACCTTTATATCTACCACAAAAATTAACCTATGACCCTGAAATTTGGTACACCTATTTATAGAAATCCCATCCATCAATGTGCCGAAAATGGGCGTAGTCCGATAATATACACGCCCACAATCAATATAAATCTTTATATTTGCCACAAAAGTTGATCTACGAAGTTGAAATTTGGTATGCAAATACATAGTTATCCCATCCATTGATGTGCCGAAAATAGGCGTAGTCCGATAATATACACGCCCACAATCAATATAAACCTTTATATCTACCACAAAAATTAACCTATGACCCTGAAATTTGGTACACCTATTTATAGAAATCCCATGCATCAATGTGCCGAAAATGGGCGTAGTCCGATAATATACACGCCCACATTCAATATAAATCTTTATATTTGCCACAAAAGTTGATCTACGAAGTTGAAATTTGGTATGCAAATACATAGTTATCCCATCCATTGATGTGCATAAAATGGGCGTGGTCGGTTAACATACGCGCCCACAATAAACATAAACCTTTATATCTACCACAAAAATTAACCTATGACCCTGAAATTTGGTACACCTATTTATAGAAATCCCATCCATCAATGTGCCGAAAATGGGCGTAGTCCGATAATATACACGCCCACAATCAATTTAAATCTTTATATTTGCCACAAAAGTTGATCTACGAAGTTGAAATTTGGTATGCAAATACATAGTTATCCCATCCATTGATGTGCCTAAAATGGGCGTGGTCGTTTAACAGACGTGCCCACAATAAACATAAACCTTTATATCTACCACAAAAATTAACCTATGACCCTGAAATTTGGTACACCTATTTATAGAAATCCCATCCATCAATGTGCCGAAAATGGGCGTAGTCCGATAATATACACGCCCACAATCAATATAAATCTTTATATTTGCCACAAAAGTTGATCTACGAAGTTGAAATTTAGTATGCAAATACATAGTTATCCCATCCATTGATGTGCCTAAAATGGGCGTAGTCGTTTAATAGACGCGCCCACAATAAACATAAACCTTTATATCTACCACAAAAATTAACCTATGACTCTGAAATATGGTACACCTATTTATAGAAATCCCATGCATCAATGTGCCGAAAATGGGCGTAGTCCGATAATATACACGCCCACAATCAATATAAATCTTTATATTTGCCACAAAAGTTGATCTACGAAGTTGAAATTTGGTATGCAAATACATAGTTATCCCATCCATTGATGTGCCTAAAATGGGCGTGGTCGGTTAACATACGCGCCCACAATAAACATAAACCTTTATATCTAATAAAAAATTAACCTATGACCCTGAAATTTGGTACACCTATTTATAGAAATCCCATCCAACAATGTGCCGAAAATGGGCGTAGTCCGATAATATACACGCCCACAATCAATATAAATCTTTATATTTGCCACAAAAGTTGATCTACGAAGTTGAAATTTAGTATGCAAATACATAGTTATCCCATCCATTGATGTGCCTAAAATAAGCGTGGTCGTTTAACAGACGCGCCCACAATAAACATAAACCTTTATATCTACCACAAAAATTAACCTATGACCCTGAAATTTGGTACACCTATTTATAGAAATCCCATGCATCAATGTACCGAAAATGGACGTAGTCCGATAATATACACGCCCACAATCAATATAAATCTTTATATTTGCCACAAAAGTTGATCTACGAAGTTGAAATTTGGTGTGCAAATACATAGTTATGCCATCCATTGATGTGCCTAAAATGGGCGTGGTCGGTTAACATACGCGCCCACAATAAACATAAACCTTTATATCTACCACAAAAATTAACCTATGACCCTGAAATTTGGTACACCTATTTATAGAAATCCCATCCATCAATGTGCCGAAAATGGGCGTAGTCCGATAATATACACGCCCACAATCAATATAAATCTTTATATTTGCCACAAAAGTTGATCTACGAAGTTGAAATTTGGTATGCAAATACATAGTTATGCCATCTATTGATGTGCCTAAAATGGGCGTGGTCGTTTAACAGACGCGCCCACAATAAACATAAACCTTTATATCTACCACAAAAATTAACCTATGACCCTGAAATTTGGTACACCTATTTATAGAAATCCCATCCATCAATGTGCCGAAAATGGGCGTAGTCCGATAATATACACGCCCACAATCAATATAAATCTTTATATTTGCCACAAAAGTTGATCTACGAAGTTGAAATTTGGTATGCAAATACATAGTTATCCCATCCATTGATGTGCCTAAAATGGGCGTGGTCGTTTAACAGACGCGCCCACAATAAACATAAACCTTTATATCTACCACAAAAATTAACCTATGACCCTGAAATTTGGTACACCTATTTATAGAAATCCCATGCATCAATGTGCCGAAAATAGGCGTAGTCCGATAATATACACGCCCACAATCAATATAAATCTTTATATTTGCCACAAAAGTTGATCTACGAAGTTGAAATTTGGTGTGCAAATACATAGTTATGCCATCCATTGATGTGCCTAAAATGGGCGTGGTCGGTTAACATACGCGCCCACAATAAACATAAACCTTTATATCTACCACAAAAATTAACCTATGACCCTGAAATTTGGTACACCTATTTATAGAAATCCCATGCATCAATGTGCCGAAAATGGGCGTAGTCCGATAATATACACGCCCACATTCAATATAAATCTTTATATTTGCCACAAAAGTTGATCTACGAAGTTGAAATTTGGTATGCAAATACATAGTTATCCCATCCATTGATGTGCCTAAAATGGGCGTGGTCGTTTAACAGACGTGCCCACAATAAACATAAACCTTTATATCTACCACAAAAATTAACCTATGACCCTGAAATTTGGTACACCTATTTATAGAAATCCCATCCATCAATGTGGCGAAAATGGGCGTAGTCCCATAATATACACGCCCACAATCAATATAAATCTTTATATTTGCCACAAAAGTTGATCTACGAAGTTGAAATTTGGTATGCAAATACATAGTTATGCCATCTATTGATGTGCCTAAAATGGGCGTGGTCGTTTAACAGACGCGCCCACAATAAACATAAACCTTTATATCTACCACAAAAATTAACCTATGACCCTGAAATTTGGTACACCTATTTATAGAAATCCCATGCATCAATGTGCCGAAAATGGGCGTAGTCCGATAATATACACGCCCACAATCAATATAAATCTTTATATTTGCCACAAAAGTTGATCTACGAAGTTGAAATTTGGTATGCAAATACATAGTTATCCCATCCATTGATGTGCCTAAAATGGGCGTGGTCGTTTAACAGACGCGCCCACAATAAACATAAACCTTTATATCTACCACAAAAAATAACCTATGACCCTGAAATTTGGTACACCTATTTATAGAAATCCCATGCATCAATGTACCGAAAATGGACGTAGTCCGATAATATACACGCCCACAATCAATATAAATCTTTATATTTGCCACAAAAGTTGATCTACGAAGTTGAAATTTGGTATGCAAATACATAGTTATCCCATCCATTGATGTGCCTAAAATGGGCGTGGTCGTTTAACAGACGCGCCCACAATAAACATAAACCTTTATATCTACCACAAAAATTAACCTATGACCCTGAAATTTGGTACACCTATTTATAGAAATCCCATGCATCAATGTGCCGAAAATAGGCGTAGTCCGATAATATACACGCCCACAATCAATATAAATCTTTATATTTGCCACAAAAGTTGATCTACGAAGTTGAAATTTGGTATGCAAATACATAGTTATCCCATCCATTGATGTGCCTAAAATGGGCGTGGTCGTTTAACAGACGCGCCCACAATAAACATAAACCTTTATATCTACCACAAAAATTAACCTATGACCCTGAAATTTGGTACACCTATTTATAGAAATCCCATGCATCAATGTGCCGAAAATGGGCGTAGTCCGATAATATACACGCCCACAATCAATATAAATCTTTATATTTGCCACAAAAGTTGATCTACGAAGTTGAAATTTGGTATGCAAATACATAGTTATCCCATCCATTGATGTGCCTAAAATGGGCGTGGTCGTTTAACAGACGCGCCCACAATAAACATAAACCTTTATATCTACCACAAAAATTAACCTATGACCCTTAAATTTGGTACACCTATTTATAGAAATCCCATCCATCAATGTGCCGAAAATGGGCGTAGTCCGATAAAATACACGGCCACAATCAATATAAATCTTTATATTTGCCACAAAAGTTGATCTACGAAGTTGAAATTTGGTATGCAAATACATAGTTATCCCATCCATTGATGTGCCTAAAATGGGCGTGGTCGTTTAACAGACGTGCCCACAATAAACATAAACCTTTATATCTACCACAAAAATTAACCTATGACCCTGAAATTTGGTACACCTATTTATAGAAATCCCATGCATCAATGTGCCGAAAATAGGCGTAGTCCGATAATATACACGCCCACAATCAATATAAATCTTTATATTTGCCACAAAAGTTGATCTACGAAGTTGAAATTTGGTATGCAAATACATAGTTAACCCATCCATTGATGTGCCTAAAATGGGCGTGGTCGTTTAACAGACGTGCCCACAATAAACATAAACCTTTATATCTACCACAAAAATTAACCTATGACCCTGAAATTTGGTACACCTATTTATAGAAATCCCATCCATCAATGTGCCGAAAATGGGCGTAGTCCCATAATATACACGCCCACAATCAATATAAATCTTTATATTTGCCACAAAAGTTGATCTACGAAGTTGAAATTTGGTATGCAAATACATAGTTATGCCATCTATTGATGTGCCTAAAATGGGCGTGGTCGTTTAACAGACGCGCCCACAATAAACATAAACCTTTATATCTACCACAAAAAATAACCTAAGACCCTGAAATTTGGTACACCTATTTATAGAAATCCCATGCATCAATGTGCCGAAAATGGGCGTAGTCCGATAATATACACGCCCACAATCAATATAAATCTTTATATTTGCCACAAAAGTTGATCTACGAAGTTGAAATTTGGTATGCAAATACATAGTTATGCCATCTATTGATGTGCCTAAAATGGGCGTGGTCGTTTAACAGACGCGCCCACAATAAACATAAACCTTTATATCTAATACAAAAATTAACCTATGACCCTTAAATTTGGTACACCTATTTATAGAAATCCCATCCATCAATGTGCCGAAAATGGGCGTAGTCCGATAATATACACGCCCACAATCAATATAAATCTTTATATTTGCCACAAAAGTTGATCTACGAAGTTGAAATTTGGTATGCAAATACATAGTTATCATATCCATTGATGTGCCTAAAATGGGCGTGGTCGTTTAACAGACGCGCCCACAATAAACATAAACCTTTATATCTACCGAAAAAATTAACCTATGACCCTGAAATTTGGTACACCTATTTATAGAAATCCCATCCATCAATGTGCCGAAAATGGGCGTAGTCCGATAATATACACGCCCACAATCAATATAAATCTTTATATTTGCCACAAAAGTTGATCTACGAAGTTGAAATTTGGTATGCAAATACATAGTTATCCCATCCATTGATGTGCCTAAAATGGGCGTGGTCGTTTAACAGACGCGCCCACAATAAACATAATCCTTTATATCTACCACAAAAATTAACCTATGACCCTGAAATTTGGTACACCTATTTATAGAAATCCCATGCATCAATGTGCCGAAAATGGGCGTAGTCCGATAATATACACGCCCACAATCAATATAAATCTTTATATTTGCCACAAAAGTTGATCTACGAAGTTGAAATTTGGTATGCAAATACATAGTTATCCCATCCATTGATGTGCCTAATATGGGCGTGGTCGTTTAACAGACGCGCCCACAATAAAAATAAACCTTTATATCTACCACAAAAATTAACCTATGACCCTGAAATTTGGTACACCTATTTATAGAAATCCCATGCATCAATGTGCCGAAAATGGGCGTAGTCCGATAATATACACGCCCACAATCAATATAAATCTTTATATTTGCCACAAAAGTTGATCTACGAAGTTGAAATTTGGTATGCAAATACATAGTTATCCCATCCATTGATGTGCCTAAAATGGGCGTGGTCGTTTAACAGACGCGCCCACAATAAACATAAACCTTTATATCTACCACAAAAAATAACCTATGACCCTGAAATTTGGTACACCTATTTATAGAAATCCCATGCATCAATGTGCCGAAAATAGGCGTAGTCCGATAATATACACGCCCACAATCAATATAAATCTTTATATTTGCCACAAAAGTTGATCTACGAAGTTGAAATTTGGTATGCAAATACATAGTTATCCCATCCATTGATGTGCCTAAAATGGGCGTGGTCGTTTAACAGACGCGCCCACAATAAACATAAACCTTTATATCTACCACAAAAATTAACCTATGACCCTGAAATTTGGTACACCTATTTATAGAAATCCCATGCATCAATGTGCCGAAAATGGGCGTAGTCCGATAATATACACGCCCACAATCAATATAAATCTTTATATTTGCCACAAAAGTTGATCTACGAAGTTGAAATTTGGTATGCAAATACATAGTTATCCCATCCATTGATGTGCCTAAAATGGGCGTGGTCGTTTAACAGACGCGCCCACAATAAACATAAACCTTTATATCTACCACAAAAATTAATCTATGACCCTTAAATTTGGTACACCTATTTATAGAAATCCCATCCATCAATGTGCCGAAAATGGGCGTAGTCCGATAATATACACGCCCACAATCAATATAAATCTTTATATTTGCCACAAAAGTTGATCTACGAAGTTGAAATTTGGTATGCAAATACATAGTTATCATATCCATTGATGTGCCTAAAATGGGCGTGGTCGTTTAACAGACGCGCCCACAATAAACATAAACCTTTATATCTACCGAAAAAATTAACCTATGACCCTGAAATTTGGTACACCTATTTATAGAAATCCCATCCATCAATGTGCCGAAAATGGGCGTAGTCCGATAATATACACGCCCACAATCAATATAAATCTTTATATTTGCCACAAAAGTTGATCTACGAAGTTGAAATTTGGTATGCAAATACATAGTTATCCCATCCATTGATGTGCCTAAAATGGGCGTGGTCGTTTAACAGACGCGCCCACAATAAACATAAACCTTTATATCTACCACAAAAATTAACCTATGACCCTGAAATTTGGTACACCTATTTATAGAAATCCCATGCATCAATGTGCCGAAAATGGGCGTAGTCCGATAATATACACGCCCACAATCAATATAAATCTTTATATTTGCCACAAAAGTTGATCTACGAAGTTGAAATTTGGTATGCAAATACATAGTTATCCCATCCATTGATGTGCCTAAAATGGGCGTGGTCGTTTAGCAGACGCGCCCACAATAAACATAAACCTTTATATCTACCACAAAAATTAACCTATGACCCTGAAATTTGGTACACCTATTTATAGAAATCCCATGCATCAATGTGCCGAAAATGGGCGTAGTCCGATAATATACACGCCCACAATCAATATAAATCTTTATATTTGCCACAAAAGTTGATCTACGAAGTTGAAATTTGGTATGCAAATACATAGTTATCCCATCCATTGATGTGCCTAAAATGGGCGTGGTCGTTTAACAGACGCGCCCACAATAAACATAAACCTTTATATCTACCACAAAAATTAACCTATGACCCTGAAATTTGGTACACCTATTTATAGAAATCCCATGCATCAATGTGCCGAAAATAGGCGTAGTCCGATAATATACACGCCCACAATCAATATAAATCTTTATATTTGCCACAAAAGTTGATCTACGAAGTTGAAATTTGGTATGCAAATACATAGTTATCCCATCCATTGATGTGCCTAAAATGGGCGTGGTCGTTTAACAGACGCGCCCACAATAAACATAAACCTTTATATCTACCACAAAAATTAACCTATGACCCTGAAATTTGGTACACCTATTTATAGAAATCCCATGCATCAATGTACCGAAAATGGGCGTAGTCCGATAATATACACGCCCACAATCAATATAAATCTTTATATTTGCCACAAAAGTTGATCTACGAAGTTGAAATTTGGTATGCAAATACATAGTTATCCCATCCATTGATGTGCCTAAAATGGGCGTGGTCGTTTAACAGACGTGCCCACAATAAACATAAACCTTTATATCTACCACAAAAATTAACCTATGACCCTGAAATTTGGTACACCTATTTATAGAAATCCCATGCATCAATGTGCCGAAAATAGGCGTAGTCCGATAATATACACGCCCACAATCAATATAAATCTTTATATTTGCCACAAAAGTTGATCTACGAAGTTGAAATTTGGTATGCAAATACATAGTTATCCCATCCATTGATGTGCCTAAAATGGGCGTGGTCGTTTAACAGACGTGCCCACAATAAACATAAACCTTTATATCTACCACAAAAATTAACCTATGACCCTGAAATTTGGTACACCTATTTATAGAAATCCCATCCATCAATGTGCCGAAAATGGGCGTAGTCCCATAATATACACGCCCACAATCAATATAAATCTTTATATTTGCCACAAAAGTTGATCTACGAAGTTGAAATTTGGTATGCAAATACATAGTTATGCCATCTATTGATGTGCCTAAAATGGGCGTGGTCGTTTAACAGACGCGCCCACAATAAACATAAACCTTTATATCTACCACAAAAATTAACCTATGACCCTGAAATTTGGTACACCTATTTATAGAAATCCCATGCATCAATGTGCCGAAAATGGGCGTAGTCCGATAATATACACGCCCACAATCAATATAAATCTTTATATTTGCCACAAAAGTTGATCTACGAAGTTGAAATTTGGTATGCAAATACATAGTTATCCCATCCATTGATGTGCCTAAAATGGGCGTGGTCGTTTAACAGACGCGCCCACAATAAACATAAACCTTTATATCTACCACAAAAATTAACCTATGACCCTGAAATTTGGTACACCTATTTATAGAAATCCCATGCATCAATGTGCCGAAAATAGGCGTAGTCCGATAATATACACGCCCACAATCAATATAAATCTTTATATTTGCCACAAAAGTTGATCTACGAAGTTGAAATTTGGTATGCAAATACATAGTTATCCCATCCATTGATGTGCCTAAAATGGGCGTGGTCGTTTAACAGACGCGCCCACAATAAACATAAACCTTTATATCTACCACAAAAATTAACCTATGACCCTGAAATTTGGTACACCTATTTATAGAAATCCCATGCATCAATGTGCCGAAAATGGGCGTAGTCCGATAATATACACGCCCACATTCAATATAAATCTTTATATTTGCCACAAAAGTTGATCTACGAAGTTGAAATTTGGTATGCAAATACATAGTTATCCCATCCATTGATGTGCCTAAAATGGGCGTGGTCGTTTAACAGACGTGCCCACAATAAACATAAACCTTTATATCTACCACAAAAAATAACCTATGACCCTGAAATTTGGTACACCTATTTATAGAAATCCCATCCATCAATGTGCCGAAAATGGGCGTAGTCCGATAATATACACGCCCACAATCAATATAAATCTTTATATTTGCCACAAAAGTTGATCTACGAAGTTGAAATTTGGTATGCAAATACATAGTTATCCCATCCATTGATGTGCCTAAAATGGGCGTGGTCGTTTAACAGACGCGCCCACAATAAACATAAACCTTTATATCTACCACAAAAAATAACCTATGACCCTGAAATTTGGTACACCTATTTATAGAAATCCCATGCATCAATGTACCGAAAATGGACGTAGTCCGATAATATACACGCCCACAATCAATATAAATCTTTATATTTGCCACAAAAGTTGATCTACGAAGTTGAAATTTGGTATGCAAATACATAGTTATCCCATCCATTGATGTGCCTAAAATGGGCGTGGTCGTTTAACAGACGCGCCCACAATAAACATAAACCTTTATATCTACCACAAAAAATAACCTATGACCCTGAAATTTGGTACACCTATTTATAGAAATCCCATCCATCAATGTGCCGAAAATGGGCGTAGTCCGATAATATACACGCCCACAATCAATATAAATCTTTATATTTGCCACAAAAGTTGATCTACGAAGTTGAAATTTGGTATGCAAATACATAGTTATCCCATCCATTGATGTGCCTAAAATGGGCGTGGTCGTTTAGCAGACGCGCCCACAATAAACATAAACCTTTATATCTACCACAAAAATTAACCTATGACCCTGAAATTTGGTACACCTATTTATAGAAATCCCATGCATCAATGTGCCGAAAATGGGCGTAGTCCGATAATATACACGCCCACAATCAATATAAATCTTTATATTTGCCACAAAAGTTGATCTACGAAGTTGAAATTTGGTATGCAAATACATAGTTATCCCATCCATTGATGTGCCTAAAATGGGCGTGGTCGTTTAACAGACGCGCCCACAATAAACATAAACCTTTATATCTACCACAAAAAATAACCTATGACCCTGAAATTTGGTACACCTATTTATAGAAATCCCATGCATCAAGGTACCGAAAATGGACGTAGTCCGATAATATACACGCCCACAAACAATATAAATCTTTATATTTGCCACAAAAGTTGATCTACGAAGTTGAAATTTGGTATGCAAATACATAGTTATCCCATCCATTGCTGTGCCTAAAATGGGCGTGGTCGTTTAACAGACGCGCCCACAATAAACATAAACCTTTATATCTACCACAAAAAATAACCTATGACCCTGAAATTTGGTACACCTATTTATAGAAATCCCATCCATCAATGTGCCGAAAATGGGCGTAGTCCGATAATATAAACGCCCACAATCAATATAAATCTTTATATTTGCCACAAAAGTTGATCTACGAAGTTGAAATTTGGTATGCAAATACATAGTTATCCCATCCATTGATGTGCCTAAAATGGGCGTGGTCGTTTAGCAGACGCGCCCACAATAAACATAAACCTTTATATCTACCACAAAAATTAACCTATGACCCTGAAATTTGGTACACCTATTTATAGAAATCCCATGCATCAATGTGCCGAAAATGGGCGTAGTCCGATAATATACACGCCCACAATCAATATAAATCTTTATATTTGCCACAAAAGTTGATCTACGAAGTTGAAATTTGGTATGCAAATACATAGTTATCCCATCCATTGATGTGCCTAAAATGGGCGTGGTCGTTTAACAGACGCGCCCACAATAAACATAAACCTTTATATCTACCACAAAAAATAACCTATGACCCTGAAATTTGGTACACCTATTTATAGAAATCCCATGCATCAATGTACCGAAAATGGACGTAGTCCGATAATATACACGCCCACAATCAATATAAATCTTTATATTTGCCACAAAAGTTGATCTACGAAGTTGAAATTTGGTACGCAAATACATAGTTATCCCATCCATTGATGTGCCTAAAATGGGCGTGGTCGTTTAACAGACGCGCCCACAATAAACATAAACCTTTATACCTACCACAAAAAATAACCTATGACCCTGAAATTTGGTACACCTATTTATAGAAATCCCATCCATCAATGTGCCGAAAATGGGCGTAGTCCGATAATATACACGCCCACAATCAATATAAATCTTTATATTTGCCACAAAAGTTGATCTACGAAGTTGAAATTTGGTATGCAAATACATAGTTATCCCATCCATTGATGTGCCTAAAATGGGCGTGGTCGTTTAGCAGACGCGCCCACAATAAACATAAACCTTTATATCTACCACAAAAATTAACCTATGACCCTGAAATTTGGTACACCTATTTATAGAAATCCCATGCATCAATGTGCCGAAAATGGGCGTAGTCCGATAATATACACGCCCACAATCAATATAAATCTTTATATTTGCCACAAAAGTTGATCTACGAAGTTGAAATTTGGTATGCAAATACATAGTTATCCCATCCATTGATGTGCCTAAAATGGGCGTGGTCGTTTAACAGACGCGCCCACAATAAACATAAACCTTTATATCTACCACAAAAATTAACCTATGACCCTGAAATTTGGTACACCTATTTATAGAAATCCCATGCATCAATGTGCCGAAAATAGGCGTAGTCCGATAATATACACGCCCACAATCAATATAAATCTTTATATTTGCCACAAAAGTTGATCTACGAAGTTGAAATTTGGTATGCAAATACATAGTTATCCCATCCATTGATGTGCCTAAAATGGGCGTGGTCGTTTAACAGACGCGCCCACAATAAACATAAACCTTTATATCTACCACAAAAATTAACCTATGACCCTGAAATTTGGTACACCTATTTATAGAAATCCCATGCATCAATGTGCCGAAAATGGGCGTAGTCCGATAATATACACGCCCACAATCAATATAAATCTTTATATTTGCCACAAAAGTTGATCTACGAAGTTGAAATTTGGTATGCAAATACATAGTTATCCCATCCATTGATGTGCCTAAAATGGGCGTGGTCGTTTAACAGACGCGCCCACAATAAACATAAACCTTTATATCTACCACAAAAAATAACCTATGACCCTGAAATTTGGTACACCTATTTATAGAAATCCCATGCATCAATGTGCCGAAAATGGGCGTAGTCCGATAATATACACGCCCACAATCAATATAAATCTTTATATTTGCCACAAAAGTTGATCTACGAAGTTGAAATTTGGTATGCAAATACATAGTTATCCCATCCATTGATGTGCCTAAAATGGGCGTGGTCGTTTAACAGACGCGCCCACAATAAACATAAACCTTTATATCTACCACAAAAATTAACCTATGACTCTGAAATTTGGTACACCTATTTATAGAAATCCCATGCATCAATGTGCCGAAAATGGGCGTAGTCCGATAATATACACGCCCACAATCAATATAAATCTTTATATTTGCCACAAAAGTTGATCTACGAAGTTGAAATTTAGTATGCAAATACATAGTTATCCCATCCATTGATGTGCCTAAAATGGGCGTGGTCGTTTAACAGACGCGCCCACAATAAACATAAACCTTTATATCTACCACAAAAATTAACCTATGACCCTGAAATTTGGTACACCTATTTATAGAAATCCCATGCATCAATGTGCCGAAAATGGGCGTAGTCCGATAATATACACGCCCACAATCAATATAAATCTTTATATTTGCCACAAAAGTTGATCTACGAAGTTGAAATTTGGTATGCAAATACATAGTTATCCCATCCATTGATGTGCCTAAAATGGGCGTGGTCGTTTAACAGACGCGCCCACAATAAACATAAACCTTTATATCTACCAGAAAAATTAACCTATGACCCTGAAATTTGGTACACCTATTTATAGAAATCCCATCCATCAATGTGCCGAAAATGGGCGTAGTCCGATAATATACACGCCCACAATCAATATAAAACTTTATATTTGCCACAAAAGTTGATCTACGAAGTTGAAATTTGGTATGCAAATACATAGTTATCCCATCCATTGATGTGCCTAAAATGGGCGTGGTCGTTTAACAGACGCGCCCACAATAAACATAAACCTTTATATCTACCACAAAAATTAACCTATGACCCTGAAATTTGGTACACCTATTTATAGAAATCCCATGCATCAATGTGCCGAAAATGGGCGTAGTCCGATAATATACACGCCCACAATCAATATAAATCTTTATATTTGCCACAAAAGTTGATCTACGAAGTTGAAATTTAGTATGCAAATACATAGTTATCCCATCCATTGATGTGCCTAAAATGGGCGTGGTCGTTTAACAGACGCGCCCACAATAAAAATAAACCTTTATATCTACCACAAAAATTAACCTATGACCCTGAAATTTGGTACACCTATTTATAGAAATCCCATGCATCAATGTGCCGAAAATGGGCGTAGTCCGATAATATACACGCCCACAATCAATATAAATCTTTATATTTGCCACAAAAGTTGATCTACGAAGTTGAAATTTGGTATGCAAATACATAGTTATCCCATCCATTGATGTGCCTAAAATGGGCGTGGTCGTTTAACAGACGCGCCCACAATAAACATAAACCTTTATATCTACCGAAAAAATTAACCTATGACCCTGAAATTTGGTACACCTATTTATAGAAATCCCATCCATCAATGTGCCGAAAATGGGCGTAGTCCGATAATATACACGCCCACAATCAATGTAAATCTTTATATTTGCCACAAAAGTTGATCTACGAAGTTGAAATTTGGTATGCAAATACATAGTTATCCCATCCATTGATGTGCCTAAAATAAGCGTGGTCGTTTAACAGACGCGCCCACAATAAACATAAACCTTTATATCTACCACAAAAATTAACCTATGACCCTGAAATTTGGTACACCTATTTATAGAAATCCCATCCATCAATGTGCCGAAAATGGGCGTAGTCCGATAATATACACGCCCACAATCAATATAAATCTTTATATTTGCCACAAAAGTTGATCTACGAAGTTGAAATTTGGTATGCAAATACATAGTTATCCCATCCATTGATGTGCCTAAAATGGGCGTGGTCGTTTAGCAGACGCGCCCACAATAAACATAAACCTTTATATCTACCACAAAAATTAACCTATGACCCTGAAATTTGGTACACCTATTTATAGAAATCCCATGCATCAATGTGCCGAAAATGGGCGTAGTCCGATAATATACACGCCCACAATCAATATAAATCTTTATATTTGCCACAAAAGTTGATCTACGAAGTTGAAATTTGGTATGCAAATACATAGTTATCCCATCCATTGATGTGCCTAAAATGGGCGTGGTCGTTTAGCAGACGCGCCCACAATAAACATAAACCTTTATATCTACCACAAAAATTAACCTATGACCCTGAAATTTGGTACACCTATTTATAGAAATCCCATGCATCAATGTGCCGAAAATGGGCGTAGTCCGATAATATACACGCCCACAATCAATATAAATCTTTATATTTGCCACAAAAGTTGATCTACGAAGTTGAAATTTGGTATGCAAATACATAGTTATCCCATCCATTGATGTGCCTAAAATGGGCGTGGTCGTTTAACAGACGCGCCCACAATAAACATAAACCTTTATATCTACCACAAAAATTAACCTATGACCCTGAAATTTGGTACACCTATTTATAGAAATCCCATGCATCAATGTGCCGAAAATAGGCGTAGTCCGATAATATACACGCCCACAATCAATATAAATCTTTATATTTGCCACAAAAGTTGATCTACGAAGTTGAAATTTGGTATGCAAATACATAGTTATCCCATCCATTGATGTGCCTAAAATGGGCGTGGTCGTTTAACAGACGCGCCCACAATAAACATAAACCTTTATATCTACCACAAAAATTAACCTATGACCCTGAAATTTGGTACACCTATTTATAGAAATCCCATGCATCAATGTGCCGAAAATGGGCGTAGTCCGATAATATACACGCCCACAATCAATATAAATCTTTATATTTGCCACAAAAGTTGATCTACGAAGTTGAAATTTGGTATGCAAATACATAGTTATCCCATCCATTGATGTGCCTAAAATGGGCGTGGTCGTTTAACAGACGCGCCCACAATAAACATAAACCTTTATATCTACCACAAAAAATAACCTATGACCCTGAAATTTGGTACACCTATTTATAGAAATCCCATGCATCAATGTGCCGAAAATGGGCGTAGTCCGATAATATACACGCCCACAATCAATATAAATCTTTATATTTGCCACAAAAGTTGATCTACGAAGTTGAAATTTGGTATGCAAATACATAGTTATCCCATCCATTGATGTGCCTAAAATGGGCGTGGTCGTTTAACAGACGCGCCCACAATAAACATAAACCTTTATATCTACCACAAAAATTAACCTATGACTCTGAAATTTGGTACACCTATTTATAGAAATCCCATGCATCAATGTGCCGAAAATGGGCGTAGTCCGATAATATACACGCCCACAATCAATATAAATCTTTATATTTGCCACAAAAGTTGATCTACGAAGTTGAAATTTGGTATGCAAATACATAGTTATCCCATCCATTGATGTGCCTAAAATGGGCGTGGTCGTTTAACAGACGCGCCCACAATAAACATAAACCTTTATATCTACCACAAAAATTAACCTATGACCCTGAAATTTGGTACACCTATTTATAGAAATCCCATGCATCAATGTGCCGAAAATGGGCGTAGTCCGATAATATACACGCCCACAATCAATATAAATCTTTATATTTGCCACAAAAGTTGATCTACGAAGTTGAAATTTGGTATGCAAATACATAGTTATCCCATCCATTGATGTGCCTAAAATGGGCGTGGTCGTTTAACAGACGCGCCCACAATAAACATAAACCTTTATATCTACCAGAAAAATTAACCTATGACCCTGAAATTTGGTACACCTATTTATAGAAATCCCATCCATCAATGTGCCGAAAATGGGCGTAGTCCGATAATATACACGCCCACAATCAATATAAAACTTTATATTTGCCACAAAAGTTGATCTACGAAGTTGAAATTTGGTATGCAAATACATAGTTATCCCATCCATTGATGTGCCTAAAATGGGCGTGGTCGTTTAACAGACGCGCCCACAATAAACATAAACCTTTATATCTACCACAAAAATTAACCTATGACCCTGAAATTTGGTACACCTATTTATAGAAATCCCATGCATCAATGTGAGGAAAATGGGCGTAGTCCGATAATATACACGCCCACAATCAATATAAATCTTTATATTTGCCACAAAAGTTGATCTACGAAGTTGAAATTTAGTATGCAAATACATAGTTATCCCATCCATTGATGTGCCTAAAATGGGCGTGGTCGTTTAACAGACGCGCCCACAATAAAAATAAACCTTTATATCTACCACAAAAATTAACCTATGACCCTGAAATTTGGTACACCTATTTATAGAAATCCCATGCATCAATGTGCCGAAAATGGGCGTAGTCCGATAATATACACGCCCACAATCAATGTAAATCTTTATATTTGCCACAAAAGTTGATCTACGAAGTTGAAATTTGGTATGCAAATACATAGTTATCCCATCCATTGATGTGCCTAAAATAAGCGTGGTCGTTTAACAGACGCGCCCACAATAAACATAAACCTTTATATCTACCACAAAAATTAACCTATGACCCTGAAATTTGGTACACCTATTTATAGAAATCCCATCCATCAATGTGCCGAAAATGGGCGTAGTCCGATAATATACACGCCCACAATCAATATAAATCTTTATATTTGCCACAAAAGTTGATCTACGAAGTTGAAATTTGGTATGCAAATACATAGTTATCCCATCCATTGATGTGCCTAAAATGGGCGTGGTCGTTTAGCAGACGCGCCCACAATAAACATAAACCTTTATATCTACCACAAAAATTAACCTATGACCCTGAAATTTGGTACACCTATTTATAGAAATCCCATGCATCAATGTGCCGAAAATGGGCGTAGTCCGATAATATACACGCCCACAATCAATATAAATCTTTATATTTGCCACAAAAGTTGATCTACGAAGTTGAAATTTGGTATGCAAATACATAGTTATCCCATCCATTGATGTGCCTAAAATGGGCGTGGTCGTTTAGCAGACGCGCCCACAATAAACATAAACCTTTATATCTACCACAAAAATTAACCTATGACCCTGAAATTTGGTACACCTATTTATAGAAATCCCATGCATCAATGTGCCGAAAATGGGCGTAGTCCGATAATATACACGCCCACAATCAATATAAATCTTTATATTTGCCACAAAAGTTGATCTACGAAGTTGAAATTTGGTATGCAAATACATAGTTATCCCATCCATTGATGTGCCTAAAATGGGCGTGGTCGTTTAACAGACGCGCCCACAATAAACATAAACCTTTATATCTACCACAAAAATTAACCTATGACCCTGAAATTTGGTACACCTATTTATAGAAATCCCATGCATCAATGTGCCGAAAATAGGCGTAGTCCGATAATATACACGCCCACAATCAATATAAATCTTTATATTTGCCACAAAAGTTGATCTACGAAGTTGAAATTTGGTATGCAAATACATAGTTATCCCATCCATTGATGTGCCTAAAATGGGCGTGGTCGTTTAACAGACGCGCCCACAATAAACATAAACCTTTATATCTACCACAAAAATTAACCTATGACCCTGAAATTTGGTACACCTATTTATAGAAATCCCATGCATCAATGTGCCGAAAATGGGCGTAGTCCGATAATATACACGCCCACAATCAATATAAATCTTTATATTTGCCACAAAAGTTGATCTACGAAGTTGAAATTTGGTATGCAAATACATAGTTATCCCATCCATTGATGTGCCTAAAATGGGCGTGGTCGTTTAACAGACGCGCCCACAATAAACATAAACCTTTATATCTACCACAAAAAATAACCTATGACCCTGAAATTTGGTACACCTATTTATAGAAATCCCATGCATCAATGTGCCGAAAATGGGCGTAGTCCGATAATATACACGCCCACAATCAATATAAATCTTTATATTTGCCACAAAAGTTGATCTACGAAGTTGAAATTTGGTATGCAAATACATAGTTATCCCATCCATTGATGTGCCTAAAATGGGCGTGGTCGTTTAACAGACGCGCCCACAATAAACATAAACCTTTATATCTACCACAAAAATTAACCTATGACTCTGAAATTTGGTACACCTATTTATAGAAATCCCATGCATCAATGTGCCGAAAATGGGCGTAGTCCGATAATATACACGCCCACAATCAATATAAATCTTTATATTTGCCACAAAAGTTGATCTACGAAGTTGAAATTTGGTATGCAAATACATAGTTATCCCATCCATTGATGTGCCTAAAATGGGCGTGGTCGTTTAACAGACGCGCCCACAATAAACATAAACCTTTATATCTACCACAAAAATTAACCTATGACCCTGAAATTTGGTACACCTATTTATAGAAATCCCATGCATCAATGTGCCGAAAATGGGCGTAGTCCGATAATATACACGCCCACAATCAATATAAATCTTTATATTTGCCACAAAAGTTGATCTACGAAGTTGAAATTTGGTATGCAAATACATAGTTATCCCATCCATTGATGTGCCTAAAATGGGCGTGGTCGTTTAACAGACGCGCCCACAATAAACATAAACCTTTATATCTACCAGAAAAATTAACCTATGACCCTGAAATTTGGTACACCTATTTATAGAAATCCCATCCATCAATGTGCCGAAAATGGGCGTAGTCCGATAATATACACGCCCACAATCAATATAAAACTTTATATTTGCCACAAAAGTTGATCTACGAAGTTGAAATTTGGTATGCAAATACATAGTTATCCCATCCATTGATGTGCCTAAAATGGGCGTGGTCGTTTAACAGACGCGCCCACAATAAACATAAACCTTTATATCTACCACAAAAATTAACCTATGACCCTGAAATTTGGTACACCTATTTATAGAAATCCCATGCATCAATGTGAGGAAAATGGGCGTAGTCCGATAATATACACGCCCACAATCAATATAAATCTTTATATTTGCCACAAAAGTTGATCTACGAAGTTGAAATTTAGTATGCAAATACATAGTTATCCCATCCATTGATGTGCCTAAAATGGGCGTGGTCGTTTAACAGACGCGCCCACAATAAAAATAAACCTTTATATCTACCACAAAAATTAACCTATGACCCTGAAATTTGGTACACCTATTTATAGAAATCCCATGCATCAATGTGCCGAAAATGGGCGTAGTCCGATAATATACACGCCCACAATCAATATAAATCTTTATATTTGCCACAAAAGTTGATCTACGAAGTTGAAATTTGGTATGCAAATACATAGTTATCCCATCCATTGATGTGCCTAAAATGGGCGTGGTCGTTTAACAGACGCGCCCACAATAAACATAAACCTTTATATCTACCGAAAAAATTAACCTATGACCCTGAAATTTGGTACACCTATTTATAGAAATCCCATCCATCAATGTGCCGAAAATGGGCGTAGTCCGATAATATACACGCCCACAATCAATGTAAATCTTTATATTTGCCACAAAAGTTGATCTACGAAGTTGAAATTTGGTATGCAAATACATAGTTATCCCATCCATTGATGTGCCTAAAATAAGCGTGGTCGTTTAACAGACGCGCCCACAATAAACATAAACCTTTATATCTACCACAAAAATTAACCTATGACCCTGAAATTTGGTACACCTATTTATAGAAATCCCATGCATCAATGTGCCGAAAATGGGCGTAGTCCGATAATATACACGCCCACAATCAATATAAATCTTTATATTTGCCACAAAAGTTGATCTACGAAGTTGAAATTTGGTATGCAAATACATAGTTATCCCATCCATTGATGTGCCTAAAATGGGCGTGGTCGTTTAACAGACGCGCCCACAATAAACATAAACCTTTATATCTACCACAAAAAATAACCTATGACCCTGAAATTTGGTACACCTATTTATAGAAATCCCATCCATCAATGTGCCGAAAATGGGCGTAGTCCAATAATATACACGCCCACAATCAATATAAATCTTTATATTTGCCACAAAAGTTGATCTACGAAGTTGAAATTTGGTATGCAAATACATAGTTATCCCATCCATTGATGTGCCTAAAATGGGCGTGGTCGTTTAACAGACGCGCCCACAATAAACATAAACCTTTATATCTACCATAAAAATTAACCTATGACCCTGAAATTTGGTACACCTATTTATAGAAATCCCATCCATCAATGTGCCGAAAATGGGCGTAGTCCAATAATATACACGCCCACAATCAATATAAATCTTTATATTTGCCACAAAAGTTGATCTACGAAGTTGAAATTTGGTATGCAAATACATAGTTATCCCATCCATTGATGTGCCTAAAATGGGCGTGGTCGTTTAACAGACGCGCCCACAATAAACATAAACCTTTATATCTACCATAAAAATTAACCTATGACCCTGAAATTTGGTACATATATTTATAGAAATCCCATCCAACAATGTGCCGAAAATGGGCGTAGTCCGATAATATACACGCCCACAATCAATATAAATCTTTATATTTGCCACAAAAGTTGATCTACGAAGTTGAAATTTGGTATGCAAATACATAGTTATCCCATCCATTGATGTGCCTAAAATGGGCGTCGTCGTTTAACAGACGCGCCCACAATAAACATAAACCTTTATATCTACCACAAAAAATAACCTATGACCCTGAAATTTGGTACACCTATTTATAGAAATCCCATGCATCAATGTACCGAAAATGGACGTAGTCCGATAATATACACGCCCACAATCAATATAAATCTTTATATTTGCCACAAAAGTTGATCTACGAAGTTGAAATTTGGTATGCAAATACATAGTTATCCCATCTATTGATGTGCCTAAAATGGGCGTGGTCGTTTAACAGACGCGCCCACAATAAACATAAACCTTTATATCTACCACAAAAATTAACCTATGACCCTGAAATTTGGTACACCTATTTATAGAAATCCCATGCATCAATGTGCCGAAAATAGGCGTAGTCCGATAATATACACGCCCACAATCAATATAAATCTTTATATTTGCCACAAAAGTTGATCTACGAAGTTGAAATTTGGTATGCAAATACATAGTTATCCCATCCATTGATGTGCCTAAAATGGGCGTGGTCGTTTAACAGACGCGCCCACAATAAACATAAACCTTTATATCTACCACAAAAATTAACCTATGACCCTGAAATTTGGTACACCTATTTATAGAAATCTCATCCATCAATGTGCCGAAAATGGGCGTAGTCCGATAATATACACGCCCACAATCAATATAAATCTTTATATTTGCCACAAAAGTTGATCTACGAAGTTGAAATTTGGTATGCAAATACATAGTTATCCCATCCATTGATGTGCCTAAAATGGGCGTGGTCGTTTAACAGACGCGCCCACAATAAACATAAACCTTTATATCTACCATAAAAATTAACCTATGACCCTGAAATTTGGTACATATGTTTATAGAAATCCCATGCATCAATGTACCGAAAATGGGCGTAGTCCGATAATATACACGCCCACAATCAATATAAATCTTTATATTTGCCACAAAAGTTGATCTACGAAGTTGAAATTTGGTATGCAAATACATAGTTATCCCATCCATTGATGTGCCTAAAATGGGCATGGTCGTTTAACAGACGCGCCCACAATAAACATAAACCTTTATATCTACCACAAAAATTAACCTATGACTCTGAAATTTGGTACACCTATTTATAGAAATCCCATGCATCAATGTGCCGAAAATGGGCGTAGTCCGATAATATACACGCCCACAATCAATATAAATCTTTATATTTGCCACAAAAGTTGATCTACGAAGTTGAAATTTAGTATGCAAATACATAGTTATCCCATCCATTGATGTGCCTAAAATGGGCGTGGTCGTTTAACAGACGCGCCCACAATAAACATAAACCTTTATATCTACCACAAAAATTAACCTATGACCCTGAAATTTGGTACACCTATTTATAGAAATCCCATGCATCAATGTACCGAAAATGGGCGTAGTCCGATAATATACACGCCCACAATCAATATAAATCTTTATATTTGCCACAAAAGTTGATCTACGAAGTTGAAATTTGGTATGCAAATACATAGTTATCCCATCCATTGATGTGCCTAAAATGGGCGTGGTGGTTTAACAGACGCGCCCACAATAAACATAAACCTTTATATCTACCAGAAAAATTAACCTATGACCCTGAAATTTGGTACACCTATTTATAGAAATCCCATCCATCAATGTGCCGAAAATGGGCGTAGTCCGATAATATACACGCCCACAATCAATATAAAACTTTATATTTGCCACAAAAGTTAATCTACGAAGTTGAAATTTGGTATGCAAATACATAGTTATCCCATCCATTGATGTGCCTAAAATGGGCGTGGTCGTTTAACAGACGCGCCCACAATAAACATAAACCTTTATATCTACCACAAAAATTAACCTATGACCCTGAAATTTGGTACACCTATTTATAGAAATCCCATGCATCAATGTGCCGAAAATGGGCGTAGTCCGATAATATACACGCCCACAATCAATATAAATCTTTATATTTGCCACAAAAGTTGATCTACGAAGTTGAAATTTAGTATGCAAATACATAGTTATCCCATCCATTGATGTGCCTAAAATGGGCGTGGTCGTTTAACAGACGCGCCCACAATAAAAATAAACCTTTATATCTACCACAAAAATTAACCTATGACCCTGAAATTTGGTACACCTATTTATAGAAATCCCATGCATCAATGTGCCGAAAATGGGCGTAGTCCGATAATATACACGCCCACAATCAATATAAATCTTTATATTTGCCACAAAAGTTGATCTACGAAGTTGAAATTTGGTATGCAAATACATAGTTATCCCATCCATTGATGTGCCTAAAATGGGCGTGGTCGTTTAACAGACGCGCCCACAATAAAAATAAACCTTTATATCTACCACAAAAATTAACCTATGACCCTGAAATTTGGTACACCTATTTATAGAAATCCCATGCATCAATGTGCCGAAAATGGGCGTAGTCCGATAATATACACGCCCACAATCAATATAAATCTTTATATTTGCCACAAAAGTTGATCTACGAAGTTGAAATTTGGTATGCAAATACATAGTTATGCCATCTATTGATGTGCCTAAAATGGGCGTGGTCGTTTAACAGACGCGCCCACAATAAACATAAACCTTTATATCTACCATAAAAATTAACCTATGACCCTGAAATTTGGTACACCTATTTATAGAAATCCCATGCATCAATGTGCCGAAAATGGGCGTAGTCCAATAATATACACGCCCACAATCAATATAAATCTTTATATTTGCCACAAAAGTTGATCTACGAAGTTGAAATTTGGTATGTAAATACATAGTTGTCCCATCCATTGATGTGCCTAAAATGGGCGTGGTCGTTTAACAGACGCGCCCACAATAAACATAAACCTTTATATCTACCACAAAAATTAACCTATGACTCTGAAATTTGGTACACCTATTTATAGAAATCCCATGCATCAATGTGCCGAAAATGGGCGTAGTCCGATAATATACACGCCCACAATCAATATAAATCTTTATATTTGCCACAAAAGTTGATCTACGAAGTTGAAATTTGGTATGCAAATACATAGTTATCCCATCCATTGATGTGCCTAAAATGGGCATGGTCGTTTAACAGACGCGCCCACAATAAACATAAACCTTTATATCTACCATAAAAATTAACCTATGACCCTGAAATTTGGTACACCTATTTATAGAAATCCCATGCATCAATGTGCCGAAAATGGGCGTAGTCCAATAATATACACGCCCACAATCAATATAAATCTTTATATTTGCCACAAAAGTTGATCTACGAAGTTGAAATTTGGTATGTAAATACATAGTTGTCCCATCCATTGATGTGCCTAAAATGGGCGTGGTCGTTTAACAGACGCGCCCACAATAAACATAAACCTTTATATCTACCATAAAAATTAACCTATGACCCTGAAATTTGGTACACCTATTTATAGAAATCCCATCCATCAATGTGCCGAAAATGGGCGTAGTCCAATAATATACACGCCCACAATCAATATAAATCTTTATATTTGCCACAAAAGTTGATCTACGAAGTTGAAATTTGGTATGCAAATACATAGTTATCCCATCCATTGATGTGCCTAAAATGGGCGTGGTCGTTTAACAGACGCGCCCACAATAAACATAAACCTTTATATCTACCATAAAAATTAACCTATGACCCTGAAATTTGGTACACCTATTTATAGAAATCCCATCCATCAATGTGCCGAAAATGGGCGTAGTCCGATAATATACACGCCCACAATCAATATAAATCTTTATATTTGCCACAAAAGTTGATCTACGAAGTTGAAATTTGGTATGCAAATACATAGTTATCCCATCCATTGATGTGCCTAAAATGGGCGTGGTCGTTTAACAGACGCGCCCACAATAAACATAAACCTTTATATCTACCATAAAAATTAACCTATGACCCTGAAATTTGGTACACCTATTTATAGAAATCCCATCCATCAATGTGCCGAAAATGGGCGTAGTCCAATAATATACACGCCCACAATCAATATAAATCTTTATATTTGCCACAAAAGTTGATCTACGAAGTTGAAATTTGGTATGCAAATACATAGTTATCCCATCCATTGATGTGCCTAAAATGGGCGTGGTCGTTTAACAGACGCGCCCACAATAAACATAAACCTTTATATCTACCATAAAAATTAACCTATGACCCTGAAATTTGGTACATATATTTATAGAAATCCCATGCATCAATGTACCGAAAATGGGCGTAGTCCGATAATATACACGCCCACAATCAATATAAATCTTTATATTTGCCACAAAAGTTGATCTACGAAGTTGAAATTTGGTATGCAAATACATAGTTATCCCATCCATTGATGTGCCTAAAATGGGCATGGTCGTTTAACAGACGCGCCCACAATAAACATAAACCTTTATATCTACCATAAAAATTAACCTATGACCCTGAAATTTGGTACACCTATTTATAGAAATCCCATGCATCAATGTACCGAAAATGGGCGTAGTCCGATAATATACACGCCCACAATCAATATAAATCTTTATATTTGCCACAAAAGTTGATATACGAAGTTGAAATTTGGTATGTAAATACATAGTTGTCCCATCCATTGATGTGCCTAAAATAGGCGTGGTCGTTTAACAGACGCGCCCACAATAAACATAAACCTTTATATCTACCACAAAAATTAACCTATGACTCTGAAATTTGGTACACCTATTTATAGAAATCCCATGCATCAATGTGCCGAAAATGGGCGTAGTCCAATAATATACACGCCCACAATCAATATAAATCTTTATAATTGCCACAAAAGTTGATCTACGAAGTTGAAATTTGGTATGCAAATACATAGTTATCCCATCCATTGATGTGCCTAAAATGGGCGTGGTCGTTTAACAGACGCGCCCACAATAAACATAAACCTTTATATCTACCATAAAAATTAACCTATGACCCTGAAATTTGGTACATATATTTATAGAAATCCCATCCAACAATGTGCCGAAAATGGGCGTAGTCCGATAATATACACGCCCACAATCAATATAAATCTTTATATTTGCCACAAAAGTTGATCTACGAAGTTGAAATTTGGTATGCAAATACATAGTTATCCCATCCATTGATGTGCCTAAAATGGGCGTGGTCGTTTAACAGACGCGCCCACAATAAACATAAACCTTTATATCTACCATAAAAATTAACCTATGACCCTGAAATTTGGTACACCTATTTATAGAAATCCCATGCATCAATGTACCGAAAATGGGCGTAGTCCGATAATAAACACGCCCACAATCAATATAAATCTTTATATTTGCCACAAAAGTTGATCTACGAAGTTGAAATTTGGTATGCAAATACATAGTTATCCCATCCATTGATGTGCCTAAAATGGGCGTGGTCGTTTAACAGACGCGCCCACAATAAACATAAACCTTTATATCTACCACAAAAATTAATCTATGACCCTGAAATTTGGTACACCTATTTATAGAAATCCCATGCATCATTGTGCCGAAAATGGGCGTAGTCCAATAATATACACGCCCACAATCAATATAAATCTTTATATTTGCCACAAAAGTTGATCTACGAAGTTGAAATTTGGTATGTAAATACATAGTTGTCCCATCCATTGATGTGCCTAAAATAGGCGTGGTCGTTTAACAGACGCGCCCACAATAAACATAAACCTTTATATCTACCACAAAAATTAACCTATGACTCTGAAATTTGGTACACCTATTTATAGAAATCCCATGCATCAATGTGCCGAAAATGGGCGTAGTCCGATAATATACACGCCCACAATCAATATAAATCTTTATATTTGCCACAAAAGTTGATCTACGAAGTTGAAATTTGGTATGCAAATACATAGTTATCCCATCCATTGATGTGCCTAAAATGGGCATGGTCGTTTAACAGACGCGCCAACAATAAACATAAACCTTTATATCTACCATAAAAATTAACCTATGACCCTGAAATTTGGTACACCTATTTATAGAAATCCCATGCATCAATGTACCGAAAATGGGCGTAGTCCAATAATATACACGCCCACAATCAATATAAATCTTTATATTTGCCACAAAAGTTGATCTACGAAGTTGAAATTTGGTATGCAAATACATAGTTATCCCATCCATTGATGTGCCTAAAATGGGCGTGGTCGTTTAACAGACGCGCCCACAATAAACATAAACCTTTATATCTACCATAAAAATTAACCTATGACCCTGAAATTTGGTACACCTATTTATAGAAATCCCATCCATCAATGTGCCGAAAATGGGCGTAGTCCGATAATATACACGCCCACAATCAATATAAATCTTTATATTTGCCACAAAAGTTGATCTACGAAGTTGAAATTTGGTATGCAAATACATAGTTATCCCATCCATTGATGTGCCTAAAATGGGCGTGGTCGTTTAACAGACGCGCCCACAATAAACATAAACCTTTATATCTACCACAAAAATTAACCTATGACCCTGAAATTTGGTACATATATTTATAGAAATCCCATCCAACAATGTGCCGAAAATGGGCGTAGTCCGATAATATACACGCCCACAATCAATATAAATCTTTATATTTGCCACAAAAGTTGATCTACGAAGTTGAAATTTGGTATGCAAATACATAGTTATCCCATCCATTGATGTGCCTAAAATGGGCGTGGTCGTTTAACAGACGCGCCCACAATAAACATAAACCTTTATATCTACCATAAAAATTAACCTATGACCCTGAAATTTGGTACACCTATTTATAGAAATCCCATGCATCAATGTACCGAAAATGGGCGTAGTCCGATAATATACACGCCCACAATCAATATAAATCTTTATATTTGCCACAAAAGTTGATCTACGAAGTTGAAATTTGGTATGCAAATACATAGTTATCCCATCCATTGATGTGCCTAAAATGGGCGTGGTCGTTTAACAGACGCGCCCACAATAAACATAAACCTTTATATCTACCATAAAAATTAACCTATGACCCTGAAATTTGGTACACCTATTTATAGAAATCCCATCCATCAATGTGCCGAAAATGGGCGTAGTCCGATAATATACACGCCCACAATCAATATAAATCTTTATATTTGCCACAAAAGTTGATCTACGAAGTTGAAATTTGGTATGCAAATACATAGTTATCCCATCCATTGATGTGCCTAAAATGGGCGTGGTCGTTTAACAGACGCGCCCACAATAAACATAAACCTTTATATCTACCATAAAAATTAATCTATGACCCTGAAATTTGGTACATATATTTATAGAAATCCCATCCAACAATGTGCCGAAAATGGGCGTAGTCCGATAATATACACGCCCACAATCAATATAAATCTTTATATTTGCCACAAAAGTTGATCTACGAAGTTGAAATTTGGTATGCAAATACATAGTTATCCCATCCATTGATGTGCCTAAAATGGGCGTGGTCGTTTAACAGACGCGCCCACAATAAACATAAACCTTTATATCTACCATAAAAATTAACCTATGACCCTGAAATTTGGTACACCTATTTATAGAAATCCCATGCATCAATGTACCGAAAATGGGCGTAGTCCGATAATATACACGCCCACAATCAATATAAATCTTTATATTTGCCACAAAAGTTGATCTACGAAGTTGAAATTTGGTATGCAAATACATAGTTATCCCATCCATTGATGTGCCTAAAATGGGCGTGGTCGTTTAACAGACGCGCCCACAATAAACATAAACCTTTATATCTACCATAAAAATTAACCTATGACCCTGAAATTTGGTACACCTATTTATAGAAATCCCATCCATCAATGTGCCGAAAATGGGCGTAGTCCAATAATATACACGCCCACAATCAATATAAATCTTTATATTTGCCACAAAAGTTGATCTACGAAGTTGAAATTTGGTATGCAAATACATAGTTGTCCCATCCATTGATGTGCCTAAAATGGGCGTGGTCGTTTAACAGACGCGCCCACAATAAACATAAACCTTTATATCTACCATAAAAATTAACCTATGACCCTGAAATTTGATACACCTATTTATAGAAATCCCATCCATCAATGTGCCGAAAATGGGCGTAGTCCGATAATATACACGCCCACAATCAATATAAATCTTTATATTTGCCACAAAAGTTGATCTACGAAGTTGAAATTTGGTATGCAAATACATAGTTATCCCATCCATTGATGTGCCTAAAATGGGCGTGGTCGTTTAACAGACGCGCCCACAATAAACATAAACCTTTATATCTACCATAAAAATTAACCTATGACCCTGAAATTTGGTACACCTATTTATAGAAATCCCATGCATCAATGTACCGAAAATGGGCGTAGTCCGATAATAAACACGCCCACAATCAATATAAATCTTTATATTTGCCACAAAAGTTGATCTACGAAGTTGAAATTTGGTATGCAAATACATAGTTATCCCATCCATTGATGTGCCTAAAATGGGCGTGGTCGTTTAACAGACGCGCCCACAATAAACATAAACCTTTATATCTACCACAAAAATTAATCTATGACCCTGAAATTTGGTACACCTATTTATAGAAATCCCATGCATCAATGTGCCGAAAATGGGCGTAGTCCAATAATATACACGCCCACAATCAATATAAATCTTTATATTTGCCACAAAAGTTGATCTACGAAGTTGAAATTTGGTATGTAAATACATAGTTGTCCCATCCATTGATGTGCCTAAAATAGGCGTGGTCGTTTAACAGACGCGCCCACAATAAACATAAACCTTTATATCTACCACAAAAATTAACCTATGACTCTGAAATTTGGTACACCTATTTATAGAAATCCCATGCATCAATGTGCCGAAAATGGGCGTAGTCCGATAATATACACGCCCACAATCAATATAAATCTTTATATTTGCCACAAAAGTTGATCTACGAAGTTGAAATTTGGTATGCAAATACATAGTTATCCCATCCATTGATGTGCCTAAAATGGGCATGGTCGTTTAACAGACGCGCCCACAATAAACATAAACCTTTATATCTACCATAAAAATTAACCTATGACCCTGAAATTTGGTACACCTATTTATAGAAATCCCATGCATCAATGTACCGAAAATGGGCGTAGTCCAATAATATACACGCCCACAATCAATATAAATCTTTATATTTGCCACAAAAGTTGATCTACGAAGTTGAAATTTGGTATGCAAATACATAGTTATCCCATCCATTGATGTGCCTAAAATGGGCGTGGTCGTTTAACAGACGCGCCCACAATAAACATAAACCTTTATATCTACCATAAAAATTAACCTATGACCCTGAAATTTGGTACACCTATTTATAGAAATCCCATCCATCAATGTGCCGAAAATGGGCGTAGTCCGATAATATACACGCCCACAATCAATATAAATCTTTATATTTGCCACAAAAGTTGATCTACGAAGTTGAAATTTGGTATGCAAATACATAGTTATCCCATCCATTGATGTGCCTAAAATGGGCGTGGTCGTTTAACAGACGCGCCCACAATAAACATAAACCTTTATATCTACCATAAAAATTAATCTATGACCCTGAAATTTGGTACATATATTTATAGAAATCCCATCCAACAATGTGCCGAAAATGGGCGTAGTCCGATAATATACACGCCCACAATCAATATAAATCTTTATATTTGCCACAAAAGTTGATCTACGAAGTTGAAATTTGGTATGCAAATACATAGTTATCCCATCCATTGATGTGCCTAAAATGGGCGTGGTCGTTTAACAGACGCGCCCACAATAAACATAAACCTTTATATCTACCATAAAAATTAACCTATGACCCTGAAATTTGGTACACCTATTTATAGAAATCCCATGCATCAATGTACCGAAAATGGGCGTAGTCCGATAATATACACGCCCACAATCAATATAAATCTTTATATTTGCCACAAAAGTTGATCTACGAAGTTGAAATTTGGTATGCAAATACATAGTTATCCCATCCATTGATGTGCCTAAAATGGGCGTGGTCGTTTAACAGACGCGCCCACAATAAACATAAACCTTTATATCTACCATAAAAATTAACCTATGACCCTGAAATTTGGTACACCTATTTATAGAAATCCCATCCATCAATGTGCCGAAAATGGGCGTAGTCCAATAATATACACGCCCACAATCAATATAAATCTTTATATTTGCCACAAAAGTTGATCTACGAAGTTGAAATTTGGTATGCAAATACATAGTTATCCCATCCATTGATGTGCCTAAAATGGGCGTGGTCGTTTAACAGACGCGCCCACAATAAACATAAACCTTTATATCTACCATAAAAATTAACCTATGACCCTGAAATTTGGTACACCTATTTATAGAAATCCCATGCATCAATGTACCGAAAATGGGCGTAGTCCAATAATATACACGCCCACAATCAATATAAATCTTTATATTTGCCACAAAAGTTGATCTACGAAGTTGAAATTTGGTATGCAAATACATAGTTATCCCATCCATTGATGTGCCTAAAATGGGCGTGGTCGTTTAACAGACGCGCCCACAATAAACATAAACCTTTATATCTACCATAAAAATTAACCTATGACCCTGAAATTTGGTACACCTATTTATAGAAATCCCATGCATCAATGTGCCGAAAATGGGCGTAGTCCGATAATATACACGCCCACAATCAATATAAATCTTTATATTTGCCACAAAAGTTGATCTACGAAGTTGAAATTTGGTATGCAAATACATAGTTATGCCATCTATTGATGTGCCTAAAATGGGCGTGGTCGTTTAACAGACGCGCCCACAATAAACATAAACCTTTATATCTACCATAAAAATTAACCTATGACCCTGAAATTTGGTACATATATTTATAGAAATCCCATGCATCAATGTACCGAAAATGGGCGTAGTCCGATAATATACACGCCCACAATCAATATAAATCTTTATATTTGCCACAAAAGTTGATCTACGAAGTTGAAATTTGGTATGCAAATACATAGTTATCCCATCCATTGATGTGCCTAAAATGGGCATGGTCGTTTAACAGACGCGCCCACAATAAACATAAACCTTTATATCTACCATAAAAATTAACCTATGACCCTGAAATTTGGTACACCTATTTATAGAAATCCCATGCATCAATGTACCGAAAATGGGCGTAGTCCAATAATATACACGCCCACAATCAATATAAATCTTTATATTTGCCACAAAAGTTGATCTACGAAGTTGAAATTTGGTATATAAATACATAGTTGTCCCATCCATTGATGTGCCTAAAATAGGCGTGGTCGTTTAACAGACGCGCCCACAATAAACATAAACCTTTATATCTACCACAAAAATTAACCTATGACTCTGAAATTTGGTACACCTGTTTATAGAAATCCCATGCATCAATGTGCCGAAAATGGGCGTAGTCCAATAATATACACGCCCACAATCAATATAAATCTTTATATTTGCCACAAAAGTTGATCTACGAAGTTGAAAGTTGGTATGCAAATACATAGTTATCCCATCCATTGATGTGCCTAAAATGGGCGTGGTCGTTTAACAGACGCGCCCACAATAAACATAAACCTTTATATCTACCATAAAAATTAACCTATGACCCTGAAATTTGGTACATATATTTATAGAAATCCCATCCAACAATGTGCCGAAAATGGGCGTAGTCCGATAATATACACGCCCACAATCAATATAAATCTTTATATTTGCCACAAAAGTTGATCTACTAAGTTGAAATTTGGTATGCAAATACATAGTTATCCCATCCATTGATGTGCCTAAAATGGGCATGGTCGTTTAACAGACGCGCCCACAATAAACATAAACCTTTATATCTACCATAAAAATTAACCTATGACCCTGAAATTTGGTACACCTATTTATAGAAATCCCATGCATCAATGTACCGAAAATGGGCGTAGTCCGATAATATACACGCCCACAATCAATATAAATCTTTATATTTGCCACAAAAGTTGATCTACGAAGTTGAAATTTGGTATGCAAATACATAGTTATCCCATCCATTGATGTGCCTAAAATGGGCGTGGTCGTTTAACAGACGCGCCCACAATAAACATAAACCTTTATATCTACCATAAAAATTAACCTATGACCCTGAAATTTGGTACACCTATTTATAGAAATCCCATCCATCAATGTGCCGAAAATGGGCGTAGTCCAATAATATACACGCCCACAATCAATATAAATCTTTATATTTGCCACAAAAGTTGATCTACGAAGTTGAAATTTGGTATGCAAATACATAGTTATCCCATCCATTGATGTGCCTAAAATGGGCGTGGTCGTTTAACAGACGCGCCCACAATAAACATAAACCTTTATATCTACCACAAAAATTAATCTATGACCCTGAAATTTGGTACACCTATTTATAGAAATCCCATCCATCAATGTGCCGAAAATGGGCGTAGTCCAATAATATACACGCCCACAATCAATATAAATCTTTATATTTGCCACAAAAGTTGATCTACGAAGTTGAAATTTGGTATGCAAATACATAGTTATCCCATCCATTGATGTGCCTAAAATGGGAGTGGTCGTTTAACAGACGCGCCCACAATAAACATAAACCTTTATATCTACCATAAAAATTAACCTATGACCCTGAAATTTGGTACACCTATTTATAGAAATCCCATCCATCAATGTGCCGAAAATGGGCGTAGTCCGATAATATACACGCCCACAATCAATATAAATCTTTATATTTGCCACAAAAGTTGATCTACGAAGTTGAAATTTGGTATGCAAATACATAGTTATCCCATCCATTGATGTGCCTAAAATGGGCGTGGTCGTTTAACAGACGCGCCCACAATAAACATAAACCTTTATATCTACCATAAAAATTAACCTATGACCCTGAAATTTGGTACACCTATTTATAGAAATCCCATGCATCAATGTACCGAAAATGGGCGTAGTCCAATAATATACACGCCCACAATCAATATAAATCTTTATATTTGCCACAAAAGTTGATCTACGAAGTTGAAATTTGGTATGCAAATACATAGTTATCCCATCCATTGATGTGCCTAAAATGGGCGTGGTCGTTTAACAGACGCGCCCACAATAAACATAAACCTTTATATCTACCATAAAAATTAACCTATGACCCTGAAATTTGGTACATATATTTATAGAAATCCCATCCAACAATGTGCCGAAAATGGGCGTAGTCCGATAATATACACGCCCACAATCAATATAAATCTTTATATTTGCCACAAAAGTTGATCTACTAAGTTGAAATTTGGTATGCAAATACATAGTTATCCCATCCATTGATGTGCCTAAAATGGGCGTGGTCGTTTAACAGACGCGCCCACAATAAACATAAACCTTTATATCTACCATAAAAATTAACCTATGACCCTGAAATTTGGTACACCTATTTATAGAAATCCCATGCATCAATGTGCCGAAAATGGGCGTAGTCCGATAATATACACGCCCACAATCAATATAAATCTTTATATTTGCCACAAAAGTTGATCTACGAAGTTGAAATTTGGTATGCAAATACATAGTTATGCCATCTATTGATGTGCCTAAAATGGGCGTGGTCGTTTAACAGACGCGCCCACAATAAACATAAACCTTTATATCTACCATAAAAATTAACCTATGACCCTGAAATTTGGTACATATATTTATAGAAATCCCATGCATCAATGTACCGAAAATGGGCGTAGTCCGATAATATACACGCCCACAATCAATATAAATCTTTATATTTGCCACAAAAGTTGATCTACGAAGTTGAAATTTGGTATGCAAATACATAGTTATCCCATCCATTGATGTGCCTAAAATGGGCATGGTCGTTTAACAGACGCGCCCACAATAAACATAAACCTTTATATCTACCATAAAAATTAACCTATGACCCTGAAATTTGGTACACCTATTTATAGAAATCCCATGCATCAATGTACCGAAAATGGGCGTAGTCCAATAATATACACGCCCACAATCAATATAAATCTTTATATTTGCCACAAAAGTTGATCTACGAAGTTGAAATTTGGTATATAAATACATAGTTGTCCCATCCATTGATGTGCCTAAAATAGGCGTGGTCGTTTAACAGACGCGCCCACAATAAACATAAACCTTTATATCTACCACAAAAATTAACCTATGACTCTGAAATTTGGTACACCTGTTTATAGAAATCCCATGCATCAATGTGCCGAAAATGGGCGTAGTCCAATAATATACACGCCCACAATCAATATAAATCTTTATATTTGCCACAAAAGTTGATCTACGAAGTTGAAAGTTGGTATGCAAATACATAGTTATCCCATCCATTGATGTGCCTAAAATGGGCGTGGTCGTTTAACAGACGCGCCCACAATAAACATAAACCTTTATATCTACCATAAAAATTAACCTATGACCCTGAAATTTGGTACATATATTTATAGAAATCCCATCCAACAATGTGCCGAAAATGGGCGTAGTCCGATAATATACACGCCCACAATCAATATAAATCTTTATATTTGCCACAAAAGTTGATCTACTAAGTTGAAATTTGGTATGCAAATACATAGTTATCCCATCCATTGATGTGCCTAAAATGGGCATGGTCGTTTAACAGACGCGCCCACAATAAACATAAACCTTTATATCTACCATAAAAATTAACCTATGACCCTGAAATTTGGTACACCTATTTATAGAAATCCCATGCATCAATGTACCGAAAATGGGCGTAGTCCGATAATATACACGCCCACAATCAATATAAATCTTTATATTTGCCACAAAAGTTGATCTACGAAGTTGAAATTTGGTATGCAAATACATAGTTATCCCATCCATTGATGTGCCTAAAATGGGCGTGGTCGTTTAACAGACGCGCCCACAATAAACATAAACCTTTATATCTACCATAAAAATTAACCTATGACCCTGAAATTTGGTACACCTATTTATAGAAATCCCATCCATCAATGTGCCGAAAATGGGCGTAGTCCAATAATATACACGCCCACAATCAATATAAATCTTTATATTTGCCACAAAAGTTGATCTACGAAGTTGAAATTTGGTATGCAAATACATAGTTATCCCATCCATTGATGTGCCTAAAATGGGCGTGGTCGTTTAACAGACGCGCCCACAATAAACATAAACCTTTATATCTACCACAAAAATTAATCTATGACCCTGAAATTTGGTACACCTATTTATAGAAATCCCATCCATCAATGTGCCGAAAATGGGCGTAGTCCAATAATATACACGCCCACAATCAATATAAATCTTTATATTTGCCACAAAAGTTGATCTACGAAGTTGAAATTTGGTATGCAAATACATAGTTATCCCATCCATTGATGTGCCTAAAATGGGAGTGGTCGTTTAACAGACGCGCCCACAATAAACATAAACCTTTATATCTACCATAAAAATTAACCTATGACCCTGAAATTTGGTACACCTATTTATAGAAATCCCATCCATCAATGTGCCGAAAATGGGCGTAGTCCGATAATATACACGCCCACAATCAATATAAATCTTTATATTTGCCACAAAAGTTGATCTACGAAGTTGAAATTTGGTATGCAAATACATAGTTATCCCATCCATTGATGTGCCTAAAATGGGCGTGGTCGTTTAACAGACGCGCCCACAATAAACATAAACCTTTATATCTACCATAAAAATTAACCTATGACCCTGAAATTTGGTACACCTATTTATAGAAATCCCATGCATCAATGTACCGAAAATGGGCGTAGTCCAATAATATACACGCCCACAATCAATATAAATCTTTATATTTGCCACAAAAGTTGATCTACGAAGTTGAAATTTGGTATGCAAATACATAGTTATCCCATCCATTGATGTGCCTAAAATGGGCGTGGTCGTTTAACAGACGCGCCCACAATAAACATAAACCTTTATATCTACCATAAAAATTAACCTATGACCCTGAAATTTGGTACATATATTTATAGAAATCCCATCCAACAATGTGCCGAAAATGGGCGCAGTCCGATAATATACACGCCCACAATCAATATAAATCTTTATATTTGCCACAAAAGTTGATCTACGAAGTTGAAATTTGGTATGCAAATACATAGTTATGCCATCCATTGATGTGCCTAAAATGGGCGTGGTCGTTTAACAGACGCGCCCACAATAAACATAAACCTTTATATCTACCACAAAAATTAACCTATGAATCTGAAATTTGGTACACCTATTTATAGAAATCCCATCCATCAATGTGCCGAAAATGGGCGTAGTCCAATAATATACACGCCCACAATCAATATAAATCTTTATATTTGCCACAAAAGTTGATCTACGAAGTTGAAATTTGGTATGCAAATACATAGTTATCCCATCCATTGATGTGCCTAAAATGGGCGTGGTCGTTTAACAGACGCGCCCACAATAAACATAAACCTTTATATCTACCATAAAAATTAACCTATGACCCTGAAATTTGGTACACCCATTTATAGAAATCCCATGCATCAATGTGCCGAAAATGGGCGTAGTCCGATAATATACACGCCCACAATCAATATAAATCTTTATATTTGCCACAAAAGTTGATCTACGAAGTTGAAATTTGGTATGCAAATACATAGTTATCCCATCCATTGATGTGCCTAAAATGGGCGTGGTCGTTTAACAGACGCGCCCACAATAAACATAAACCTTTATATCTACCATAAAAATTAACCTATGACTCTGAAATTTGGTACACCTATTTATAGAAATCCCATGCATCAATGTGCCGAAAATGGGCGTAGTCCGATAATATACACGCCCACAATCAATATAAATCTTTATATTTGCCACAAAAGTTGATCTACGAAGTTGAAATTTGGTATGCAAATACATAGTTATCCCATCCATTGATGTGCCTAAAATGGGCGTGGTCGTTTAACAGACGCGCCCACAATAAACATAAACCTTTATATCTACCATAAAAATTAACCTATGACCCTGAAATTTGGTACACCTATTTATAGAAATCCCATCCATAAATGTGCCGAAAATGGGCGTAGTCCGATAATATACACGCCTACAATCAATATAAATCTTTATATTTGCCACAAAAGTTGATCTACGAAGTTGAAATTTGGTATGCAAATACATAGTTATGCCATCTATTGATGTGCCTAAAATGGGCGTGGTCGTTTAACAGACGCGCCCACAATAAACATAAACCTTTATATCTACCATAAAAATTAACCTATGACCCTGAAATTTGGTACACCTATTTATAGAAATCCCATCCATCAATGTGCCGAAAATGGGCGTAGTCCAATAATATACACGCCCACAATCAATATAAATCTTTATATTTGCCACAAAAGTTGATCTACGAAGTTGAAATTTGGTATGCAAATACATAGTTATCCCATCCATTGATGTGCCTAAAATGGGCGTGGTCGTTTAACAGACGCGCCCACAATAAACATAAACCTTTATATCTACCACAAAAATTAACCTATGACTCTGAAATTTGGTATACCTATTTATAGAAATCCCATCCATCAATGTGCCGAAAATGGGCGTAGTCCGATAATATACACGCCCACAATCAATATAAATCTTTATATTTGCCACAAAAGTTGATCTACGAAGTTGAAATTTGGTATGCAAATACATAGTTATGCCATCTATTGATGTGCCTAAAATGGGCGTGGTCGTTTAACAGACGCGCCCACAATAAACATAAACCTTTATATCTACCATAAAAATTAACCTATGACCCTGAAATTTGGTACACCTATTTATAGAAATCCCATCCATCAATGTGCCGAAAATGGGCGTAGTCCAATAATATACACGCCCACAATCAATATAAATCTTTATATTTGCCACAAAAGTTGATCTACGAAGTTGAAATTTGGTATGCAAATACATAGTTATCCCATCCATTGATGTGCCTAAAATGGGCGTGGTCGTTTAACAGACGCGCCCACAATAAACATAAACCTTTATATCTACCACAAAAATTAATCTATGACCCTGAAATTTGGTACACCTATTTATAGAAATCCCATCCATCAATGTGCCGAAAATGGGCGTAGTCCAATAATATACACGCCCACAATCAATATAAATCTTTATATTTGCCACAAAAGTTGATCTACGAAGTTGAAATTTGGTATGCAAATACATAGTTATCCCATCCATTGATGTGCCTAAAATGGGAGTGGTCGTTTAACAGACGCGCCCACAATAAACATAAACCTTTATATCTACCATAAAAATTAACCTATGACCCTGAAATTTGGTACACCTATTTATAGAAATCCCATCCATCAATGTGCCGAAAATGGGCGTAGTCCGATAATATACACGCCCACAATCAATATAAATCTTTATATTTGCCACAAAAGTTGATCTACGAAGTTGAAATTTGGTATGCAAATACATAGTTATGCCATCTATTGATGTGCCTAAAATGGGCGTGGTCGTTTAACAGACGCGCCCACAATAAACATAAACCTTTATATCTACCATAAAAATTAACCTATGACCCTGAAATTTGGTACACCTATTTATAGAAATCCCATCCATCAATGTGCCGAAAATGGGCGTAGTCCAATAATATACACGCCCACAATCAATATAAATCTTTATATTTGCCACAAAAGTTGATCTACGAAGTTGAAATTTGGTATGCAAATACATAGTTATCCCATCCATTGATGTGCCTAAAATGGGCGTGGTCGTTTAACAGACGCGCCCACAATAAACATAAACCTTTATATCTACCACAAAAATTAACCTATGACTCTGAAATTTGGTATACCTATTTATAGAAATCCCATCCATCAATGTGCCGAAAATGGGCGTAGTCCGATAATATACACGCCCACAATCAATATAAATCTTTATATTTGCCACAAAAGTTGATCTACGAAGTTGAAATTTGGTATGCAAATACATAGTTATGCCATCTATTGATGTGCCTAAAATGGGCGTGGTCGTTTAACAGACGCGCCCACAATAAACATAAACCTTTATATCTACCATAAAAATTACCCTATGACCCTGAAATTTGGTACACCTATTTATAGAAATCCCATCCATCAATGTGCCGAAAATGGGCGTAGTCCAATAATATACACGCCCACAATCAATATAAATCTTTATATTTGCCACAAAAGTTGATCTACGAAGTTGAAATTTGGTATGCAAATACATAGTTATCCCATCCATTGATGTGCCTAAAATGGGCGTGGTCGTTTAACAGACGCGCCCACAATAAACATAAACCTTTATATCTACCACAAAAATTAATCTATGACCCTGAAATTTGGTACACCTATTTATAGAAATCCCATCCATCAATGTGCCGAAAATGGGCGTAGTCCAATAATATACACGCCCACAATCAATATAAATCTTTATATTTGCCACAAAAGTTGATCTACGAAGTTGAAATTTGGTATGCAAATACATAGTTATCCCATCCATTGATGTGCCTAAAATGGGAGTGGTCGTTTAACAGACGCGCCCACAATAAACATAAACCTTTATATCTACCATAAAAATTAACCTATGACCCTGAAATTTGGTACACCTATTTATAGAAATCCCATCCATCAATGTGCCGAAAATGGGCGTAGTCCGATAATATACACGCCCACAATCAATATAAATCTTTATATTTGCCACAAAAGTTGATCTACGAAGTTGAAATTTGGTATGCAAATACATAGTTATCCCATCCATTGATGTGCCTAAAATGGGCATGGTCGTTTAACAGACGCGCCCACAATAAACATAAACCTTTATATCTACCATAAAAATTAACCTATGACCCTGAAATTTGGTACACCTATTTATAGAAATCCCATGCATCAATGTACCGAAAATGGGCGTAGTCCAATAATATACACGCCCACAATCAATATAAATCTTTATATTTGCCACAAAAGTTGATCTACGAAGTTGAAATTTGGTATGCAAATACATAGTTATCCCATCCATTGATGTGCCTAAAATGGGCGTGGTCGTTTAACAGACGCGCCCACAATAAACATAAACCTTTATATCTACCATAAAAATTAACCTATGACCCTGAAATTTGGTACACCTATTTATAGAAATCCCATGCATCAATGTGCCGAAAATGGGCGTAGTCCAATAATATACACGCCCACAATCAATATAAATCTTTATATTTGCCACAAAAGTTGATCTACGAAGTTGAAATTTGGTATGCAAATACATAGTTATCCCATCCATTGATGTGCCTAAAATGGGCGTGGTCGTTTAACAGACGCGCCCACAATAAACATAAACCTTTATATCTACCATAAAAATTAACCTATGACCCTGAAATTTGGTACATATATTTATAGAAATCCCATCCAACAATGTGCCGAAAATGGGCGTAGTCCGATAATATACACGCCCACAATCAATATAAATCTTTATATTTGCCACAAAAGTTGATCTACGAAGTTGAAATTTGGTATGCAAATACATAGTTATCCCATCCATTGATGTGCCTAAAATGGGCGTGGTCGTTTAACAGACGCGCCCACAATAAACATAAACCTTTATATCTACCATAAAAATTAACCTATGACCCTGAAATTTGGTACACCTATTTATAGAAATCCCATGCATCAATGTACCGAAAATGGGCGTAGTCCGATAATATACACGCCCACAATCAATATAAATCTTTATATTTGCCACAAAAGTTGATCTACGAAGTTGAAATTTGGTATGCAAATACATAGTTATCCCATCCATTGATGTGCCTAAAATGGGCGTGGTCGTTTAACAGACGCGCCCACAATAAACATAAACCTTTATATCTACCATAAAAATTAACCTATGACCCTGAAATTTGGTACACCTATTTATAGAAATCCCATCCATCAATGTGCCGAAAATGGGCGTAGTCCAATAATATACACGCCCACAATCAATATAAATCTTTATATTTGCCACAAAAGTTGATCTACGAAGTTGAAATTTGGTATGTAAATACATAGTTGTCCCATCCATTGATGTGCCTAAAATAGGCGTGGTCGTTTAACAGACGCGCCCACAATAAACATAAACCTTTATATCTACCACAAAAATTAACCTATGACTCTGAAAATTGGTACACCTATTTATAGAAATCCCATGCATCAATGTGCCGAAAATGGGCGTAGTCCGATAATATACACGCCCACAATCAATATAAATCTTTATATTTGCCACAAAAGTTGATCTACGAAGTTGAAATTTGGTATGCAAATACATAGTTATCCCATCCATTGATGTGCCTAAAATGGGCGTGGTCGTTTAACAGACGCGCCCACAATAAACATAAACCTTTATATCTACCATAAAAATTAACCTATGACCCTGAAATTTGGTACACCTATTTATAGAAATCCCATCCATCAATGTGCCGAAAATGGGCGTAGTCCGATAATATACACGCCCACAATCAATATAAATCTTTATATTTGCCACAAAAGTTGATCTACGAAGTTGAAATTTGGTATGCAAATACATAGTTATCCCATCCATTGATGTGCCTAAAATGGGCGTGGTCGTTTAACAGACGCGCCCACAATAAACATAAACCTTTATATCTACCATAAAAATTAACCTATGACCCTGAAATTTGGTACACCTGTTTATAGAAATCCCATCCATCAATGTGCCGAAAATGGGCGTAGTCCAATAATATACACGCCCACAATCAATATAAATCTTTATATTTGCCACAAAAGTTGATCTACGAAGTTGAAATTTGGTATGCAAATACATAGTTATCCCATCCATTGATGTGCCTAAAATGGGCGTGGTCGTTTAACAGACGCGCCCACAATAAACATAAACCTTTATATCTACCACAAAAATTAATCTATGACCCTGAAATTTGGTACACCTATTTATAGAAATCCCATGCATCAATAGGCGTAGTCCGATAATATACACGCCCACAATCAATATAAATCTTTATATTTGCCACAAAAGTTGATCTACGAAGTTGAAATTTGGTATGTAAATACATAGTTGTCCCATCCATTGATGTGCCTAAAATGGGCGTGGTCGTTTAACAGACGCGCCCACAATAAACATAAACCTTTATATCTACCACAAAAATTAACCTATGACCCTGAAATTTGGTACACCCATTTATAGAAATCCCATCCATCAATGTGCCGAAAATGGGCGTAGTCCGATAATATACACGCCCACAATCAATATAAATCTTTATATTTGCCACAAAAGTTGATCTACGAATTTGAAATTTGGTATGCAAATACATAGTTATCCCATCCATTGATGTGCCTAAAATGGGCGTGGTCGTTTAACAGACGCGCCCACAATAAACATAAACCTTTATATCTACCACAAAAATTAACCTATGACCCTGAAATTTGGTACACCTATTTATAGAAATCCCATGCATCAATGTGCCGAAAATGGGCGTAGTCCGATAATATACACGCCCACAATCAATATAAATCTTTATATTTGCCACAAAAGTTGATCTACGAAGTTGAAATTTGGTATGCAAATACATAGTTATCCCATCCATTGATGTGCCTAAAATGGGAGTGGTCGTTTAACAGACGCGCCCACAATAAACATAAACCTTTATATCTACCATAAAAATTAACCTATGACCCTGAAATTTGGTACACCTATTTATAGAAATCCCATCCATCAATGTGCCGAAAATGGGCGTAGTCCGATAATATACACGTCCACAATCAATATAAATCTTTATATTTGCCACAAAAGTTGATCTACGAAGTTGAAATTTAGTACGCAAATACATAGTTATCCCATCCATTGATGTGCCTAAAATGGGCGTGGTCGTTTAACAGACGCGCCCACAATAAACATAAACCTTTATATCTACCACAAAAATTAACCTATGACCCTGAAATTTGGTACACCTATTTATAGAAATCCCATGCATCAATGTACCGAAAATGGGCGTAGTCCGATAGTATACACGCCCACAATCAATATAAATCTTTATATTTGCCACAAAAGTTGATCTACGAAGTTGAAATTTGGTATGCAAATACATAGTTATCCCATCCATTGATGTGCCTAAAATGGGCGTGGTCGTTTAACAGACGCGCCCACAATAAACGTAAACCTTTATATCTACCACAAAAATTAACCTATGACCCTGAAATTTGGTACACCTATTTATAGAAATCCCATGCATCAATAGGCGTAGTCCGATAATATACACGCCCACAATCAATATAAATCTTTATATTTGCCACAAAAGTTGATCTACGAAGTTGAAATTTGGTATGTAAATACATAGTTGTCCCATCCATTGATGTGCCTAAAATGGGCGTGGTCGTTTAACAGACGCGCCCACAATAAACATAAACCTTTATATCTACCACAAAAATTAACCTATGACCCTGAAATTTGGTACACCCATTTATAGAAATCCCATCCATCAATGTGCCGAAAATGGGCGTAGTCCGATAATATACACGCCCACAATCAATATAAATCTTTATATTTGCCACAAAAGTTGATCTACGAATTTGAAATTTGGTATGCAAATACATAGTTATCCCATCCATTGATGTGCCTAAAATGGGCGTGGTCGTTTAACAGACGCGCCCACAATAAACATAAACCTTTATATCTACCACAAAAATTAACCTATGACCCTGAAATTTGGTACACCTATTTATAGAAATCCCATGCATCAATGTGCCGAAAATGGGCGTAGTCCGATAATATACACGCCCACAATCAATATAAATCTTTATATTTGCCACAAAAGTTGATCTACGAAGTTGAAATTTGGTATGCAAATACATAGTTATCCCATCCATTGATGTGCCTAAAATGGGCGTGGTCGTTTAACAGACGCGCCCACAATAAACATAAACCTTTATATCTACCACAAAAATTAACCTATGACCCTGAAATTTGGTACACCTATTTATAGAAATCCCATCCATCAATGTGCCGAAAATGGGCGTAGTCCGATAATATACACGCCCACAATCAATATAAATCTTTATATTTGCCACAAAAGTTGATCTACGAAGTTGAAATTTGGTATGCAAATACATAGTTGTCCCATCCATTGATGTGCCTAAAATGGGCGTGGTCGTTTAACAGACGCGCCCACAATAAACATAAACCTTTATATCTACCACAAAAATTAACCTATGACCCTGAAATTTGGTACATATATTTATAGAAATCCCATCCAACAATGTGCCGAAAATGGGCGTAGTCCGATAATATACACGCCCACAATCAATATAAATCTTTATATTTGCCACAAAAGTTGATCTACGAAGTTGAAATTTGGTATGCAAATACATAGTTATCCCATCCATTGATGTGCCTAAAATGGGCGTGGTCGTTTAACAGACGCGCCCACAATAAACATAAACCTTTATATCTACCACAAAAATTAACCTATGACCCTGAAATTTGGTACACCTATTTATAGAAATCCCATCCATCAATGTGCCGAAAATGGGCGTAGTCCAATAATATACACGCCCACAATCAATATAAATCTTTATATTTGCCACAAAAGTTGATCTACGAAGTTGAAATTTGGTATGTAAATACATAGTTGTCCCATCCATTGATGTGCCTAAAATAGGCGTGGTCGTTTAACAGACGCGCCCACAATAAACATAAACCTTTATATCTACCACAAAAATTAACCTATGACTCTGAAATTTGGTAAACCTATTTATAGAAATCCCATCCGTCAATGTGCCGAAAATGGGCGTAGTCCGATAATATACACGCCCACAATCAATATAAATCTTTATATTTGCCACAAAAGTTGATCTACGAAGTTGAAATTTGGTATGCAAATACATAGTTATCCCATCCATTGATGTGCCTAAAATGGGCGTGGTCGTTTAACAGACGCGCCCACAATAAATATAAACCTTTATATCTACCACAAAAATTAACCTATGACTCTGAAATTTGGTACACCTATTTATAGAAATCCCATCCATCAATGTGCCGAAAATGGGCGTAGTCCGATAATATACACGCACACAATCAATATAAATCTTTATATTTGCCACAAAAGTTGATCTACGAAGTTGAAATTTGGTATGCAAATACATAGTTATCCCATCCATTGATGTGCCTAAAATGGGCGTGGTCGTTTAACAGACGTGCCCACAATAAACATAAACCTTTATATCTACCACAAAAATTAACCTATGACCCTGAAATTTGGTACACCTATTTATAGAAATCCCATCCATCAATGTGCCGAAAATGGGCGTAGTCCGATAATATACACGCCCACAATCAATATAAATCTTTATATTTGCCACAAAAGTTGATCTACGAAGTTGAAATTTGGTATGCAAATACATAGTTATCCCATCCATTGATGTGCCTAAAATAGGCGTGGTCGTTTAACAGACGCGCCCACAATAAACATAAACCTTTATATCTACCACAAAAATTAACCTATGAATCTGAAATTTGGTACACCTATTTATAGAAATCCCATCCATCAATGTGCCGAAAATGGGCGTAGTCCAATAATATACACGCCCACAATCAATATAAATCTTTATATTTGCCACAAAAGTTGATCTACGAAGTTGAAATTTGGTATGTAAATACATAGTTGTCCCATCCATTGATGTGCCTAAAATAGGCGTGGTCGTTTAACAGACGCGCCCACAATAAACATAAACCTTTATATCTACCACAAAAATTAACCTATGACTCTGAAATTTGGTACACCTATTTATAGAAATCCCATCCATCAATGTGCCGAAAATGGGCGTAGTCCAATAATATACACGCCCACAATCAATATAAATCTTTATATTTGCCACAAAAGTTGATCTACGAAAATGAAATTTGGTATGCAAATACATAGTTATCCCATCCATTGATGTGCCTAAAATAGGCGTGGTCGTTTAACAGACGCGCCCACAATAAACATAAACCTTTATATCTACCACAAAAATTAACCTATGACCCTGAAATTTGGTACACCTATTTATAGAAATCCCATCCATCAATGTGCCGAAAATGGGCGTAGTCCGACAATATACACGCCCACAATCAATATAAATCTTTATATTTGCCACAAAAGTTGATCTACGAAGTTGAAATTTGGTATGCAAATACATAGTTGTCCCATCCATTGATGTGCCTAAAATAGGCGTGGTCGTTTAACAGACGCGCCCACAATAAACATAAACCTTTATATCTACCACAAAAATTAACCTATGACTCTGAAATTTGGTACACCTATTTATAGAAATCCCATCCATCAATGTGCCGAAAATGGGCGTAGTCCGATAATATACACGCCCACAATCAATATAAATCTTTATATTTGCCACAAAAGTTGATCTACGAAGTTGAAATTTGGTATGCAAATACATAGTTGTCCCATCCATTGATGTGCCTAAAATAGGCGTGGTCGTTTAACAGACGCGCCCACAATAAACATAAACCTTTATATCTACCACAAAAATTAACCTATGACCCTGAAATTTGGTACATATATTTATAGAAATCCCATCCAACAATGTGCCGAAAATGGGCGTAGTCCGATAATATACACGCCCACAATCAATATAAATCTTTATATTTGCCACAAAAGTTGATCTACGAAGTTGAAATTTGGTATGCAAATACATAGTTATCCCATCCATTGATGTGCCTAAAATAGGCGTGGTCGTTTAACAGACGCGCCCACAATAAACATAAACCTTTATATCTACCACAAAAATTAACCTATGACTCTGAAATTTGGTACACCTATTTATAGAAATCCCATCCATCAATGTGCCGAAAATGGGCGTAGTCCAATAATATACACGCCCACAATCAATATAAATCTTTATATTTGCCACAAAAGTTGATCTACGAAGTTGAAATTTGGTATGTAAATACATAGTTGTCCCATCCATTGATGTGCCTAAAATAGGCGTGGTCGTTTAACAGACGCGCCCACAATAAACATAAACCTTTATATCTACCACAAAAATTAACCTATGACTCTGAAATTTGGTACACCTATTTATAGAAATCCCATCCATCAATGTGCCGAAAATGGGCGTAGTCCAATAATATACACGCCCACAATCAATATAAATCTTTATATTTGCCACAAAAGTTGATCTACGAAGTTGAAATTTGGTATGTAAATACATAGTTGTCCCATCCATTGATGTGCCTAAAATAGGCGTGGTCGTTTAACAGACGCGCCCACAATAAACATAAACCTTTATATCTACCACAAAAATTAACCTATGACTCTGAAATTTGGTACACCTATTTATAGAAATCCCATCCATCAATGTGCCGAAAATGGGCGTAGTCCGATAATATACACGCCCACAATCAATATAAATCTTTATATTTGCCACAAAAGTTGATCTACGAAGTTGAAATTTGGTATGCAAATACATAGTTGTCCCATCCATTGATGTGCCTAAAATAGGCGTGGTCGTTTAACAGACGCGCCCACAATAAACATAAACCTTTATATCTACCACAAAAATTAACCTATGACCCTGAAATTTGGTACATATATTTATAGAAATCCCATCCAACAATGTGTCGAAAATGGGCGTAGTCCGATAATATACACGCCCACAATCAATATAAATCTTTATATTTGCCACAAAAGTTGATCTACGAAGTTGAAATTTGGTATGCAAATACATAGTTATCCCATCCATTGATGTGCCTAAAATGGGCGTGGTCGTTTAACAGACGCGCCCACAATAAACATAAACCTTTATATCTACCACAAAAATTAACCTATGACCCTGAAATTTGGTACACCTATTTATAGAAATCCCATCCATCAATGTGCCGAAAATGGGCGTAGTCCGATAATATACATGCCCACAATCAATATAAATCTTTATATTAGCCACAAAAGTTGATCTACGAAGTTGAAATTTGGTATGCAAATACATAGTTATGCCATCTATTGATGTGCCTAAAATGGGCGTGGTCGTTTAACAGACGCGTCCACAATAAACATAAACCTTTATATCTACCACAAAAAATAACCTAAGACCCTGAAATTTGGTACACCTATTTATAGAAATCCCATCCATCAATGTGCCGAAAATGGGCGTAGTCCAATAATATACACGCCCACAATCAATATAAATCTTTATATTTGCCACAAAAGTTGATCTACGAAGTTGAAATTTGGTATGTAAATACATAGTTGCCCCATCCATTGATGTGCCTAAAATAGGCGTGGTCGTTTAACAGACGCGCCCACAATAAACATAAACCTTTATATCTACCACAAAAATTAACCTATGACTCTGAAATTTGGTACACCTATTTATAGAAATCCCATGCATCAATGTGCCGAAAATGGGCGTAGTCCGATAATATACACGCCCACAATCAATATAAATCTTTATATTTGCCACAAAAGTTGATCTACGAAGTTGAAATTTGGTATGCAAATACATAGTTATCCCATCCATTGATGTGCCTAAAATGGGCGTGGTCGTTTAACAGACGCGCCCACAATAAACATAAACCTTTATATCTACCTCAAAAATTAACCTATGACCCTGAAATTTGGTACACCTATTTATAGAAATCCCATCCATCAATGTGCCGAAAATGGGCGTAGTCCGATAATATACACGCCCACAATCAATATAAATCTTTATATTTGCCACAAAAGTTGATCTACGAAGTTGAAATTTGGTATGCAAATACATAGTTATCCCATCCATTGATGTGCCTAAAATAGGCGTGGTCGTTTAACAGACGCGCCCACAATAAACATAAACCTTTATATCTACCACAAAAATTAACCTATGACTCTGAAATTTGGTACACCTATTTATAGAAATCCCATCCATCAATGTGCCGAAAATGGGCGTAGTCCAATAATATACACGCCCACAATCAATATAAATCTTTATATTTGCCACAAAAGTTGATCTACGAAGTTGAAATTTGGTATGTAAATACATAGTTGTCCCATCCATTGATGTGCCTAAAATAGGCGTGGTCGTTTAACAGACGCGCCCACAATAAACATAAACCTTTATATCTACCACAAAAATTAACCTATGACTCTGAAATTTGGTACACCTATTTATAGAAATCCCATCCATCAATGTGCCGAAAATGGGCGTAGTCCAATAATATACACGCCCACAATCAATATAAATCTTTATATTTGCCACAAAAGTTGATCTACGAAGTTGAAATTTGGTATGTAAATACATAGTTGTCCCATCCATTGATGTGCCTAAAATAGGCGTGGTCGTTTAACAGACGCGCCCACAATAAACATAAACCTTTATATCTACCACAAAAATTAACCTATGACTCTGAAATTTGGTACACCTATTTATAGAAATCCCATCCATCAATGTGCCGAAAATGGGCGTAGTCCAATAATATACACGCTCACAATCAATATAAATCTTTATATTTGCCACAAAAGTTGATCTACGAAGTTGAAATTTGGTATGTAAATACATAGTTGTCCCATCCATTGATGTGCCTAAAATAGGCGTGGTCGTTTAACAGACGCGCCCACAATAAACATAAACCTTTATATCTACCACAAAAATTAACCTATGACTCTGAAATTTGGTACACCTATTTATAGAAATCCCATCCATCAATGTGCCGAAAATGGGCGTAGTCCAATAATATACACGCCCACAATTAATATAAATCTTTATATTTGCCACAAAAGTTGATCTACGAAGTTGAAATTTGGTATGTAAATACATAGTTGTCCCATCCGTTGATGTGCCTAAAATAGGCGTGGTCGTTTAACAGACGCGCCCACAATAAACATAAACCTTTATATCTACCACAAAAATTAACCTATGACTCTGAAATTTGGTACACCTATTTATAGAAATCCCATGCATCAATGTGCCGAAAATGGGCGTAGTCCGATAATATACACGCCCACAATCAATATAAATCTTTATATTTGCCACAAAAGTTGATCTACGAAGTTGAAATTTGGTATGCAAATACATAGTTATCCCATCCATTGATGTGCCTAAAATGGGCGTGGTCGTTTAACAGACGCGCCCACAATAAACATAAACCTTTATATCTACCACAAAAATTAATCTATGGCCCTGAAATTTGGTACACCTATTTATAGAAATCCCATCCATCAATGTGCCGAAAATGGGCGTAGTCCAATAATATACACGCCCACAATCAATATAAATCTTTATATTTGCCACAAAAGTTGATCTACGAAGTTGAAATTTGGTATGTAAATACATAGTTGTCCCATCCATTGATGTGCCTAAAATAGGCGTGGTCGTTTAACAGACGCGCCCACAATAAACATAAACCTTTATATCTACCACAAAAATTAACCTATGACCCTCAAATTTGGTACACCTATTTATAGAAATCCCATCCATCAATGTGCCGATAATGGGCGTAGTCCAATAATATACACGCCCACAATCAATATAAATCTTTATATTTGCCACAAAAGTTGATCTACGAAGTTGAAATTTGGTATGTAAATACATAGTTGTCCCATCCATTGATGTGCCTAAAATAGGCGTGGTCGTTTAACAGACGCGCCCACAATAAACATAAACCTTTATATCTACCACAAAAATTAACCTATGACTCTGAAATTTGGTACACCTATTTATAGAAATCCCATCCATCAATGTGCCGAAAATGGGCGTAGTCCAATAATATACACGCCCACAATCAATATAAATCTTTATATTTGCCACAAAAGTTGATCTACGAAGTTGAAATTTGGTATGTAAATACATAGTTGTCCCATCCATTGATGTGCCTAAAATAGGCGTGGTCGTTTAACAGACGCGCCCACAATAAACATAAACCTTTATATCTACCACAAAAATTAACCTATGACCCTGAAATTTGGTACACCTATTTATAGAAATCCCATCCATCAATGTGCCGAAAATGGGCGTAGTCCGATAATATACACGCCCACAATCAATATAAATCTTTATATTTGCCACAAAAGTTGATCTACGAAGTTGAAATTTGGTATGCAAATACATAGTTATCCCATCCATTGATGTGCCTAAAATGGGCGTGGTCGTTTAACAGACGCGCCCACAATAAACATAAACCTTTATATCTACCTCAAAAATTAACCTATGACCCTGAAATTTGGTACACCTATTTATAGAAATCCCATCCATCAATGTGCCGAAAATGGGCGTAGTCCGATAATATACACGCCCACAATCAATATAAATCTTTATATTTGCCACAAAAGTTGATCTACGAAGTTAAAATTTGGTATGCAAATACATAGTTATCCCATCCATTGATGTGCCTAAAATGGGCGTGGTCGTTTAATAGACGCGCCCACAATAAACATAAACTTTTATATCTACCACAAAAATTAATCTATGGCCCTGAAATTTGGTACACCTATTTATAGAAATCCCATCCATCAATGTGCCGAAAATGGGCGTAGTCCAATAATATACACGCCCACAATCAATATAAATCTTTATATTTGCCACAAAAGTTGATCTACGAAGTTGAAATTTGGTATGTAAATACATAGTTGTCCCATCCATTGATGTGCCTAAAATAGGCGTGGTCGTTTAACAGACGCGCCCACAATAAACATAAACCTTTATATCTACCACAAAAATTAACCTATGACTCTGAAATTTGGTAAACCTATTTATAGAAATCCCATCCATCAATGTGCCGAAAATGGGCGTAGTCCGATAATATACACGCCCACAATCAATATAAATCTTTATATTTGCCACAAAAGTTGATCTACGAAGTTGAAATTTGGTATGCAAATACATAGTTATCCCAACCATTGATGTGCCTAAAATGGGCGTGGTCGTTTAACAGACGCGCCCACAATAAATATAAACCTTTATATCTACCACAAAAATTAACCTATGACTCTGAAATTTGGTACACCTATTTATAGAAATCCCATCCATCAATGTGCCGAAAATGGGCGTAGTCCGATAATATACACGCACACAATCAATATAAATCTTTATATTTGCCACAAAAGTTGATCTACGAAGTTGAAATTTGGTATGCAAATACATAGTTATCCCATCTATTGATGTGCCTAAAATGGGCGTGGTCGTTTAACAGACGCGCCCACAATAAACATAAACCTTTATATCTACCACAAAAATTAACCTATGACTCTGAAATTTGGTACACCTATTTATAGAAATCCCATCCATCAATGTGCCGAAAATGGGCGTAGTCCGATAATATACACGCACACAATCAATATAAATCTTTATATTTGCCACAAAAGTTGATCTACGAAGTTGAAATTCGGTATGCGAATACATAGTTATCCCATCCATTGATGTGCCTAAAATGGGCGTGGTCGTTTAACAGACGCGCCCACAATAAACATAAACCTTTATATCTACCAGAAAAATTAACCTATGACCCTGAAATTTGGTACACCTATTTATAGAAATCCCATCCAACAATGTGCCGAAAATGGGCGTAGTCCGATAATATACACGCCCACAATCAATATAAATCTTTATATTTGCCACAAAAGTTGATCTACGAAGTTGAAATTTAGTATGCAAATACACAGTTATCCCATCCATTGATGTGCCTAAAATGGGCGTGGTCGTTTAACAGACGCGCCCACAATAAACATAAACCTTTATATCTACCACAAAAATTAACCTATGACCCTGAAATTTGGTACACCTATTTATAGAAATCCCATGCATCAATGTGCCGAAAATGGGCGTAGTCCGATAATATACACGCCCACAATCAATATAAATCTTTATATTTGCCACAAAAGTTGATCTACGAAATTGAAATTTAGTATGCAAATACATAGTTATCCCATCCATTGATGTGCCTAAAATGGGCGTGGTCGTTTAACAGACGCGCCCACAATAAACATAAACCTTTATATCTACCACAAAAATTAACCTATGACCCTGAAATTTGGTACACCTATTTATAGAAATCCCATCCATCAATGTGCCGAAAATGGGCGTAGTCCGATAATATACACGCCCACAATCAATATAAATCTTTATATTTGCCACAAAAGTTGATCTACGAAGTTAAAATTTGGTATGCAAATACATAGTTATCCCATCAATTGATGTGCCTAAAATGGGCATGGTCGTTTAACAGACGCGCCCACAATAAACATAAACCTTTATATCTACCACAAAAAATAACCTATGACCCTGAAATTTGGTACACCTATTTATAGAAATCCCATGCATCAATGTACCGAAAATGGGCGTAGTCCGATAATATACACGCCCACAATCAATATAAATCTTTATATTTGCCACAAAAGTTGATCTACGAAGTTGAAATTTGGTATGCAAATACATAGTTATCCCATCCATTGATGTGCCTAAAATGGGCGTGGTCGTTTAACAGACGCGCCCACAATTAACATAAACCTTTATATCTACCACAAAAATTAACCTATGACCCTGAAATTTGGTACACCTATTTATAGAAATCCCATGCATCAATGTGCCGAAAATGGGCGTAGTCCGATAATATACACGCCCACAATCAATATAAATCTTTATATTTGCCACAAAAGTTGATCTACGAAGTTGAAATTTGGTATGCAAATACATAGTTATCCCATCCATTGATGTGCCTAAAATGGGCGTGGTCGTTTAACAGACGAGCCCACAATAACCATAAACCTTTATATCTACCACAAAAATTAACCTATGACCCTGAAATTTGGTACACCCATTTATAGAAATCCCATGCATCAATGTGCCGAAAATGGGCGTAGTCCGATAATATACACGCCCACAATCAATATAAATCTTTATATTTGCCACAAAAGTTGATCTACGAAGTTGAAATTTGGTATGCAAATACATAGTTATCCCATCCATTGATGTGCCTAAAATGGGCGTGGTCGGTTAACATACGCGCCCACAATAAACATAAACCTTTATATCTACCACAAAAATTAACCTATGACCCTGAAATTTGGTACACCTATTTATAGAAATCCCATGCATCAATGTGCCGAAAATGGGCGTAGTCCGATAATATACACGCCCACAATCAATATAAATCTTTATATTTGCCACAAAAGTTGATCTACGAAGTTGAAATTTGGTATGCAAATACATAGTTATCCCATCTATTGATGTGCCTAAAATGGGCGTGGTCGTTTAACAGACGCGCCCACAATAAACATAAACCTTTATATCTACCACAAAAATTAACCTATGACTCTGAAATTTGGTACACCTATTTATAGAAATCCCATGCATCAATGTGCCGAAAATGGGCGTAGTCCGATAATATACACGCCCACAATCAATATAAATCTTTATATTTGCCACAAAAGTTGATCTACGAAGTTGAAATTTGGTATGCAAATACATAGTTATCCCATCCATTGATGTGCCTAAAATGGGCGTGGTCGTTTAACAGACGCGCCCACAATAAATATAAACCTTTATATCTACCACAAAAATTAACCTATGACCCTGAAATTTGGTACACCTATTTATAGAAATCCCATCCATCAATGTGCCGAAAATGGGCGTAGTCCGATAATATACACGCCCACAATCAATATAAATCTTTATATTTGCCACAAAAGTTGATCTACGAAGTTGAAATTTGGTATGCGAATACATAGTTATCCCATCCATTGATGTGCCTAAAATGGGCGTGGTCGTTTAACAGACGCGCCCACAATAAACATAAACCTTTATATCTACCACAAAAATTAACCTATGACCTTGAAATTTGGTACACCCATTTATAGAAATCCCATCCATCAATGTGCCGAAAATGGGCGTAGTCCGATAATATACACGCCCACAATCAATATAAATTTTTATATTTGCCACAAAAGTTGATCTACGAAGTTGAAATTTGGTATGCAAATACATAGTTATCCCATCCATTGATGTGCCTAAAATGGGCGTGGTCGTTTAACAGACGCGCCCACAATAAACACAAACCTTTATATCTACCACAAAAATTAACCTATGACCCTGAAATTTGGTACACCTATTTATAGAAATCCCATGCATCAATGTGCCGAAAATGGGCGTAGTCCGATAATATACACGCCCACAATCAATATAAATCTTTATATTTGCCACAAAAGTTGATCTACGAAGTTGAAATTTGGTATGCAAATACATAGTTATCCCATCCATTGATGTGCCTAAAATGGGCGTGGTCGTTTAACAGACGCGCCCACAATAAACATAAACCTTTATATCTACCACAAAAATTAACCTATGACCCTGAAATTTGGTACACCTATTTATAGAAATCCCATCCATCAATGTGCCGAAAATGGGCGTAGTCCGATAATATACACGCCCACAATCAATATAAATCTTTATATTTGCCACAAAAGTTGATCTACGAAGTTGAAATTTGGTATGTAAATACATAGTTGTCCCATCCATTGATGTGCCTAAAATGGGCGTGGTCATTTAACAGACGCGCCCACAATAAATATAAACCTTTATATCTACCACAAAAATTAACCTATGACCCTGAAATTTGGTACACCTATTTATAGAAATCCCATGCATCAATGTGCCGAAAATGGGCGTAGTCCGATAATATACACGCCCACAATCAATATAAATCTTTATATTTGCCACAAAAGTTGATCTACGAAGTTGAAATTTGGTATGCAAATACATAGTTATCCCATCCATTGATGTGCCTAAAATGGGCGTGGTCGTTTAACAGACGCGCCCACAATAAACATAAACCTTTATATCTACCACAAAAATTAACCTATGACTCTGAAATTTGGTACACCTATTTATAGAAATCCCATGCATCAATCTAACACAAAAATTAACCTATGACCCTGAAATTTGGTACACCTATTTATAGAAATCCCATGCATCAATGTGCCGAAAATGGGCGTAGTCCGATAATATACACGCCCACAATCAATATAAATCTTTATATTTGCCACAAAAGTTGATCTACGAAGTTGAAATTTGGTATGCAAATACATAGTTATCCCATCCATTGATGTGCCTAAAATGGGCGTGGTCGTTTAACAGACGCGCCCACAATAAACATAAACCTTTATATCTACCACAAAAATTAACCTATGACCCTGAAATTTGGTACACCTATTTATAGAAATCCCATGCATCAATGTGCCGAAAATGGGCGTAGTCCGATAATATACACGCCCACAATCAATATAAATCTTTATATTTGCCACAAAAGTTGATCTACGAAGTTGAAATTTGGTATGCAAATACATAGTTATCCCATCCATTGATGTGCCTAAAATGGGCGTGGTCGTTTAACAGACGCGCCAACAATAAACATAAACCTTTATATCTACCACAAAAATTAACCTATGACCCTGAAATTTGGTACACCCATTTATAGAAATCCCATGCATCAATGTGCCGAAAATGGGCGTAGTCCGATAATATACACGCCCACAATCAATATAAATCTTTATATTTGCCACAAAAGTTGATCTACGAAGTTGAAATTTGGTATGCAAATACATAGTTATCCCATCCATTGATGTGCCTAAAATGGGCGTGGTCGTTTAACATACGCGCCCACAATAAACATAAACCTTTATATCTACCACAAAAATTAACCTATGACCCTGAAATTTGGTACACCTATTTATAGAAATCCCATGCATCAATGTGCCGAAAATGGGCGTAGTCCGATAATATACACGCCCACAATCAATATAAATCTTTATATTTGCCACAAAAGTTGATCTACGAAGTTGAAATTTGGTATGCAAATACATAGTTATCCCATCTATTGATGTGCCTAAAATGGGCGTGGTCGTTTAACAGACGCGCATACAATAAACATAAACCTTTATATCTACCACAAAAATTAACCTATGACTCTGAAATTTGGTACACCTATTTATAGAAATCCCATCCATCAATGTGCCGAAAATGGGCGTAGTCCGATAATATACACGCCCACAATCAATATAAATCTTTATATTTGCCACAAAAGTTGATCTACGAAGTTGAAATTTGGTATGCAAATACATAGTTATCCCATCCATTGAAGTGTCTAAAATGGGCGTGGTCGTTTAACAGACGCGCCCACAATAAACATAAACCTTTATATCTACCACAAAAATTAACCTATGACCCTGAAATTTGGTACACCTATTTATAGAAATCCCATGCATCAATGTGCCGAAAATGGGCGTAGTCCGACAATATACACGCCCACAATCAATATAAATCTTTATATTTGCCACAAAAGTTGATCTACGAAGTTGAAATTTGGTATGCAAATACATAGTTATGCCATCCATTGATGTGCCTAAAATGGGCGTGGTCGTTTAACAGACGCGCCCACAATAAACATAAACCTTTATATCTAACACAAAAATTAACCTATGACCCTGAAATTTGGTACACCCATTTATAGAAATCCCATGCATCAATGTGCCGAAAATGGGCGTAGTCCGATAATATACACGCCCACAATCAATATAAATCTTTATATTTGCCACAAAAGTTGATCTACGAAGTTGAAATTTGGTATGCAAATACATAGTTATCCCATCCATTGATGTGCCTAAAATGGGCGTGGTCGTTTAACAGACGCGCCCACAATAAACACAAACCTTTATATCTACCACAAAAATTAACCTATGACCCTGAAATTTGGTACACCTATTTATAGAAATCCCATGCATCAATGTGCCGAAAATGGGCGTAGTCCGACAATATACACGCCCACAATCAATATAAATCTTTATATTTGCCACAAAAGTTGATCTACGAAGTTGAAATTTGGTATGCAAATACATAGTTATGCCATCCATTGATGTGCCTAAAATGGGCGTGGTCGTTTAACAGACGCGCCCACAATAAACATAAACCTTTATATCTACCACAAAAATTAACCTATGACCCTGAAATTTGGTACACCTATTTATAGAAATCCCATCCATCAATGTGCCGAAAATGGGCGTAGTCCGATAATATACACGCCCACAATCAATATAAATCTTTATATTTGCCACAAAAGTTGATCTACGAAGTTAAAATTTGGTGTGCAAATACATAGTTATCCCATCCATTGATGTGCCTAAAATGGGCGTGGTCATTTAACAGACGCGCCCACAATAAACATAAACCTTTATATCTACCACAAAAATTAACCTATGACCCTGAAATTTGGTACACCTATTTATAGAAATCCCATGCATCAATGTGCTGAAAATGGGCGTAGTCCGATAATATACACGCCCACAATCAATATAAATCTTTATATTAGCCACAAAAGTTGATCTACGAAGTTGAAATTTGGTATGCAAATACATAGTTATCCCATCCATTGATGTGCCTAAAATGGGCGTGGTCGTTTAACAGACGCGCCCACAATAAACATAAACCTTTATATCTACCACAAAAATTAACCTATGACCTTGAAATTTGGTACACCCATTTATAGAAATCCCATCCATCAATGTGCCGAAAATGGGCGTAGTCCGATAATATACACGCCCACAATTAATATAAATCTTTATATTTGCCACAAAAGTTGATCTACGAAGTTGAAATTTGGTATGCAAATACATAGTTATCCCATCCATTGATGTGCCTAAAATGGGCGTGGTCGTTTAACAGACGCGCCCACAATAAACATAAACCTTTATATCTACCACAAAAATTAACCTATGACCCTGAAATTTGGTACACCTATTTATAGAAATCCCATCCATCAATGTGCCGAAAATGGGCGAAGTCCGATAATATACACGCCCACAATCAATATAAATCTTTATATTTGCCACAAAAGTTGATCTACGAAGTTGAAATTTGGTGTGCAAATACATAGTTATGCCATCTATTGATGTGCCTAAAATGGGCGTGGTCGTTTAACAGACGCGCCCACAATAAACATAAACCTTTATATCTACCACAAAAATTAACCTATGACTCTGAAATTTGGTACACCTATTTATAGAAATCCCATGCATCAATGTGCCGAAAATGGGCGTAGTCCGATAATATACACGCCCACAATCAATATAAATCTTTATATTTGCCACAAAAGTTGATCTACGAAGTTGAAATTTGGTATGCAAATACATAGTTATCCCATCCATTGATGTGCCTAAAATGGGCGTGGTCGTTTAACAGACGCGCCCACAATAAACATAAACCTTTATATCTACCACAAAAATTAACCTATGACCCTGAAATTTGGTACACCTATTTATAGAAATCCCATGCATCAATGTGCCGAAAATGGGCGTAGTCCGATAATATACACGCCCACAATCAATATAAATCTTTATATTTGCCACAAAAGTTGATCTACGAAGTTGAAATTTGGTATGCAAATACATAGTTATCCCATCTATTGATGTGCCTAAAATGGGCGTGGTCGTTTAACAGACGCGCCCACAATAAACATAAACCTTTATATCTACCACAAAAATTAACCTATGACTCTGAAATTTGGTACACCTATTTATAGAAATCCCATGCATCAATGTGCCGAAAATGGGCGTAGTCCGATAATATACACGCCCACAATCAATATAAATCTTTATATTTGCCACAAAAGTTGATCTACGAAGTTGAAATTTGGTATGCAAATACATAGTTATCCCATCCATTGATGTGCCTAAAATGGGCGTGGTCGTTTAACAGACGCGCCCACAATAAACATAAACCTTTATATCTACCACAAAAATTAACCTATGACTCTGAAATTTGGTACACCTATTTATAGAAATCCCATGCATCAATGTGCCGAAAATGGGCGTAGTCCGATAATATACACGCCCACAATCAATATAAATCTTTATATTTGCCACAAAAGTTGATCTACGAAGTTGAAATTTGGTATGCAAATACATAGTTATCCCATCCATTGATGTGCCTAAAATGGGCGTGGTCGTTTAACAGACGCGCCCACAATAAACATAAACCTTTATATCTACCACAAAAATTAACCTATGACCCTGAAATTTGGTACACCTATTTATAGAAATCCCATCCATCAATGTGCCGAAAATGGGCGTAGTCCGATAATATACACGCCCACAATCAATATAAATCTTTATATTTGCCACAAAAGTTGATCTACGAAGTTGAAATTTGGTATGCAAATACATAGTTATCCCATCCATTGATGTGTCTAAAATGGGCGTGGTCGTTTAACAGACGCGCCCACAATAAACATAAACCTTTATATCTACCACAAAAATTAACCTATGACCCTGAAATTTGGTACACCTATTTATAGAAATCCCATGCATCAATGTGCCGAAAATGGGCGTAGTCCGACAATATACACGCCCACAATCAATATAAATCTTTATATTTGCCACAAAAGTTGAACTACGAAGTTGAAATTTGGTATGCAAATACATAGTTATGCCATCCATTGATGTGCCTAAAATGGGCGTGGTCGTTTAACAGACGCGCCCACAATAAACATAAACCTTTATATCTAACACAAAAATTAACCTATGACCCTGAAATTTGGTACACCTATTTATAGAAATCCCATGCATCAATGTGCCGAAAATGGGCGTAGTCCGATAATATACACGCCCACAATCAATATAAATCTTTATATTTGCCACAAAAGTTGATCTACGAAGTTGAAATTTGGTATGCAAATACATAGTTATCCCATCCATTGATGTGCCTAAAATGGGCGTGGTCGTTTAACAGACGCGCCCACAATAAACATAAACCTTTATATCTACCACAAAAATTAACCTATGACCCTGAAATTTGGTACACCTATTTATAGAAATCCCATCCATCAATGTGCCGATAATGGGCGTAGTCCAATTATATACACGCCCACAATCAATATAAATCTTTATACTTGCTACAAAAGTTGATCTACGAAGTTGAAATTTGGTATGCAAATACATAGTTATCCCATCCATTGATGTGCCTAAAATGGGCGTGGTCGGTTAACATACGCGCCCACAATAAACATAAACCTTTATATCTACCACAAAAATTAACCTATGACCCTGAAATTTGGTACACCTATTTATAGAAATCCCATCCATCAATGTGCCGAAAATGGGCGTAGTCCGACAATATACACGCCCACAATCAATATAAATCTTTATATTTGCCACAAAAGTTGATCTACGAAGTTGAAATTTGGTATGTAAATACATAGTTGTCCCATCCATTGATGTGCCTAAAATAGGCGTGGTCGTTTAACAGACGCGCCCACAATAAACATAAACCTTTATATCTACCACAAAAATTAACCTATGACCCTGAAATTTGGTACACCTATTTATAGAAATCCCATACATCAATGTGCCAAAAATGGGCGTGGTCCGATAACATACACGCCCACAATCAATATAAATCTTTATATTTGCCACAAAAGTTGATCTACGAAGTTGAAATTTGGTATGCAAATACATAGTTATGCCATCCATAGATGTGCCTAAAATGGGCGTGGTCGGTTAACATACGTGCCCACAATAAACATAAACCTTTATATCTACCACAAAAATTAACCTATGACCCTGAAATTTGGTACACCTATTTATAGAAATCCCATCCATCAATGTGCAAAAAATGGGCGTGGTCCGATAACATACACGCCCACAATCAATATAAATCTTTATATTTGCCACAAAAGTTGATCTACGAAGTTGAAATTTGGTATGTAAACACATAGTTGTCCCATCCATTGATGTGCCTAAAATAGGCGTGGTCGGTTAACATACGCGCCCACAATAAACATAAACCTTTATATCTACCACAAAAATTAACCTATGACCCTGAAATTTGGTACACCTATTTATAGAAATCCCATCCATCAATGTGCCGAAAATGGGCGTAGTCCGATAACATACACGCCCACAATCAATATAAATCTTTATATTTGCCACAAAAGTTGATCTACGAAAATGAAATTTGGTATGCAAATACATAGTTATCCTATCCACTGATGTGCCTAAAATAGGCGTGGTCGTTTAACAGATGCGCCCACAATAAACATAAACCTTTATATCTACCACAAAAATTAACCTATGACCCTGAAATTTGGTACACCTATTTATAGAAATCCCATCCATCAATGTGCCGATAATGGGCGTAGTCCAATTATATACACTCCCACAATCAATATAAATCTTTATACTTGCTACAAAAGTTGATCTACGAAGTTGAAATTTGGTATGCAAATACATAGTTATCCCATCCATTGATGTGCCTAAAATGGGCGTGGTCGTTTAACAGACGCGCCCACAATAAACATAAACCTTTATATCTACCACAAAAATTAACCTATGACCCTGAAATTTGGTACACCTATTTATAGAAATCCCATGCATCAATGTGCCGAAAATGGGCGTAGTCCGACAATATACACGCCCACAATCAATATAAATCTTTATATTTGCCACAAAAGTTGATCTACGAAGTTGAAATTTGGTATGCAAATACATAGTTATGCCATCCATTGATGTGCCTAAAATGGGCGTGGTCGTTTAACAGACGCGCCCACAATAAACATAAACCTTTATATCTACCACAAAAATTAACCTATGACCCTGAAATTTGGTACACCTATTTATAGAAATCCCATCCATCAATGTGCCGATAATGGGCGTAGTCCAATTATATACACGCCCACAATCAATATAAATCTTTATATTTGCCACAAAAGTTGATCTACGAAGTTGAAATTTGGTATGCAAATACATAGTTATCCCATCCATTGATGTGCCTAAAATGGGCGTGGTCGGTTAACATACGCGCCCACAATAAACATAAACCTTTATATCTACCACAAAAATTAACCTATGACCCTGAAATTTGGTACACCTATTTATAGAAATCCCATCCATCAATGTGCCGAAAATGGGCGTAGTCCGATAATATACACGCCCACAATCAATATAAATCTTTATATTTGCCACAAAAGTTGATCTACGAAGTTGAAATTTGGTATGCAAATACATAGTTATCCCATCCATTGATGTGCCTAAAATGGGCGTGGTCGGTTAACATACGTGCCCACAATAAACATAAACCTTTATATCTACCACAAAAATTAACCTATGACCCTGAAATTTGGTACACCTATTTATAGAAATCCCATCCATCAATGTGCCAAAAATGAGCGTGGTCCGATAACATACACGCCCACAATCAATATAAATCTTTATATTTGCCACAAAAGTTGATCTACGAAGTTGAAATTTGGTATGCAAATACATAGTTATCCCATCCATTGATGTGCCTAAAATGGGCGTGGTCGGTTAACATACGCGCCCACAATAAACATAAACCTTTATATCTACCACAAAAATTAACCTATGACCCTGAAATTTGGTACACCTATTTATAGAAATCCCATCCATCAATGTGCCGAAAATGGGCGTAGTCCAATTATATACACGCCCACAATCAATATAAATCTTTATACTTGCTACAAAAGTTGATCTTCGAAGTTGAAATTTAGTATGCAAATACATAGTTATCCCATCCATTGATGTGCCTAAAATGGGCGTGGTCGTTTAACAGACGCGCCCACAATAAACATAAACCTTTATATCTACCACAAAAATTAACCTATGACCCTGAAATTTGGTACACCCATTTATAGAAATCCCATGTATCAATGTGCCGAAAATGGGCGTAGTCCGATAATATACACGCCCACAATCAATATAAATCTTTATATTTGCCACAAAAGTTGATCTACGAAGTTGAAATTTGGTATGCAAATACATAGTTATCCCATCCATTGATGTGCCTAAAATGGGCGTGGTCGTTTAACAGACGCGCCCACAATAAAAATAAACCTTTATATCTACCACAAAAATTAACCTATGACCCTGAAATTTGGTACACCTATTTATAGAAATCCCATGCATCAATGTGCCGAAAATGGGCGTAGTCCGATAATATACACGCCCACAATCAATATAAATCTTTATATTTGCCACAAAAGTTGATCTACAAAGTTGAAATTTGGTATGCAAATACATAGTTATCCCATCCATTGATGTGCCTAAAATGGGCGTGGTCGGTTAACATACGCGCCCACAATAAACATAAACCTTTATATCTACCACAAAAATTAACCTATGACCCTGAAATTTGGTACACCTATTTATAGAAATCCCATCCATCAATGTGCCGAAAATGGGCGTGGTCCGATAACATACACGCCCACAATCAATATAAATCTTTATATTTGCCACAAAAGTTGATCTACGAAAATGAAATTTGGTATGCAAATACATAGTTATGCCATCCATAGATGTGCCTAAAATGGGCGTGGTCGGTTAACATACGCGCCCACAATAAACATAAACCTTTATATCTACCACAAAAATTAACCTATGACCCTGAAATTCGGTACACCTATTTATAGAAATCCCATCCATCAATGTGCCGAAAATGGGCGTAGTCCGATAATATACACGCCCACAATCAATATAAATCTTTATATTTGCCACAAAAGTTGATCTACGAAGTTAAAATTTGGTGTGCAAATACATAGTTATCCCATCCATTGATGTGCCTAAAATAGGCGTGGTCGTTTAACAGATGCGCCCACAATAAACATAAATCTTTATATCTACCACAAAAATTAACCTATGACCCTGAAATTTGGTACACCTATTTATAGAAATCCCATCCATCAATGTGCCGATAATGGGCGTAGTCCAATTATATACACGCCCACAATCGATATAAATCTTTATACTTGCTACAAAAGTTGATCTACGAAGTTGAAATTTGGTATGCAAATACATAGTTATCCCATCCATTGATGTGCCTAAAATGGGCGTGGTCGTTTAACAGACGCGCCCACAATAAACATAAACCTTTATATCTACCACAAAAATTAACCTATGACCCTGAAATTTGGTACACCTATTTATAGAAATCCCATCCATCAATGTGCCGAAAATGGGCGTAGTCCGACAATATACACGCCCACAATCAATATAAATCTTTATATTTGCCACAAAAGTTGATCTACGAAGTTAAAATTTGGTATGTAAATACATAGTTGTCCCATCCATTGATGTGCCTAAAATAGGCGTGGTCGTTTAACAGACGCGCCCACAATAAACATAAACCTTTATATCTACCACAAAAATTAATCTATGACCCTGAAATTTGGTACACCTATTTATAGAAATCCCATCCATCAATGTGCCGAAAATGGGCGTAGTCCAATAATATACACGCCCACAATCAATATAAATCTTTATATTTGCCACAAAAGTTGATATACGAAGTTGAAATTTCGTATGCAAATACATAGTTATGCCATCCATTGATGTGCCTAAAATGGGCGTGGTCGTTTAACAGACGCGCCCACAATAAATATAAACCTTTATATCTACCACAAAAATTAACCTATGACTCTGAAATTTGGTACACCTATTTATAGAAATCCCATCCATCAATGTGCCGAAAATGGGCGTAGTCCGATAATATACACGCCCACAATCAATATAAATCTTTATATTTGCCACAAAAGTTGATCTACGAAGTTAAAATTTGGTGTGCAAATACATAGTTATCCCATCCATTGATGTGCCTAAAATAGGCGTGGTCGTTTAACAGATGCGCCCACAATAAACATAAACCTTTATATCTACCACAAAAATTAACCTATGACCCTGAAATTTGGTACACCTATTTATAGAAATCCCATCCATCAATGTGCCGAAAATGGGCGTAGTCCAATAATATACACGCCCACAATCAATATAAATTTTTATATTTGCCACAAAAGTTGATCTACGAAAATGAAATTTGGTATGCAAATACATAGTTATCCTATCCATTGATGTGCCTAAAATAGGCGTGGTCGATTAACAGATGCGCCCACAATAAACATAAACCTTTATATCTACCACAAAAATTAACCTATGACCCTGAAATTTGGTACACCTATTTATAGAAATCCCATCCATCAATGTGCCGAAAATGGGCGTAGTCCGATAATATACACGCCCACAATCAATATAAATCTTTATATTTGCCACAAAAGTTGATCTACAAAGTTGAAATTTGGTATGCAAATACATAGTTATCCCATCCATTGATGTGCCTAAAATGGGCGTGGTCGGTTAACATACGCGCCCACAATAAACATAAACCTTTATATCTACCACAAAAATTAACCTATGACCCTGAAATTTGGTACACCTATTTATAGAAATCCCATCCATCAATGTGCCGAAAATGGGCGTGGTCCGATAACATACACGCCCACAATCAATATAAATCTTTATATTTGCCACAAAAGTTGATCTACGAAAATGAAATTTGGTATGCAAATACATAGTTATGCCATCCATAGATGTGCCTAAAATGGGCGTGGTCGGTTAACATACGCGCCCACAATAAACATAAACCTTTATATCTACCACAAAAATTAACCTATGACCCTGAAATTCGGTACACCTATTTATAGAAATCCCATCCATCAATGTGCCGAAAATGGGCGTAGTCCAAAAATATACACGCCCACAATCAATATAAATCTTTATATTTGCCACAAAAGTTGATCTACGAAGTTAAAATTTGGTGTGCAAATACATAGTTATCCCATCCATTGATGTGCCTAAAATAGGCGTGGTCGTTTAACAGATGCGCCCACAATAAACATAAATCTTTATATCTACCACAAAAATTAACCTATGACCCTGAAATTTGGTACACCTATTTATAGAAATCCCATCCATCAATGTGCCGAAAATGGGCGTAGTCCGACAATATACACGCCCACAATCAATATAAATCTTTATATTTGCCACAAAAGTTGATCTACGAAGTTAAAATTTGGTATGTAAATACATAGTTGTCCCATCCATTGATGTGCCTAAAATAGGCGTGGTCGTTTAACAGACGCGCCCACAATAAACATAAACCTTTATATCTACCACAAAAATTAATCTATGACCCTGAAATTTGGTACACCTATTTATAGAAATCCCATCCATCAATGTGCCGAAAATGGGCGTAGTCCAATAATATACACGCCCACAATCAATATAAATCTTTATATTTGCCACAAAAGTTGATATACGAAGTTGAAATTTCGTATGCAAATACATAGTTATGCCATCCATTGATGTGCCTAAAATGGGCGTGGTCGTTTAACAGACGCGCCCACAATAAATATAAACCTTTATATCTACCACAAAAATTAACCTATGACTCTGAAATTTGGTACACCTATTTATAGAAATCCCATCCATCAATGTGCCGAAAATGGGCGTAGTCCGACAATATACACGCCCACAATCAATATAAATCTTTATATTTGCCACAAAAGTTGATCTACGAAGTTGAAATTTGGTATGCAAATACATAGTTGTCCCATCCATTGATGTGCCTAAAATAGGCGTGGTCGTTTAACAGACGCGCCCACAATAAACATAAACCTTTATATCTACCACAAAAATTAATCTATGACCCTGAAATTTGGTACACCTATTTATAGAAATCCCATCCATCAATGTGCCGAAAATGGGCGTAGTCCAATAATATACACGCCCACAATCAATATAAATTTTTATATTTGCCACAAAAGTTGATCTACGAAAATGAAATTTGGTATGCAAATACATAGTTATCCTATCCATTGATGTGCCTAAAATAGGCGTGGTCGATTAACAGATGCGCCCACAATAAACATAAACCTTTATATCTACCACAAAAATTAACCTATGACCCTGAAATTTGGAACACCTATTTATAGAAATCCCATGCATCAATGTGCCGAAAATGGGCGTAGTCCGATAATATACACGCCCACAATCAATATAAATCTTTATATTTGCCACAAAAGTTGATCTACGAAGTTGAAATTTGGTATGTAAACACATAGTTGTCCCATCCATTGATGTGCCTAAAATAGGCGTGGTCGTTTAACAGACGCGCCCACAATAAACATAAACCTTTATATCTACCACAAAAATTAACCTATGACCCTAAAATTTGGTACACCTATTTATAGAAATCCCATCCATCAATGTGCCGATAATGGGCGTAGTCCAATTATATACACGCCCACAATAAATATACATCTTTATATTTGCCACAAAAGTTGATCTACGAAGTTGAAATTTGGTATGCAAATACATAGTTATGCCATGCATAGATGTGCCTAAAATGGGCGTGGTCGGTTAACATACGCGTCCACAATAAACATAAACCTTTATATCTACCACAAAAATTAACCTATGACCCTGAAATTTGGTACACCTATTTATAGAAATCCCATCCATCAATGTGCCGAAAATGGGCGTAGTCCGATAATATACACGCCCACAACCAATATAAATCTTTATATATGCCACAAAAGTTGATCTACGAAAATGAAATTTGGTATGCAAATACATAGTTATCCTATCCATTGATGTGCCTAAAATAGGCGTGGTCGTTTACCAGATGCGCCCACAATAAACATAAACCTTTATATCTACCACAAAAATTTACCTATGACCCTGAAATTTGGTACACCTATTTATAGAAATCCCATGCATCAATGTGCCGAAAATGGGCGTAGTCCGATAATATACACGCCCACAATCAATATAAATCTTTATATTTGCCACAAAAGTTGATCTACGAAGTTGAAATTTGGTATGCAAATACATAGTTGTCCCATCCATTGATGTGCCTAAAATAGGCGTGGTCGTTTACCAGATGCGCCCACAATAAACATAAATCTTTATATCTACCACAAAAATTAACCTATGACCCTCAAATTTGGTACACCTATTTATAGAAATCCCATCCATCAATGTGCCGAAAATGGGCGTAGTCCAATAATATACACGCCCACAATCAATATAAATCTTTATATTTGCCACAAAAGTTGATCTACGAAAATGAAATTTGGTATGCAAATACATAGTTATGCCATCTATTGATGTGCCTAAAATGGGCGTGGTTGGTTAACATACGCGCCCACAATAAACATAAACCTTTATATCTACCACAAAAATTAACCTATGACCCTGAAATTTGGTACACCTATTTATAGAAATCCCATCCATCCATGTGCCGAAAATGGGCGTAGTCCGATAATATACACGCCCACAATCAATATAAATCTTTATATTTGCCACAAAAGTTGATCTACGAAAATGAAATTTGGTATGCAAATACATAGTTATCCTATCCATTGATGTGCCTAAAATGGGCGTGGTCGGTTAACATACGCGTCCACAATAAACATAAACCTTTATATCTACCACAAAAATTAACCTATGACCCTGAAATTTGGTACACCTATTTATAGAAATCCCATCCATCAATGTGCCGAAAATAGGCGTGGTCCGATAACATACACGCCCACAATCAATATAAATCTTTATATTAGCCACAAAAGTTGATCTACGAAGTTGAAATTTGGTATGCAAATACATAGTTATCCCATCCATTGATGTGCCTAAAATGGGCGTGGTCGTTTAACAGACGCGCCCACAATAAACATAAACCTTTATATCTACCACAAAAATTAACCTATGACCCTGAAATATGGTACACCTATTTATAGAAATCCCATCCATCAATGTGCCGAAAATGGGCGTAGTCCAATAATATACACGCCCACAATCAATATAAATCTTTATATTTGCCACAAAAGTTGATCTACGAAAATGAAATTTGGTATGCAAATACATAGTTATCCCATCCATTGATGTGCCTAAAATGGGCGTGGCCGTTTAACAGACGCGCCCACAATAAACATAAACCTTTATATCTACCATAAAAATTAACCTATGACCCTGAAATTTGGTACACCTATTTATAGAAATCCCATCCATCAATGTGCCAAAAATGGGCGTAGTCCAATAATATACACGCCCACAATAAATATAAACCTTTATATCTACCACAAAAATTAACCTATGACTCTGAAATTTGGTACACCTATTTATAGAAATCCCATCCATCAATGTGCCGAAAATGGGCGTAGTCCGATAATATACACGCCCACAATCAATATAAATCTTTATATTTGCCACAAAAGTTGATCTACGAAGTTGAAATTTGGTGTGCAAATACATAGTTATGCCATCTATTGATGTGCCTAAAATAGGCGTGGTCGGTTAACATACGCGCCTACAATAAACATAAACCTTTATATCTACCACAAAAATTAACCTATGACCCTGAAATTTGGTACACCTATTTATAGAAATCCCATCCATCAATGTGCCGAAAATGGGCGTAGTCCAATAATATACACGCCTACAATCAATATAAATCTTTATATTTGCCACAAAAAAAAGTTGATCTACGAATTTGAAATTTGGTGTGCAAATACATAGTTATCCCATCCATTGATTTGCCTAAAATAGGCGTGGTCGTTTAACAGATGCGCCCACAATAAACATAAACCTTTATATCTGCCACAAAAATTAAGCTATAAACTTGAAATTTAGTATGTACATCTAGCTTCATAGATGTGAAAAAATGAGCGTGTTATAATTTTTAAAATTTATAAAACGTCAATTTCATCATCATTAATTCAAAAAATTTAAAAAGATCCATAAATATTTAGGTGTTACATGTTAGAGCAATTGTACATAACCAAATAAAAATACATACATATGCATAAACAATAAAAATTTTATAGACAAGGCATCGTGTTTACCGCTTTATATATCTCAGTTTTAAAATTTAGAAAATTTAGAATATCAAATAAATGACTTAAAATTTTTAATGAAAAATACTTAAAATAAAGTAACATGATGCACGATCAGGTACATATACTTATAGTTTGCAAGTACAGGCTACAGCCTTGTTAGAAATCAGGTACATAAATGACTATTAGGTAAAGTAGCCCATGCGAAAGCAGGTAAAATAGTACAATATATAAGTCTTCAACACGAAATATAGACCTCAGAAGTACAACAATAATTGAACTGTTGAGTTCACCTTGAAGTGCAAAAAATATTATATTTACAAACATTATTTCAATATGCCCTTATTACGTATTACATCATCTCGACAAAGACGTCTGAGAAATATACAATCTGTGAGGAGGTTTCACGAGCAAAGTTTGGAGAGAGACAGAATTGAAAATTCTCAGCGTATATTAGCAAGAAGAAGTGATCCTGAATATCGCGAAGAGGAAAGGCGAAGAGACCAAAGCGCACATATTGTTAGAAGAAGAAGTTCAAGGTATCGCAATATGGAACAACAAAGGAATACTGTACAACACATAAACCGTCGCGGCAATGAAAGTTATCGAGTGCTTGAACGTCGGAGAAATGCTTTAACACAAAGGATTAGGAGGGAAGATAATGGAAAACGCAATAGAGAACAACAAGTTAATACTGCCCAGCATAGGCGCCACCGAGAAAACGAAGTCTTTAGAAGGAGTGAAAGGCTGAGAAATGCATTAACACAAAGAAATAGGAGGGAGGATGATGGAACCCGCGCTAGAGAACAACAAATTAATACTGCCCAGCATAGGCGCCACCGCGAAAACGAAGTCTTTAGAAGGAGTGAAAGGCTGAGAAATGCATTAACACAAATAAATAGGAGGGAGGATGATAAAACCCGCGCTAGAGAACAACAAATTAATACTGCCCAGCATAGGCGCCATCGCGAACATGAAGTATTTAGGACAATTGAAAGGCTGAGAAATGCCTTAACACAAAGGATACGGAGAGAAGATGAGAGTCGACGCGCTAGAGAACAACAAGTCAATACTGAACAGCATAGGCGCCATCGCGAAAACGAAGTTTATAGGAGAAGTGAAAGACTGAGAAACGCCTTAACACAAACGATACGAAGACAAGATGAGGGAAGACGCGCTAGAGAAGAACTAGTTAGTTTATTAGTTTAGTAAAAAAGGATTCATAAAAAATTAACTAATCAAAATTTTAAATAAAGTTCATATATAATTTTTTTCTTAACATAATAATTATATTTGTGTGTTTCTTTTAAAACTGAAATAGATGAATATGGAAAATATGAAATTTCATTTGTGAAATTAATAGAAAGCCTTATTAGTTCTTGATTTCTTCAGTGCATATAATAAGGTGGAGGGTATTTAAAATTCGGCCAAAGCCGAATTTAGTTTTTCTACTTGTTTTTAACTAACATCCCTACTAAATTAACAGAACCTTTTTTTGTTAACGAACAACCTTCCGATGATATCCTGCATTAATGACACCACAACCACATAACCACAAACCCCTTGCACATCATATTAAGGCATTAATAGGTTTTCGCAATTTTTGTAGGTATTATTGGATGACATATAGACTAAACAAAGCATCAATAAATTAAATAAAAGGATTAAAAATCAAAGTACCCTAGAACGCAATAAGTCTTGGATTAGTCTTTTGTCTAACCTTGACAAAGGCTCTTCTCCCTTTTAAAATTTATCCAAAGTGGCACGGAAGAAATTAAAACACATGTCTATTTTGAAACATTGTAATCAACGTTTTGCCACTCCTCCCGATAAAAGTGAGCTACTAGCAAACATATTTCAAACTAATCATTCATTTACTGAAAATTTTAGCGACATTAATACTGTCAGTACTGTCAATAACTCAATTAGTGATTTAAACCGGCACGATATTATCTTACCTAACGGTTGTTATATTTCTGAAAGTCTCATAAACAGTATAATTAGAAAACTTAACAATAGAAAATCGCCAGAAATGGAATCGGCATAAGCAATAAGATTTTAAAACAACTTCCAAGGAAAGCTATCTTTTTATACCCTCCACCTTAGGGAAGAGGGTATATTCATTTTGATCATCCGTTTACAACACATCGAAGGAAGCGTCGGAGACCCCACAAACCATATATATTCTTAATCAGCATGAAAAGAGAAATCGTTTGAGACATGTCCGTCCGTGTATCCGTGTGTCCGTCTGTTGTTGGCACTCTCACGGTCGTAATTTTTGAGATATCAAATTGAAACTTTGCATACGTATTCTTAGTTCAATTTCGCTGTTCCGTATTGAAATTGGGCAAAATCGGTTAAGAGACACGCCCACAATAAACGAAAATCTCATCATACCTCGAAAAAATTGTATCTTTAAAAAATTATATATCGCACAATACTATGCCTATCAAGTTAAAATTTGGTGTATATATAAGTGGTACCGTTATCCAACACTGTGCCAAAAATAGGCGTGATTGAATAACGCAAACGCCTATAATTTAAAAAAAACGCTATTTGCGTAAGTACATGAAATACATAAATATGGCAATAGGAGCTTATTTTTTAGAGAATTACAAAAGGTGGAGGGTATTTAAGCTTCGGTCTTAACCGAACTTTTCTATCTTGTTTTTTCTTTATATATATACATTGTAAGGTTTCTAACTTTTGCCTTACTTAACATTAATAAAATTATTGTTTATTCATCAATTATAAAAAATTATTAATTAATATTTAAGTAGCATAGGCTCTCATACGGCCTGAACTCTTAACGACTGTAATAATATATTGTTTACTACTGATATTATTTATAAATAAATGAAATTGAAATTGAATGAGAAAATCTTATTCTGCTTATAATTCTCCAATCCATATAGTGAAAAAAAGGGGTTTAATCAAGACGGAAAACCTAAACATAGATTGGTAATAGATTTTAGAAAAGTAAACGAACAGACTTATGAAAATAGATATCCAATACCTGACATATCTGTGGCCTGTCGAATCTAGGTAATCCAAATTATTCACCACATTGGACCTCAAATCAAGCTTCCATCAAATCACCCTAAAAAGGTCCGACAAAAAAAAAAGACAGCTTTTAGTGTAAGTTAGTGGCTAGTACGAATTTTGCCGCTTGCATTTGGGCTAAAAAAGCACCTAGTATCTTCCAAAGGGCAATTGACGACATATTGAGAGATTACATAGGGAAAACATGTCAAGTTTATATGGACGACATAATAATTTACTCCTGACAAAAATAAACATTTACAAGATATAGAAAATATCGTTCAAAAATTAGGAAGCTCTGGAATGAGAATTTCAGTAGAAAAATCCAAATTTTTTGAGAAAGAAGTGGAATTTTTAGGTTTTAAAGTGTCAGAAAAGAGCATATCAACATGTCCTTCCAAAATTAAAGCTATAACCGAATATGAAGAGTAAAAATCATGAAAATCTCTGAGATCATTTTTAGGTGTCTGCACCAAAAACAATTAAAACAATCGACTATCCTATAAACCAGCACAAAAGTCAACTAATAATAACTAAAGGCGAAAACGACAGTAGCCGCTTTAAAATATACTTTCAAAAATTTACCCGGCACTACGTAGAATACTCTTTTGTGTATGGCTTAATTAATAAATTAAAATCCATTATTAATATAGGCATCGTTAATGTAATTCAATAATAAAGCTCATAGATCCTTGAGCGAAAATTTTGCACAGATTATAATAGAATATAATTTTCCCGGAATAAAAAAGAAATTAAAATCAATAATAGCAAACTGCAGAATATGTGCAGAGAATAAATATCAGAGGAAACCACCTCAAAATCTAATGAACCCCACCTTTACCCAATTACCCAGAGGAAATACTTCATATAGATATTCTTATAACAAACAAACAACATTTTCTAACAGCATAGACAAATTCACTAAATTAGCCACTATTATACCAATTGCGTCAAGATCAACAATTGATATAAGAGCAACCTTACTACAAATATTAACAAAATTTTACAGTGTAAAATTAATAGTGTCAGATAATGAAAAAGATTTTAAATCACTACTACTATAATAACTTTGATTCGTGATTACTTTGGAGCACAGCAATTTTTTGTGCCAACTATGCACAGCGAAAGTAATGGTCAAGTGGAAAGATTTCACTCAACATTACTAGAAATCGCTCGCTGCGTAAAGGAACAGCAAAGTATAGTCGACCCTATCAAACTCTTATTATTAACTTCATATAAACACAATCCCAGTATTCATTCGGTTACCAACACTAAACCCTTTGATGCCCTGTACAACTCAAACGACCAAAAGAGAACTCAAATAAAGGACAAAGTTAGACAAGCTCAACAAAGACTACTTGATCGAAGTAATAAAAACACAACCACTAGAACCTTTCAACCTGGAAATAAAGTCTACGTCCGTAGAAATAAACGGTTGGGAAATACATATTCAAAAATTTTTGGAAGAAAAGACAGCAGAAAGAGGCTTAGGAACAATTAAGATAAACAGCTTACCATAATTTTCTCTTCCTTTTTGTTTTTTCTCTCCTTTTTGCTTTTGCATTTCCAGACTGACTTTGCTCTTAATAACTGGTTCATTTGGAATCATAGTCTCTCGGTTTCATTCATAGCAGTAACAACCGGTGATGTGGCTACTTATGATAATTATTCCTACGTAATTTAAAATTTTACTACTTTGAGAGTACAATTCAAGACACTAAGGATATATTAAAAAACGTTACAGAACAAAATTTGATAACTGAACTCGAACTTCAGATTAATGCAATACAACGCTCCTTGGACGTCTTAAGAGTCCACCGACGGGTGCCTAGATCCCTAGGTTCGGCTCTGAAATTCATAGCAGGAACTCCAGACCACGAAAACTTCGATGTCTTAAAGAACAATTTGAATAGGGTAATCGAAAATAATAATCTACAAACGAATCTAAACAGCATAACCCAAGAAAAATATTAACGAAATCATTAACAGAATAAATGAATTAACTACGAGAAACGTAAAAAAAGATGAAAAAAGACTTTTATTATTTCAGTTACTCATGACTAGGAACCAAGAAGTTATAACTCATTTAAACAATGTTGCGTTATTTTTCATGTTGGCGAAAGTAGAAGTATTTAATCCCTCAATATTCAATTTAGAGAAACTAGAAAACCTTCTGACTACGGAACCAGTCAATGTTAGTTTAACCCATATTATTAAGTTATCTAGTATAAGAGTATATCAAGAGAATGATCTAATTTTTTTCGTATTAAAATCAGCATTACCAATTAAGCTATGTAGTTTTGTAAAAGTTTTCCCTGTAGTACAGAATAACACCGTAATCAACCTCTCAACTAACAAGGCGGCTCATTGTTCAAACCAGTTTATCTAGCGAACTGTGCAGACTTTAATTCAGTCCATATTTGTAAAGTCGGTGCATCTGAGTGCTTAAATCAGCTATTGAATAAAAACGCAACATTTTGCCCAACTAAAACGGCCAATCACATTCCAATAGTGGAAGAAGTGGGGAATGGCACATTAATTTTGAACAACGTACAAGATACAACAGTCACAGAAGCCGAAACAGTAAAGCTTTCTGGAACTTACCTAATAACATATACTCATACAATCAAAATTAACTCTACTATTTATAAGAGAAGTGGAAATGCACCATCTTTCATCCCGCACCCACCGAAAATCTTACATTTCAAGCAAGGAAAGCATCAAGTTGAACTTTCTTTAGTACACGGCATGTCGTCGCAAAACTTAAAATCACTAAAAGAATTAGAAACGAAATCCTCAATGAGTATTATGGCCGGAATTATTATAGTGGCGGTTCCATTGGCCTGTTTTTGCATTAAGAAAAAGAGCACATCGCACCCGCAGTGGACACCGGCAGACCTGGAAGCAGCAGTGGCATAAATCATAAACCGCAACGCGACGTCGCGGTAACCTTTTTATACCCTCCACCTTAGTGATAAGGGTATATTAAGTTTGTTCTTTCGTTTGCAACACCCAGAAGGAGGCGTCAGAGACCCTACAAAGTATAAATATTCTTGATCAACAAAAACTCGGCAAAAACTGAGTCGATTTAGCATGTATGGCCGTGTGTCCATGTGTCTGTCTGATGTTGGTTGTTGATTCTCACGGGCGTAAATTTTGAGATATTTATCCGAAATTTTGTACAGGCACTTTTAGGTTTTGCACGCAGATTGCTATTTAAAATGGACAAAATCAGTCAAGAGCACACAATCGACAAAAATCTATTTATCTGCCAAAAAAATTGAGCTATAAACTTAAAATTTGGTACGAACGTCTATAAATATTAGCCTAATCGATGTGCTTTAAATGAGCGTTGTCATATTACAGACACGCCCACAATCAATAAAAATATATAAATACGTAAACACAGTCATACCTTTGACTGACGTGCCAAAAATGGGCGTAGTTGGATAACAGACACGCCCAAAATCGATAAAAATCTATATATCTGCCACAAAAATTGACCTGTGAATTTGAAATTTAGTGCACTTATTACAGGTTAGCCCATCCATCGATGTCGTAAAAATAGGCAAGGTCAGATAACAGACACGCTGTGTTTAGCAACTTTGTTTAGGTTATAAACATCTATTACAATTGTTGCAACTAACGACGCAACGATTACGCGTGTTGTTTATTATTATTATACCCTCCACCTTAGGGAAGAGGGTATATTCATTTTGATCATCCGTTTACAACACATCGAAGGAAGCCCCGGAGACCCCACAAACCATATATATTCTTAATCAGCATGAAAAGAGAAATCGTTTGAGACATGTCCGTCCGTGTGTCAGTCTGTTGTTGGCAGTCTCATAATCGTAATTTTTGAGATATCAAATTGAAACTTTGCATACGTATTCTTAGTTCAATTTCACTGATCTATATTGAAATTGGGCAAAATCGGTCAAAAGACACGCCCACAATAAACGAAAATCTCATCATACCTCGAAAAAATTGTATCTTAAAAAAATTATATATCGCACAATACTATGCCTATCAAGTTGAAATTTGGTATATATATAAAGGGTACCGTTATCCAACACTGTGCCAAAAATGGGCGTGATTGAATAACGCAAACGCCTATAATTAAAAAAAACACTATTTGCGTAAGTACATGAAATACATAAATATGGCAATAGGAGCTTATTTTTTAGAGAATTACAAAAGGTGGAGGGTATTTAAGCTTCGGTCTTAACCGAACTTTTCTATCTTGTTCTTGTAATGTTTTTAATACATTCAAATTTTATTTTTCTAAAATTATTAATGTCAGAAATAGATGTGCAATCCCATATATGAAGTTGATCAGACTTCTGGGGAGTTGAACTATTCTGATTTTTCATATCGCTAGCTAACTCAATATTTTTTAATTTTTGCCCTCTGGTTACAACTTTTATTTGTCTTGGTATCATATCTTTTAGAGTGTCTGAATCTATCTTTATTCTTGATAATGCATCAGCATTTGTATTGTTTGAACCCTTTTTATATACTATTTCAAAGTCGTAGTCAGATAACTCCATTCTTATCCTTGTCATTCTAGATGAAGTATTATTATGTGTAAATAATGATATTAATGGTCTGTGATCAGTGACTACTATGAATTTTCTTCCAAATAGGTAGGGTCTGAAAAATTTTATTCCCCAATATATTGTCAATAATTCTTTTTCTATAACCGATTTATTGATGTCGTGTTTAGATAATGTCGTACTGGCATAAGAAATTGGTAAATCATATCCAATTTCTCCTTGGGAGAGAATTGCTCCTAGAGCAAAATCAAATGCATCTGTAGTTAAGACAAACGTTTTGTTAAAGTCTGGGTATTGCAATATTGGTGGATTCATAAGTTTATTTTTTAATGTGTTAAATGATATTTCACATTCATTTGACCAAATGAATGGTTGATTCTTTTTAATAAATTATTCAAGCATTTTGCTATTTTAGCAAAGTCTTTAATAAATCGCCTATAATAATTACAGAGCGCGACGAATCTTCTAACTTCGTCTGGATTTTTTGGTGTTGGATAATTTTTTATTATTATATATTTTGATGGGTCGGTTTTTATACCATCTTTTGTTATTAAGTGTCCCAAATATACAACTTCATGTCGGAGAAAATGGCATTTATTGGCGTTCAATTTTAAATTATATTTTCTTAAGCGTGAGAAAACTTTTAAGAGAATATTGTTATGATGTTGCAAACTGCAACCAAATATAATTATGTCATCTACGTATAAAAATGCATTTGCGTTTAGTCCAGATAGTGCAATTGTTAGCATTCTTTGAAAACTATTAGATGATATTTTTAAACCGAAGGGTAACCTTTTAAATTGGAAATGTCCTTTGTTAGTGGAAAATGCTGTTAATGGTCTAGATTCTTTATCCAAATCAATTTGATAAAAGGAACTTGTCATGTCTAGGGTGGAAAAATATTTTGCTCTGACAAACAAATGTTGCTCTGAAGTTAACGTTCTTGATGTTAAACGGTTAACAAGGCAGCTTCCCTCCGTACCCTCGTCTGTTCTTAAACAACATCCATTGTCTAGATTGCCTTTGGCAGACTTTACGGCAGGCAATGGTTCACAAGTCGATTTACTTTTAGGAAGAGACGTGTATCCTAAAATTATCTTAGAATGTGTCAAAAGGAATTCCACATCTGATCTATTCGCGCAAAGTACTATATTTGGTTGTATTGTAACTGGGAAGTTTGAATCTTCACGACCTCTCCAATCAATATCCTCTTTCTTTGCATTAGTTGATTTAAACAATCAGCTACTCCGATTTTGGAAGTTATAAGATGCCCCTAAAATCTTCAAAAAATCTCCCGAGGACGAGTATTGTGAAAATCTTTTCACCAATGTTACCCGAAGAAATGTCGATGGCCGCTACATCGTGCTTTTATCTTTTCGCTGGGCGAATCTAGACATATTGCCTTGTCTCAATATGTTCTAAATGAGGCAAGTATGAAACGGAACCCAGAATTGAAACAGTCTTATGATAAAACTCTTCAAGAATATGAAACCCTAGGCACAGATTAATCCCTGAACTTAATAGCCTGCGCGAGTCAAACTATTATCTGCCACATCATGCCGTATTTAAACCCAGCAGTACAACTACTAAGCTAAGTGTTAAAGATATTTATCTGAAATTTTGTACAGGCACTTTCAGTTTTTGCGCGCAGATCGCTATTTAATCGTTCACAATAAGTGATTTAAAATTATAAAAAGAAATTTTAAATATTTTTATTCTGCTTTTTTTAACCTCCATATAAGATAGGGGTTTACTGCTTTTGTCATTTTTCATGTTGAAACATACTATTGTGGAAAAAAGAAATAATAAAGCAACGAAATCATACAAATGTTGATAAGAACCTATATACATTCATTTTTATACCCTCCACCTTAGGGAAGAGGGTATATTCATTTTGATCATCCGTTTACAACACATCGAAGGAAGCGTCGGAGACCCCACAAACCATATATATTCTTAATCAGCGTGAAAAGAGAAATCGTTTAAGACATGTCCGTCCGTATGTCCGTCTGTTGTTGGCACTCTCACGGTCGTAATTTTTGAGATATCAAATTGAAACTTTGCATACGTATTTTTAGTTAAATTTCGCTGTTCCGTATTGAAATTGGGCAAAATCGGTTAAGAGACACGCCCACAATAAACGAAAATCTCATCATACCTCGAAAAAATTGTATCTTTAAAACATTATATATCGCACAATACTATGCCTATCAAGTTGAAATTTGGTATATATATAAAGGGTACCGTTATTCAACACTGTGCCAAAAATGGGCGTGATTGAATAACGCAAACGCCTATAATTAAAAAAAACACTATTTGCGTAAGTACATGAAATACATATATATGGCAATATGAGCTTATTTTTTAGAGAATTACAAAAGGTGGAGGGTATTTAAGCTTCGGTCTTAACCGAACTTTTCTATCTTGTTTATCTTCAATTATACAATAACAAATATTCAATAAAAAAAATGTTCGCCAATGAAGTTAAGTAATAAACATTGATTACTCTTTGCTTCTTTTATTTCATTTAAGGGCTTCTCAGAAACTTTATATATTGATAATTGATAATTATAATACAAATAAAAATACGAATTTATTGTAACAGTAATACTTAACGAGCTCATTGATGATTAAGGGTTAACTGCTGATATTACTTTATACGTATGTTAACTATTAGATAGAACAAAACCATATTTTTATACCCTCCACCTCAGTGATGAGGGTATACTAAGTTTGTTCTTCCGTTTGCAACACCCAGAAGGAGCCGTCAGAGAGCCTACAAAGTATATATATTCTTGATCAGCGACGAAGACTGAGTCGATTTAGATATGTATGGCCGTGTGTCCATGTGTCTGTCTGTTGTTGGCATTCTCACGGGCGTAAATTTTGTGATATTTATCCGAAATTTTGTACAGGCACTTTTAGGTTTTGCACGCAGATCGCTATTTAAAATGGGCAAAATCAGTCAAGAGCCACACTCACAATCGAAAAAATCAATTTATCTGCCACAAAAATTAAGTTATAAATTTTAAATTTGGTATGTACAGTACACATTTAAATATAAGCTTTATTGAAGTGATAAAAATGGGCATGGTCGTATAATAGACACGCCTACAATTTTTAAAAAAACATATTCAACGTTGTGATGAGGCAATTTCTCAAAGGAAAAAATTACCATCACACGATCTAAACATTTGCGTTTTCACCACACAATCTTATTCGTTTCATCCACTAAACTTCATGGAATACTTTTTTTTCTCTTATAATAATTATTAACACTTGAATTACACACAATTTTTCTTTTTTTTTTTACAATCGTTGCTTCTTCCTTTTTTTAAAATTAGTGCACTTTACTAAAATCTACCACATGAGCTAAATGAATATGTTTTATTTACTTATCAATTAAAAGAATTTGAATATGAATTTCTAGTTTGATTTAACAAGTGAACTATAAATAACGTTAAGCTACTCTGTAATAGTTATAAGTCATATGTTATTAATTTAAGTTAACCCCGGATTAGTCATAGAAAATCATATGTAGCAAAAGATCAGATTTAATTGATGCAAGCTCTTGTCAAAGCTCTTATAAACACACAAAAGCTCGGCCACAGGCCTATAAAAAGGCGATCATCACGAAGCAAAGTAGCTAGTTTTTCATAGCTATTCTAACAGATAGGGCAAGCAACAAGCATTAGGCAAAGCATAGAATTGTGTTAGGCAAGTAAATACCAAGGGTAGGATTAGCATAGGAAAATAAAAAGGGTAAGAGCGAGTTGATACGTCCTCCTCTACCTCAATACTAGGCAGAGCATAGGGCAAGAAGAGGGGGTAAGAGAGAGTTGATACGCCCTCCTCTACCTCGACACTAGGCAGAGTATAAGGCAAGCAAGAGGGGTAAGAGAGAGTTGATACGCCCTCCTCTACCTCGACACTAGGCAGAGTATAAGGCAAGCAAGAGGGGTAAGAGAGAGTTGATACGTCCTCCTCTACCTCAACACTAGGCAGAGTATAAGGCAAGCAAGAGGGGTAAGAGAGAGTTGATACGTCCTCCTCTACCTCAACACTAGGCAGAGCATAGGGCGGTAAGAGAGAGTTGATACGTCCCCCTCTACCTTAGCATTAGGCAGAGTAATAAAACAATATAAAGGTACGTGAGAGTGATCCATCTTTCTCTACCTTAGCGTTAGGAATTCTCACAAAAGTACGAGAGTCAATTTTACCTCTCTACACAAACTAAATATTTTCTCTTATCCATTCTATACTCATTTAACAGAGGGGAAAGTTGATGCGTCCTTTCCCAATAACAATTCACGCTAGTTTTAAAACACACCGAAATATAGCCATACACTGTTCAGGTTAGCTAATACATAAGAAAAAGGCAAAATCAAGGATAAATACTCTTGCATCAATTACAAAAAAGACTTAACTCAGAATTAAAACCATCGTGCACACTAGCAAAGACATCTGAAAATAAGCTCTAGGAATATTCATGATAAGTTGTTCTCTAGCGTAGACAAATCCACCAAAACTCATCCACAAACCATTGTTATTATCAAAATATAGAGTCCATAAGCTAAGGTACAGATCTTAGGTTTAGTCATCGCATACACTATTGTTAATCAAGCTAAGATAATCGTCAAACTCTTGTATGTATGAAATATTGAATACAAAGAAAAGGAATTAGTGAATAAATTGTCATCTTTATTTACATTGAAATAAAATATTCTTTGAATCGAACTCTGGTCGACCCTGGGTCTACCCCAGCACCCTTCAGATTCCTTACAAAGTGGCGCCCGAGCAGGGACGCACATAATGTGCACCTGAGTACATACAAAGAAGTTTGACGTTAAAAAAAAAAAAAAAAAACTAACACAAATCCCAAAGTATAGGAACAAGCAAAGAAAATCAAAACACAAAATCACTGAGCATAGAATCTTGAAAACCAGAACCCACTAGCATAGAAACTTAAAAAGAATAAAAAAACAAAGCGTAGAATCTTGAAAAAATTTACTAGGTATAAAAATTTTTGAGAAAAAAAAACTACCAGGCACAGAAACTTGGAAAATTTACTAGGCATAACAAAAAAACTGCTAAACACAGAAAAAAAATTATTCTAACAGGTCAAACAGAGAAAAGAAAAACACATACCAACAATGTTGCAACGTTCAACAGAGAAAAAAAAAACAACAAAACATTTTTCATCTTGCAAAACAAAAAATAAAATTGATCAACAGAAAATGCCGCAGATACGAACTGGCTGGATTCGCACACTACGCATAGAAGAATTGATGGCTGTAATGGCAGACTTTGGTCTGGATACATCCGGCACCGTCGACGAGTTACGACGCTTCTTAGCATAATATATAACAACAGACCACAAGAATGAAGAAATAAGTAAAATATTACACTACCAAGAACAATGCGAGGCGAAGACACAAAATTTATCACTACCAAATGAAATTACCAGCAGGGGTCAGTCACCACAACCAGCAGACAAGATGCAAATAAATAAGGAGGAACTGGCAAACTTATAGAAGAAATCCAGAAAAAGTTAACGTTTGCCCAGCAGCCAAGTATGATTGAACGAGTACATACAGAGGATCCTAACAAGGCATTCACAGGCGACAAAAAAGCTGTCATGAGTGTTATCCATAAGTGGGACATCCTCTATGAAGAAGGGACAGATTCTTTCCAGTTCATAGAAAATGTCGAGGAAATGGCTCTCACGTACGATGTACCATTGGACGCATTACCAACAGCAATGCCCAAATTCCTGAAAAGCAAGGCTTTGGTGTGGTACCGAAACAATAACAAACAATGGAGCACTTGGAACTCGTTCAAAGAAGACTTTCTGAAGTACTTCCTCCCGGCAAGATTCTTTGAGAACCTCAACGATGAAATTCGCTCCCGTACACAACTCATGAACGAATCCTTCCAAGATTATTCCCTCGCATTATAGGAGCTGATGCGACACTCAGTCATGACAAACGAGGAGAAATTAACGAGAATTTACAACAACGCATTGCCAGACGTTGGTATATTCGCAGGCGGGATTTCACCGAAATCCTGGCCCGCCAGATAATAAAATCCTGAACCCAAATACCGCCTGCCGAAAATACGGCAACCAGGGGCATACGTTTGCATCATGCCGGAACTCAAGCCGCCTATTCTGCTGGGTATGTGGTACAATCGGGATCAGGACATGCGATTGCTGTACACAACAACCAACGACATCCCTGGCCGCACAACAACAGCGCAGACAAACTCCACAAGAACGAGGGTGCGGGCTACAACACCAGGAAAACCCACTTTTGTGCCCTATATTATCGTGCAGCGACAACAAGATTTCAGCCAGCATACTAATCAGTGGAACGCCAGTAAAAGCCATGATCGATACGGGGACATAGAGTCGCATTATCAGCCAGTCATTCATTACCAGGACCATAACCGGTCGACGCGAAAACATCAATTTAAGTATCCTTATGGCCGACGGCTCTGCAAAAAGGATTAGTGAAACCATGTATTGCCTTGTCCAATTTGGAAATCAGCAAAAGGAACTTCCATTCTTAGTCATGCCTAACTTAATTGAGGAGGTCATCCTGAGTATGAAATTCCTGGCCGTATTCAACGCCTCATTAACATGTGCTGGGACCACCCTACAATGCAAAGAGCGTCCACCAGATGCCAACGATAACCCATACGAAAATATTATCAATATGATCCGCCAAACAAACCACAAGGTAACCAACGTAACTTATTGTCCCATAATACAGCAAGTTCAAACAACATGTACTTTAACACTTAAAGTGGACCGGACAAGCATTGAACTTCCGAGGAACGACCAGTTAATGACCCGCCCCGAACGAAAGATACCGAACAAGCCAAAATTGCCAGATTCTTGGAGGAAGAGCTGGCCAAATTCAATTTAACAACAGGTATAACCCATCTCATAACACACAAAATTCACATGACGGACGATCGACCAATCAAAATACGCTACCAACAACGCAATCCAGCTATGCAATCAATCATCCACTCCGAAGTCGACAAATTGTTAACAAAAAATCTAATCGAGCCATCTCACAGAGTCTTTTGACAATCATCGGTGTGTGCACACGTGTTTTGCTCTGCTAATATAATCGCTGTTGATAAAAATTATTTTACGCTCATTTATACTCAATTTTTGTATTTATTGAACAGTTACTTTTCTTGATCTCTAACATCAAAAAAAAAGGAAGAAAAAAAAAAGATACCGTTGGCTTTATTTTTCTCATATTGAGAAAAGGCATGAACCAGATACGCACATTAGAAAAAGCGCGTAGCAATTCTTTCAATGGGGGTACCAACAACGCATACATAACAATTGATACGAGTAACGGTCCCGAAATAAATTACAGTTCTAAGGAAAAAGCAAAAATGAATTCGGCCGAGGTGTCCGCAAAAAGTGCTATACCAAAGTAGGATACGTTTGCCAAAAAAGTGCAAATGGGTATCGACAGATACATTGAAGTTTGATGGAGGACGCGGAGCATGTGTTCTTCGTGTGTCCAATATTTGCCGGACAGCGTTTAGAGGTTGAGCGGGTGGTAGGTGACAATTTGTCACCATATAATATTATTAGTTTTATGCTACAATGCCCCCAGATGTGGGACATCATCAATAAATTTGCTAACAACGTAGTCAGCTACCTCAGGACCTTAGAAAGGGAAAGGAATCACGCAGAGGCCCCGTAAAATATGGCTTATAGGGTAGGGCTGTGCCCTTTCCTCCCTGTGAAGTAATACTGTAAGGTGGTACCATAGGGAGGATAAGTCCGCGGAGTGGGATTTTTTAGTATAACCCTCATAACCACATGTACCAACGTGGTATGAGCGAAGACTCCCACATAACCCCGTGCTGCACGGGGTACCCATAAAGGGTTTTTCCCCCTCCGTCATCAAAAACAAAAAAAAACAAGATAGAAAAGTTCGGTTAAGACCGAAGCTTAAATACCCTCCACCTTTTGTAATTCTCTAAAAAATAAGCTCCTATTGCCATATTTATGTATTTCATGTACTTACGCAAATAGTGTTTTTTTTAAATTATAGGCGTTTGCGTTATTCAATCACACTCATTTTTGGCATAGTGTTGGATAACGGTACCTCTTATATATATACCAAATTTCAACTTGATAGGCATAGTATTGTGCGATATATAATTTTTTAAAGATACAATTTTTTCGAGGTATGATGAGATTTTCGTTTATTGTGGGCGTGTCTCTTAACCGATTTTGCCCAATTTCAATACGGAACAGCGAAATTTAACTAAAAATACGTATGCAAAGTTTCAATTTGATATCTCAAAAATTACGACCGTGAGAGTGCCAACAACAGACGGACACACGGACACACGGACGGACATGTCTCAAACGATTTCTCTTTTCATGCTGATTAAGAATATATATGGTTTGTGGGGTCTCCGACGCTTCCTTCGATGTGTTGTAAACGGATGATCAAAATGAATATACCCTCTTCCCTAAGGTGGAGGGTATAAAAAGATACATCGAAGTGACGAAAAGAAAGAGAAGTCCCAAATCTCAACTCAATACCCCACAAGCCAAAGCACAAAGGGGTAAAAATACTGCGGTTAGTGCTAACCGTTTCTCTATTTTATCTAATGAGAACGATGAACCGGTCAATGATAAAAATTTTGCTCCCCGTTCACATAAACCGCCTCCCCTCTATATCCGTGAGGAAATATCGAATACTCTGGTCAATGACCTGGCTGAAATAATTGGAAAAAAAGGTTTCCATGTAGTAGCTATACGCAGGGGTTCTATTTCCGAATGCAAGGTACAGGTGTATACTGAGGAAAGCTATAAAAAACTACTGAAATATCTAGATGAGAAGAATAAGAGTTACTACACTTACCAACTAAAGAGTGCTAAGGGCCTCATAGTCGTTATTAAAGAAATAGAAAGTTCAGTGCCAACTTCTGAAGCCATGGAAGCCTTGAAAAACGAAAAATTCCAAGTGAAATCTGTTTATAATATAATAAACAAAAACAAGGTCCCTCAACATCTTTTCCGAGTGGAGCTAGATTTTGATAAAAATACTTTCAAAAAAGGCCAAACCCACCCTATATATAATCTGCAATACTTATTACATCGTAAGATTGTTATTGAGGAACCATATAAGAGAACAACGCCACCTCAATGTATGAATTGCCAAGAATATGGCCATACAAAAACGTGTTGCAAACTACCAACGGTTGGCGTCATATGTGGTGATCTACACCATAGTTCTGTAAAGAATCTGAAAGGTGCTGGGGTAGACCCAGGGCCGACCAGAGTTCAATTCAAAGAATATTTTATTTTTAACGCAAATAAAGATGACAATTTATTTACTAATATTCAATATCTCATACATACAAGAGTTTGACGGTTACCTTAGCCTGATTAACAAAGGGGTATGCGACGACTAAACCTAAGATCTGTACCTTAGCTTATGGACTCTATACTTGGATAATAACAATAGTTTGTGGGTGTGCTTTGATGGGTTTGTCTATGCTAGAGAACAACTTATCAAGAAATATGTCTAGAGCTAAATTTCAGATGTCTCTGCTAGTACGCGCGATGGTTCATATTCTGAGTTAAGTCACTTTTGTAATTGATGCAAGAGTATTGTATTTAACTCTGGTCTTGTTTTAGCTAAACTGAAGGGTGTATGGCTAAATTTCGGTGGCTCTCGTACTATGTGGGATTTCCTAACACTAGGATAGAGGAGGACGGATCACTCTCTCGTACCTTTATATACCACTGCCTAATGCTAGAGTAGAGGAGGACGTATCACTCGCTCTTGCTCTTTCACCTTTTCCTGTGCTCTGCCTAGTATTGAGGTAGAGGAGGACGGATCACTCGTTCTTACCCTTTTCACTTCTCCCTATGCTCTGCCTATTGTTGAGGTAGAGGAGGACGGATCACTCCCTCGTACCTTTATAAACCACTGCCTAATGCTAGAGTAGAGGAAGACGTATCACTCGCTCTTGCTCTTTCACCTTTTCCTGTGCTCTGCCTAGTATTGAGGTAGAGGAGGACGGATCACTCGCTCTTGCCCTTTTCGCTTTTTCCTATGCTCTGCCTAGTATTGAGGTAGAGGAGGACGGATCACTCGCTCTTACCCTTTTCACTTCTCCCTATGCTCTGCCTATTGTTGAGGTAGAGGAGGACGGATCACTCTCTCGTACCTTTATAAACCACTGCCTAATGCTAGAGTAGAGGAGGACGTATCACTCGCTCTTGCTCTTTCACCTTTTCCTGTGCTCTGCCTAGTATTGAGGTAGAGGAGGACGGATCACTCGCTCTTGCCCTTTTCGCTTTTTCCTATGCTCTGCCTAGTATTGAGGTAGAGGAGGACGAATCACTCGCTCCTATGCTGATCCTACCCTTGGTATTTACTTGCCTAATGCAATCCTATGCTTTGCTAATGCTTGTTACCTAATTCCCTGCTAGACCTACCTGTTTGAATAGCTATCAAAAACTAGCTGCTTTGCTTCGTGATGATCGCCTTTTTATAGGCCTGTGGCCGAGCTTTTGTGTGTTTAAAAGCTTTGAAAAGAGCTTGCATCAATTACATCTGATCTTTCCTACATATGATTTCCTATGGCTAATCCTGGGTTAACTTAAATTATTAACATATGACTTATAACTATTACAGAGTAGCTTAAGCAATATTTATAGTTCACTTATTTAATTAAACTAGAAATTCATGTTCAAATTCTTTAATTCATAATAATAAAAAAATATAAGTAAATAAAACATATTCATTTAATTCATGTACTGGAAAAAATAACGATTGGGAAAAAAAGAAAATTGTGTGTAATTCAAGAGTTGCTAATTATTATAAAAAAAGAAAAAAAAAGTATTAGTAAATGGAATTAATAGGATTGTAGGGTGAAAATGCAAATGTTTTAGATCGTGTGATGGTAATTTTTCCCTATGATAAATTGCCTCATCACACTACTTCCCTCCTTCGGCGGCGTCGTCGCTTCGTATCACGATCTCCCCGTTCCTCCTAATAGCTGCTTTATACCTCTGCCCCTGAATGGTGTAAAGTCTCTGTGCTCGTGAACGGGCTGGCAGGCGCACATATTCTCTGAGGAGGCATGCTTCGAGCTGCATCCGTATTTCAGGGGGTACGACTGTTTCGAACACGAATATTGCCCCTACCTTAGTGTCTTGTGGTTTCTGATTAGGGGACGTCTTCGGTGCTGATATGGGAATTCGGCATGGCCGGAATGGGCTGAGCATTGGAGGTGGTTGTCGGTGCTCGCTGCTTGGTGCGACCTCGCCTCGGCCTTGCTGTGTATACCTGGCATTTGGCAGATTAGGACTTGGTTGATGTCTCCTTGAGCACCCAGGAGGTGTCCATGACTTCGTGGCTGTTGTTGCTATCTGGATTGGACTAAGCGTCCGCTTCGGTGACTGCTTATCGTTACTACCATGTGTTTTCACCTGGTTGGATTTCTTCCTCCTGGAACATCCTGGCGGTGTCCACGGTTTAATGGCGGTTGTTTGCCACGGCTGGAAAAAGTTAGGTACCGGTGATGGTTGGTGGTGATCGATCACTGGCGACTGTTTAAGTGAAGTAGGACTTGGCGGTTGGAGGTCCCGTCGACGTCTGGAACAACCCGGAGACGTCCACGATCTGGTTGTTGATATTCGATACGGCCGGAACGGACTAAGCATTGGTCGTGGCTGTTGATGATTACATACCGGTATGTGTTTACGGCGTTTACGATGTGTGTCTGTAGAACTTGGCGGTTGAGGGCTTGGTTGTCGACTTCTGGGGCACCCTGGAGGTGTCCATGATTTGATTGTTGCTATGTGGCACGGCTGGAATGCACTAAATGTAACTCGTGTTGAAGTATGTTTACGAAGTGGCTGAGAAGTAGTCTTATTGCTTGGCTGAATACTGGGTTGCTTGATCTTTGCGGGGATGTCACACGGCTGAGTTTGGACTCCCACATCTTGTATTTTGGTGCCTGTAGGTAGGTATTCATTTGTCGGAGTGAATATTTCGTTTATTTGGTCGAGCAAGCGTGATAAATCTACCGTACTGAATGACTGCTGGGTAGTTTGCGTAGCTTCTTCTTTGGTTAACTTTGTAGAAATCTCAAAGATTTGTTCGGCCGGTTGTGGTAATGATTTTGGTATGTGTGGTACACCATCATCACACACTGTATCGCTGCTGATCGTTAGGACAGGGATATCATCTTCTACCTCGACTGCTTTGATAACGTTGCGATTTTTGTTGTTGTTTTGGTTGGTGGACACTGATGGTGGTAGAGAACGGTAAAACATAGATTGACGATACGCTGAGAGTTTGTGGGAAACATCAGGTTTTGTAGCGTCTGGTGCAGATATTGGTGGTTGTCTTAGGTTATGTTTATCGTTGGGTCGACCAGTTTCAATTATGAAGGTGCGTTCGCATGTTGGTTCGACATATCGTAAAATAGGACAGTAGGTTAGATTGGTTACCTTGTGGTCGTCCTGACGGATCATGTTGACGGCATTCTCAATTGGGGTGACTGGGATTCTGCGGCTGGCATTTTGCGGCTGTTCTTTACATCGTAATGTTACACCTGCACATGTCAATGAAGCGTCAAACATATTCAAAAATTTCATGCCTAGTATGACCTCTTCAATTGCGTTTGGCATTATTAAGAATGGCAGCTCTCTCTGCCGATTTCCGAAATGAACGGTGCAATGGATGATCTCGCTAATTCTTCTTGATGAACCGTCGGCCATTAATACATTGAAATTTGTGCTTTCACGCCGACCGGTTATGCCCATCCTGCTTAAAAATGATTGACTAATGATGCAGTTTGTTGTACCCGTATCAACCATAGCGTCTATAGGCACAACCACTAGAACCTTTCAACCTGGAAATAAAGTCTACGTCCGTAGAAATAAACGGTTGGGAAATACATATTCAAAAATTTTTGGAAGAAAAGACAGCAGAAAGAGGCTTAGGAACAATTAAGATAAACAGCTTACCATAATTTTCTCTTCCTTTTTGTTTTTTCTCTCCTTTTTGCTTTTGCTTTTCCAGACTGACTTTGCTCTTAATAACTGGTTCATTTGGAATCATAGTCTCTCGGTTTCATTCATAGCAGTAACAACCGGTGATGTGGCTACTTATGATAATTATTCCTACGTAATTTAAAATTTTACTACTTTGAGAGTACAATTCAAGACACTAAGGATATATTAAAAAACGTTACAGAACAAAATTTGATAACTGAACTCGAACTTCAGATTAATGCAATACAACGCTCCTTGGACGTCTTAAGAGTCCACCGACGGGTGCCTAGATCCCTAGGTTCGGCTCTGAAATTCATAGCAGGAACTCCAGACCACGAAAACTTCGATGTCTTAAAGAACAATTTGAATAGGGTAATCGAAAATAATAATCTACAAACGAATCTAAACAGCATAACCCAAGAAAAATATTAACGAAATCATTAACAGAATAAATGAATTAACTACGAGAAACGTAAAAAAAGATGAAAAAAGACTTTTATTATTTCAGTTACTCATGACTAGGAACCAAGAAGTTATAACTCATTTAAACAATGTTGCGTTATTTTTCATGTTGGCGAAAGTAGAAGTATTTAATCCCTCAATATTCAATTTAGAGAAACTAGAAAACCTTCTGACTACGGAACCAGTCAATGTTAGTTTAACCCATATTATTAAGTTATCTAGTATAAGAGTATATCAAGAGAATGATCTAATTTTTTTCGTATTAAAATCAGCATTACCAATTAAGCTATGTAGTTTTGTAAAAGTTTTCCCTGTAGTACAGAATAACACCGTAATCAACCTCTCAACTAACAAGGCGGCTCATTGTTCAAACCAGTTTATCTAGCGAACTGTGCAGACTTTAATTCAGTCCATATTTGTAAAGTCGGTGCATCTGAGTGCTTAAATCAGCTATTGAATAAAAACGCAACATTTTGCCCAACTAAAACGGCCAATCACATTCCAATAGTGGAAGAAGTGGGGAATGGCACATTAATTTTGAACAACGTACAAGATACAACAGTCACAGAAGCCGAAACAGTAAAGCTTTCTGGAACTTACCTAATAACATATACTCATACAATCAAAATTAACTCTACTATTTATAAGAGAAGTGGAAATGCACCATCTTTCATCCCGCACCCACCGAAAATCTTACATTTCAAGCAAGGAAAGCATCAAGTTGAACTTTCTTTAGTACACGGCATGTCGTCGCAAAACTTAAAATCACTAAAAGAATTAGAAACGAAATCCTCAATGAGTATTATGGCCGGAATTATTATAGTGGCGGTTCCATTGGCCTGTTTTTGCATTAAGAAAAAGAGCACATCGCACCCGCAGTGGACACCGGCAGACCTGGAAGCAGCAGTGGCATAAATCATAAACCGCAACGCGACGTCGCGGTAACCTTTTTATACCCTCCACCTTAGTGATAAGGGTATATTAAGTTTGTTCTTTCGTTTGCAACACCCAGAAGGAGGCGTCAGAGACCCTACAAAGTATAAATATTCTTGATCAACAAAAACTCGGCAAAAACTGAGTCGATTTAGCATGTATGGCCGTGTGTCCATGTGTCTGTCTGATGTTGGTTGTTGATTCTCACGGGCGTAAATTTTGAGATATTTATCCGAAATTTTGTACAGGCACTTTTAGGTTTTGCACGCAGATTGCTATTTAAAATGGACAAAATCAGTCAAGAGCCCACAATCGACAAAAATCTATTTATCTGCCAAAAAAATTGAGCTATAAACTTAAAATTTGGTACGAACGTCTATAAATATTAGCCTAATCGATGTGCTTTAAATGAGCGTTGTCATATTACAGACACGCCCACAATCAATAAAAATATATAAATACGTAAACACAGTCATACCTTTGACTGACGTGCCAAAAATGGGCGTAGTTGGATAACAGACACGCCCAAAATCGATAAAAATCTATATATCTGCCACAAAAATTGACCTGTGAATTTGAAATTTAGTGCACTTATTACAGGTTAGCCCATCCATCGATGTCGTAAAAATAGGCAAGGTCAGATAACAGACACGCTGTGTTTAGCAACTTTGTTTAGGTTATAAACATCTATTACAATTGTTGCAACTAACGACGCAACGATTACGCGTGTTGTTTATTATTATTATACCCTCCACCTTAGGGAAGAGGGTATATTCATTTTGATCATCCGTTTACAACACATCGAAGGAAGCCCCGGAGACCCCACAAACCATATATATTCTTAATCAGCATGAAAAGAGAAATCGTTTGAGACATGTCCGTCCGTGTGTCAGTCTGTTGTTGGCAGTCTCATAATCGTAATTTTTGAGATATCAAATTGAAACTTTGCATACGTATTCTTAGTTCAATTTCACTGATCTATATTGAAATTGGGCAAAATCGGTCAAAAGACACGCCCACAATAAACGAAAACCTCATCATACCTCGAAAAAATTGTATCTTAAAAAAATTATATATCGCACAATACTATGCCTATCAAGTTGAAATTTGGTATATATATAAAGGGTACCGTTATCCAACACTGTGCCAAAAATGGGCGTGATTGAATAACGCAAACGCCTATAATTAAAAAAAACACTATTTGCGTAAGTACATGAAATACATAAATATGGCAATAGGAGCTTATTTTTTAGAGAATTACAAAAGGTGGAGGGTATTTAAGCTTCGGTCTTAACCGAACTTTTCTATCTTGTTCTTGTAATGTTTTTAATACATTCAAATTTTATTTTTCTAAAATTATTAATGTCAGAAATAGATGTGCAATCCCATATATGAAGTTGATCAGACTTCTGGGGAGTTGAACTATTCTGATTTTTCATATCGCTAGCTAACTCAATATTTTTTAATTTTTGCCCTCTGGTTACAACTTTTATTTGTCTTGGTATCATATCTTTTAGAGTGTCTGAATCTATCTTTATTCTTGATAATGCATCAGCATTTGTATTGTTTGAACCCTTTTTATATACTATTTCAAAGTCGTAGTCAGATAACTCCATTCTTATCCTTGTCATTCTAGATGAAGTATTATTATGTGTAAATAATGATATTAATGGTCTGTGATCAGTGACTACTATGAATTTTCTTCCAAATAGGTAGGGTCTGAAAAATTTTATTCCCCAATATATTGTCAATAATTCTTTTTCTATAACCGATTTATTGATGTCGTGTTTAGATAATGTCGTACTGGCATAAGAAATTGGTAAATCATATCCAATTTCTCCTTGGGAGAGAATTGCTCCTAGAGCAAAATCAGATGCATCTGTAGTTAAGACAAACGTTTTGTTAAAGTCTGGGTATTGTAATATTGGTGGATTCATAAGTTTATTTTTTATTGTGTTAAATGATATTTCACATTCATTTGAATAAATGAATGGTTGATTCTTTTTTAAGCATTTTGCTATTTTAGCAAAGTCTTTAATAAATCGCCTATAATAATTACAGAGCGCGACGAATCTTCTAACTTCGTCTGGATTTTTTGGTGTTGGATAATTTTTTATTATTATATATTTTGATGGGTCGGTTTTTATACCATCTTTTGTTATTAAGTGTCCCAAATATACAACTTCATGTCGGAGAAAATGGCATTTATTGGCGTTCAATTTTAAATTATATTTTCTTAAGCGTGAGAAAACTTTTAAGAGAATATTGTTATGATGTTGCAAACTGCAACCAAATATAATTATGTCATCTACGTATAAAAATGCATTTGCGTTTAGTCCAGATAGTGCAATTGTTAGCATTCTTTGAAAACTATTAGATGATATTTTTAAACCGAAGGGTAACCTTTTAAATTGGAAATGTCCTTTGTTAGTGGAAAATGCTGTTAATGGTCTAGATTCTTTATCCAAATCAATTTGATAAAAGGAACTTGTCATGTCTAGGGTGGAAAAATATTTTGCTCTGACAAACAAATGTTGCTCTGAAGTTAACGTTCTTGATGTTAAACGGTTAACAAGGCAGCTTCCCTCCGTACCCTCGTCTGTTCTTAAACAACATCCATTGTCTAGATTGCCTTTGGCAGACTTTACGGCAGGCAATGGTTCACAAGTCGATTTACTTTTAGGAAGAGACGTGTATCCTAAAATTATCTTAGAATGTGTCAAAAGGAATTCCACATCTGATCTATTCGCGCAAAGTACTATATTTGGTTGTATTGTAACTGGGAAGTTTGAATCTTCACGACCTCTCCAATCAATATCCTCTTTCTTTGCATTAGTTGATTTAAACAATCAGCTACTCCGATTTTGGAAGTTATAAGATGCCCCTAAAATCTTCAAAAAATCTCCCGAGGACGAGTATTGTGAAAATCTTTTCACCAATGTTACCCGAAGAAATGTCGATGGCCGCTACATCGTGCTTTTATCTTTTCGCTGGGCGAATCTAGACATATTGCCTTGTCTCAATATGTTCTAAATGAGGCAAGTATGAAACGGAACCCAGAATTGAAACAGTCTTATGATAAAACTCTTCAAGAATATGAAACCCTAGGCACAGATTAATCCCTGAACTTAATAGCCTGCGCGAGTCAAACTATTATCTGCCACATCATGCCGTATTTAAACCCAGCAGTACAACTACTAAGCTAAGTGTTAAAGATATTTATCTGAAATTTTGTACAGGCACTTTCAGTTTTTGCGCGCAGATCGCTATTTAATCGTTCACAATAAGTGATTTAAAATTATAAAAAAAAATTTTAAATATTTTTATTCTGCTTTTTTTAACCTCCATATAAGATAGGGGTTTACTGCTTTTGTCATTTTTCATGTTGAAACATACTATTGTGGAAAAAAGAAATAATAAAGCAACGAAATCATACAAATGTTGATAAGAACCTATATACATTCATTTTTATACCCTCCACCTTAGGGAAGAGGGTATATTCATTTTGATCATCCGTTTACAACACATCGAAGGAAGCGTCGGAGACCCCACAAACCATATATATTCTTAATCAGCATGAAAAGAGAAATCGTTTAAGACATGTCCGTCCGTATGTCCGTCTGTTGTTGGCACTCTCACGGTCGTAATTTTTGAGATATCAAATTGAAACTTTGCATACGTATTTTTAGTTAAATTTCGCTGTTCCGTATTGAAATTGGGCAAAATCGGTTAAGAGACACGCCCACAATAAACGAAAATCTCATCATACCTCGAAAAAATTGTATCTTTAAAACATTATATATCGCACAATACTATGCCTATCAAGTTGAAATTTGGTATATATATAAAGGGTACCGTTATTCAACACTGTGCCAAAAATGGGCGTGATTGAATAACGCAAACGCCTATAATTAAAAAAAACACTATTTGCGTAAGTACATGAAATACATATATATGGCAATATGAGCTTATTTTTTAGAGAATTACAAAAGGTGGAGGGTATTTAAGCTTCGGTCTTAACCGAACTTTTCTATCTTGTTTATCTTCAATTATACAATAACAAATATTCAATAAAAAAAATGTTCGCCAATGAAGTTAAGTAATAAACATTGATTACTCTTTGCTTCTTTTATTTCATTTAAGGGCTTCTCAGAAACTTTATATATTGATAATTGATAATTATAATACAAATAAAAATACGAATTTATTGTAACAGTAATACTTAACGAGCTCATTGATGATTAAGGGTTAACTGCTGATATTACTTTATACGTATGTTAACTATTAGATAGAACAAAACCATATTTTTATACCCTCCACCTCAGTGATGAGGGTATACTAAGTTTGTTCTTCCGTTTGCAACACCCAGAAGGAGCCGTCAGAGAGCCTACAAAGTATATATATTCTTGATCAGCGACGAAGACTGAGTCGATTTAGATATGTATGGCCGTGTGTCCATGTGTCTGTCTGTTGTTGGCATTCTCACGGGCGTAAATTTTGTGATATTTATCCGAAATTTTGTACAGGCACTTTTAGGTTTTGCACGCAGATCGCTATTTAAAATGGGCAAAATCAGTCAAGAGCCACACTCACAATCGAAAAAATCAATTTATCTGCCACAAAAATTAAGTTATAAATTTTAAATTTGGTATGTACAGTACACATTTAAATATAAGCTTTATTGAAGTGATAAAAATGGGCATGGTCGTATAATAGACACGCCTACAATTTTTAAAAAAACATATTCAACGTTGTGATGAGGCAATTTCTCAAAGGAAAAAATTACCATCACACGATCTAAACATTTGCGTTTTCACCACACAATCTTATTCGTTTCATCCACTAAACTTCATGGAATACTTTTTTTTCTCTTATAATAATTATTAACACTTGAATTACACACAATTTTTCTTTTTTTTTTTACAATCGTTGCTTCTTCCTTTTTTTAAAATTAGTGCACTTTACTAAAATCTACCACATGAGCTAAATGAATATGTTTTATTTACTTATCAATTAAAAGAATTTGAATATGAATTTCTAGTTTGATTTAACAAGTGAACTATAAATAACGTTAAGCTACTCTGTAATAGTTATAAGTCATATGTTATTAATTTAAGTTAACCCCGGATTAGTCATAGAAAATCATATGTAGCAAAAGATCAGATTTAATTGATGCAAGCTCTTGTCAAAGCTCTTATAAACACACAAAAGCTCGGCCACAGGCCTATAAAAAGGCGATCATCACGAAGCAAAGTAGCTAGTTTTTCATAGCTATTCTAACAGATAGGGCAAGCAACAAGCATTAGGCAAAGCATAGAATTGTGTTAGGCAAGTAAATACCAAGGGTAGGATTAGCATAGGAAAATAAAAAGGGTAAGAGCGAGTTGATACGTCCTCCTCTACCTCAATACTAGGCAGAGCATAGGGCAAGAAGAGGGGGTAAGAGAGAGTTGATACGCCCTCCTCTACCTCGACACTAGGCAGAGTATAAGGCAAGCAAGAGGGGTAAGAGAGAGTTGATACGCCCTCCTCTACCTCGACACTAGGCAGAGTATAAGGCAAGCAAGAGGGGTAAGAGAGAGTTGATACGTCCTCCTCTACCTCAACACTAGGCAGAGTATAAGGCAAGCAAGAGGGGTAAGAGAGAGTTGATACGTCCTCCTCTACCTCAACACTAGGCAGAGCATAGGGCGGTAAGAGAGAGTTGATACGTCCCCCTCTACCTTAGCATTAGGCAGAGTAATAAAACAATATAAAGGTACGTGAGAGTGATCCATCTTTCTCTACCTTAGCGTTAGGAATTCTCACAAAAGTACGAGAGTCAATTTTACCTCTCTACACAAACTAAATATTTTCTCTTATCCATTCTATACTCATTTAACAGAGGGGAAAGTTGATGCGTCCTTTCCCAATAACAATTCACGCTAGTTTTAAAACACACCGAAATATAGCCATACACTGTTCAGGTTAGCTAATACATAAGAAAAAGGCAAAATCAAGGATAAATACTCTTGCATCAATTACAAAAAAGACTTAACTCAGAATTAAAACCATCGTGCACACTAGCAAAGACATCTGAAAATAAGCTCTAGGAATATTCATGATAAGTTGTTCTCTAGCGTAGACAAATCCACCAAAACTCATCCACAAACCATTGTTATTATCAAAATATAGAGTCCATAAGCTAAGGTACAGATCTTAGGTTTAGTCATCGCATACACTATTGTTAATCAAGCTAAGATAATCGTCAAACTCTTGTATGTATGAAATATTGAATACAAAGAAAAGGAATTAGTGAATAAATTGTCATCTTTATTTACATTGAAATAAAATATTCTTTGAATCGAACTCTGGTCGACCCTGGGTCTACCCCAGCACCCTTCAGATTCCTTACAAAGTGGCGCCCGAGCAGGGACGCACATAATGTGCACCTGAGTCATACAAAGAAGTTTGACGTTAAAAAAAAAAAAAAAAAACTAACACAAATCCCAAAGTATAGGAACAAGCAAAGAAAATCAAAACACAAAATCACTGAGCATAGAATCTTGAAAACCAGAACCCACTAGCATAGAAACTTAAAAAGAATAAAAAAACAAAGCGTAGAATCTTGAAAAAATTTACTAGGTATAAAAATTTTTGAGAAAAAAAAACTACCAGGCACAGAAACTTGGAAAATTTACTAGGCATAACAAAAAAACTGCTAAACACAGAAAAAAAATTATTCTAACAGGTCAAACAGAGAAAAGAAAAACACATACCAACAATGTTGCAACGTTCAACAGAGAAAAAAAAAACAACAAAACATTTTTCATCTTGCAAAACAAAAAATAAAATTGATCAACAGAAAATGCCGCAGATACGAACTGGCTGGATTCGCACACTACGCATAGAAGAATTGATGGCTGTAATGGCAGACTTTGGTCTGGATACATCCGGCACCGTCGACGAGTTACGACGCTTCTTAGCATAATATATAACAACAGACCACAAGAATGAAGAAATAAGTAAAATATTACACTACCAAGAACAATGCGAGGCGAAGACACAAAATTTATCACTACCAAATGAAATTACCAGCAGGGGTCAGTCACCACAACCAGCAGACAAGATGCAAATAAATAAGGAGGAACTGGCAAACTTATAGAAGAAATCCAGAAAAAGTTAACGTTTGCCCAGCAGCCAAGTATGATTGAACGAGTACATACAGAGGATCCTAACAAGGCATTCACAGGCGACAAAAAAGCTGTCATGAGTGTTATCCATAAGTGGGACATCCTCTATGAAGAAGGGACAGATTCTTTCCAGTTCATAGAAAATGTCGAGGAAATGGCTCTCACGTACGATGTACCATTGGACGCATTACCAACAGCAATGCCCAAATTCCTGAAAAGCAAGGCTTTGGTGTGGTACCGAAACAATAACAAACAATGGAGCACTTGGAACTCGTTCAAAGAAGACTTTCTGAAGTACTTCCTCCCGGCAAGATTCTTTGAGAACCTCAACGATGAAATTCGCTCCCGTACACAACTCATGAACGAATCCTTCCAAGATTATTCCCTCGCATTATAGGAGCTGATGCGACACTCAGTCATGACAAACGAGGAGAAATTAACGAGAATTTACAACAACGCATTGCCAGACGTTGGTATATTCGCAGGCGGGATTTCACCGAAATCCTGGCCCGCCAGATAATAAAATCCTGAACCCAAATACCGCCTGCCGAAAATACGGCAACCAAGGGCATACGTTTGCATCATGCCGGAACTCAAGCCGCCTATTCTGCTGGGTATGTGGTACAATCGGGATCAGGACATGCGATTGCTGTACACAACAACCAACGACATCCCTGGCCGCACAACAACAGCGCAGACAAACTCCACAAGAACGAGGGTGCGGGCTACAACACCAGGAAAACCCACTTTTGTGCCCTATATTATCGTGCAGCGACAACAAGATTTCAGCCAGCATACTAATCAGTGGAACGCCAGTAAAAGCCATGATCGATACGGGGACATAGAGTCGCATTATCAGCCAGTCATTCATTACCAGGACTATAACCGGTCGACGCGAAAACATCAATTTAAGTATCCTTATGGCCGACGGCTCTGCAAAAAGGATTAGTGAAACCATGTATTGCCTTGTCCAATTTGGAAATCAGCAAAAGGAACTTCCATTCTTAGTCATGCCTAACTTAATTGAGGAGGTCATCCTGAGTATGAAATTCCTGGCCGTATTCAACGCCTCATTAACATGTGCTGGGACCACCCTACAATGCAAAGAGCGTCCACCAGATGCCAACGATAACCCATACGAAAATATTATCAATATGATCCGCCAAACAAACCACAAGGTAACCAACGTAACTTATTGTCCCATAATACAGCAAGTTCAAACAACATGTACTTTAACACTTAAAGTGGACCGGACAAGCATTGAACTTCCGAGGAACGACCAGTTAATGACCCGCCCCGAACGAAAGATACCGAACAAGCCAAAATTGCCAGATTCTTGGAGGAAGAGCTGGCCAAATTCAATTTAACAACAGGTATAACCCATCTCATAACACACAAAATTCACATGACGGACGATCGACCAATCAAAATACGCTACCAACAACGCAATCCAGCTATGCAATCAATCATCCACTCCGAAGTCGACAAATTGTTAACAAAAAATCTAATCGAGCCATCTCACAGAGTCTTTTGACAATCATCGGTGTGTGCACACGTGTTTTGCTCTGCTAATATAATCGCTGTTGATAAAAATTATTTTACGCTCATTTATACTCAATTTTTGTATTTATTGAACAGTTACTTTTCTTGATCTCTAACATCAAAAAAAAAGGAAGAAAAAAAAAAGATACCGTTGGCTTTATTTTTCTCATATTGAGAAAAGGCATGAACCAGATACGCACATTAGAAAAAGCGCGTAGCAATTCTTTCAATGGGGGTACCAACAACGCATACATAACAATTGATACGAGTAACGGTCCCGAAATAAATTACAGTTCTAAGGAAAAAGCAAAAATGAATTCGGCCGAGGTGTCCGCAAAAAGTGCTATACCAAAGTAGGATACGTTTGCCAAAAAAGTGCAAATGGGTATCGACAGATACATTGAAGTTTGATGGAGGACGCGGAGCATGTGTTCTTCGTGTGTCCAATATTTGCCGGACAGCGTTTAGAGGTTGAGCGGGTGGTAGGTGACAATTTGTCACCATATAATATTATTAGTTTTATGCTACAATGCCCCCAGATGTGGGACATCATCAATAAATTTGCTAACAACGTAGTCAGCTACCTCAGGACCTTAGAAAGGGAAAGGAATCACGCAGAGGCCCCGTAAAATATGGCTTATAGGGTAGGGCTGTGCCCTTTCCTCCCTGTGAAGTAATACTGTAAGGTGGTACCATAGGGAGGATAAGTCCGCGGAGTGGGATTTTTTAGTATAACCCTCATAACCACATGTACCAACGTGGTATGAGCGAAGACTCCCACATAACCCCGTGCTGCACGGGGTACCCATAAAGGGTTTTTCCCCCTCCGTCATCAAAAACAAAAAAAAACAAGATAGAAAAGTTCGGTTAAGACCGAAGCTTAAATACCCTCCACCTTTTGTAATTCTCTAAAAAATAAGCTCCTATTGCCATATTTATGTATTTCATGTACTTACGCAAATAGTGTTTTTTTTAAATTATAGGCGTTTGCGTTATTCAATCACACTCATTTTTGGCATAGTGTTGGATAACGGTACCTCTTATATATATACCAAATTTCAACTTGATAGGCATAGTATTGTGCGATATATAATTTTTTAAAGATACAATTTTTTCGAGGTATGATGAGATTTTCGTTTATTGTGGGCGTGTCTCTTAACCGATTTTGCCCAATTTCAATACGGAACAGCGAAATTTAACTAAAAATACGTATGCAAAGTTTCAATTTGATATCTCAAAAATTACGACCGTGAGAGTGCCAACAACAGACGGACACACGGACACACGGACGGACATGTCTCAAACGATTTCTCTTTTCATGCTGATTAAGAATATATATGGTTTGTGGGGTCTCCGACGCTTCCTTCGATGTGTTGTAAACGGATGATCAAAGTGAATATACCCTCTTCCCTAAGGTGGAGGGTATAAAAAGATACATCGAAGTGACGAAAAGAAAGAGAAGTCCCAAATCTCAACTCAATACCCCACAAGCCAAAGCACAAAGGGGTAAAAATACTGCGGTTAGTGCTAACCGTTTCTCTATTTTATCTAATGAGAACGATGAACCGGTCAATGATAAAAATTTTGCTCCCCGTTCACATAAACCGCCTCCCCTCTATATCCGTGAGGAAATATCGAATACTCTGGTCAATGACCTGGCTGAAATAATTGAAAAAAAAAGGTTTCCATGTAGTAGCTATACGCAGGGGTTCTATTTCCGAATGCAAGGTACAGGTGTATACTGAGGAAAGCTATAAAAAACTACTGAAATATCTAGATGAGAAGAATAAGAGTTACTACACTTACCAACTAAAGAGTGCTAAGGGCCTCATAGTCGTTATTAAAGAAATAGAAAGTTCAGTGCCAACTTCTGAAGCCATGGAAGCCTTGAAAAACGAAAAATTCCAAGTGAAATCTGTTTATAATATAATAAACAAAAACAAGGTCCCTCAACATCTTTTCCGAGTGGAGCTAGATTTTGATAAAAATACTCTCAAAAAAGGCCAAACCCACCCTATATATAATCTGCAATACTTATTACATCGTAAGATTGTTATTGAGGAACCATATAAGAGAACAACGCCACCTCAATGTATGAATTGCCAAGAATATGGCCATACAAAAACGTGTTGCAAACTACCAACGGTTGGCGTCATATGTGGTGATCTACACCATAGTTCTGTAAAGAATCTGAAAGGTGCTGGGGTAGACCCAGGGCCGACCAGAGTTCAATTCAAAGAATATTTTATTTTTAACGCAAATAAAGATGACAATTTATTTACTAATATTCAATATCTCATACATACAAGAGTTTGACGGTTACCTTAGCCTGATTAACAAAGGGGTATGCGACGACTAAACCTAAGATCTGTACCTTAGCTTATGGACTCTATACTTGGATAATAACAATAGTTTGTGGGTGTGCTTTGATGGGTTTGTCTATGCTAGAGAACAACTTATCAAGAAATATGTCTAGAGCTAAATTTCAGATGTCTCTGCTAGTACGCGCGATGGTTCATATTCTGAGTTAAGTCACTTTTGTAATTGATGCAAGAGTATTGTATTTAACTCTGGTCTTGTTTTAGCTAAACTGAAGGGTGTATGGCTAAATTTCGGTGGCTCTCGTACTATGTGGGATTTCCTAACACTAGGATAGAGGAGGACGGATCACTCTCTCGTACCTTTATATACCACTGCCTAATGCTAGAGTAGAGGAGGACGTATCACTCGCTCTTGCTCTTTCACCTTTTCCTGTGCTCTGCCTAGTATTGAGGTAGAGGAGGACGGATCACTCGTTCTTACCCTTTTCACTTCTCCCTATGCTCTGCCTATTGTTGAGGTAGAGGAGGACGGATCACTCCCTCGTACCTTTATAAACCACTGCCTAATGCTAGAGTAGAGGAGGACGTATCACTCGCTCTTGCTCTTTCACCTTTTCCTGTGCTCTGCCTAGTATTGAGGTAGAGGAGGACGGATCACTCGCTCTTGCCCTTTTCGCTTTTTCCTATGCTCTGCCTAGTATTGAGGTAGAGGAGGACGGATCACTCGCTCTTACCCTTTTCACTTCTCCCTATGCTCTGCCTATTGTTGAGGTAGAGGAGGACGGATCACTCTCTCGTACCTTTATAAACCACTGCCTAATGCTAGAGTAGAGGAGGACGTATCACTCGCTCTTGCTCTTTCACCTTTTCCTGTGCTCTGCCTAGTATTGAGGTAGAGGAGGACGGATCACTCGCTCTTGCCCTTTTCGCTTTTTCCTATGCTCTGCCTAGTATTGAGGTAGAGGAGGACGAATCACTCGCTCCTATGCTGATCCTACCCTTGGTATTTACTTGCCTAATGCAATCCTATGCTTTGCTAATGCTTGTTACCTAATTCCCTGCTTGACCTACCTGTTTGAATAGCTATCAAAAACTAGCTGCTTTGCTTCGTGATGATCGCCTTTTTATAGGCCTGTGGCCGAGCTTTTGTGTGTTTAAAAGCTTTGAAAAGAGCTTGCATCAATTACATCTGATCTTTCCTACATATGATTTCCTATGGCTAATCCTGGGTTAACTTAAATTATTAACATATGACTTATAACTATTACAGAGTAGCTTAAGCAATATTTATAGTTCACTTATTTAATTAAACTAGAAATTCATGTTCAAATTCTTTAATTCATAATAATAAAAAAATATAAGTAAATAAAACATATTCATTTAATTCATGTACTGGAAAAAATAACGATTGGGAAAAAAAGAAAATTGTGTGTAATTCAAGAGTTGCTAATTATTATAAAAAAAGAAAAAAAAAGTATTAGTAAATGGAATTAATAGGATTGTAGGGTGAAAATGCAAATGTTTTAGATCGTGTGATGGTAATTTTTCCCTATGATAAATTGCCTCATCACACTACTTCCCTCCTTCGGCGGCGTCGTCGCTTCGTATCACGATCTCCCCGTTCCTCCTAATAGCTGCTTTATACCTCTGCCCCTGAATGGTGTAAAGTCTCTGTGCTCGTGAACGGGCTGGCAGGCGCACATATTCTCTGAGGAGGCATGCTTCGAGCTGCATCCGTATTTCAGGGGGTACGACTGTTTCGAACACGAATATTGCCCCTACCTTAGTGTCTTGTGGTTTCTGATTAGGGGACGTCTTCGGTGCTGATATGGGAATTCGGCATGGCCGGAATGGGCTGAGCATTGGAGGTGGTTGTCGGTGCTCGCTGCTTGGTGCGACCTCGCCTCGGCCTTGCTGTGTATACCTGGCATTTGGCAGATTAGGACTTGGTTGATGTCTCCTTGAGCACCCAGGAGGTGTCCATGACTTCGTGGCTGTTGTTGCTATCTGGATTGGACTAAGCGTCCGCTTCGGTGACTGCTTATCGTTACTACCATGTGTTTTCACCTGGTTGGATTTCTTCCTCCTGGAACATCCTGGCGGTGTCCACGGTTTAATGGCGGTTGTTTGCCACGGCTGGAAAAAGTTAGGTACCGGTGATGGTTGGTGGTGATCGATCACTGGCGACTGTTTAAGTGAAGTAGGACTTGGCGGTTGGAGGTCCCGTCGACGTCTGGAACAACCCGGAGACGTCCACGATCTGGTTGTTGATATTCGATACGGCCGGAACGGACTAAGCATTGGTCGTGGCTGTTGATGATTACATACCGGTATGTGTTTACGGCGTTTACGATGTGTGTCTGTAGAACTTGGCGGTTGAGGGCTTGGTTGTCGACTTCTGGGGCACCCTGGAGGTGTCCATGATTTGATTGTTGCTATGTGGCACGGCTGGAATGCACTAAATGTAACTCGTGTTGAAGTATGTTTACGAAGTGGCTGAGAAGTAGTCTTATTGCTTGGCTGAATACTGGGTTGCTTGATCTTTGCGGGGATGTCACACGGCTGAGTTTGGACTCCCACATCTTGTATTTTGGTGCCTGTAGGTAGGTATTCATTTGTCGGAGTGAATATTTCGTTTATTTGGTCGAGCAAGCGTGATAAATCTACCGTACTGAATGACTGCTGGGTAGTTTGCGTAGCTTCTTCTTTGGTTAACTTTGTAGAAATCTCAAAGATTTGTTCGGCCGGTTGTGGTAATGATTTTGGTATGTGTGGTACACCATCATCACACACTGTATCGCTGCTGATCGTTAGGACAGGGATATCATCTTCTACCTCGACTGCTTTGATAACGTTGCGATTTTTGTTGTTGTTTTGGTTGGTGGACACTGATGGTGGTAGAGAACGGTAAAACATAGATTGACGATACGCTGAGAGTTTGTGGGAAACATCAGGTTTTGTAGCGTCTGGTGCAGATATTGGTGGTTGTCTTAGGTTATGTTTATCGTTGGGTCGACCAGTTTCAATTATGAAGGTGCGTTCGCATGTTGGTTCGACATATCGTAAAATAGGACAGTAGGTTAGATTGGTTACCTTGTGGTCGTCCTGACGGATCATGTTGACGGCATTCTCAATTGGGGTGACTGGGATTCTGCGGCTGGCATTTTGCGGCTGTTCTTTACATCGTAATGTTACACCTGCACATGTCAATGAAGCGTCAAACATATTCAAAAATTTCATGCCTAGTATGACCTCTTCAATTGCGTTTGGCATTATTAAGAATGGCAGCTCTCTCTGCCGATTTCCGAAATGAACGGTGCAATGGATGATCTCGCTAATTCTTCTTGATGAACCGTCGGCCATTAATACATTGAAATTTGTGCTTTCACGCCGACCGGTTATGCCCATCCTGCTTAAAAATGATTGACTAATGATGCAGTTTGTTGTACCCGTATCAACCATAGCGTCTATAGGCGTGTTGCCAATCATGACTGCGGCTGAGATCTTGTTGTCATTGAAAGATAACGGCAGTGGGTTTTCTTGAGTTTGTAATCTGCATCCTCGTTCCGGTGGCATTTGTCGGCGTTGATGTTGAGCAGCCCGTGATGTCGTTGGCTGTTGTCTACAGCAGTCACGGGTCCTAACCCCTATTGCACCACACACCCAGCAGAATAAACGGCTTGTGTTCTGGCATGATGCATGTGTATGCCCTTGGTTGCCGCATTTACGACAGGCGGTATTGGGGTTTATAATTTTGTTACCTGGTGGGCCAGAATTCCGGTTGACTTGGCTGCCTGATGTTCTTGACCTGGGGCCCTGTGTAATGCTTTCCATGTCGTCGGCCAATTCAAGTAACTCAGGTAGGGATGAAAAATCGCGTCGGCGGATATACCAATGGTAATCTGGTAGCGCATTGTTGTAAATTCTTGACAGCTTCTCTTCCTTGGTCATCTCCGAGTGGCGCATTAACTCCTGTAACGCAAGGGAGTAGTCTTGGAAGGGTTCATCAGGCCATTGGATGCGAGAGCGGATTTCGTCGTTGAGTTTTTCAAAATATCTTGACGGGAGAAAGAACTTGAAAAAGTCCCTTTTGAACGAACTCCATGTGGTCCAGTGCATATTGTTATTCCGGTACCACACCAGCGCCTTTCCTCTCAAGAATTTGGGCATTGCGGCTGGTAATTCGTCCAACGATATGTCATATGTGAGTGCCATTTCTTCGACATCTTCCACGAACTGGAAAGTATCAACTCCCCCGTCATAATGAAAATCCCACTTGTGGACAATGCTCATTAGTGTCTTCTTGTCACTTCTGGTTGTTGGGCTCTTCCACTTTTTGTTGCTGGGCCAATAATAATTTCCTTTGGATATCCTCCACCAGTTTTGCCAGCTCATCTCCGTTTATTTGTACCTTATCTGCCGGTTGCGGTGACTGGCTTCTGTTGATTGGCTCGCTTGGCAATGGTAAACTTTGTGTTTTCGATTCGCATAGATCTTGGTAGTGCAGGATTCTATTTGCTACTTCTTCTTTGTGTTCCATGGTTATGAATTGCGCGAGGCAACGTCGTAGCTCATCGACAGTACCATTCGTGTCTAGGCCAAAATCCACCATGACGGCTATTAGCTCTTCTTTACGTAGAGTGCGGATCCAGCTAATGCGAATTTGTGGCATTTTTTTGTTTTTTGTTTTGCAGTAGATTGTGCCGTATTTTATTGTTCTCTGTCCGTTTGAAATTGTGTGTGCTGTCGTTTTTATTATTATTTTTTTCCAACCTTGATAGCTAAGATTTTATACCTAATAATTTTTTTCGAGATTCTTATGCCTAGTGAAATTTTCCAAGTTTCTATGCCTAGTAGTTTTTTTTCCTCTTTTAATATTTTATACCTAATAAAATTTTTTTTTGTAAGTTTCCTTATGCCTAGTAAAATTTTCAAGATTCTGTGCCTGATGGAAAAAAATTTTTTTCTTAGTAAAATTTCTTTTCAAGATTCTATGCTCAGTGATTGTTGTTTTTTTTTTTCTAAAAATTTTTCCAAGTTTCTATGCTAGTGAGTTTAGGTTTTCAGGATTCTATGCTCAGTGATTTTGTACTTTGGTTTTCTCTGCTTGTTCCTATACTTTGGGATTTGTGCTAGTTTTCTTTAAAAGCGTCAAATTTCTCTGTATGTACTCAGGTGCACATTATGTGCGTCCCTGCTCGGGCGCCACTTTGTAAAGAATCTGAAAGGTGCTGGGGTAGACCCAGGGCCGACCAGAGTTCAATTCAAAGAATATTTTATTTTTAACGCAAATAAAGATGACAATTTATTTACTAATATTCAATATCTCATACATACAAGAGTTTGACGGTTACCTTAGCCTGAGTAACAAAGGGGTATGCGACGACTAAACCTAAGATCTGTACCTTAGCTTATGGACTCTATACTTGGATAATAACAATAGTTTGTGGGTGTGCTTTGATGGGTTTATCTATGCTAGAGAACAACTTGTCAAGAAATACGTCTAGAGCTAAATTTCAGATGTCTCTGCTAGTAAGTGCGATGGTTCATATTCTGAGTTAAGTCACTTTTGTAATTGATGCAAGAGTATTGTATTTACCTCTGGTCTTGTCTTAGCTAAACTGAAGGGTGTATGGCTAAATTTCGGTGGCTCTCGTACTATGTGGGATTTCCTAACACTAGGATAGAGGAGGACGGATCACTCTCTCGTACCTTTATATACCACTGCCTAATGCTAGAGTAGAGAAGGACGTATCACTCGCTCTTGCTCTTTCACCTTTTCCTGTGCTCTGCCTAGTATTGAGGTAGAGGAGGACGGATCACTCGTTCTTACCCTTTTCACTTCTCCCTATGCTCTGCCTATTGTTGAGGTAGAGGAGGACGGATCACTCCCTCGTACCTTTATAAACCACTGCCTAATGCTAGAGTAGAGGAGGACGTATCACTCGCTCTTGCTCTTTCACCTTTTCCTGTGCTCTGCCTAGTATTGAGGTAGAGGAGGACGGATCACTCGCTCTTGCCCTTTTCGCTTTTTCCTATGCTCTGCCTAGTATTGAGGTAGAGGAGGACGGATCACTCGCTCTTACCCTTTCTATTTTCCTATGCTGATCCTACCCTTGGTATTTACTTGCCTAATGCAATCCTATGCTTTGCTAATGCTTGTTACCTAATTCCCTGCTTGACCTACCTGTTTGAATAGCTATCAAAAACTAGCTGCTTTGCTTCGTGATGATCGCCTTTTTATAGGCCTGTGGCCGAGCTTTTGTGTGTTTAAAAGCTTTGAAAAGAGCTTGCATCAATTACATCTGATCTTTCCTACATATGATTTCCTATGGCTAATCCTGGGTTAACGTAAATTATTAACATATGACTTATAACTATTACAGAGTAGCTTAAGCAATATTTATAGTTCACTTATTTAATTAAACTAGAAATTCATGTTCAAATTCTTTAATTCATAATAATAAAAAATATAAGTAAATAAAACATATTCACTTAATTCATGTACTGGAAAAAATAACGATTGGGAAAAAAAAGAAAATTGTGTGTAATTCAAGAGTTGCTAATTATTATAAAAAAAGAAAAAAAAGTATTAGTAAATGGAATGAATAGGATTGTAGGGTGAAAATGCAAATGTTTTAGATCGTGTGATGGTAATTTTTCCCTATGATAAATTGCCTCATCACAAAATGCACCCAAAGAATACAAAATGGTGCAAAAAAATGTAGTAATTGCGGTGGAGGACACACTGCAATTACCGTGGCTGTCCCGTATACCAGCAAATTAAGTAGGCTCCAGCTAAAAATCGGCAAGTAAGTGCCCCAATTAGTGTAACAACAAGACAACCAGTAATGCCATCAAGTTTGGTTCCTACTCAAGGGCTATCTTATGCCCAAGCTCTGAAATCTTCTAACTCTTCAGAGCCAATTACAGGAAAAACATCTGAAACCCCACAATCAAGTTCAATCGAAAGCTCTATAGCATCTCTTACGCAATTAATACAATCCTTTGTGACAGGTATGCAAACCATGATGGTAAACGTGATTCAGTAGAAGTACAAAAATCAAAATCTCTTAATTCAAACCTTCATAAGCAAAAAATAAACTCCATGGCTGAATTAAGAATTTGCCAGTGGAATGCTAACGGACTCAGCCAACACAAAAATGAAGTAGAGCACTTCCTAAGATCAAGAGATGTAGACATTATGCTTATCTCGGAAACCCACTTCACAAACAAAAACGGCTTCAACTTAAAGGATTACATTGTATATGACACTAAGAACCCTAATGGTAGAGCTTGCGGTGGCTCTGCGGTAATTATAAGAAAAAATATCAATCATTTTCCTATTGAGAATTATGCTAAAGATCTTTTACATGCAACCTCTATTGGCTTGCATGATTTGGTCCCGAAAATAATTATCTCTTCGTATATTGTCCTCCCCGTTTCTCATTACAAAAACAAGACTTTCATAAATATTTTAGTTCTCTAGGCGCTAAATATATCTCCGCCGGTGATTTTAATGCCAAACATACGTACTGGGGATCCAGACTTATCACGCCTAGAGGAAGACAGCTGTACGCCGAAATAAACGAAAGCCATTTAGATATCTCATCTTGTGGAACCCCAACCTATTGGCCTTCAGATTTAAATAAAATCCCTGATTTAATTGATATTGCAATATTAAAAGGCTTTAGAAGAGATCAAGTAAAAAGTACAGGGCTATGTGATCTCTCGTCCGATCTTTCTCCTATATTATTAGAAGTAAACTTATCTTTTTCAATTATACGTGAAATTGCAATTACGATACCAAACAAAACTACAAACTGGCTTAAATATAAAAAATATATAAGTTCCCATATTCCGAGCGACATTCCCTTAAGAAATGCCCAGGATGTAAACACCGCAGTGGAAACATTTACAAACATTCTTCAAACTGCAGCAGAAGTAGCCACACCTATATATTGCAAGACTAAAACAAATTTAACATGCTATCCTTACATCCAAAAATTAATTCAAGAAAAACGGACCATAAGAAGACAGTGGCAGCGATATAGATCTCCGCATTTAAAACAAGCTTTGGCTCGTTGTACAAGACAGCTGTGCACGGCATTATCGGAGCGCAAAAAAATTGAATTACAGGCGGCCCTAGAAAACTTAAGCCCTAATGTCCAGGGAAGATGCAACCTATGGAAGGCATCCAAAAATCTTAAGCCACCAAATCATCTGGATCATCCCATAAGAAAAGTGAATGGTGCATGGGCAAGAAGTCACCATGAGAAATGCGAGGTCTTTGCAGACCACCTTGAAATTGTATTCCGTCCAAATATAACTCAATACCAGCATAATTTGACCCAAAGCATTCGTGATACTGAGAGTGATATATTGCCCCAAAACAATAACGATATTTGCACCACTCTCCCACAACTTAAAAGTCAAATTAATAATCTTAAATCAAATAAATCCCCAGGACAAGATAAAATAACCCCGATGATGATAAGGGAACTACCAAACAGTGCCATAAGAACAATTTTAATAATTTTTAATGCCATCTTTCGCATTGGTCATTATCCAAAATGTTGGAAAAATGCTGTTATAAAAATAATACCCAAGCCAGGTAAAGATCCAACCCAGGCAGCGTCCTATAGGCCCATAAGCCTCTTAACAGTACTATCTAAATTATTCGAAAAAGTACTTCTTCTCGAGATTACCCCACATTTAAGTAGGCACAATATTATACCTAACCACCAATTTGGCTTTAGGCAATCGCATGGTACAGTAGAGCAAATACACCGCATTGTAGCCTTTATAAGAAAGTCTTTCGAATCCAAAGAGTATTGTTCCGCCGTCTTTATAGATATAGCGCAAGCTTTTGATAAAGTTTGGCATGAAAGACTTTTACAAAAAATTAATCAATATTTGCCATACAACACATGCTCTGTTTAAATCCTACTTATCCAACCGTACATTTTCAATACGAATTAATAATACCGTGTTTACCACAAGAAATATAACATCAGGAGTTCCCCAAGGAAGCATTTTAGGGCCAATTCTATACCCATTGTTTACAGCTGATATGCCAACACAAGTACACAAATACTCATATTTGCGGACGATACTGCCATTGTAGCCTCTAACGAAAACCCAAATGTGGCCTCAAGATTCATCCAGAATCACCTAGAGGATCTCGAAAGGTGGTTAGATAAATGGAGAATTAAAGTTAATCTCTCCAAATGTGTTCACGTAAGGTTCTCATTAAGGAGGAACACATGCCCTCCTATTCAAATTCACAATGCTACGATTCCACAAGAATCTCATGCTAAATACCTCGGCATTCATTTGGATCGTCGCCTAACGTGGACTCATCACATTCAAACAAAAATATTGCAAATCAAGCTAAAGACGAGTGAAATGAATTGGCTCCTAAACAGATATTCAAATCTAAGTCTAGATAATAAACTTCTCCTGTACACTTCCATTATAAAACCAATTTGGACTTACGGTATCCAATTGTGGGGAACAGCATGTGCCTCAAACATAGCCAAGTTACAGAGAAGACAGTCTAAAATTCTTCGATATATTACAAGCGCACCCTGGTATGTTAGCAATAATCTCTTACACAAAGAGCTAGAAATAGCCACTGTCGAAGAAGTAATTATAGAATACAGCACTAAATACATCTATAAAATTCGGAGTCACCCAAACCCTCTGGCAAGTGTGATACCCACTATTGAACATCATAATCGAGTAAAAAAGAAAGTTACAACAGATTTGACTCGCTAGGTTCTGGAGTAACTAAGCATCGTTCACACAAACTTGGCGTTGGTCCAAAGCCAGTATATTTTATCCCCTTAGATTAAGATATTACTAATTATTGTTATATCCTAGAAGGATGATTCAATAAATAAAATATTGAGCTGGAAAAAAAAAAAAAATCTCACAGTGCATACTCATTTCCGGCGGTACCAGTAAAGAACATGGAGGCTCTGTATTGATTACCGCCAATTAAATAAACGAGCCGAGCAAGATGCCTACCTTTTGCCCAAGATCTCACGAATTCTAGACCTGTTGAGGGAAGCTAACTTCATCACCAGTCTCGATTTGGAAAACGGATATTGGCAAGTCCTAATGGACAGTGACAGTCGAAAATACACCGCTTTTACCATCCCTGGCAAAGGCTTATATCAATGGAAAGTGATGCCATTTGGTCTTTACACGGCACCGGAAACCTTCCAACGACTGCTTGACCAAATCATCGGCCCCGACTTAGAACCTAGGGCGTTCGCCTACTTAGATGACATAATTGTAATTGGCCGTACCTTGAGGAACACATGGAGAATTTGCGTGAGGTATTCCGGCGGCTAAGAAACGCAAATTCTGAGAATTAACACTGAAAAATGCGAGTTTTTTAAGAAAGAACTAAAATATTTAGGGCCGGTACTCACATGCCCCGACTTCAGTAAGCTATTTGTCTTACAAACAGATGCCAGCAACGTCGGCCTTGGCGCCGTGTTAATCCAACAAACGGCAGAAGGAGAAAAGGCTATAGCCTACGCAAGCAGACACTTAAATAAGGCAGAAAGGAACTACAGTGTTACCGAACGAGAATGTTTAGCTATTGTATGGGGAATCCGAAAAATGCGTCCCTACCTGGAGGGATATAAGTTCACAGTGATCACCGATCATCTATCGTTGAAATGGCTAAATACTATTAATAGCCCCACCGGAAGACTAGCTAGATGGGCCCTGGAATTACAGCAATATAACTTTGGGGTAACCTATCGTAAAGGTAAAAGCAACGTAGTTGCGGACACTTTATCCCGACAGCCGGAAGAGATTTGCGCTATTACTACAGATATCCTTAGCCTCCCCAGCACTGGAAGACCCTGTTCATGGTTACGTAAGCGAAAAGCAGAAGTACAAGCTAACCCGGAAAAATACCCTGATTATACTATTACTAATGACCAATTATACCGACACGTCCCAACACAGCATAACGGAGCCGAGGGAAACACCTGAAAATTATGTGTGCCCACACCACTTAAAAAACGAGTGCTTAGAGAAAATCACGATGATCCCACAGCAGGTCACCTCGGGATATGGAAGACAACCGCCCGTATCACCGCACTTTATTATTGGCCTGGAATGTTCAGAGATATACGTAAGTACGTCCTCCAGTGTGACGTTTGCCAAAGATATAAGGTGAGCCAGCAGCAACCAGCGGGACAAATGTTGACGCAGATATCGGAGGAACCATGGTCAATACTACTAGTTATTAAAGCCATGAGAACAAAAATCATTGCACGATTTGGCGTACCCAAAGTTCTGTTATCAGATAGTGGTACCCAATTTACCAGTAAAGCACTACGGCGATATTTAGAGAAGATAGGGGTTAAACATCAAACTACAGCAGCTTACGCCCCACACGAGAACCCTACCGAGAGGGTTAATCGCACTTTAAAAACAATGATTGATCAACTCACGGATAACGATCATCGTAGATAGGACGACAACCTACCCGAGATAACACTAGCCTTGAATTCCAGTATCTCCGATTCCACAAGTCTATCACCAGCGTACATTTTATATGGACGCGAACCACGCCTACCAGGCACCCTATATAATGAAGTAACCACTGGCACAGGTACACAACCCATCAGCACCAAAGACAAACTCAACGTCCTACACGAAGTATGGGAATTGGTGCGCAACAACTTGCCCAAAGCATCCAAAGACCAAAGCCGGCATTACAATTTGAGAAGACGCTCGTGGAAGCCAAAAGTTGGGGACCAAGTATTGGTTCGCCAACACCCTCTGTCTAAGGCTTCTTGAAAACTTCGCGGCAAAACTGACACCAAAATTTTTGGTCCTTTTACTGTAATAGGATTACCCTCAGCTGTGATCGTAGAAATAAAAAGTTTTGGTCAGCACCGAACGGCCTATGTGAAATATCTCAAACCATATGTTAAAACTCATTCTGAAGACTCCAAGGGGTTGTCCCGACAACTACGCTAATAACATCTTGTTTTTTCTTCTCTCTTTTCATGCACAAGAAACTACACCATTTCCACTTTAATTTCAGAAATAGTCAGTTAAATTTCAGATATTCCAAATGAAATTTAGAAACAGTCATTTGAAATTCAGATATTCCATTTGAAATTTAGTTATTCCATTTAATTTTTAGAAATTGTCACTTGAAATTCAGATATTCCATTTGAAATTTAGAAATTGTACGATAATAAAAATATTATATATTGTATAATATTGTATGTAACCGAAATATACACAGAATAAAAAAAGAAAAAATATTATAGGTTGCAACAAGAGATTTTATTTAAATAAATAAAATATTATTAAGTATTAAATTCCCATGGACATATCACTTAGTTCTAATACATTGTTGTATAAACTTGCCACATGTTGAATGCACCTGGCGCAGTCTCCACTACTAATTTCTTCCTTCGCCTCTTCGATTATTCTCTCTAAGTATATCAATCTCTGATTAATCAGGTTTGGTGGTGTTACTGCCGGTACTTCCATTTTGGCCTTGACCGCTGCTTTCAATTACAAATGATAATTTCTAAATTTCAAGTGACGATTTCTAAATTTCATTTGGAATAACTGAATTTCAAATGGAATGTCTGAAATTCAAGTGACGATTTCTAAATTTCATTTGGAATAACTGAATTTCAAATGGAATATCTGAATTTCAAATGAATATTTCTAAAATTTAAATGGAATGTCTGAATTTCAAATGGAATATCTGAATTTCAAATGACCATTTCTGAATTATTTTGATAATTTCTGAAATTAAACTGGAAATGGTGTAGATACTGTTGATTGATCCAATAAAAATAAAAAAACAATTACTTACCCGGACATAGCAGTGAATGCTACTGGCTTTTGCTCTAATGGAGCAAATGTAAGTATTTGTAGACATAAACTATATAAGGATATTCACCCACTCATAGCATTCCATGCTAGTGGACTTTGCTTCCTAAGCAAATGTGAATATTCAAAATAAACTAAATAAAACTTTTCCATAGTATAAAAATAATCCATAACATGGCGATCCCTGCCTCATAAATTTATAACAGTATGTATGTAAATGTATGTCTTCAAATGTATATATGTGGGAAATAATTTTAAATAACTTTCGATCTAGTAACCTTTTTGGTTTAATTGACTTTCAAATATAGTCAGATGAAAAAAATTAAGAGTTAGTTACATTCCAATAGGTTGGAAGAAATCCATCTTAATTATGGTACCAAAGCCAGGAAAAGATAGTACTCAAGTAAAATCATATAGACCCATAAGCTTAATGTCGATTATGTCAAAGCTTCTAGAAAGAACAAAATTAATACTCACATTGATGCGCACCACATAATACCGCAACACCAATTTGGATTTAGACAATTCCATGGAACAATCGAACAGGTACACCGAATTGTTGAACTCATAAGGAAATCGTTTGAAGCTAAAGAGTACTGTTCAGCCCTATTCATTGATATATCTCAAGCTTTTGACAAAGTATGGCACGAAGGTCTCTTACGAAAAATCTACAGCAAACTACCGCCTAATACTCATGCATTATTAAAAAGTTACCTTACGGGTCGGACTTTTTCAGTTCGCATCAACGATTGGGAATCTACTACGAGGAACATTTTAGCAGGAGTTCCCCAGGGCAGTATACTGGGGCCTACACTCTACCTGATATACACTGCAGACATGCCAACGCATCACCTGACGCAGACATTCACTTTCGCTGATGACACAGCAATAATAAGTAACCACGCAAATCCTGCTATGGCATCCAAACAAACACAAAACCACGTTTCAGCCTTAGAACCTTAAGTGGAAAATAACAGTGAACCCAAGTAAATGCGTGCATGTCACATTTACTCTTAGAAGGGAAACGTGCCCAGCAGTAAGGATATATGGCATAACAGTACCCCAGGAAACTCACGTCAAATACCTGGGAATACATTTGGATCGCCGTCTGACTTGGTCACACCACATAAGTAGTAAAATAATGCAAATAAAATTAAAAACTACTGAATTATGGTGGCTTCAAAAACCACGCTCTAAATTAAGCCTTAACAATAAAGTGCACCTCTATAAAGCTGTAATAAAACCAATATGGACTTACGGCATTCAATTATGGGGAACGGCCTGCGCTTCCAATGTTGCAAAGTTACAAAGGCGACAATCGAAAATCCTACGGATGCTAACAGACGCCCCATGGTATGTAACAAACGCTAATATACATAGAGACCTAAACGTGCTTACAATTGAAGATGCGATTAAAGACAGTGCTACAAAATATATAACTAAAATAATGCAACATTCGAATCCCTTGGCGCGCACTCTTCCCTTGACAGAGCATCATGTCCGTTTAAAAAAAAAGTAACCTTGAGTTTAATAAATTAAATAAACTTATTAAATTCCACCTCATTTAGGAGGTGACTGCACAGGCAGTCATCTTTAGACTAAGATAGGTTAAGATTTTAATACTTATTGTAAATTCCAAGCCCTGGAAGATTCAATAAATAAGATAAGTTAAAAAAAAAATAAAAAAAGTTACATTTTGGCATTCGAGACGTTAAGACGGAAAAAAGAAAAGAAGAAGAGCCATAATTTATTTAATTTAATTTTTTCAAGTTTTTGTTTCTTATTTTTCTTTAACCTTAATTCTAATAAAACTAAAAACCTATAATTTTGGGGGCTCAACCAGGATATAACGTGCTGACATTTTTGAGATTAAGCTTTTTAAAAAGTATTTGTCTGTAAAACTTAAGCGTGTATAAATTTCAAAGAATTTAAATGGCGACTTTGCAAGAGTTTTCCATTGTTCGTGAAAATATAAGTCGAGCACGTAAAGAAGTTACAACCGCCTTCATATTCAAAGTGAAGGTGATAGATGTAATCGCAAACGTTTGCGAAATTTTTCCCGGATTTGAGTACAATAAAAATTACGATGAATTTATTAAAAAACTTGATTATTTAAAAAAAAAACTTGTCGAGAAGTGACTTAATTTCAATTTGTAATTTATTAAATATAAACTATGACGCCGAGGATATTGTTCTTCATATATTTCAAAATCTTAAAAAAGACGAATTGCTTAACGAATATAATGACGCTAGCAGCGATGCTAATGATGACGAAAGCAGTGACGACGAAGAAGACGTTTGCAGCCGGAATGACGATGCAATAATTGATAATGACGAAATACGGCATAAGAAGAAGAATGTCGAAAATAAGAAGAAGAAAAATGCCGGTAATACTATTACGCACTCTGATGACGAAAAAAGAAACAATGATTGTTTTTTGTCTGTTAATGGCGACGAAGTTAATAAAAACAAATTTGAACCAATGCATTTTTCCCAATTTGCAATGAGTTTTCGTGATATAGAAGATTAAGTACGTCCTTTTGATGGAAGTGATGCTTATCCTATTGAGGCATGGATAAGAGATTATGACGAAACAGCCGCAATGATGGAGTGGAATGATTTTCAATAATTTATATATGGTAAAAAATCCATTAAAGGTATTGCAAAATTGTTTATTTGTAGTGAACGCGGAATAAACTCTTGGTTGGTATTTAAAAAATCACTATTATGTGAATTTGGAAGCAAAGTGAACAATGCAAAAATTCAAAAATTGCTTATGGAAAGCAAACAAACTAAAGATGAAAATGTGCAGGAGTTTTTCTCTAAAATGAAGGAAATAGCTTCTAGAGGAAACATTGAAAGTGAATCTCTCATTCAATATATCATTGATGGTATTCAAGACTCGAACACCAACAAGCTTATTTTATATGGAGCCGAAAATATCTACGACTTAAAAAAAACTAAAACAATACGAAATAATATGTGAAAAAAATAAGAAAACACAAGAGAAAAGAAACGAATGAAAAGAAAAAACTGAAAAAATACAGAATTCTAAAAAAGCCTTAATTTGTTTTAATTGTGGAAACAAAGGACATAAATCGACTGATTGTAATAATAAAGAAAAAGGCATGAAATGCTTTAAATGTAATCACTACGGACATATAGCTAAAAATTGTTCGGTAAAGAAATTAAATGAATTAGAAAGCAACACACGCTTTGTAAAAAACAAAAATGATTTGATGATAACGAAAATTAGAATTGGAAATTACGAATATAGTGCGCTATTTGACACCGGCAGTAAATTCAATTTAATTAGAGAAGATGTGGTCAAACAATTAAATATACAAATGAATTATGTAAATGACATGGTATTAGTTGGCTTCGGTCAAGCTTCTAAGATCACTCCTCTCGATAGTATATATGAGAGCATAGAAATATCCAACGAATTCTATAAAGTGACATTTTTAGTAGTACCAACGGGATGAATGGACGTTAAAATAATAATAGGTGAACAATTTTGCGAACAAGCCGAAATAACTATAAATCGTAACGGGTTAAATATAAAAAAAGTACTACACAAAGAAAATAGTGACGTTGAAGAAATTCATATAATGAGAATCCAAACATATACAGAGGAAAAACCGATTGAAATTAGTGAAAATGCATCTGCAAAGGTAAAACGTGAAGTGCGTGAATTAATCGAAGATTACAAAACACATAAAATAAAGACAACAAATGTCGAAATGAACATAATTTTAAAAGACGAATCACCAATATTTTCCCGTCCACATCGCGTCCGTTACAGCAAAGAAATATAATAGAAAATCAAATCAAACAGTGGTTAGAAGAAGGTACATTTAGGTTATGTGTGGATTATAGAAAAACCAACAAAGTTATTGTTAGAGATTATTTCCCTCAGCCATTCATTGAAGATCAATGGGACCGTTTACAAAATGCTAAGATATTCAGCACTATTGATTTTAAAAATGGTTTTTTCCATGTTGCAGTGGCTTCACAAAGCAGAAAATGTACATCGTTTGTGACTCACAATGGTCAATACCAGTTCAAAAAGGTTCCATTTGGGTTATCAAACTCACCAAGCGTTTTCCAAAGGCACATTAATGCAATATTTAGAGATTTAACTCATAGGGGCATAGCGTTGCCTTATATTGACGATATTATCATACCAGCCGAAAATGAGGAACAAGCTGTGAATAACCTAAGAAAAGTCATTGCCTTATGTAAAGACTAAGGCCTCGAATTAAATTTTAAAAAATGTCAGTTTCTAAAGCAACGAGTTGAATTTTTAGGCCATGTAATTGAAAATCACCAAATATCTCCATCACCCAATAAAGTCGATGCTCTTTTGAAGTACCCTTTACCAAAAAATTTGAAACAACTTGAAAGTTTCTTAGGACTTGCTGGATATTTTAGAAAATTTGAACCTCATTTCTCTATTATTGCTAAGTCATTAAATGAACTTAGAAAGAAGGGTAAAAAATTCGAAATAACGCATGAACATGAAACAGCGTTCCATACATTGAAGAAAATTCTGAGTGAAAAACCTGTTCTTAATATTTTTAATCAAAATTATGAATCTGAATTACATACGGATGCATCAATTGATAGATACGGAGCGATATTAATGCAAAAATCACCTGATGATGGACGATTTCACCCTACCTATTTTATGAGTAAAAAAATCATGAGCGCAGAGAAAAAAGTAAAAGTTTTATTTTTGACTTATCGTAAAAGACAGAAAAGTAAAGGTACATAATTATAACAAAACTACTTGATAATATTCAATTTCCACTTTAACACCCCCACTAAATTGAATCAGCGTGTAAGCCTAAAGATTTACAACAACTCAAGTGTTTTTTCAATGGTAACGCTTTCGTCATTATGTCAGCAACCATATCGTCGGTTTTTAAGTACTCAACCTTGATTTTCTTAGACTCCAATAATTCTCTTACGAAGTGATGACGTATATCGATATGTTTTGAGCGAGCGTGGTAAGTGGCATTTTCCGTTAGATTTAAAGCGCTTTTGTTATCGCATTTGATTACTACAGTTTGCTCGCAGCATAGTTCGTTCATCAGGGTGCTTAACCATAGGGATTCTTGGGCGGCAACTGCCAAGGCCATATATTCTGCCTCAGTAGTAGACAAGGCTACAGTCTGCTGCTTTTTCGACATCCATGATAATGGACCACCTTGAAACTTGAAAACGTAACCGGTAGTGGACTTTCTATCGTCCTGATCCCCAGCCCAATCCGCGTCAGAAAAACCTTCTAAGTACTTACTTTGTGCTTTGCTGAATTGTAACTTATAGTGGCTTGTGCCTTTTAGGTATCTAAAGATCCTTTTGACACCTTCCCAATGTGCCTTTTTAGGATTACTGCAGTACCTTGATAGAGCCCCCTCTGCATATGCTATGTCTGGTCGACTTATTTGTGCAGCGTACAGAATGCTACCAATGGCTTCTTGATAAGGCACATCCAGCTTTTCTTCACCTATGTTCTTTGTTAGCTTTTGATTGTAGTCTAGTGGAGTAGATACTGGGTTACACTCATCCATGTTATATTTTTTCAACATATTCTTGATGTACAGCTCCTGATCTAACCACAGTAGTCCTTCTTTGCGGTTTCTTGTCAGCTTCATACCTAAAATGTAGTGTGCTTCTCCAATGTCCTTTATTTTGAAGTTGTTAGACAGACTTTTCTTAATAAACTGCTTGTCCTTCTTGTTGTTGCTAAATATGAGGATATCATCCACATATATTGCCACGTATATGATGTCCTTTTGTGACCTCTTGTAGTAGATGCATGGTTCACTCTTACATTGCTTCAGGCCTATTTTCTTTAATACACTGTCCAGTTTCTTATTCCAGACTCTACTTGCTTGCTTAAGACCGTATAAAGATTTTTTTAGCCTGCAAACTTTACTGTTACGATCATCAAGACCCTCTGGAATTTTCATGTAGATTTCCTCTTCGAGTTCACCTTGTAGAAAGGCTGTTACTACATCCATTTGATCAATATCAAGGTCAAATCGCACTGCTAGACTGAGAAGTAATCGTATTGATGAATATCTCACTACCGGGGAAAAGGTTTCTTCATAGTCTATTCCGTAGTGTTGTGAATAGCCTCGTGCCACTAATCTAGCTTTGTAGCGCTCTATTTTCCCAGCCGAGTTCCGCTTTATCTTAAAAGTCCACTTGTTACTTATTGGCTTTTTTCCAGGAGGTAAATCAACAATCTCCCATGTGCCGTTTTCATTAAGAGAACTCAATTCTTCATTTATTGCTTTTTGCCAACACTCTCTTGCTGGACTTTGCAAAGCCTCCTTCATTGTCTTCGGTTCATCATCAGTTTCAACGAAACCTACATAGCCATATCTTTCAGTGGGATTTCTCTTGCGAGTAGACCTTCTGACATTCTCTGAGGATGTGATTCCATTTTCTAGTGAATCACTGCGTGACTTCTCAATACTATTTTGCTCAAAATCTTCCCATGTAGTGTCGTCTCTTTCATCAGCTGTAGGAGCTTCATAAGTGTCTCTAAAGTACTCCTCTTCTTCATGCTCTTCACTGATGCTTCTCAAGTCATGCACTTGCTGTTCAGTACCAATGGATTCACTTAAATCCCCCACTGAATCACATCCTGGTGTTATTTTGTAGAAATTCCATGCATTTTCAGCATCATCATTGGAAAAACTATCTTCAAGAAATTTTACATCTCTACTCGTAAACACCACTCGTTTTACTGGATCGTAAAAATGATAAGTTCGTGGATGTTCGGTATAACCAACGAATATTGCTTCTTTGCCTTTTGGATCTAACTTCTGTCTCTTCTGTTTTGGTACGCCAATTACTGCCTTGCAACCGAATATCTTCAAATGATCTAAATTCGGTTTCTTTCCGCACCACATCTCTTCAGGAGTGACTTCTTTAGTGTTTTTACTCTGTGTTCTATTTAATAAGTACGCAGCAGTGTAAACGGCTTCCGCCCAAAACTTCTTTGGCAGGTTTGAATCTATCAATAGACACCTTGCTTTCTCTATAATGGTTCGGTTCATCCTCTCTGACACGCCATTTTGCTGTGGTGTGTATGGTACCGTAACTTGGTGATGGATGCCACTATCTACCATTATTTTCCTCATTTTGGAATTGCAATACTCGGTGCCATTGTCACTTCTTAAAGCTTTGATGACCTTACCTAATTGATTTTCTGCATACTTTTTAAACTCGGTGAATTTGCTGGCGACCTCATCTTTGCTTTTGATGAAATACACAAATGTCTTGTGAGAGTAGTCGTCGATGAAGGTTAGCATGTAACGAGAACCTCCCAGTGACGCTGTCTCCATAGGACCACAAAGGTCTGAATGAACCAGTTGTAACAGTTGCGTCGCTCGATTGCCCATTGCATTAAAGGGTAATCTTGAAAATTTTCCTTTCAGGCAAGTTACACAGCTCTCAGTTGTAATGTCACATTTGACATTTCCATGAACCCCCGAAATCATCTTCTTGAAAACATCATTGTTTGGGTGTCCACTACGCTTATGCCATAGTTGAAAATCGCTTATTTTTGTTTTGGTTGCTTTTGCGAACTCTTTCGCAACATTTAGTTGGAACATTCCGTTGTCATGACGACCAGTGGCTATGGTATTTCCAGCAGGATTGATTACGGTGCATCCTTTGTTTGTGAAAATCACTTTGTGGCCTTTTTGAACAATCTTTGAAACTGACAATAGATTGATGCAAAGTTCTGGAACGAGTAACACTTCATTAAAGGATACTTCCTCCCTTTTGGAACCAACTTCCACTGACATTTCGACGCGACCAACACCCTCGGCATGGATTTTGGAGTTGTTAGCGATGACGACATCTAAGCTTTTAGGCTGAGGTGGGCTGATAAAACAAGACTTGTCATTACACATGTGGGCAGATGCACCGGAGTCAAAGAACCACTTGTTCTTTTTGACGTCATTTGACATAAATATACCAAGCATAGCTTTACCGTTCCCTTTTTCAGAACATTTATTTGGACACTTAGCAGCAATATGGCCAAATTTTTGACACTTGTAACACTTTGGCCCCTTTGAAAACGATTTCTTCTTTTTTACTGAGAATGCAGCATCTGAAGTATTATCTTCCTTCACATCTTGCAACAGCTTAAGTTTAATTGTGTCACCAGTTATTTTTACGCCCGAACTTTGAATTCCCATAATCATCGGCTTGTATGCGTCCGGCAATCCAGCCAACATCATCGAACCCACCCATTCTTCATCTAGCTTGAGCCCAGCACTTCTCAGTTTATGTGCTGTTGTAAGGATTTCATTGACATATGCGTCAACTGAAGCAAAATCCTTCAGCTTTGCTGAACAGAACCTTTGTATGAGGCTCACACGTCTTACCAAACCTGAATCTTCATACAAGCTGCCCAAGGTCTTCTAAATTTCTTGTGCACTAACACATTCACGAATATGTGGATATATTGTCTTATCTACCATCAAGATCAGCTCCGCTTTCGCCTGGGTAAGCTTATTTGCTTTGTCCTCAGTCCCTTCAACGGCTTTCCACAAGTCCTTCATCTGGAGATAAGCTTCGGCAGAAAACTTCCAATCCTCGAAGTTTTCGCTGCCTCGCAGCTTTTCAATGGTGTTGTTGTTCGATGACATTTTAAAGTTTTCAATTTATAAAATTTTTAATTTATTGAAAAAATTTTTAAATTATAGAAGCAAGCCCATAACCTCATGAGCGCAGAGAAAAAAGTAAAAGTTTTATTTTTGACTTATCGTAAAAGACAGAAAAGTAAAGGTACATAATTATAACAAAACTACTTGATAATATTCAATTTCCACTTTAACAAAAAACAACAGATGCGGAAAAAAAGTATACTAGCTATGAATTAGAAATATTAGCTGTTGTGGAAGCTCTTAAAAAATTTAGAGTGTGTTTTCTGGGACTCCACTTTAAAATTATTACTGATTGCAATGCTTTTACCAAAACGTTAGATAAAAAAGACTTGTGTACTAGGGTTGCACGTTGGATTATGCTATTACAAGAATTTGATTATGAAGTCGAGCACAGAGCCGGAACTCAAATGCGACATGTCGACGCCCTAAGTCGTTTTGCAGTGATGGTAATTTCAGACGATACAACTACGGCTAAATTACGACAAGCACAATCACAAGATGAAGATCTTATACCAATTTTTGATATTCTCAAAAAGACGCCCGTATACAATAATTATTTTATGAAAGGTGGTATATTGTGTAAAATAATAAAAGATTATGAAACAATCGTAGTTCCAAATGCTGGCAAAGAGAAATCATACGCCAAGTGCACGAGAAAGGCCATTTAGGAGTTAGGAAAACGAACGAGCTTATCTCTAAAGAATACTTTATCCCGAAGTTGGACAAAAAAATTCAAAAATATATTGCAAATTGCGTAAAATGTATTGTCTATAATCGCAAACAAGGGAAAATGGAAGGTGAACTCCATTCTTTACCAAAACCTGATTTGCCACTTTACACTTACCATATCGATTTCCTGGGTCCGTTGGAATCTACCAATAAACAGTACCGTCATATATTGCAGTTATAGACTCTTCTACGAAATTTTGTTGGTTGTATCCCACTAAAAGCATATCTTCGAAATTAAATCTACAAAGTGAAGTATTTGGTAATCCTTATCAAATAATATCAGATAGAGGATCTGCTTTCACATCGGATGAATTCAAAAAGTATTGTGAGGAACAAAATGTAAAACATTTATTGATAACAACTGGTTTGCCACGTGCAAACGGGCAGGTAGAACGTCTGAACTCAATTATAACAACTGTACTAATGAAGTTAAGTATAGATGTCTCAACCAAGTGGTATAAACATGTCAAACGAGTGCAACAAGTTTTAAATTCGGCATATAATCGTAACATAGGTATGACGCCATTTGAATTGTTATTGGGGACGAAGGTGTCAACAAAAGAAGATATACGTATTAAAAGATTAATTGAACAGAAAGCTATATCAATATTTGACGAATTTAGACAAGATCTAAGGCAACAAGCTAAAAAGGAAATTTGTAAAATCCAAAACGAAAACCAAAAAAGCTACAATCTTAGAAGGAAGCCAGCCAATAAATATCCAAAAGGAGATTTAGTTGCCATAAAGAGGACGCAATTTGGAGGAGGTCTGAAGCTTAAGCCAAAATACCTTGGGCCTTACAAAATTGTAAAAGTGAAGCCTAAAGACACGTATGACGTTGAAAAGACTAGAAGTGGTGAAGGTCCAAAACATACCTCTACCTTTGCCGAGTTTATGAAACCTTGGTTTCCGGGAGATAAAGATGATGCATTCGGGCCGAATGCTTAGCAGGATGGCCGAGTCGTGGGAAATAATTATAAATAACTTTCGATCGAGTAACCTTTTTGGTTTAAATGACTTTCAAATATAGTCAGATGAAAAAAATTAAGAGTTAGTTACATTTTGGCATTCGAGACGTTAAGACGGAAAAAAGAAAAGAAGAAGAGCCATAATTTTTTAATTTAATTTTTTCAAGTTTTTGTTTCTTATTTTTCTTTAACCTTAATTCTAATAAAACTAAAAACCTATATATATGTGTATTATGTAAGGCCGCATCTTTCGCACTTCCCAAATGACTGCAAGGCACTCTTTCTTTGTCGTGCTATAGTTTTTCTCGGCCTTGTTTAAATGCCTGCTTGCATACGCTATGACATGTTCACTTCCGTCAATCTCTTGTTTCAGGACCACGCCTAAGCCAATGTCACTCGAATCAGTTTGAAGCGTGAATGTTTTGGTAACGTCCGGACATGCTAATAGCAGCGCCTCAGTTAACCTTGTTTTGAGGGCCTCGAATGCCTGCTGCTGCTCGTCGCCCCATTTCCAGTGTTTGCCCTTCTTCAGTAATGATGTCAGCGGCTGGGAAATTACGTCAAAGTCTGGCACAAATCTCCGATACCACGACATTGTGCCTAAATAGCGCCGCAACTCACGGACATTTCCTGGCGGTTTCATTTGGGCTATAGCCGCAACCTTCTCCGGATCAGTCTTAATGCCTTGGTCCGTCACAATATGACCTAGATATTTCACCTCCTTTAGATTCGCCGCGCGTAATCGTCTGAAGACTTCACGAAGATTGGACATATGCTGTTGCAGGGTTTTACCGATGACTATGATATCGTCTAGGTACGCAAAAGCGTACGGCTCTAAGTCGGGACCAATCACTAAATCCAGGATTTTTTGGAAAGTGGCAGGAGCAGAATATAGGCCAAACAGCATCACCTTCCATTGGTATAACCCGCGCCCTGACACAGTGAAAGCGGTGTACTTTCTGCTGTCGTTGGCCATTGGTACCTGCCAATAGACATTTTCCAGGTCAAGACTGCTAATGTACCTCGCCTCTCGTAAACGGTCAAGGATGTGTGAGATGCGCGGTAGTGGGTACGCGTCCGGTTCGGAATGTTTATTTAACTGGTGGAAATCTATACAAACACGCCATGCCCCGCTTTTCTTTTTGACTAAGGTAACTGGAAAGCTATAGGGACTGCACGAAGGCTCAATGCATCCTTTTTCCAATAATTGATCCACTTCTGCGTTGATCGCTTGCATGGAGGGGTTTCGTGTGTGGTATCAAATTTTTATTGGACGGTCGTGGAGCATGCGTATATGATGTTCACCAATATTGGTTCTCCCCGACACCTGTTGGAATTTGGCTAATTCATGCGCCTATTGTCGGACTGATCGCTGGCTTGGACGGATTTTTAGCTCGTATTAGCGGTTGGTTTGGCCGTTTACGCCTTGTTGCCAAAGTAGGCGTCTCCGGGCCTTCGATCGCCTTCACGTGGCCTTCGTTACGGGTTTCCAATTGTCACGATTATGATTTTCTAACTCGTTGGACAGCGTTGGTTTTCTCAAGATTGACTTGACCGCTCACACGATTGACTGGAATCTGCTGAGAATGTTCGTACCAATCCACGTTGCTTTGGCCTGGTTTGGGGGCGTCATGTTTTTCTAGAAGTGATCTTAGAAGTGACTAGCCTCGGTTGACTCGTTTTCAAGAAAACAGGCTTAGATTGGCCCTGCTTTCTGCAAACTGGCTTAGAAGGTGACGATTTTTCACGTGCTTTATTGACATGATTCGGCGGCGGCGCTGGCTTGATGAATGTCGGCTGTTGTGCTAGCTTGACTTTGTCGGTTGTGATGACCGTTTATGCGTCCTTGATTGAGTTTGCTCGTTGTTCTTTGGTGGATTTACTAGCTCGCTGTATTTCGGTGGTTGTTTCGGCGGGCTGAGTGACGGTTTTTGTACTGGTTGGTTATGTGTCAATGATTGTGTTTCTGTCATACCCTCTGGGTTATCTCGTGCCACGAGGCAACGTATAGTCGGGGCCTCGCTCAATTTGTAGGCCGCGGTAAGCCCGACGCAGCTTATCGTGGCGTTAAAAGCCTGAAGGAATGCTAGGCCTAGTATCACATCCTTCTTTATGTCGGGCATTACGAGAAAACGTAGCGAGCGCGTGACGGCGCCTAGTTGAACGGGGCTAAACGCTGTTAAATTTACGACACGTGTGGAATTGTCTGCTAGTGACACCTCCAAGCATACGCTTTCCCATGTGGTGGTACTATTGAGGCAACTCGAAAACGTCTCACTGACAAAACAGCTAGTCCGCCAGTATCTATGGTATCTGTGACCGTGTGGCTACCAACGGTCAACGTAGCTACTAGCTTGGCGTGCTGATTGGAACGGCTGCGGGTGTTGACGGGGACTTGTGGCGTGGACATGGTCGCCCCTTGTCGCACTCGGGCCCCTCTCGCGTTTCCCGACGGGTTATTTCGGCAACACTCTATTGTTCGTACGTCCGGACGGCCACATTTCCGGCAGAAAAGCTTAATCGGGTTTCTGCAACCCCGCGCTAAATGGCCTGATTCGCCACAGCGTTGACACCCTAGCTAATCCCAATAATTGATTCAGGTCAAGAAAATCGGAGCGTCTAATATAAAGCAGGTATTTTGGACGTGCATTGCGGAAAATCCGCAGGAGCTTTTCATCCTCCGACATAACTGTATGCCGCATTTTATTTTGCAGCTCCAGAGCGTAATCCTTGAAACGCTCGTTGGGTCGCTGCCGCCTAGAGCGTATCTCGTCCTCGATGTTTTCCAAATGTTGCGGTGGCAGAAAAAATTTTAATAAATCGCGTTGAACCATTTCCACGCCTCCCAGTGGGCGTTGTTGTTACATTTGAAGAGTATACAAAATTACTAGCCCGAATTGAAGGCGTTATGAACTCCAGACCAATTTCTCCATTATCTGAAAATCCCTATGATCTAAGAGCGCTCACTTCAGGACATTTCTTACGAGACGCTCCATTAATGGATATCCCTGAGCCAACTACACAAAATTTATCTGTTCTAAATCGATGGGAAAAATAAAAGGCAATTCATCATAAGTTTGCAATTCAATGGAAAACCGATTATTTATTACATTTGCATAAACGTACTAAATGGAAAACAGCAACGCCAAACTTAAAGGAAACTTAAAGGAAAATCGATCATTGACGATAATTGACCTCCGAACGAAAGAAAATTAGGCCGCGTAACAAATCTCATACCAAACAAAGATGATCTCATTAGAACAGCACAATTACGTACTCAAACTGGCGACATTATTCGCACAATTATAAAGTTATGCCTCCTGCCTAATCATGATTAAGATATTAATTTGTTATTCATTATAACCCTTTTTGTTGCTTTAAATAACAATCAATTGCTACTACGAATTCTTCTACTACCATGTCCGCTATCATAAATATAATTTTCCGTCTTTTCATGGTGATCTTTTTTGGTTTATTTAGATACGAGGACGGCCCGCACCCGGAAGTGCATCAGTGCAAGATTTGTGATCGAAATCACGCACTGCGTTTTTGTGCGGTGTTTTTGAACATGGATCACCAAACCCGGCTTGAGATGGTACACCGGCATCGTTACTGCTCCAATTGCTTAGCACGGAATCACCGCACACATGCTTGTAGTTCGCATAATCGGTGCTCCATATTCTCGGGTTTTCACAGCACGCTGCTGCACCCAGTTACTCACCCATGGGTAGCAGCGCCTCCCACAAGGTCGCAATCAACAAGAGGTGATCCGCGGGAAGTCCGCCGAAAGATTTTATTCTCTTTTATTCTCTTTTTATGAACAATTTATGTGAAATATCAATCAAATAATTTATCTTTTTTTATGAACAATTTATGTGAAATATCAATCAATTAATTTACCTCTTTGTATGAACAATTTATGAGAAATAAAATTAATAAGAATACATTGTGTGCAAATATTAATCAACATTTTGGTTCTACGAGCCCCAGTTTTTCATCATCAACATTTGGCCCAACGAGCGGGACACTCCCCACTTCCCACAAACATCTGTTATCAGTTTATCTACCCATAATCATTTTGATCCTTCAAGCCGACTCAAGCACAAACACAACGATTTATAAAAAGGGTAAAAAATACAAAAAGAAACTTATCACTTACAATGTTGGGCGTCAGTTGAATGTTGCTATTTTTATTTTATTTTTTAAGTTTTACAATCACACTCTATTATCATTATTATCATTTATTATCATTAATTATCATTATTATCATTATTATCATTATTCTTGCCGCCGTCAGTTGATTCACTGGCTTTTTATAACCAGTGAAAGAACTCATCAAATCATTGTACGATACCTTGACCTGATTAAAATAAAGCTTATGAAAAAAGGTATCGCACAATATTTTGACCTACTTGAAATAATGTTTAAGCAAAAAATATCGAACAATATTTGACCTACTTGAAATAATGCTTAAGCAAAAACTATCGTACAATATTTGACCTACTTGAAATAATGCTTGCAAATAACATTAAATAAAAACAAGTAAGAAAATAAATTTGGCTTAGGCCAAATCTTAAATACCCTCCAACTCCACAGCGGTGGGCGTGGCAAATATATATATATATTGCGCCCTCTAATAGTGTATTACGTATCAGCAAGTCTACTTTTACGTAAAATATGGTTTTACGGCAGATATAAAGATTTTTATTGATTGTGGGCGTGTCTGTAATATGACCACTTCCACTTAAAGCACATCTATTAGACTAGAATTTATAGATGTACGTACCAAATTTTAGGTTTATAGCTCAATATTTTTGGCAGATAAATAGATTATGGATGATTGTGGGCGTGGTTTTTGACCGATTTTGCCCATTTTAAATAGCGATCTGCGCGAAAAAACTAAAAGTGCCTTTAATATCTCAAAATTTACGCTCGTGAGAATGCCAACAACACACAGACACACGGACATACATGTTTAAATCGACACAGTTTTTTACGCTGATCAACAAATATATATACTTTGTAGGGTCTCTGACGCCTCCTGCTGAATGTTACAAACGGAAGAACAATCTTAATATACTCTCAACACTGAGGTGGAGGGTATAAAAATATGTATGCCAAGTATAGAAAATCAATATAAAGTTAAACAAGTTAGAAAAGTTCGGTTAAGACCGAAGCTTAAATACCCTCCACTTTTATTATTATTCAGGTCATTTTTAAACAACAAATAGTATTTTTTTTTACTTATAAGCGTTTGCGTTATTAAATCACGCCCATTTGTGGCACATTGTTGGATAATGGTACCACTTATATTTTTACCACATTTCAACTTGATAGACATAGTATTGTGCGATATATAATTTGTTAAAGATACAATCTTTTCGAGGTATTTTGAGATTTTTGTTTATTGTGAGCGTGTCTCTTAACCGATTTTGCCCAATTTCAAAACGGAACGGCGAAATTAAACTAAGAATAAGTATGCAAAGTTTCAATTTGATATCTCAAAAATTACGACCGTGAGAGTGCCAACAACAGACAGACACACAGATACACGGACGGACATGCCTCAAACGATTTCTCTTTTCATGCTGATTAAGAATATATATGGTTTGTGGGGTCTCCGACGCTTCCTTCGATGTGTTGTAAACGGATGATCAAAATGAATGTACCCTCTTCCCTAAGGTGGAGGGTATAAAAAATTAAATAAATAATTTTTTTTTTCTTTATATATATACATTGTAAGGTTTCTAACTTTTGCCTTACTTAACATTAATAAAATTATTGTTTATTCATCAATTATAAAAAATTATTAATTAATATTTAAGTAGCATAGGCTCTCATACGGCCTGAACTCTTAACGACTGTAATAATATATTGTTTACTACTGATATTATTTATAAATAAATGAAATTGAAATTGAATTAGAAAATCTTATTCTGCTTATAATTCTCCAATCCATATAGTGAAAAAAAGGGGTTCAATCAAGACGGAAAACCTAAACATAGATTGGTAATAGATTTTAGAAAAGTAAACGAACAGACTTATGAAAATAGATATCCAATACCTGACATATCTGTGGCCTGTCGAATCTAGGTAATCCAAATTATTCACCACATTGGACCTCAAATCAAGCTTCCATCAAATCACCCTAAAAAGGTCCGACAAAAAAAAAAGACAGCTTTTAGTGTAAGTTAGTGGCTAGTACGAATTTTGCCGCTTGCATTTGGGCTAAAAAAGCACCTAGTATCTTCCAAAGGGCAATTGACGACATATTGAGAGATTACATAGGGAAAACATGTCAAGTTTATATGGACGACATAATAATTTACTCCTGACAAAAATAAACATTTACAAGATATAGAAAATATCGTTCAAAAATTAGGAAGCTCTGGAATGAGAATTTCAGTAGAAAAATCCAAATTTTTTGAGAAAGAAGTGGAATTTTTAGGTTTTAAAGTGTCAGAAAAGAGCATATCAACATGTCCTTCCAAAATTAAAGCTATAACCGAATATGAAGAGTAAAAATCATGAAAATCTCTGAGATCATTTTTAGGTGTCTGCACCAAAAACAATTAAAACAATCGACTATCCTATAAACCAGCACAAAAGTCAACTAATAATAACTAAAGGCGAAAACGACAGTAGCCGCTTTAAAATATACTTTCAAAAATTTACCCGGCACTACGTAGAATACTCTTTTGTGTATGGCTTAATTAATAAATTAAAATCCATTATTAATATAGGCATCGTTAATGTAATTCAATAATAAAGCTCATAGATCCTTGAGCGAAAATTTTGCACAGATTATAATAGAATATTATTTTCCCGGAATAAAAAAGAAATTAAAATCAATAATAGCAAACTGCAGAATATGTGCAGAGAATAAATATCAGAGGAAACCACCTCAAAATCTAATGAACCCCACCTTTACCCAATTACCCAGAGGAAATACTTCATATAGATATTCTTATAACAAACAAACAACATTTTCTAACAGCATAGACAAATTCACTAAATTAGCCACTATTATACCAATTGCGTCAAGATCAACAATTGATATAAGAGCAACCTTACTACAAATATTAACAAAATTTTACAGTGTAAAATTAATAGTGTCAGATAATGAAAAAGATTTTAAATCAGGTACTATAATAACTTTGATTTGTGATTACTTTGGAGCACAGCAATTTTTTGTGCCAACTATGCACAGCGAAAGTAATGGTCAAGTGGAAAGATTTCACTCAACTTCACTAGAAATCGCTCGCTGCGTTAAGGAACAGCAAAGTATAGTCGACCCTATCAAACTCTTATTATTAGCTTCATATAAACACAATCCCAGTATTCATTCGGTTACCAACACTAAACCCTTTGATGCCCTGTACAACTCAAACGACCAAAAGAGAACTCAAATAAAGGACAAAGTTAGACAAGCTCAACAAAGACTACTTGATCGAAGTAATAAAAACACAACCACTAGAACCTTTCAACCTGGAAATAAAGTCTACGTCCGTAGAAATAAACGGTTGGGAAATACATATTCAAAAATTTTTGGAAGAAAAGACAGCAGAAAGAGGCTTAGGAACAAATAAGATAAACAGCTTACCATAATTTTCTCTTCCTTTTTGTTTTTTCTCTCCTTTTTGCTTTTGCTTTTCCAGACTGACTTTGCTCTTAATAACTGGTTCATTTGGAATCATAGTCTCTCGGTTTCATTCATAGCAGTAACAACCGGTGATGTGGCTACTTATGATAATTATTCCTACGTAATTTAAAATTTTACTACTTTGAGAGTACAATTCAAGACACTAAGGATATATTAAAAAACGTTACAGAACAAAATTTGATAACTGAACTCGAACTTCAGATTAATGCAATACAACGCTCCTTGGACGTCTTAAGAGTCCACCGACGGGTGCCTAGATCCCTAGGTTCGGCTCTGAAATTCATAGCAGGAACTCCAGACCACGAAAACTTCGATGTCTTAAAGAACAATTTGAATAGGGTAATCGAAAATAATAATCTACAAACGAATCTAAACAGCATAACCCAAGAAAAATATTAACGAAATCATTAACAGAATAAATGAATTAACTACGAGAAACGTAAAAAAAGATGAAAAAAGACTTTTATTATTTCAGTTACTCATGACTAGGAACCAAGAAGTTATAACTCATTTAAACAATGTTGCGTTATTTTTCATGTTGGCGAAAGTAGAAGTATTTAATCCCTCAATATTCAATTTAGAGAAACTAGAAAACCTTCTGACCACGGAACCAGTCAATGTTAGTTTAACCCATATTTTTAAGTTATCTAGTATAAGAGTATATCAAGAGAATGATCTAATTTTTTTCGTATTAAAATCAGCATTACCAATTAAGCTATGTAGTTTTGTAAAAGTTTTCCCTGTAGTACAGAATAACACCGTAATCAACCTCTCAACTAACAAGGCGGCTCATTGTTCAAACCAGTTTATCCCTCTAGCGAACTGTGCAGACTTTAATTCAGTCCATATTTGTAAAGTCGGTGCATCTGAGTGCTTAAATCAGCTATTGAATAAAAACGCAACATTTTGCCCAACTAAAACGGCCAATCACATTCCAATAGTGGAAGAAGTGGGGAATGGCACATTAATTTTGAACAACGTACAAGATACAACAGTCACAGAAGCCGAAACAGTAAAGCTTTCTGGAACTTACCTAATAACATATACTCATACAATCAAAATTAACTCTACTATTTATAAGAGAAGTGGAAATGCACCATCTTTCATCCCGCACCCACCGAAAATCTTACATTTCAAGCAAGGAAAGCATCAAGTTGAACTTTCATTCTCTTTAATACACGGCATGTCGTCGCAAAATTTAAAATCACTAAAAGAATTAGAAACGAAATCCTCAATGAGTATTATGGCCGGACATATTATAGTGGCGGTTCCATTGGCCTGTTTTTGCATTAAGAAAAAGAGCACATCGCACCCACAGTGGACACCGGCAGACCTGGAAGCAGCAGTGGCATAAATCATAAACCGCAACGCGACGTCGCGGTAACCTTTTTATACCCTCCACCTTAGTGATAAGGGTATATTAAGTTTGTTCTTTCGTTTGCAACACCCAGAAGGAGGCGTCAGAGACCCTACAAAGTATAAATATTCTTGATCAACAAAAACTCGGCAAAAACTGAGTCGATTTAGCATGTATGGCCGTGTGTCCATGTGTCTGTCTGATGTTGGTTGTTGATTCTCACGGGCGTAAATTTTGAGATATTTATCCGAAATTTTGTACAGGTTTTGCACGCAGATTGCTATTTAAAATGGACAAAATCAGTCAAGAGCCCACAATCGACAAAAATCTATTTATCTGCCAAAAAAATTGAGCTATAAACTTAAAATTTGGTACGAACATCTATAAATATTAGCCTAATCGATGTGTTTTAAATGGGCGTTGTCATATTACAGACACGCCCACAATCAATAAAAATATATAAATGCGTAAACACAGTCATACCTTTGACTGACGTGCCAAAAATGGGCGTAGTTGGATAACAGACACGCCCAAAATCGATAAAAATCTATATATCTGCCACAAAAATTGACCTGTGAATTTGAAATTTAGTGCACTTATTACAGGTTAGTCTACCCTCCACCTTAGGGAAGAGGGTATATTCATTTTGATCATCCGTTTACAACACATCGAAGGAAGCCCCGGAGACCCCACAAACCATATATATTCTTAATCAGCATGAAAAGAGAAATCGTTTGAGGCATGTCCGTCCGTGTGTCCGTCTGTTGTTGGCAGTCTCATAGTCGTAATTTTTGAGATATCAAATTGAAACTTAGCACACTTATTCTTAGTTTAATTTCGCCGTTCCGTATTGAAATTGGGCAAAATCGGTTAACAGACGCGCCCACAATAAACAAAAATCTCAACACACCTCGAAAAAATTTTATCTTTCAAAAATTATATATCGCACAATACTATGTCTATGAAGTTAAAATTTGGTATATACGAGTGGTACCGTATATATAAGTGGTACCGTTGTCCAACACTATGCCAAAAATAACGAATAGCCAGGTCTTTGGACTTTTTCGGCTCCGCATTAAAATTTATTGCAGGAACCCCAGACCACGACGACTACAAGTTTTTGATAAATAATGAAAATAGGATAATAGAAAATAATAACCTCCAAAGAAATATAAATTGTATTATGCAGGAACAAGTTAAAGAGATTACAGAAAGAATAAACCAGTTGCAGGGAACCACTATTGTAGTGTACTATACAATTTTAATTTAATGTACTATACGATTTTTACGCAGTGTACTACACAATTTTAATGTAATAAATATTAAGCATAGTAAGCAATATATTTGTACTCATTTAAACGTTAAGCGTAGTGAGCGTTATTTTTAAGTTCAGCATTTGAACGTTAAGCAATTTGTAAATAGTAAGTAAGTAGGTAAGTAGGTCATACACAAAAGTAGAATTAGTATATAAACAGAAGTAATTGTAAAATAATCAATCAATCAATAAAGTAACCTTAAATAAGATTTACTCAGATTGATTCTCATTAAAAACATTAAAAATAAATACTTACCCGGACAAAGCAGTTAATGCTACTGGATTTTGCTCTAATGGAGCAAATGTAAGTATTTATAAAAAATAAACAAATATAAGGATACTCATAGCATTCCATGCTGGTGGACTTTGCTTCCTAAGCAAATGTGAGTATTCGAAAATAATCAAATTAAACTTCTTTATAATATAACAACAAACATATTACACTATAAGCAAACTCGGACCATTTTGTGGCATCTGGTTATGACCAGAAATTTGGAGGTAATTACGCACTTGAATAACATCGCACTGTCTCTTATGTTAGCAAAAGCCGAAATTCTTAACCCAACTATTTTAAACGTTGAAGGAATAGAGAACCTCTTAACCACGGAGCCGGTACCAATTAGAATAATCGACTTATTGAATGTCTCCACTATTAAAGTATGGAAGGATGACAATATAATATTGTTTGTTTTAAAATAGCCTTTGCTATTAAATGTCTGTAGTCTTGTTAGGGTTTATCCTGTAGTCCATAAAGACGCTGTGGTCAAATTGAAGGAGACAAATGAAGTAGCTTATTGCCAGAATAACTTTATCCCTGTAAAAGAATGCAAAGACATTAAATCTGGTAATATTTGTCGCCGGAGTTCATCGGAGTGCTTAGCTCAGATGCTCAATAACAATACTGCTCGTTGTCCAATACGAACGGCCACTAACGTATCGTCAGTAAATGTAGTTTCGGACGGAACACTAATTCTGAACGACGTCCGAAACACCACAGTCATTAAACAAGAACTGGTAAATGTAACCGGAACCTTTTTAGTAACATTCTCGCACCAAATAACAATAAACAATACCGGGTACAGACGCGAAACATCAATCCCGCACTACAAACCGCATCCACCGAAGATCTTGCATGTCGAACAAACGTAGCACCAAGTTGAATTGTAATTGCCCCTTTTACATGGCCTAAGTATGGATAATTTAAAAGCGCTGAAGGAATTTAAGACACAGGCATCAATGGCATTTATTATGGACGGCACTCCAATCCTAGCACTAATTGGATATTTCCTTTTGCGAGCGGTCATCAAGATAAGAAGAAGACGAAAGCCAAACAATTCACCAGACGATCTCCAACTTGCCTTGAACAAGTATTGCTTCGTAATAAACCGTAAAAACTCAAAAACATACATTTACAAATCAAAATAATAATAATAATAGTAGTAATAAAATTGGCAATATTATAATCCTCAGCGATCGAGGGCGATCGATTTTAGAAGGGGAAGAGTTAAGAACCATAGGCATGACAATGGAATGACAATAGCGGCACGCACCATAACAAGTTGGGAACCACTGTCCGTTTAATTTATTTTACCTTAAATTGCGGATGCATAAGCATCTTTGCGATTGCAAGTACGGTAATATGAATATGCAATGTGAGTATGTTAAATGAGTGTGCCAATTATTTTCGTCAAGCTGCAATGTAAGCATTTTGCAGGTTGACAAAACATTGTCAAATAGAAGTAAACCATTCGGCCGTTGTCGAGTCGTTAGTAAAATCTCAATGTAATTGTAAACGTATAATAAAACTTATCAATTATCCACTGTAATCGCAGCAATTATTAACTTGTTGGGATTGGAATTTACAATAATTGTTAGAATCTTAAACCTATCTTAGTCTAAAATGACTGCATGTGACTAAATGAGGTGGAATTCAGAATTCAGAGGATTCGAATGGTCCATGATTTTAGCAATGTATTTTTGTGGCGCTGTTTTTAATTGCATTTTCAATTGTATGCACATTTAGGTCTCTATGTTGTAGGATTAAAAACTACTGTATATTTTGGTTAAAATAAAAAAAAAATTTATAATATGTAGTAGTCATTGCTACGTTAACATTAAGAAAAAAATTTTGGAGAAAAATTGACCAAAAGGAAACATAAATTTAAATTATTATTATAATTATTTATATAGGGGCGTATTGAGTTAAGACATCACGACTCCATATATTTTGTCATTTATCTATATCTATATCTATACTAATATTATAAAGAGGAAAGATTTGTATTTTTGTATTTTTGTATGTAACGAGTAAACTCAAAAACTACTGAACCGATTTCAAAAATATTTTCGCTATTAGAAAGCTACATTATCACTGAGTAACATAGGCTATATTTATTGCCAAAAATTTTTGGGGATCCCTGGACATTCCTACTATTACTAACCCAAGGTGTAAAAAAATTAGTCATAAAATATCTTTCATCGAATACGCTGCGGAAAGTATTGATGTTAAAACAAAAAAATGTTCTACAATATTATAGAACATATCAATATCTACAAAAAAATTTCCGAGACCATATGTCCAACTATTGTACTTATGTCACTATATCCCCTTTTTGTACCCACCATTGATAGTAATATTGCCATACAAACATTGCATTCACATGTACCCAGACAATTAAGAAATTAAGTATTCACAATAAGTATTTCACAATATTTAAATAGTAGGGAAATCTGACAACGGCATGTGTGAATACCACTCCTGATGCATCACTAGGTTTTGGAGAGGATTTTTGGCCAATAATGGATTTTTGGATCATTTTTTTAATGAATTTGGAATAAAAGAAACATTTATATGGAACTCTGAAAACATATGTTATGGGTCCCACTCCAAATGCACCACCACATTCTGGAGAGGATTTTTGGCCAATACTGGATTTTCGGACCATTTTTTAATGAATTTGAAATAAAAGCAACATTTATATGGAATTCTAAGAACATATGTTATGGATTCCACTCTAGATGCACCACTAGGTTCTGGAGAGATTTTTAGCCAATACTGGATTTTCGGACCATTTTTTTAATGAATTTCGAATAAAAGAAGCATTTATATGGAATTCTAAGAGCATATGTTACGATTCCCATTCCAGACACACCACCAGGTTCTGGAGGGGATTTTTGGCCAATACTGGATTTGCGGACCATTTTTTAATGAATTTGGAATAGAAGCAACATTTATATGGAATTCGAAGAACATATGCACCACCAGGTTCTGGAGAGGATTTTTGGCCAATACTGGATTTTCGGACCATTTTTTAATGAATTTGGAATAGAAGCAACATTTATATGGAATTCGAAGAACATATGCACCACCAGGTTCTGGAGAGGAGCAACATTTATATGGAATTCCCGCTTGCAACATTCGGAAGGAAGCGTCGAAGACAACACAAACTTTATATATTCTTGCTCAAGATCAAAAACTGAATCAATTTAAACAATGTCCGTCCGCGTGTCCATGTGTTTGACTGTTCCTGACATTCTCACGGCCGTAATTTTTGAGATATCGAGCTGAAATTTGATACACATGTGTTAGGTGTCTGCAGGCAGGTTGTAAGTAAAATCGGGCAATATCGGTTTAAAAAATTTCAGAACCTAGGGAAGGGCATAGGCAATGTTTCATCCCGCGAGATAACCGAATTCCACGCGGGTGAAACCGCGGGCAACAGCTAGTTATAATATAATTTTATTGAAAATTCTCGTTTCTCAGTAAAAAAAAAAAAAATTCATCACCTGTATTTTCGGAGGAAGCGTTTTCGCCGCGGAATACTCAGGTGATTTAAAAAAAAAATTACACTTTGCTTTAATGAAATTTAATTATATATTCTTTTATTGAATTAAATTTATAAAAAAAATGATGACTAATTAAAATTATTTTTTTGCTAATGACTTTGACGAGGCTTGACAAGAGTGTTTGTAATACATAGAGTGTTAGTATGTTTCTATTTTCGGGGTTTTAGCACTCATATATTATAATATCTGTATGCGTTAAATATTCTGTAGTCGAACCACCCCAATAGCCGACGAGCTAAGCCGGAACTCTTATGCGTGTTAACTACATATTATTTTAACACCCTAAGTAAAATGCTACAATGTATGCTAGCATTTGTTACGTACCATGGGGCGTCTGTTAACATCCGTAGGATCTTCGATTGTCGTCTTTGTAGCTTTGCAACATTAGAAGCGCAAGCTGTTCCCCATTGAATACCGTAAGCTCATATGGGTTTAATAATAGCTTTATATAAGTGAACTTTATTATCAAGGTTTAATTTAGAACGTGGATTTAGTAGCCACCACAATTCAGTAGTCTTTAATTTTATTTGCATTATTTTACTACTTATTTGGTGTGACCAAATCAGGCGGCGATCCAAATGTATTCCCAGGTATTTGAGGTGAGTGTTCTGGGGTTATATTATGCCATATATCCTTACTGCTGGGCATGTTTTTCTTCTAAGATTAAATGTGACATACTCGCATTTACTTGGGTTCACCTCTATTTTCCACTTATGAAACCATTCTTCTAAGGCTGAAACGTGGTTTTATATTTGATTGTATGCCAAAGCAGGATTCGCGTGGTTGCTTATTATTGCTGTGTCATCACCTTCTGCTTCAGATGATGCGTTGGCGTGTCTACAGTGTATATCAGGTGGAGTGTAGGCCTTAGGGAACTCCTGCTAAAATATTCCTCATAGTAGATGTCCAATCGTTGATACGAACTAAAAAAGTCCGACATGTGAGGTAACTTTTTTTTATTAAATCACTGGGCCAATTCGTTGGTTCACCGCAAGACGCAATATCAAAATTGTTTCTATAAATTTCTGCATAGAGTTGTCTTCCTCTAGGAGAAATAAGTCTTGAGCCCCAATATGTATGTTTGGCGTTGAAATCACCTGCTGATATAAATTTCCCACCTAGCGTGGAGAAACAGTCATGAAATTGATCTTGAGTGATGGAAAATCGTGGCGGACTATAAACGGAGGATATTGATATATTGGAAGTGAATTCCGTAAGGCATACTGATGTTGCTTGCAGGTATTCTTTAGAGTAATTGAGCATTGGGTAATGTTTAATGTTTCATTTCAAAATGATAGCCGTACCTCCATATGCTCTGCCATTTGGGCTCTCTGTATCATAAATAATTCTTTATTTTAAAGCCATTTTTATTGGTGAAATGAGTTTCAGAGACTAGAAATATATCTATATTATTTAACTTCATGAAGTTATCAACTTCATCTTTGTGCTGGCTTAGGCCGTTTGCATTCCAATGACAAATTTTTAAAGAAATAATTTCTTACTCAAAAAGGTTTGGAGTAAAATGTTTTAATTTTTCAGCATATCTAGCATCATATATTGCATACTTGTCATCATAGTTTGCATGAAGTAAGTAGCGTAAATTATATATCGGTTGTATTTTCCCTTTTTTCAGTCTATTTGCTTCAAAGGAAATACGCGAAATAATGGTTGGGGTGCTTTTTGTCTGCTTAGGATGTTGTGTACGGATTTCACCTCAAATCCTTCCGCCGTTAACGCTTCTTTTATTTCATTGGGTGAAACATCACTTTCAATTTCTTTTATGACCACAATTAAGCCTTTGGCACTTTTCAGTTGATACGTGTAATATTTCCTCTTGGTATCGTCGAAAAATTGGCTTGTGCTCCTTCACAGGTGGTATTTCTTCCTCAACATTATGATTTTTATCAGCCAATATTAAAACCTCTTTGAGGTACTTGGTACGTCATCGTTAATGTGCAGTTTTCACATCTTAGAGAAGGTACCCTTGGATGGGCTTGATTTTCTCCTAATGTTCAAGTAACGGTCAATGCTTGTTTTTATTGTAGGTTTTTATTATCTATTTTGAGTGATGATTTTTAGTTCTGAGCCGCTGCAATTTTTGGCACCAGTGGGCCAATAGATTGGGGTGCATTTAGATTGCAATCACTTACATTGGGTCCTTTATTCATATTTTTAAGCGCAAGACTTGTTGCTGAATGTTTTAGTGAGGACCTTTGCATTTTAGATGAGCGCTGATATGGATCTGTACCACTCTCCATTGTTTACAAGCAATAATCGAACGCAGTTACGCCTAGCTGAGCTTTGCAAAAGCCAAGCTCAAGCTGCGTTGGTGAAGCTCACAGTGTGTTATACCCTTTACGTATGTATATATATAAATATGGCAATAGGAAATTATTTTTTTAAGAGTTATAAAAGGTGGAGGGTATTTAAGCTTCGGTCCTAACCGAACTTCTCTATCTTTTTTTGTTGCACATTTTTAGTACTTTAATATTGTAAAGAATGGATGTGTCCGATTCGTTGGATTTCCTTTAAACGCTTGATGTTAAAAAAACCCTTTACAACTGATCACTTATAGTTTTTTGGCACAATCTATATTAATCTATGTATATTATCTATATTAATAAAAGAATAATTTTGAAAGTTTGTAACAACTTGTCGCAAAAACCACGGGACCGTTTAAGCTCAAAGTTGCAGAATATCTTTGATGTGGCACGTAGATGGTTTGTATAATAATTTTAAAGGCGTGGCTGCGCCCACTTTTTTATAATATATGAAAATTAAATATGAGGTTGATTAAAATTGAGATATTGTAGAGACCAATAACTATGTTGGAACCAAAATTTCAGGAAATGTTCATTAAACTATGTTGAAAGTTTTTGCAAAAAATTTAAAGGCGTGGCTTTGCCCACTTGTTCTTATGTGTTTGTTAGAAGTAAGAACCACAAAACAGTTGAAATTTAAATTTACACAAATGCCTTTATTATAATATGTACGTAGTTTCTGCAAAAGTTTTTAAGGCGTGGCATCGCTTATTTTACTGTAATCTACAAAACAAGTAAGTTATGTTTCTTCGAACCGAAATATAACGAAAACCGAAAGGCGTTTCTAAAGCTAAAACTATTGTAAATGTTCCTTAAAATATGCTAAAACTTCCTACTAAATTTCAATGGGCGTGGTTTTATCCCTTAGTTTTTATGCATATCTTAGTAAATTTCATTACATTATTTTCTATTGTTTTATATTACTTTATATACGTAAGAAAGTAATAATTGTTAAAATAGCGCCTCTGTCGTGTATTTTAGTTTGAAACTGAAACAATTGGTAATAAAAATTTAATAAAACAAAATTATTAATATTAATGTTCAAATCTGTAATGTAAAACTAATTATATAAGTATTTAGCAGTACATTTTAAACTTTACGATTTATAACACAATAGCAATAACTTCGAAAACCGTAGAAAAAATGCTTTCTTTTACGGTCTTTTATTTGTAAACCTTATCAGCTTGCTGCTAAGTTTTTTCAAATGTACGTGATGTTGACTTATTTTTCATTTTGAGAAAAGATAGTGGAGCCAATCAAAAATATGTTTTTGTTTACTAAGTGTATGTTACATGCATTGAAGTTTGGTTAAGAATGAAAACAATTGCAATAAAATATGTAAACGGCGCTGCTGCTTTATTACATTTATATTATTATTATTCAATTAACAATGCTTTGAATGAGATTATTTTTTTTATTATTGCTGTTTGCCTTTACCGTTTTATGTATTTTTATATAGCTCCATTTTGAAAAAAAACTATACTTTTTTTCCTTAGTAAATGCAAGAACCTTAATATTGTTTGAAAGTCTGTGTAAGATTTGTATCAACGGTTTGCATGAAATTAGTAAAATTATTGACGGAGTGTTCATATTTAAAATTACGTTTTAATTGTAATCTGAATATTAAACTACATAAATATTTTTAAATTAATTCCTTATTACAAACTTAAAAGTTAAAATATGTTCTCAAGGTTGAAAATTTTTGTATTTAATTTCCATATAACATATTGTTAGAAAATTCTTATTCTTATTTGCAAAATTAAGTAAGACTTTGAGGTAACACGTGTGGTGAGTAAAAATGTTATATTCACAGATAGCATTTTTCGCATTTAAAAATCGTGAAAAAATTCCAATAAGAAGTAACAATTAAAAAATAGTTTTAAAGTGTGTGTAAATAACTAAATATTTTTAATAATTATAAGAAAACAAAGGTCGTAATAAAAGGAAACTAATTCTACAATATGTAAGTATTGAATTTGTTTACTAGAACTTTTTTTTTAATAAACTAATATATATTAGATTTTTATACGGTCAAAATATGCCTCCAACTCGAAGGAATAACATTGGCCGAAACACTAGGCAACATCAAAGAGTCATTAGACATAGAAATGTATCCCAGGAACGTTTAGTTGAACGTTTGGTTGATGATCTACAATAGAGATCTACAAATGCACCAACACAAAAACTAGCGTTTAGTTATGATAATGCAGTAGACTATAGTAAATATACATTTGTAAATATTGGGCCAATGAAAAAAATAGTTCAAACTTAAATTTATACAAAAGTGTTTATTTTTATGTTTACAAAGTTTCTGTGAATATGTTAAAGGCGCGCCAAAGCTCATTATATTGTAATTTACATAATAAGTTGTTTATATAGAAATTTTTGAAATATTGCATTCTTAAATGAAACAGTAGTTCAGTTGCAAGCAACGCTGCAACGGGTAAGTTAGTATTAAATAAAATATTATTTGTGTTATCACCAAATAATTTTTTCTTCTTTTTAATATATTCATCAAGCTTTATTTCGAATTACAATTGTTCCTGGTCAGCATAGTGGCTGAATCATGCATGGTAATTGTAGCGTTCTACTTTGTTTGAGGGATATCGAAGCAAGGCCTGGTTGTGCTCATTTTGGCGACTGCGCACGCTGCGAATACTACGGGTGCAACGTATACTGCATGGTGGGCTTACGTCCCATATTTCTTCTGATAAGGCGTGTTATCATTGGCAGAACCGCAACCACGACGGTTCCTGGAGGGTTGGCGGTGGTTCACTGGACGGTGACATTATCGCCTGCCTTGACCGTTACGATTTGGTCTCCGCTGATGATACTGACTAGTCGATCGTGGTGACTCCCGCTGGTTTCGCCGGACTTCCCGCTGATCACTTGATGTTGATTGCGACGGCTTTCAGGGAGGTGCTGTTACCAGTGGGTGAGTTCCTGGGTGTAGCAGCGTACTGTGAAAGCCCGAGCATATGGTGCACCGATTGAGCGAAGTGCAGGCATGTGTGCGATGTGTTCGTGCTAAGCAGTTGAGGCAGTAACGATGTCTGCGAGCTGTTTCAAGCCTGGTATGGTGGTCCATGTGGAACTCTGCACAAAACCGCAGTGCGTGATATCGATCACAGATTTTGCACTGATGCACTTCCGGGTCCTCAAAACTAGATAAAAGAAAAAGGATCATCATGAAAAGATGGAAAATTGTATTTATTATGGCGGACATGGAAGGAAACGAATTCGAAGTGACAATTGAGTGATATTTTTAAAAGAGAGTAATAGTGAATAGCAAATTGATATCTTAATCATGATTAGACAGAAGGCATAATTTAGAAGGTTTGGTGATCCATGTTCAAAAACACCGCACAAAAACGCAGTGCGTGATTTCGATCACAAATCTTGCACTGATGCACTTCCGGGTGCGGGCCGTCCTCGTATCTAAATAAACCAAAAAAGATCACCATGAAAAGACGGAAAATTATATTTATGATAGCGGACATGGTAGTAGAAGAATTCGTAGTAGCAATTGATTGTTATTTAAAGCAACAAAAAGGGTTATAATGAATAACAAATTAATATCTTAATCATGATTAGGCAGGAGGCATAACTTTATAATTGTGCGAATAATGTCGCCAGTTTGAGTACGTAATTGTGCTGTTCTAATGAGACCATCTTTGTTTGGTATGAGATTTGTTACGCGGCCTAATTTTCTTTCGTTCGGAGGTCAATTATCGTCAATGATCGATTTTCCTTTAAGTTTGGTGATGATTTTCCTTTAAGTTTGGCGTTGCTGTTTTCCATTTAGTAAGTTTATGCAAATGTAATAAATAATCGGTTTTCCATTGAATTGCAAACTTATGATGAATTGCCTTTTATTTTTCCCATCGATTTAGAACAGATAAATTTTGTGTAGTTGGGAGAGAGCCATTAGTGGAGCGCCTCGTAAAAAATGTCCAGGAGTGAGGGCTCTTAGATTATTGGGATTTTCGGATAATGGAGAAATGGGTCTTGAGTTAAGAATACCTTCAATTCGAGCTAGTAATTTTGTAAACTCTTCAAATGTATATTTTGTATTAATAGTGACTCGTTTGATATGATATTTGAAACTTTTCACTGCCGATTCCCATATACCTCCTATATGTGGTGCATGAGATGGGATGAACGACCATTCAAATCCGTGAATGATATATTTTTGCGCAATACTTTCTGAAGCTGATCTTAAAAAGCACGACATTTCTTTTCTGTATGCCCTACTTGCACCAACGAAGTTTCTGCCATTGTCGCTTACTATTTTTTGTGGTAGACCTCGTCTAGCCACGAATCTCGTAAATGTAGCTTGAAAAGTTGTGGTTGATAAGTCGGAACATGCTTCTAAATGTATAGCTTTAGTAGAAAAACAAGCAAATATACATGCGTAACCCTTTTGGTAAGGTGCCTTACGTAACGTTGAAGATTTAATCTCAAACGGGCCTGCAAAATCAACTCCTGTTGTCTGAAATGGTGGTGTAAGTTAACATCGTTGTGCAAGTAGTGGAGCCATTATCTGTTGACATGCTCTTTTTTTCATAATAGTACATAACTTGCATTGATGTATAATTTTTTTTAGCCTTCGTTTTAATCTATCGATGTAGAATTCTGTTTGAACCATACGACACATAAGCTGACATTCAGCATGATTTTGGAAAGTATGTAGGTAAGATAAATAAAGAGAACTTAGGTGTGATCGGCCTGGCAAAATGATGGGCTATCTTTCTAAATATGACATGGTGGTTTCAGTGAGTCGTCCATTGACTCGTAAAACTCCTTTTTCTTCTGTTTGGGCCACTGACCTTGGGTAAGAGTCAACCAGTTAGGGCCGTTCCACCATAGTGTTTTATTAAGTAATTCGTGAGAACGAGAGCCTTGTGTACCAAGATCAGCGGGATTATCTTGCGAAGGAATATATTGCCAACTAGCATTAGGAACTAATTCCCATATATTAGCAGTACGATTTGCAACGTAAGTTTTCCACGTGTTGGTTGGTTTTGCTAACCAATCTAGGACAATTCTAGAATCTGCCCATAACATTATATCTGTAAAGTTCAAGTCAAGAGATGTTGTTATATATTTGATCAATTTAGCTAATAAAACTGCTCCACATAATTCTAGTCTAGGTAAACTAACTGGTTTGATTGGAGCTACCTTTGTTTTCGCCATGAGTAAATTAAAATTGACACAGTTTGAAGCATTCATGATGCGAACATATATGACTCCACAGAAAGCATATTGTGAAGTTCAATAGTAATTTGTCGAGTGTATCTAAACCCCCGAAGTATGGTAATTTGTGGTATATGTTATGAATTTTTTCATCTGACTATATTTATATAATAAAATGTTAGAAATTGTGAAAAATTAATACTTGGCGACTGGAGAGGTTGAACCTGGACCAGTTTCGAACTCGCCCTTATCGAGTTCTAATCAGTTGAGCCAAAACCATCTTTGCAATTTTATGCATAAATAAACCATTTACGCATAAAATTCAATAATTCACATTTCAACATTACAACCCTACACCATTGTAGGCCCAAATATGTAAAGCCAGAAGCCATAATAATAGGTAAAGCTGGGGAGATGTCATATAGTGACATTCTCAAAAAAGTCAAGCAAGACGACAGTATGCGCAAACTAGGCGAGGACATCATAAAAATCCGTAAAACTAAGAACGGAGAAATGATGTTTGAACTAAAGAAAACGCGTGACGGCAACCCCACACAATATAAAGAGGATATTGTGAAACTGCTGGGAACTCAGGCGAACGTAAAGCTCATCGGCAACGAGAAAACCGTGCTACTGAGAGACCTTGATGAAGTCACAAGCAAAGATGAAATAGTAGAGGCCATAAACTCTCATTCGAAAGATGTAAAAATAGATATAACTGCAATAAAATCCATTAAGAAGGCATTTGCCGACACCCAAATGGCCATTCTTAGCTTGCCCGGTAGGCTTGCGGCAGATTTATTACAAGTAGGCAAAATCAAAGTTGGATGGGTCGTCTGCAGAGTTCGGGAAAGTTCAGCTCCGAGATGTTTCAAATGTTTGGAGTTTGGACATATATCCAAAGCCTGTAGGAGTAGTGTAGATAGGAGCAAGTGTTGCCTCAACTGCGGTAAACCGGGGCACATAGCCAAACAGTGTGGGAACAAGGCGGAGTGCGCAATATGTGCAAATAAAGGTTTAGGCTATGACCATCCTATAGGTGGTAGGCGGTGCCCAACCTATCTAGCAGCAAATTCGAAAAAAACCGAATGAAGATATTGCAATTGAGTCTAAACCACTGTGAAGCTGCACAAGACCTACTCAAACAAACTGTCTTGGAGCAAGGAGTTGATATGGTCCTGATATCAGAGCCTTACCGAAGTATAAATACTAGGGGATCCTGGATCTCGGACCCCACAAGCAAAGCGGCAATATGGATTTGTGGAAATCTTACAACTCAGGGTGTTCCCATAAAGGACAAGCAGTACTACGTGGTTGTGCAGGTAATGGGCATTTTTATCTTCAGCTGTTACCTACCACCCAGCCTAGATCTAGAACAGTTCGAACACATAATCGACATGATTGCAGAGGACATAAATAAACATAAACCAGCCTTGATCGCGGGCGATTTTAATGCATGGGCCATGGAATGGGGCAGTAGATATACCAATAAGAGAGGCGAAACCATAGTAGAAGCCTTTTCTTCATTAGGCGTCACGTTACTGAACGACGGTATCAAAAACACATTCGAGAAGAATGGTGCAGGCTCGAAAATTGACATAACATTCGTCTCTGATTGCCTGGTGCGTTACTGTGACTGGCACGTTAGCGACATATATATACTCAGAGTGACCACTATGCTATCATTACAAGGATATGCCGACATACTCAGCTGACAAGCACGCCTGGTAAGCACTGCGGTAGGGGATGGAAACTACAAACTCTGGACCCGAATGTGTTCAAAGTTATGATTGCGGATGATGTAACACTACTATTAGAAGTGGAAGAACAAGCAAAAAAGCTGGCGCAGCACGTTACTGCAGCGTGCGACGCTTCTATGGTCAGACGATCGAATCTCCCCAATCGTAAACCAGTATATTGGTGGAATAGCGAGATCGAAAATGCGAGGCGACAGTGCTTAGCTGCCAGACGCAGAGCACAGCGTTTTATTCACTCCACAGAATATGCAACCTATAAAAACAGATATACTGAAGCGCGTAAGCGGCTTAAGAAAGTAATAGCGGCCAGCAAGAGCAGATGCTTTAAAGAGCTTTGCAACCTAGCAGACTCTGATATCTGGGGCGGAGCTTACAAAACCGTAATGGCCAAGGTTAAATGTTACAAATGGAACGTACCCACAGACGCCGAATTCATGAAAAAGGTGGTTGAAACGCTGTTCCCAAAGCATGAGGCAATACCCGGTAGACTCCTTACGACATTGCCCGCCTGGTCTGACAGTACTGACTCTAATAGGGCACTTGGAGTACCCACGAGCACTTGTACATGGCGTATAACAACTAATGAGTTGCGAAGAGCAGTTGAAAAGCTCGACAACAATAAAGCCCCTGGCCCTGACGGCATACCCAATGAGGCCGTTAAAATCGCTGCAGAGCATAACCCCAACTTGTTTCTGCACGTATACAATAACTGCCTAAGCTGCGGTTTATTTCCAAGCATATGGAAAAGGCAAAGATTGGTCCTGCTCCCAAAGCCGAATAAACCTGAAGGAGAACCTGGGTCCTACCGTCCCCTATGCATGATAGACACACTTGGTAAGCTGCTTGAGAAAATTATATACGACAGACTTGTACATCACATTGAAAGTACGTGCGGCCTCTCTAATAACCAATATGGCTTCCGTAAAGGGCGATCCACAATCGATGCAATAATGCATGTTAAAAACATCGCTGAAAAGGCTATCGAAGGAACACGGTGGAAAAACGGAACTAAAAAGTACTGTGCAATAGTAACGCTTGATGTAAAAAATGCATTCAACTCTGCTAGTTGGCCCCATATTATCGAGGCGCTGTGGAAAAAACACGTACCACTATATTTGGCGCACATCATAAGAAACTACCTGTCACAGCGGGTCCTGCTCTATGAATCTGACGCAGGCTTGTGTAACTATAATATAACAGCGGGCGTCCCACAAGGCTCAATACTTGGACCCCTGCTTTGGAATATATTATACGATGAAGTCCTAAGGTTACCAGTGCCAACAGGTGTGAGTATCATTGGCTATGCTGACGATATAGCAATTACCATCGTTGCCAAGGAACTCGCAGATATACAATCCGATTGCAGAACTACTATAGGCTTACTCACAACCTGGCTTAAGGATCGTAAATTAGAGCTTGCGCCGCAAAAGGCGGAGGCGATACTAGTCACTAGCCGAAAGAAGAGAGAAACCCTGCAGCTAGATATTGGCGGATATGAGATGACCACTATGGACGCAATCAAATACCTAGGAGTCACACTCGATGCAAGGCTATCGTTTTTACCACACTTGAATACAGTGTGCGAAAAAGCATCCCGCATATATACAGCACTCGCACGTATAATGGCAAACATTGGCGGCCCTAGCCAAATAAGAAGGTTACTATTGGCCAAAGTGATTTTCTCAGTAGCTCTCTACGCCGCACCGATTTGGAGTAACCGTATTCAGAAGTATCCAAGCTATGCGAAAAGCCTGAATAAACTATGGCGTGCTACAGCCCTAAGAGTATGCTGTGGTTTTCGTACCATATCTCTAGACGCGGTACTTATATTGGCTGGTATAGCACCTCCAGACATAATGGCGCTACAGCACACTAGGATGCATGACAGAAGGAAGGAGTTAGGCAGAAAGCTTACGCTCGCCGAGAAAAACGCCATACTCCAGAGCAGCTATAATGAATGGCAAATGAGGTGGAATGCCTCCCCACGAGGCCGATGGACATACGAGCTCTTACCCAGCATAGGATTATGGCTGAACAGGCAGCAAGGTTGCATGGACTACTACTCGACACAAATATTTAGTGGTCACGGATGCTTTCGGGCTTACTTATATCGCTTTAAGCATGATACGGAACCCTGGTGCCCAACGTGCAATAATGAGGAAGAAAACGCTGCACATGTACTCCTGAAATGCCCTAGATTCAGTGTCGAACGGCAACTGATTGAAGAAGTAACAGGTGAAGAAATCAGTCCAAACAGATTGTGCTGGTGCATGAGTAACTCCGCTGAGGTATTCCAATGCGCCAATAATGTCTGTGCGTCTGTTATGAGCCGCCTCAGAATGGAAGAGCGTGCCCCACAACGACATAGGACAGAGACCACATCACTGACGATTTGAGCTTAGGCTCAGACGGCTCTCCCGACGTAATACTTAACGGTGGTCCCGGGAGATGCACCGTCGGACGTTCGAGGAGGTTTTAGTGGGTGAAGACCCCACACTGACCTGCGGCTTTCAATGCTTTCCTCCTCGTTAAAAAAAAAAAAAAAAAACCCTACACCATTGTTTTATACCTTATATAAGTGTAGATTAAGCTACGTTTTGTTCTATGTAATGAAAGGTTGGGTGACCGCATCAAATCTAAACACCTGAGAAACTTACATGGTTTGTAAACACAGTAGCCATAGCTTATATTTGAATACTGTCAACCTATTATATTAATGTTAATTTTTCGCTACATATACATATACCCTTGGTCATGCGTGGTTTAGTGTATATAAATATATGAATTTTTTCATTTGACAATATTTGAAAGCTGTTATGAAATGTTAGAAATTGTGAAAAATTAATAATTGGCGACTGGAGGGGTTGAACCTGGACTATGTAGTGAAAGAACAAAACGTAGCTTAATCTACACTTATATAGGGTGTAAAACAATGGTGTTCTTTCACTACATAGAACATAACATATATATATACACTTAATTCCTAACATATATATATATACACTAAAAACTTATTAATTTGTGGTATAATTGAGAACTCCTTGAGTATTTTGTACCACTCGGTAAGAATAGCTGAGCTAATTTCATCAACCCAGTCTCTACCTTCTAACCATAAGCGTTGCATTAAGATTTTTTCTAGTATAATGAATGGGGTGAACCATCCAATTGGATCAAATAAACATGCTATTACCGAGAGCACCTTTCGTTTCGTGATTTTTCGGTCATTGGGATTTCTTTCCATTTATATGAGAATTTATCTGTAAGTGCATTCCACTGCATACCCAATATTTTTGTAATGCTTGTATCAAAAAACTGCAAAATTCAGCGTCATATAAATTATCAGGCGCTATATGAGATAACAGTTCGTTATGATTTGCTGTCACCTTTTTCAAAGGAAAACCAGCAGAATGGAAAGTTTGTTTGATCTCGAACAATGTATCAGCAGATTCTTGTTTATATCGTCTACATATATCTCATTTCTTAATATGTGTGATGCAATGGGATATGAAGCTTTTGAATCTTCACCTAATTGTAGTAATGTGCAAGTAATTGTATGCATGCGAGACGTAGTCTCGTTATATAATTTTTCACAAAATGCATCATCCGGTGATGCTCCGCGTGGCTCAAGAATTTCTTCTTGTTCCCAGGACCTTTTGAATTGATTATTGAGTGTTTGATTTTCATTTTCTATTACTGCGACTGAGAGAGAAATTGATCTATAATTGGTTATGGGTCCACTTAAGATCTAGCCATAAATAGTGTTTTGAGCCATAGGAGAGCCATCTATATTTTTTTTAATATCGTCTACCAATAAATAAGGTATGACATCGCTACCCACTAATATATCAACTTCAGATATTTGATGCCAATTAGGGTCTGCTAATTACGTCTGGGAGAGTTTAGCTAAACATGAATGAGGAATAGTAATTGTAGGTAACCGTTGCGTAAACCTGTTTAAAATTATAGCTGAAATCTCTATATGAAAAGATGACTGTTTAGTAACCAGTGTAAGTGAGCATTATTCATTTGAAGATTGAGCAGTGTCGTCTATTCCTACTACTTAATGCGTTGATCTGCGACAAGGTAAACTTAATCGGTTTTGGATTCCTTTTGTAATAAATGTTCGTTGAGAACCTTGATTTATTAAAGTACGTAGGGTAAAACGTTCTCCATGGTGCTCTATTTGTATTAGGGCTGTAGGCAATATAATTTGGTTCGAAGCATTGGCACTACGATATTGAACCGCGTGTCGGTTTCATGTGAGCCAGAAGGAGCTGCCTTGTCATTGTGTGTATTAATTATAGGAGAGGTATCATTTTGATTTTGTATATGTGAGAATAGAACAGGGTCCAGAGTTCTTGTGTGTGTTTTCTTTTGTGCGCTGAGATGTAGAAGCATGTGGTGGCTTCGTTTGCATATGTAATATTTGTTTTTACTTGCACAGTTGCGCGTTGTATGGTTTATAGCTTAGCAATTGAAACATAATTTATTTGTGTTTACGAAATTGATTCTGATTGACAGTGACAAACGTAAGAATTGATTACATTGTACATTGAGTAGGGTTATTTTGATGAGCCAAATATGATTTGGATGTGTTCGGCGATTCTTTAGTAAGGGATTCGGAACGAGTTATTTCTTTAATTGTATTAGATGGAGGTGGACTGTATTCATTTTTGGATGCATGTTGAAAATGTGCTTTAGTATTTCTGACACTATTAATTCGTTCGACGGCTTCAGCGCGTCCCACTAAAAAATCGTTTGCCACCACATTGGAATTTTACGGTGTGATTTTTTAAGGATTGTTCCCAAGGAGATAAAGTAGTATCGGGCAATTTTATGGACACGAGGTATGTAATTAAAGGATCCCAATTGTTAACTGATTGTTCTAAAGATTTTAAAGTGGCTAAACAATTATTTACACGAGTTTCCAAAGAATCGATTCACTGTTTTCACTAGTTGCTGATGGAATATCAAAGAGAGTACGTATTTAATTTTTAACTAAGACTCGTTTGTTTTCGTATTGAGTTTTGAAAGCTCCCCATGCTAATTCAAAACTATCGTAACGTATGTGGTACCGTTTCACTATTTCGTGAATGGTATAATTTTTGGGCTGGGGTTAATTTGGCATGGTTCAAATAAACAGCTGTGAACATGTCTCTAATGGATGGCCATTCTTCATAATCACCTTCAAAGATTTCTGTATCGCACGAAGGGACCTTAATGCTTTAGAAATTTGTGTTAGGTATTGGCAACGTTAAGTTTGGGTTGAAACTCATGTCATTAAGGGGTGCCGGTTGATTTTGAGATTTTTTACTTTTAGTTTCTCTAGAAATTACGCCTTGGTTTCTACAACAACATATTGTATTTCCCGGGCGCGGATTCTTTAAATGCATTGCTAACTTAAGATGATACGGAATGCAGACTTGAGTGATGTGAACTCTTCATCTACAGTGGCAATCCACATTTCTAACCTCGTCTCTGAATAGTCATCAAGTTGATATCTTTGTAATATAGTACACGTGATCATTACTTGATCTGTATCATGTAAAATTGAAATTTAATGCCAGACCATTCGGACGGAGGAGATTGTTCACTAGTTGCCATTTTTAATTATTATATAAATTCAACAAGAGTGTGCCCACTGTATAGTGTTAAAATAAATTTAGCAGTATATACATATAGTATTCATATAAAAAAATATTTCCATTTATTAAAATAATGAAAACAAATTCAAAAGCATACAATAGTAAGAGGAAAAAAAATAAGATTACCTTACCTTTTTTTTTTTAATTATGATGTCCCACGACGAAATCGCTCTCGTCTTTTTTTAGCCTTTTTTCCTTTTATTCTTATTCAACAAAAACAATTTTTACAATGGTGAAAATGAATAAAATATAAAAAAATAGACAAAATAAACTAAAAGGGCCGATTTACTTGCTCCCAGCAGATTAAAGTGATGTGGGCGTCCACAAGCAGACAGGATATGCAGACAGCACTCACGCGGATTTAATACCTTTGTGGAGAAGGCCCAATCGAGAAGCCAGAAGGCCGCAACAGAATGATGCACCACCGCAACAAAAAAAATTTAACAAGGTGCCACCTCAAAGCATCGTAATAATAAGACACGCCACAATAAGAAAACTGTACCTACATTTATTACAATTCTCAATTTTTTTTTTTTATTTAATTCAATTTTTATGGCAATAAAGAAACTGTGCAAATTTTTAATTCAGTTCTCCAAATTTAGTTAATTTTTCTATTTTTCATAAGATTATCAATTTTTATGGCAATAAAGAAACTGTGCCAATTTTTGTTTTCATTCTCCAAATTTTAGTTTATTTCTCTATTTTTAGTAAGATTATCAATTTTTTTCCAACTTGACACGACCAAGCACAAATCCAAAAAAAAAAGACCAGGGGGGTAATCACGTAACTTTTGAAACTATTGTCGTTGTTGCGATGATAGTAGTCGATAATAGTTTCAGTTTCATTCATATAAGACCATCACTCTCATCGTCGTGTTATTATTCATTGTGAATGACAGAATGTAACATATGGCGTTTATTTTAGTAAACAAAGACAGAGAGTTGTATCGTGAGCACCTATACAAAGACAATTAGAGTATAAATTTTCTCATTTATACATTATTTTTGTTTAGAAGAAATATTTTTTGTTGAAATATTTTGTAATTTACCGAGAAGCCGAGTATTACTTTGTGGTCCACACCACTGACTTTCTAAAAATTTTTCTGTAAATCTAAATAGAAAATAGTAAAATATATACATATTATAGATATGTAGATCGAAAGTAATAAATTTTTAATTACATGTTAAAAAAATATTTCTATGCATTTTTCCTAGAAATTACAATTCTTAATTAATTTCTTCGAAATTTAGTAATGTATTACTTACCTCTTTTAATTTTATCTCTTCCTTTTTTTTCTTTTAATTTATATTATTATAAAACGATAGTTATTTTGCTATCGCACGATAACGGTTGTTTGCGCGATGCTACATGACGGTTTATAAGCTTACGAATATATAAAAATACGATAATAGTTTGACGATAATGCTTTCTATCGCTTACGAAAATGAAAATTTAAAAATAACTATTGTCGTATCATCACTATCGCTTACGTGATTACCCCCCTGTTTTAACCAATATGGCCAAGTTTCTTTTTTTTCTTTTTTTTGTGTGTGTGAAGATGACAACCAAGTAGGTCGCAACAGATCACACACAAAAAATGAAACAGTACAAATTCCTCCCCATCAAGATCAGACTATGGTAATCAGCCTTTGGATGATTACCATAGTTGGGGGCGTATATCTTTATCATGGTAAATACCAACAGATCGCCCTTGAAGATCTTCTATCTCATAATAACAATTTCCGATTTTTTTACCATTGCGAGCCTTTAAGAATGTGGGTGCTAACGTAGAGTTGTATCCTTTTTCAAAATTAAATTGCTTGAAATTACGCCTAAATATCTCTTGTACTACCCTATATGCTATTTGTTTGGATCTTAAATTGTACAAACGTTCATTTTTTTTAAATTGTTTGTCCATATTACTCGGAATCGAAAGCCTAATTATATCAAAGCTATCGTTTCGGTTAAAGCTTATGGTTCTGTCATTTAGCAATTGAAGCTTTTTTAATAGGTTATAAGTTGCTCCGTTGGTAATCTTGACCAAAAGCAGAGAAACCCGTCGCTGAATGTGTACTCGATCGTAAGGCACAAGCTACACAACATATAACATCATCGCAATTCTTTTGATCTGGATTAGCTATAATTAGCTGTTAATATATGGTTTACGGAGTATTTCCTGAGAAGATTTTCAAAAACTTTAGATTTGAATTGTACTCCACTGTCAGAAACAAACTTAGGCACTCCAAAACAATGAAAAATTTCTTGTTCCAGGTACTTGCCTACCACATCGGCAGTCAATTTTTTTACTGGTTTTAACATCACAAACTTAAAGAAACAATTCAGTACAACAAATATGCCTATATTACCGGCACGAGTTTTCGGATATGGACCTAAGACATCAATACAAAGTTTTTAAAGTTTTTAAAACACGCTTTGTGGTTGTATGAGTCGGCCTAATGGTGGTTGCAGAATGAAATTGTGAACTTTTGTGGATTTGCAAATTTCACATTTATTAATGTTTTCTTTCACATCATTTACCAATTTAGCCCAGTATACGTATTCTTTCTAACGTTTTATAAATCCCAGCGTGTGACGATAACTGGCTATTGCTCTGAATAAAATATCAGGAGTCAATTCTTAAGGAATCCACAACTTCCAGCTTAATTCAACATGTAAACGTTCACCAGTATAATGTTCTGTGCGACGATATACTAAATTATCAATAACTTTGATGTCTCGCATATTTGACTCGTTGTTTTGTATTTGATTCTCTAAATCTCTATACTCAGCAGATGAAAACGCGGGTGAATTCAAATCTATAAACAACCCACTATCTTGTAAAGGAACTGTTCTTAATGCTGAGATAGCTGCCATTGTTCCAAAATGCGAGATAGGGCATCCAGTAATACGTTTTGGCTTCCTTTCCTATGCTTAATTTTGAATTTAAATGCTTGAACTTAAGAGCCCACCTTGCTATTCTGCTACTCAAATCAATTTGTGACATTAGCCATTTAAGAGATGCGTGATCCGTCACAATCGTAGTCATGCCCCTCTATATAAGGGCAAAATTTCTTTACACTTAAGAATGCAGCCAGACACTCTTGCTCCGTAATGCTGTAGTTGCGTTGAGGCTTATTCAATTTATGTGACATAAATGCCACAGGCACTTCATCACCTACAGGAGACAAATGAAGTAATAGACTTCCCACACCTGTTTTGCTAACATCGCAGTGAATAAAGAACGGTTTTGTAAAATCAGGACTGTGTAGAATGGGTGCTGTACTTAATAATCTTTTCAATTCTACAAATCAATTTCAATCTGCGTTCCACCAAAAGTTACGTTTATTTTTCAAAAGATCAGCAATTGGTCTAGCTATTCCCGCAAAATTGGAAATAAACTTTTGATACCCACTTGCCATTGCCAAAAATCTACAAATCTCTTTAACTGATTTGGGTATTGAATCAACACAAAATTTACTTTTTTCTACATTTATGGACAACCCTGACTCTTTAAATCTATCCGCTATTATAGAAAGAACTTCAATATAGCGTTGGAAAGATGATGAAAGTATAAGCAAATCATCTAAATGCACAAATACTTCGTTTTTTAAATAAGCGGAACATAGTTTGCGGCATTACGGTGTATTAATAAATCGGACGCCCTGGAACGGTAAAAGCGGTTTTGGGTTTAGAAGTAGCGTCTAATGGAATTTGCCAAACAGCATCTTTCGAATTTAACCCCGAAATGAATTTAGCTTTGGGTAATCGACCTACAATCCCATCAATGATTGGAAGTGGATAAGAATCTGTAATGGTAACTTCATTAAGTTTGCGGCTATCTAAGCAAAGTCGATTCTTACCCGGTTTCCGAACCATGGTGAACTCCAAGGAATTTTAGACTCCCCTATTACCCCTAGTCTTAACATCCTATCAATTTTATCATACATGAGCTTCTCAATAGCGGGAAAGACCGCATAGTGCCTTTGCTTTATTGGCCTATATTTGAACGAGGTTGAGGTGAATAAAGTGGCAATCCTAATAAATCATCAACCGTTTGATTATATGGCCGAGTAATATTGCCAGTTTGGTGGTTTATGTTATGTGAAGGTCTACGTTCGGATCTCTTATTATTAGGACTAATATTCAATCTTTGCAAACCAGACTCAATACCCCTTGTAATTAAGTGATCAATTGAATCCCTTAAATTACACTGTTGGATAGACAATGCTTCAGTTAACAAATTGTTGTTGTTTGTTGTTGAGAAAACGTTTGCTGTAACGTATTTGAGGGTCGTCGCCATAATTGATATTTTCAATATTACTAATTTGGACACGAGTTTGAGATGTAGTGTATGATATAATAATCAACAGTTGTTTAAGTAATGACTGTAATAATGGGTATAAATAAACTTTATAGTGTACGGTTGGTATAAATTCAGATTTTGTCTTTAGTTTGAAATTACTAACCATACAAAATAGCGAGAGATAATAACATGGACTATTATTCGGACAAATGGTTCATGGTTGGTATTGACTACCACAACATATGATTCTTAAATGCACGAAAGAAGAAAAATAAAACTGTGTAAGGCAAAATAGGTAGGTAAAATGTTGAAATTAGAATCCGGTTTAATGACTTAAACCAGTCAATAATAAAATTCCTGAAATCCTACTTCACGTCTTGAACAAAGGAAACGAAAAAAAAAGGAATTATAACAAAAAATAACTATTATTGGATCACACTACTGCTGAGATGTCATTAGGAGCTATTAGTTTAGTGTGACCCCACGTTGGGCGCTATTTATTATTATGTAACATACACTCATTAGAATGAGTATGGGTAGCGTGATTTTAGGGAGCAGGATGAAGTTATACCAGCACGCATCTTGCTCCGGTTATAAAAATAATGAAAACAAATTTAAAAGCATACAATAGTAAGAGGAAAAAAAAAATAAGATTACCTTACCTTTTTTTTTTAATTGTGATATCCCACTACGAAACCGCTCTCGTCTTTTTTTAGCCTTTTTTCCTTTTATTCTTATTCAACAAAAACAATTTTTACAATGGTGAAAATGAATAAAATATAATAAAATACAGACAGAATAAACTAAAAGAACCGATTTACTTGCTCCCAGCAGATTAAAGTGATGCGGGCGTCTACAGGCAGACAGGATATGCAGACAGCACTCACGCGGATTTAATACCTTTGTGGAGAAGGCACAATCGAAAAGCCAAAAGAATGATTCATAAGTCAAATTTTATGGCAGATATAAAGGTTTATGTCGATTGTAGGCAGATATAATTATGATTTTTGTTGTTTGTGGACGTGTCTGTTATTATATCACACAGCTTTTTATCACATTGATGAATGGAGTATATATAGATTTACATGCTAAATATCAAGGTCATAGGTAAATTTTTGTGGCAGATAAATCTATTTTTGTTGGTTGTGGGCATATTCGATTTTTTTTATACCGAATTTGCCCATCTTAAAAAGCGAAAAATAAATTACCTGTACAAAATTTCAGGCTTAATATCTTAAAATTTAGGACCGTGAGAATGCCAACAACAGACGGATACACGGACATACGGACATAAATGTCTAAATCGACTCAGTTTTTGACGCTGATCAAGAATATATATACTGTCGTCTCTGACGCTTCCTTCTGGGTGTTGCAAACGGAAGAACAAACTTAATATGCCCTTATCAAGATATCAAAAAACCACGACACGGATTGAATCATCAACCCCTCACTCTATCACTGCACCACCTGATATTCCTCGAGTTCATCGCTTAGTATTTGATTTATATGTATGTAGAACAATGCGTTGTGTAATGAGCATAAACCAAAATAATATGTGTTACACATTATAACTACACATATATATAAACAAGTAAGAAAACTAAATTTGGCTTAGGCCAAATCTTAAATACCATCCACATCCATAACGGTGGGCGTGGCAAATATATACATATTGCGTCCTCTAATAGTGTACGTATTAAGTATCAGCATGCAAGTTTACTTTTACGTTGATTATGGTTTTACGTAAATTGTGGGCGTGTCTGTGTTCCGACCGGCTAACCTTTAATAAGTGCACTAAATTTCAACTTCACAGGTCAATTTTTGTGGCAGATATATCCATTTTTGTTGATTGTGGGCGTGGCTTTGACAGATTCTGGCCGTTTTAAATAACGATCTGCGCGCAAAAACTAAAAGTACCTGCACAAAATTTCTGCTCAATATCTCAAAATTTTCGCCCGTGAGAATGTCAACAACAGACAGACACACGGACACAATGACATACATGCTAAATCGACTCCGTTTTTGATGCTGGTTAAGACTATATAAACTTTGTAAGATCTTTGACGCCTCCTTCTGGATGTTGCAAACGGAAGAACAAACTTAGTATATCTTCATCACCAAGGTGGAGGGTATAAAAATGTTGAGAAGATTGTTGTGTAAATGAATACAATTAACATCGATGTGCCAAAAATGGGCTTGGTCAGATAACAGATACTCCCACAATCGACAAAAACCTATATATTTGCCACAAGAGTTTAACTAAGAGCATTATATTTGGTATGCTTATCTATAGTATATCTTTTCACTGCTATGCCAAAAATTGGCGTGGTCGGTTGATAGACACACCCACAAAATTTTTCATTATACCCTGCTTTTTCAAACAAAAATATTTAATTGAATATTATGTTAGGTGTAGGGTATTTAATGGTCGGGCTTGACTGGCTATAATATTTTCACTTGTTTATTTACTAGTTATATAAATATTAATATTATATATTATAAAAAATATTATTCTGGTGTAGGTTAACAATAAATTTATTACATAATCATTTATTATTAATTTATGCATAAACAACTCTAGTAAATTTTTTTTTAGCCTCCACAAAGGATAGGGCTATACTAAGTTTGTTCTTCCATTTGCAACAATCACAAGGTGTATATATTTGATCAGCGTCAAAAACTAAATCGATTTAGACATGTATGTCCGTGTGTATGTATTACCATAAAACAAGTAAGAAAACTAAATTTGGCTTAGGCCACAAATGGAGGGTCCACATCCATAGCGGTGGGCGTAGCAAATATATACATATTGCGCCCTCTAATAGTGTATGTCTTACGTATCAGAATTTTGTTAATTGTGGGTGTGTCTGTTATCCGACTACGCCCAATTTTGGCGCTTCTGTGCATGGGATAACTGTGTATATACATACCAAATTTCAAGTTCCTAGGTCAACTTTTGTGGCAGATATAAAGATTTTTATACCCTCCACCTCAGTGATGAGGGTTTACAAAGTTTGTTCTTCCGTTTGCAACCCAAAGAAGGAGGCGTCTGGAACCCTACAAGGTATATATACTCTTGATCAGCGTCAAAAACTATGTCGATTTGAACATGTATGTCTGTGTGTCCGTGCGTCTGTCGGTTGTTGGCTATCTCACGAGCGTAAATTTTGAGATATTGATTTGAAATTTTGTACAGGCACTTTTAGTTTTTACACGAAAATCGATATTTAGAGTGGGCAAAATCTGTCAAAGCCACACCCACAATCAACAAAAAGCCATTTATCTGCCACAATAATTGAACTATAAACTTGAAATTGGTTATGTACAATTATAAATATTATTTATCGATATACCAAAAATGGGCGTATTCGAATTACAGACACGCCCACAAGCAATAAAAACCCCTATATCTGCCTTAAAAATTGACCTAGGAACTTGAAATTTAGTACGCGTAAACATAGTTATCCCATTGACTGACGTGCTAAAAATGGGCGTGGTCGGATAACGGACACGACAAAAATCTATATATCTGCCACAAAAGTTGACCTGTGAACTTGAAATTTAGTGCACTTTTTAAAGGTTAGCCCATTCATCGATGTACCAAAAATAGGCGTAGTCGGATAACATACACGCCTACAATTTTAAAAAAACCATATTTAACGTAAAAGTAGGCTTGCATGCGTACACTATTAGATTATATATATATTTGCGGCGCCCACCGTTGTGGAGTTGAAGTGTACTTAAGTTTTGGCCTAAGCCAAATTAAGTTTTCTTACTTGTTTTTATTACACGATGTCCCATTTTGATTATGATAATATATGTTGATAAGAGTTTACTATAATCTCGGGTAATAAAAAAAAATTAAAAATGCAGTTTAAACAAGTAAGAAAATTAAATTTGGTTTAGGCCAAATCTTAAATACCCTTAACATCTATAACGAAGGACGTGGCAAATATATACATATTGCGCCCTCTAATAGTGTATGTCTTACGTATCAGAATTTTGTTAATTGTGGGTGTGTCTGTTATCCGACTACGCCCAATTTTGGCGCTTCTGTGCATGGGATAACTGTGTATATACATACCAAATTTCAAGTTCCTAGGTCAACTTTTGTGGCAGATATAAAGATTTTTATACCCTCCACCTCAGTGATGAGGGTTTACAAAGTTTGTTCTTCCGTTTGCAACCCAAAGAAGGAGGCGTCTGGAACCCTACAAGGTATATATACTCTTGATCAGCGTCAAAAACTATGTCGATTTGAACATGTATGTCTGTGTGTCCGTGCGTCTGTCGGTTGTTGGCTATCTCACGAGCGTAAATTTTGAGATATTGATTTGAAATTTTGTACAGGCACTTTTAGTTTTTACACGAAAATCGATATTTAGAGTGGGCAAAATCTGTCAAAGCCACACCCACAATCAACAAAAAGCCATTTATCTGCCACAATAATTGAACTATAAACTTGAAATTGGTTATGTACAATTATAAATATTATTTATCGATATACCAAAAATGGGCGTATTCGAATTACAGACACGCCCACAAGCAATAAAAACCCCTATATCTGCCTTAAAAATTGACCTAGGAACTTGAAATTTAGTACGCGTAAACATAGTTATCCCATTGACTGACGTGCTAAAAATGGGCGTGGTCGGATAACGGACACGACAAAAATCTATATATCTGCCACAAAAGTTGACCTGTGAACTTGAAATTTAGTGCACTTTTTAAAGGTTAGCCCATTCATCGATGTACCAAAAATAGGCGTAGTCGGATAACATACACGCCTACAATTTTAAAAAAACCATATTTAACGTAAAAGTAGGCTTGCATGCGTACACTATTAGATTATATATATATTTGCGGCGCCCACCGTTGTGGAGTTGAAGTGTACTTAAGTTTTGGCCTAAGCCAAATTAAGTTTTCTTACTTGTTTTTATTACACGATGTCCCATTTTGATTATGATAATATATGTTGATAAGAGTTTACTATAATCTCGGGTAATAAAAAAAAATTAAAAATGCAGTTTAAACAAGTAAGAAAATTAAATTTGGTTTAGGCCAAATCTTAAATACCCTTAACATCTATAACGAAGGACGTGGCAAATATATACATATTGCGCCCTCTAATAGTGTATGTCTATCGTATCAGCTTGTTAGTCTAATTTTATGGTGAATATGGTGTTTTGTAAATTGTGGGCGTGTATGTTATTTGACCACGCCTTTTTTTTCATATCAGTAAATGGGATAACTATATATACGCGTACTAAATTTCAAGTTCATAGGTCAACTTTTATGGCAGATATATAGATTTTTGACAATTGTTGACGTGTCTGTAATCCGACCAGGCCCATTTTTGGCACATCGATGAAACTAATATTTGTAAATGTACATACCAAATTTCAAGTTTATAGCTCATTTTTTGGCAGATAAATAGATTTTTTTTCAACTCAGTTTTCGATGCTGATCAAGAATATATATGGTTTGTGGAGTCTCCGACGCTTCCTTCGATGTGTTGTAAACGGATGATCAAAATGAATATACCCTCTTTCCTAAGGTGGAGGGTATAAAAACAAAATACCCCCTGTTGCCAACTGCAGTCACTTTCTTAATGGTAATGAAAGAATGAATTATAGCAATAAATTAAATTTGACTTAGGGCAAAACTTGAATTCACATTTATATACAAAGTGGTGGGCGTGGTAGCAACAGAATTACACCCTCAGATACATAAAGTATCTAATAATAAATAATAATAATAATTATGGAACCAATCAAAATGATAGCACAACTGTTTTTCGAACGTGTAATATTAGCCAAGAAGATGTACTTGAAGCCTGTCTGAGCATTAAATCTAACGCTTTTGGTCTTGATGATAAACATCCTAAATTTATAGAGATATTACTACCTAAAACATTAACACATATCACGCATATTATGAACACTTTTATTACAACAAGTTCATATCCAATAAAATGGAAACAGGCAAAAATAATTCCTGTGCACAAGAAGGTAGATGGTTATCGGCCTATTGCCATTTTACCATACTTATCTAAAGCATTTGAAAAATTTTTGTATAACCAAATTCATCATCATCTCTTGCAACAAAATTTGATTGATACACATACATACGGGTTTTCGCCCCAAACACAGTTGCACAACTGCACTAGTTAAAATTACGGAAGATATATGTACCTGTAAAGGTGGATGAAGGGAACACAGCTTTCCTGGTTCTTCTTGACCTTACTAAGGCATTTGATAGTGTGGACCATAATGTGCTTTACATGAAGTTAAGGCATGATTTTAACTTTTCTAATACTACAGTAAAACTAATAGATTCGTATTTAATTGGAAAATCGCAAGTTGTAGTGCATAAAGAAAATACATCGCGAAGTCTAAATACGTTTAGAGGAGTACCTCAGAGGCTTTGCATCGACTAAAAGTGGCCATAAATAATATTGCACGTTATGTTTATGGATTAAAGCGATGGGAACGTGTCTCCGTCCATGTTCAACATTTCCTTGGTTTTAGTATAGATCATTTTTTGCCGCAGAAGGCGTTAGTATTCCTTCATAAAATAATATCTGCGTATTTGTACGATGTATTGAATTGCAAGCAGTAATAGAGGGAAAAAATTATTCAAATAAGACACTACTCGTCGTGGTCTCAAAAACAATATTTTATAAATTATATCAAGCTATGGAATGTTTTACCTGGAAATATACAGACGACAGATAATCTGAAGCAATTCAAAATACAACTAACCTTGCTTTACAACTAATTACAAAATATAACAACTAATATCATCACAGTAACACTAGCTCATTACAATTATATACTTGTACTTTATCAACAACCTTACATACATACTTTAAAACACTTAAATATATGCTTACATACAAACTTATATACATTAAAATATTTTCTTTTAGTTTTTGTTTTAAAAAAATATTTATTTATTTATTTTATTATTATTTTGTACTTATACTAACTACTAACTACTAATTAATGATGATACCATTCTTTTTAGCATTATTTATAACAACGGATAAAGCTCAGTCAAAGTGCCGAGCTTGCATTTCAGACACGCGCAAGCACTTGTGGGAAACACATAAGACAGCAGTTTACAATGACATTCGATATCGGTCATTAAACTTTAGTCAAGCATTCGATATAGGTCATTAAACTTTACTTAAACATTCGATATCGGTCATCAAACTTTACTTAAGCGCTGATTAAACTATTTCACAACCAGCGCTAATTAAACTGTTTTATAACTTCTCCCCATCCAAGTGCGATCGTCCTCGATAGTATTTAAAAACATGGAATGTTATTAAAATTGAGATTTGAAGAGCTTAACTGAATATTTGGATTAGGTAATGTAGGGAATGGTTCCCCATGGTTTTCAACAACTAATTTTCTCGGTTTTAACTTGACCAGAATGAAGCCAAATGCAAAAGTCACAATCACAATGAATCCTTCCACAGACATTCCGATTATATAGGTTTCTCTTCGTAAAGAGCTCAAATACTTAGTGTTGTTATTGTGGAGTTTATTTAAAGACTGCAGTGAAAGTACATTAGAAACAGACAACTCATTGGGTGTAGGTTGAAGAGCGGCCGGCATTGCCTCGAAAGGTAGAGACTCTTTATTTTCGTATCTGTAATTATTTAGATAAATGGTCATATGATGGAAACAGACAAAATAGGTTCTGTGAACAGAGTTATTGTCATACGGAGTTCTGATAGTACCATTGAAGTTATTTAAAAGGACCATACCTGGGTGGATCAATTCCACATCCGCATTGCTCTGATCGCTGTTGTAATTACATGATGAATTTAGTCTTTTTAGTATTCTTAAAACACAAGTATCATTTCTTAAATCTACTAAATTATCTCTATTACAGATTTTCACTTCATTTAGTTCAATACATATATTAAACCAAATATTTCTTTGTCATTTTTTATAACATAATCAAAATCTACTTTAATTAATTTTCCATTCTTGTTTACAGGATTTAAGAGGAAACAATAATAGGTTTCAATTGTAGTTAGTGGTATTGTGATAACATTCAAAATTATTTCGTTTTTACTTAAAACACTAACACTACTATATCTTAATGCATCCTCTACGGAATTGAACGGTAAACGCTCAGATTCTAGCTTATTCACAGCTAATCCTATTTCTCTTCGATTAAGAAGCATTGAATTCAAAACCCCTGCAACGCATATTTGATATTTAGTAATTCTTCTTTAATATTGCGAATTCTATCTCGCTGCAGTAGAGCAAACCCATCGATCTTTTTATCTCTCCGCTTCATTATGTCTAATATTTCATTTATTATCTTTGTTAAATTTTGTAATCTTGTAGTAAATGTTTCGTTCATCACAACTTGTCTGTTATTGTTGTCGTTTAAATTTTGTAAGTTGTCCTGTATCATTTTTAGATCGTCATGGTCCGGTGAACGGGGTACAAAATGTGATCTCTGGGTACCACTTTCTCAGTATACGTTGTGCTTTTTGCAGTGCTTCTTCATATTTCAGTATATTTATCATATGGACAAACCTTAATTTTCCTTCCTTGATTTTTGCTAAACCATCAATAATAGTGACCAAATGTGAGGCACTATAGTCCACGATCTGTATGTCGAGGCGACTTGATACAATCAAAACGAAGTGGACAAACGATAACCTAAGGAATGAGAAATCATTAGTTTCTTATCAGACTCTTATGGACCAATCTGCCAGTTGCTGTGGTTACAGTGCTATTTTGATCTCACAATTTCTTTTTATACTAAGCTGTTAATTTAGAACCTAAACGCTTATTAATACGGACATAAATTACTTCTCCAGGAGCATAAGTCTTCATTGGCCTCCTATCTTTGTTATGATAGGCCAAATCCATATCCTGTTTTCTCCTCAGTCTCTCAACATTTACCCTACGTTCACTTACCAATCCATCAGGATCAGTTGAGACGGACAAACCAAAAACCATCTCGACTGGTTTTTTCTTAATAGTAGAATGAATACTATGATTGTATTCATTCACGGCTCTTATGAGCAAATCGTGGAAAGAAGAGTGACTTTTTTCAGTCACAAAACACCTCATCAATTCGGTTAAAGTTGAGTGAAATCTCTCAACCTGGCCATTTGAATTACTCGAATAAGGTGGCACATTATAAACCTGAATACCAAACTGATTTTCTAGCATGAACAACATTGCTGAAGATTTTAGAGACTTCTCATTGTCCATGACAATAACCTTAGGAACACCGAACGCTATAATAATCTCTCTCAAAGGTTCCTTAAAATGCTCTACAGCTCTTGATCTGATAAGCCTAATTTGAACGTACTTAGAAAACTTGGCAATTGCCGTCAGAACCAAATTGCGCTCTGTAATATATAGGTTAATGTGGACAATCTGCCCAGGATACTCTGGAATAGGTGTTGGATTTATTTCAGTTCTATTGGTATGTCTATCATATTTATTCTCCAAACAAGTCCTACATTGTTCTATGACTCGCCTAATTTCTGATTTCATTAAGGGAAAATAAAATTTTTGCAAAATTTGTTCCATTTTCTCTTGTATTCCCCTATGAGCACGATTGTGTTCCCTCGTGATTATTTCTACCCTTTCTGTTTCAGACGGAATATCTTTGACTATGGTTTGAGTAAATCTTATTTTATAACTCTGAAAATGTATCGGATAAATCTGGTGCACTTTTCCCATGACTGTTTCGGTGGTGTGCAATCCATTTACAAGGTTTGGGTCTAGTACTTTTTTCAAGATAGAAGGTAGATTTGTCTCGTCGAAAAAAGGTCGTTGCACTATGTGTTAGCGAATTAATTTGATTTCTAAACAGTGCATCTGCCACTACATTACATATCCCAGGTTTGTAAACCAGTTGATAGTCGTATTCTTCTAGTATAGATTTCCGTCTCTTCATTTTGGTGTTAGTGTTCTTATTGCTCAGGGCATAAGTTAAAGGCTGATGATTAGTAAAAATCTTAATTTTTGCCCTGCCGTACAAATAATTTCTAAAGGAGTTTAAAGCCCAAATAATTGCCAGAAGTTCTTTTTTGTTTGTTGCAAAATTTTCTTTTGATTTTGAAAGAGTACGAGATATAAAAGAAATTGGCCTGCCTTCTTGCTCCAGTACAGCCCCAATTGCAAAATTCGATGCGTCCGTTGTTAAGTGAACTAATATATAATAGTCGGGATATGTCAACAGAATGTCGTGTTTGCCTAGCTCAATGACCTTTAATGCAGAAATTTTAGCGGACGAATGCCCATCACCCCCTCTCAAAAGATTCGTAAGGGGTTTTGCTAGTTTAGCATAATCCCGAACGAATCGCCTGTAGTAACCTGTAAGTCCCAGAAAAGATCTCAATTCCTTCAGCGTTCTTGGTACAGGGAAATTCACCATAGCTTCTATTTTCTTTGGATTGGTTTTTAAGCCATCCTGTGAGACTATGAAGCCTAGAAATTCTATCTCTTTATTCAGAAACTCGGTTTTATCAAGTTGGACCTTCATATTTGCTGACTGCAGTGTTTTAAAAACTGCATTTATAATGCCCAAGGGTGTCTTTTCATCCCCTTCGATTACTTTTATGTCGTCGACATAGACATAACATCTTCTCCCTATGTGTTCGCGAAGTATATCGTCCACGGCTCCTTGAAATATAGCCGGAGAATTTTTCAATTCAAACGGCAGTCTCGTAAACTCGTATTTGCCGTTGTTCACAGAGAACGCCGTTTTCCCGATATCATCTTTTCGTAATGGTATTTGATGAAAACCACTCTTAAGGTCAACTACACTAAAATACCTATTGTTTCCTAAATTGGCCAAAACTTCTTCTATTTCCGGAATTGGGTACTTGTCTGCGATGGTGATCGAATTCAGTTTCCTGTAATCCACAACGACCCTAAACCATGACCCAAATGGGTGAATTGTAAGGCGACTTCGATGGTCTTATAATGCCATCTTCCAATAATTTTTTAATTTGTTGGTCTACCTCGTCTTTAAGGGACATTGGGTAAGGATAACATTTAGAATAAACAGGTTCGTCAGTCGTTGTACGTATTTCCCCTTTAGTTCCAGTTGTATAAGTCAGTTTTTCGTTGGGTTCAGAAAAAAGAGATGGATATTTTTGAACGATTTCACGGACCCTTTTCCTTTGTTCGTTAGTCAAATGGTCTGCTCGGATGTTAATAGCGTTTACTGATTGTACTTGCCAATGTTTGATTTTAATTCTTTTTCCTTTTTCTATAGTCATATAGTCATTTTTAGTATGGATAACAGCATTCATGTCTCTCACCTGTCCATACCCAAGATAGCATCAAAAGATTCGAGCGTTGGTAACAAGAAGAATTTTGACTCTTTATTTTTAATGTTAAACAGATTAGTTTTTTTGATGCTTGACTTCCACCACACCTCCTATAGAATTCGCAAAAAATGCCTGTTCATTAGGAATAGGTCGATCTACTAAGTTTGGTTTAATATAGTTTTTATTGGATCCTGTGTCTATCAGTATGCGTAAAATTTTCCCACTCCCCGTCTTAGCCTCAAAATAAGGTAGAGAAGAGTTTTTTAGCATAAAAAATGATTATCTGATAATTCTTGTTCCTCTTCTCCATATGTAGGTTCCTTTTCGCTTCCTCAGTCCAAAGATTGCACATATTCACGCACACTCTCCTCATAGTCTTCATATCTTTCCCCAATTGTGTCCTGGTAGGTCTGTACATGTATGTTATGTGTTTATCGTCCAATACCCATCGTTGAGACATAGAGTGGACGTTTATTAGGGAATTGAGCGTCCCTGGGCGCCCCCCCCCCCGAAGGAGGTCCCAATTTTAGAACTTACATCATAGGCTATGTAGAGTTCACCCCTTGGTAACCAGGGTTTTCAACCAGCGATTTTACAGCCCCCGCGATGCTCCCACAAGGGGGCCTACCCAAAAGTACGTACTGGCAAGAACCTTAGTTCTTGGGGCTCCAGTACCCCGCGGTACCAAACTTAGTCTTTGGTAGGACTGTCGACCCCTAGAGGTCTCCCAGATTCAGGTAGCCTATTACCCACGGGCTGGTGTCCCGTTTGAATTTTATTTGCTACGATTTATTGTTTTGATACCTGGATCTTGTCCATGGTATCTATTTATAATTGGATCATTAGCATATTACTTTTGCCCCGTGATCCTTGGACGAAGCACCTATTCCGGTACTCCGTTTCAGGGCGGGGCCCTGGTAGGTCTGTACAGGGCATTCAGCATCCTGCTGTTCACTTTTACCTAGATTGTCTGAAGCTATATGAACGGTTTTCTACTGTTTGTTAGGAATGTACGCCGGTCAATGGTCTTTTCATTGCAAATTGTCTATTCAAGTCATTAGCGTAATCTACTTGTCTTGTCTGTATGCTGGGGTCAATGTCCATTGATTTGGGTGGTCGAGATGGTGTTTAGTATACGTCTTTACTGACGGAAAACTCCCTGCGAATTCAGTGGTCTTTGTTGATGGAAAGGTCCTTGTTGATAATTCTGTCTCTGTGAATAAAAAGGTCTTTGTTGATATAATGGTCTCTGCGAATGAGATACAAAAGCTAATTGTGGATAGAATGGCATTTGACTAGTCCGTTTTGGTGGAGCTGGTTTATTTACAACAATATTAAAAGGTACTTCATGTGCGACATGTCTATGAGCCTTATTAGCATACAAATTTCTATAATTTTGATTTTCTAGTTTCAAGCACAAATGTAAAGCCTGCGGCAAATCAGCCGGCTCTCGCATAGCCAACAACCTCGGTAAATCTCGTCTGAGACCCCTAATGGAAGTATCCAATGCTTTGTCCCTATATGTTATAGAGTGGACATTTGATATTCTAATGTTGGAATATCACGTTTATCTCCATAATGGAGTGTTAGACAGCGACAGATCGCTCGCCAGTCCAACGGGGTATTATAAGATTCCAGGGCAATATCAGCATTGCATATCTTATTTCTGACCACGCTAAGTATACCGTAATACTTAGCCGTACCAACTAAAGGTTGGTAAATTTCCAAGACACGTTCCACACTTTTTTTCCAAGAGCTAAACTCCCAGGGATTCCCTGAAAATTCTCTAAGACACCTTACCACGTCTGGGATCTTGTCTAAGTTCTCCAACCTATTTCTGTGCTCAGGTCTTATACCCTGATCGTCCATTGCACCAAAGTCAGTCACCGGATTCATTATACCCCTAATGATCTGTCTTCTCTGCTCACTAAAAATTCTAGTGACAATATCTATCACCATAGGTTCCAACTGAGCATTTATGGGTGCTGCAGCAGAAGCTGATGCAGATGCTGAAGTAGAAGGAGCAGAAGCACCGTTCAATACGGGCGCTCTTAAAATATTTTGTGGGTTTGACATTTTTCTATGCTTCAATAAAAAAATTATTGTTCAAATCTTCAAAGAAGTTAAATCAATTTAAAAGTTAATTTTCGTTGAAATTACTTTGCGATTAGATAGGATTAACCTAAAATTATTTCTTAATGTTTTTTGTAATTAATTTTTGAGAATATTTTAATCACTTATTTTTTAATTTTTTCTAAAAGTTTCTTCTATCCCTTTTGTGTTATTTTCTCTTTAATAACTTCTGTAGAAAAAGATATTTTATTCAACCTTAATTCTTAAATGGCCTCTTTTTTTATAATAATCTTTAATAATAATAGGAAAAAAATTTATAACATTTCTTTTTTTAATTTAAATAGATACTTTTCCTTTTTCAAGAATTTTCATAACATTATTTTTTATTTAAGTAGATACTTTTCCTTTTTCAAGTATTTTTCATAACATTATTTTCTTATTTAAATAGATACTTTTTCTTCTTTTTTTTTTCAAAAATTTTCATAATATTTTTTTCTTTTTAATTTAGATAAATACTTTTTCTTTTTTCAAAAAAATTTTAATAACATATTTTGATAATTTAAATAGATACCTTTTCTTTATATAATATTCTTTTAAATGTTCACTTTTCTTCTTTCATAATAATTTAAATTTTCCTAAATTTTTTGATTATTTCTACTCAAATGGTGACACCTTTCGGCAGCAACAGCAGTTGTTGTAGTTTCATAATTATTATCAGTTAACGTTGCAAAAGATTGTTGAACCGCAAACGACTATGAGCCAAAAAGATATTGACTTTCCTTAGATTTCAATGATTTTGGTACACGTTTCACAGCATTCAACAACAGTTTAGGTGACAAATTTGAAGTTCACTTAAGACAAAACTGCCTTTTTCCCTTTTTTTTATCGTTTTTTAACTTTAATATAACTTGTTTCAATTTTAATTTTCTTTATGTTGTCCTTCTTTAATTTAGTTTAATATCATTTTATTTTAATTTCAAATTCTTTACGTTGTCTTTAATTTAATTTAATTTAATGTTTCGTTCAATTTTACTTTCTTTATTTTTAATTATAAGTAACATTGTCCTTCTTTTAGTTTAATTTAAATTTTCTTTACTTTCACTTATTAGCAATATTGTTTGTTTAATTTAACTTAATTTTGTTTTGTTTTAATATAATTTGTTTCATTAAATTTTTTTAAATAATGATGTTTAATTTAATATCATTTAAATTGTTTAATTTTTGTGTTTAATTAATTTTTATTTTAATTTCATAATTCCTTTTATTTTTATTATTATAATTTAAATTGTTCAGGTTTTTTTTTTTTGTTCAATTCATATTTTTAAATATTAATTTTTAATTTTACAAATTATTATTATTGCCAACCGCCCCACGTTGGGCGCCAATTAAAATTCTTTTTTTTTTTTTTGTTTTATTTTTTAAAAAATATTTTTTATTTATTATTATACTTATTCTACGATTTAACACTAAAGAATGATCGTACCATTCTTTTTGCCTCTATTTATAACAACGTCTAAAGCTCAGTCAAAGTGCCGAGCTTGCATTTTAAACACCTGCAACCTGCGTGGGAAACACATGAAATAGCAGTTTGCACGGTTATTTGATATCGGACACCTAAACTTTACTTCAAGCGCTGTTTAAACTATTCCACAACCAGCGCTAATAAAACCGTTTCATAACTTATATATACAAATGTTATTTAATTATGTTCATTCATATTATTAATATGAATATGAATATACACGGTGTCCGCCGGGAAAATATACTACTCGCAGTAATTCCATTGTAATCCTGGCTGTATGTGATGTGTTGATACCACATGTTAATCAAGCCCAAAGCATGCAGTTGTGGCATTAAAAAGTTTTCAATTATATCACGATATCGCTCCCCATTCACAGTTACCGTTACGCCGTTTTCATTTTCAAAAAAGTAAGGTCCAATGATTCCTCCTGAGCAAATTGCAGACCAGACTGTCACTTTTAATGGATGCAAAGGTGACTGATTAATAATTTGAGGGTTTCCTATTCCCCAGAACCGACTATTCTGTTTATTCACATATCCACTCAAATGAAAATGTGCTTCGTGAAACAAATGCAAATCCTTGTGCAAAATTGTGGCCAAAGCTGTTCTTTGAAGACCAAGCTCCTGAGCACGGCGTCGGATTGAGGTTGATGGATTGTTTTGAACACTTTCTTGAGCAGCAGTAACGCCAGCACGTTGTTTCTCCCAAAAATTTCACGTAACTTTCTTATTGTCACAGTAATCGATGAATGATTTTGATAAAATGTTTTAACAATTAAAACACGTTGGTTCATCGAATATTTTTCCATAATAAATTTGCCACGTGTCTATTTCACGACTGCCAAATATGAACTGTCAAGACTAATGTTTACCAAAATGGCGGCAAAACAAAGTAGTATACCTTCCCGGTGGACACCCTGTATTACACTCAGAACCGTTGAATTGTATATTATACACACCTATACTATAATAATAAGGCAAAAGCCTTGTTGTATAGATGCAAGCAAATAATAATAATTAATAAATAAATAATAAATTATTATTAACATGACTTCGCTATCAAATAGACGTATTTGGTTAGGTGTCTCTTTTTTCATTAAACTTTTGAAACTTTAAACTGTCCTGCATTAAGGGTTATATCCAGTTATTTTAATGAGTATTATTATTTATACGATGGATCTCAAATCCATTGAGAGTATTAAAAGTTTAATATTAAATTAATAAGATGCCGGATTGCTCTCTCCGTTTTTTTTTTTTTACCTTAGTTTGTAGTTTGTATGAAAGTTTAATATATTATTTTATTTTATTTTATTTTATTTTTTTTTACATTTCATTGTATTATTAATTTGAATTGTATTAATATTGGTTAACTTTCTAGTTCTTAAGTATGCTAAATTTAATTAATAAGATTCTAATCTGTTGCAGCTGCAGTTGTTGTTGTTGCGGTTTGGAGACTGTTGCTGATTTGAGTTAAGCATATATAATAAAAACTTTTTCTATTTGTTATTTTTATAAGGAATTGGCTGTATATTTAGCTAAGTTTCGATAAATAAATAAATAAATAAAAATAAATAAATAAAGTTCTTGCTATATTATGAGCGTGTTTGTTGTTATTCGACTAATTCATTTTTAACACATCGATGAAAGGGATAAGTATTTATATACGTACCAAATTTGAACTTCATAGGTAAATTTTTCTGGCAAATATATATGTATATATATGTACATGGTGGTTGTTAAGACGTTTATTATCGGACCACTTTTAGCATATTTATGGATGAGGTAATTATAAATATTTATACCAAAATAAAAATAATTGAGTGATTTTTTTTTAGATCTCTCTAGCAATTACATAACAAAGTTTCTCGGACCCGAAGCTATTTACATTCAACGCTAATAATCCCTGGATTATTTTTGGGAAAAATATTATAATATTCTGTAAAGTATAATAATTTTTTTTAGCTCTCTAGCTTTTTATATATAATGTTATGACTTAAGAGCTTATATTTTATTTATATTTATTATCAGTGTTAGTGTTATACTCATTCTTTGGTATTTGTAAATTGATTTATTCCATTCATAAATTATATATATTTTTATAAGATTTTTATTTTCTTTTTTTTGTCGAATCGCTTTCGCTGCACTAATGTAATGAGTAAAATTGTGACCAAGTTGAGACCAGTAAATTAAGCGAGGGTGGAGAGTTGCTGCCGTTAGTAATGAATCAATGAAACGTGAGACTGAAACTTTGGTGGTGGGACCTGCAAGTATTTGGAATACAAAACTGGAGAAGGCATGCAAAAAATAGAACCGCTCTAAAATAAATTGGTAGTTTTTGGACAGTAACATTGATGCGTAAACCTTTAGAAATGTGGCTAACTAAATTTATAACATACTCAGAATTACTTTGTATCAGTTAGTTTTCTTTGGATGGTAACCATAATGAAAGCATAAGTAGTTCCTTTCAATTCAATGTAAAAAGATTTAATCTAGAGTTAGAATATAGTATTCAATATAATTCGTTTATATTCAATTTATTTTAAGCAATTTTTGAGAGTATTTGGTATATGTTCAAGTGAGTCTCCGATTTAAGTGTACATCAAGGTATTAAATGTGTATTTCTTGGAAATGTTAAATCGATGTAGAAGATTTCAGCTCAATATCTCAAAATTTACGCCCATGAGAATACCAACAACAGATGGACACACATGTCTAGATTAACTCAGTTTTTGGTGTTGATCAAGAATATAAAAAAACCGGTCAAGAGCTACGACTACAATCGACAGAAAAAACTATAAAAAAAATTGATCTATAAAATTTATAATTTGATTTACAATTTTATAGTTGTCCCTTCCATCGATGTGCCAAAAATGGGAGAAGTTAGATAACAAATACGTCCACAATCGATAAAAATTTATCTGCAACAAAGATTGAGCTATAAAGTTAAAATTTAGTATGCAAATTTTACAATTATAAATTTACAACTTATTTACCGTTATGCCAAAAAGAGACATATCCGAATAACAGACGCGCCCACAATAGACAAAAACCTTTATATCCGCCACAAAAGTTGGCTTATGAACTTAAAATTTAGTACACATATTTGTAGTTATCCCATTCATCGATGTTCCAATGGTCGAATAACAGATGCGTCCACAATTTACAAAAAACTATATTATATACTGGGCGTGGCTCTTGTTCGATTTTTTCCATTTTAAATACCGATCTGCGTGCAAAAACTAAAAATTTCTGTACAAAATTTCAGCTCATATATCAAAATTTACACCCGGGAGAATGTCAAGAATAGACAGACACACGGACATACATGTCTAGATGGACTCAGCTGATCAAAAATATATACTTTGTAGGGTCTCTGAGACCTTCTTTTATGTGTTGCAAACGAAAGAACAAACTTAGTATAATCTCATCATAAAGTGAAAGATATTAAAAGTTATATAATAAAGTATTATTAGTTAAAACGCTTAGAGAGGACACATAATATGAATTCAATAAAAAATATCTTTATTTTTGATCAAACTAAGGTCGTGATAAAAAATGCTAACGTTAAGTTAATTAGTTATTGCTAATTCTTTTCTATTTTCTACGCTTAGTAACTGTACTTGTACAACAACTAAAGTGTTGTATTCGTATTAAAACACACTGTACTCTGTAGCAATGTTATCCAGTCTTTAATTATCGTTAACATTCCAAAGATTAACAAATTTCCTAGTTAATCTTAATTAGACTAAAACAAAACACAAACACATCAACAAAATTTATTATCGCACAAGTTTAGATAATAATTTAGAAAATTCAATACATTGTATAATAAACAAGATAGAAAAGTTCGGTTAAGACCGAAGCTTAAATACCCTTCACCTTTTATAACCTTCTAAAAAATTAGTTCTTATTGCCATATTTATGTATACGACTATTTCATATACTTAAGAATATATAAAAAAAAATTATAAATCGTGTTTTTTTTTAATTATATATTTAATCACGCCCATTTTTGCATAGTTTTGGATAATGGTACCACGTATATATATACCAAATTTCAACTTGATAGGCATATTATTTTAAAGTTAAAATTTTTTCGAGGTATGTTGAAATTTTCATTTATTGTGGACGTGTCTCTTAACCGATTTTGCTCAATTTCAATACAGAACAGCGGAATTGAACAAAGAATACGTATGCAAAGTTTTAATTTGATATCTCAAAAATTACGACCGTGAGAGTGCCTACAACAGACGGACACACATCGATTTCTCTTTTCATGCTGATAAAGAATATATCTGGTTTGTTAGGTTTCCGAGGCTTCCTTCGATGTGTTGCAAACGAATGATCAAAACAAAATGAATATAACCTCTTCCCTAAAGTGAAGAGTATAAAAACATGATATCATTTAGTGTATATTATACATATTATAATAATATTATACTGGGAGCTGCCAAAAAAAAAATCCACATCTACATAAGAACATAAGAACGCTAAGCGCGGCGGGTATACCATTACCTTTAATAGTATATGTATTATGTGTCAACTTGTAAGTCGAGTTTTGCGCTTAGTTTTTATAAATTTCAGGACTGTCTGTTATCCGACCATGCCCATTTCATCTCAATGGATAATATAAATATTTGTAATTTAAAAATTGTAATTTCAACTTTGGAATTAAATTTTTGTGGCAAATATGAATATTTTTGATTCTGACGCCTCCTTCTGGGTGTTGCAAACGAAGTGACAAACTTAGTATACACCCCATCTCAAACTATGTGAGAGTCTACAAAAATATTGCAAATATCTGCTCTGTATTATACCAAAATATATATAATAAAATTTGGATATGTTTCATGTTGTAGGAGTGGGTTTTGTGTTGTTTTCTTACAAGCCTGGAAAGTTACTACTGAGCTGTTTTATAAATTTATTAAATTAATTCATTTCTTGTATAATTTAGAAAACTACGACTATACTACATAATAAATTAACACCATGTCGTACATACAACACTCACACACCATATACAGTGGTGGTCACTTGAATAAGTCATAACTTTATCAGTAGAATTTTTTTTATTTTTTGTATTTCTGATGTTCTAGTACATCCTGGGCCAAAGGTCGTATTTTTTCCTTTTTAATAACAAGACATGTATTTTCTTATTTGTCCAACGTTTCGTTTGTTGTTACAAACTTCTTCAGGGACTTTTTATTTACTTTTGTTGTGCTGCAATTAATATAAGTTTGATCTATTATATAAATATACAAATTTTATATACTCAATTTCAATTTGTATTTTCTCAATTTCAAATGTTAAATTACCAATTTCAATTTTTATTTTCTCAATTTCAATTTGGAAGTTCCCAATTTCAATTTTGATTTACTCAATATCAATTTTTATTTTCCCAATTTCAATTGAGATAAATTTTAAAATTTGAATTTTTTAATTCCCAATTTCAATTTTTTTTTTCAATTACAATTTGGTTTCGTTTTCTCAATTTAAATTTTGATTTTCTCAATTTCAATTTCAAACTTCACTTTCCCAATTTCAATTTGGGTAAAACTTAAATTTCTCAATTTCAATTTGGTTTTCTCAATTTGAACTTGGAAGTTCCCAATTTGAACTTGGTTTTCTCAATTTCAATTTCGAAGTTCCCAATTTCAATTTTGTTTTCTCAATTTCAATTTGGTTTTCTCAATTTGAATTTGGGAGTTCCCAATTTCAATTTGGTTTTCTCAATTTGAACTTGGAAGTTCTCAATTTCAATTTGTAAGTTCCCAATTTCAATTTGGTTTTCTCAATTTGAATTTGATTTTTCAATTTCAATTTGGTAGTTCTCAATTTCAATTTGGTTTTCTCAATTTGAATTTGGAAGTTCTCAATTTGAATTTTGTTTTCTCAATTTCAATTTGGTTTTCACAATTTGAATTTGGTTTTATCAATTTGAACTTAGTTTTCTCAATTTCAATTTAGTTTTCTCAATTTGAGTTTGGTTTTCTCAATTTAAAACTTCAGTTTCCCAATTTCAACTTGCAAGTTCTCAATTATAATTTGGAAGTTCTCAATTTAACCTTAAAATGGTGTAGTGTAAATCTCGTACTCATTCTTTTTTATACCCTCCACCTCAGTGATGAGGGTATACTAATTTTGTTCTTCCGTTTGCAACACCCAGAAGGAGGCGTCAGAGACCCTACAAAGTATATATATTCTTGATCAGCGTCAAAAACTGAGTCGATTTAGACATGTATGGCCGTATGTCCGTGTGTCCGTCTGTTGTTGGCACTCTCACGAGCGTAAATTTTGAGATATTGAGCTGAAATTTTGTACAGTCACTTTTAGTTTATGCACGCAGATCGCTATTTAAAATGGGCAAATTCGGTAAAGAGCCACGCCTACAATCAACAAAAATCTATCTATCTGCCACAAAAATTAAGCTATAAACTTGAAATTTAGTATGTACATCTATAAATATTAGTTTCATCGATGTGCCGAAAATGGGCGTGGTCCGATAACATACACGCCCACAATCAATATAAATCTTTATATTTGCCACAAAAGTTTATCTACGATGTTGAAATTTGGTGTGCAAATACATAGTTATCCCATCCATTGATGTGCCTAAAATGGGCGTGGTCATTTAACAGACGCGCCCACAATAAACATAAACCTTTATATCTACCACAAAAATTAACCTATGACCCTGAAATTTGGTACACCTATTTATAGAAATCCCATCCATCAAGGTGCCGAAAGTGGGCGTAGCGTGATTTTAGGGAGCAGGATGAAGTTATACCAGCACGAATCTTGCTCCGGTTATAAAAATAATGAAAACAAATTTAAAAGCATACAATAGTAAGAGGAAAAAAAACAAGATAGAAAAGTTCGGTTAAGACCGAAGCTTAAATACCCTCCACCTTTTGTAATTCTCTAAAAAATAAGCTCCTATTGCCATATTTATGTATTTCATGTACTTACGCAAATAGTGTTGTTTTAAATTACGACCGTGAGAGTGCCAACAACAGACGGACACACGGACGGACATGTCTCAAACAATTTCTCTTTTCATGCTGATTAAGAATATATATGGTTTGTGGGGTCACCGACGCTTCCTTCGATGTGTTGTAAACGGATGATCAAAATGAATATACCCTCTTCCCTAAGGTGGTGGGTATAATAAGATTACCTTACCTTTTTATACCCTCCACCTTAGGGAAGAGGGTATATTCATTTTGATCATCCGTTTACAAAAATCGAAGGAAGCGTCGGAGACCCCACAAACCATATATATTCTTAATCAGCATGAAAAGAGAAATCGTTTGAGACATGTCCGTCCGTATGTCCGTGTGACCGTCTGTTGTTGGCACTCTCACGGTCGTAATTTTTGAGATATTAAATTGAAACATTGCATACTTGTTTTTAGTTCAATTTCGCTGTTCCGTATTGAAATTGGGCAAAATCGGTTAAGAGACACGCCCACAATAAACGAAAATCTCATCATACCTCGAAAAAATTGTATCTTTAAAAAATTATATATCGCACAATACTATGCCTATCAAGTTGAAATTTAGTATATATATAAAGGGTACCGTTATCCAACACTGTGCCAAAAATGGGCGTAATTGAATAACGCAAACGCCTATAATTTAAAAAAAAACACTATTTGCGTAAGTACATGAAATACATAAATATGGCAATAAGAGCTTATTTTTTAGAGAATTACAAAAGGTGGAGGGTATTTAAGCTTCGGTCTTAACCGAACTTTTCTATCTTGTTTCCCTTGATTCTTATTCAACAAAAACAATTTTTACAATGGTGAAAATGAATAAAATATAATAAAATACAGACAGAATAAACTAAAAGAACCGATTTACTTGCTCCCAGCAGATTAAAGTGATGCGGGCGTCTACAGGCAGACAGGATATGCAGACAGCACTCACGCGGATTTAATACCTTTGTGGAGAAGGCACAATCGAAAAGCCAAAAGAATGATTCATAAGTCAAATTTTATGGCAGATATAAAGGTTTATGTCGATTGTAGGCAGATATAATTATGATTTTTGTTGTTTGTGGACGTGTCTGTTATTATATCACACAGCTTTTTATCACATTGATGAATGGAGTATATATAGATTTACATGCTAAATATCAAGGTCATAGGTAAATTTTTGTGGCAGATAAATCTATTTTTGTTGGTTGTGGGCATATTCGATTTTTTTTATACCGAATTTGCCCATCTTAAAAAGCGAAAAATAAATTACCTGTACAAAATTTCAGGCTTAATATCTTAAAATTTAGGACCGTGAGAATGCCAACAACAGACGGATACACGGACATACGGACATACATGTCTAAATCGACTCAGTTTTTGACGCTGATCAAGAATATATATACTGTCGTCTCTGACGCTTCCTTCTGGGTGTTGCAAACGGAAGAACAAACTTAATATGCCCTTATCAAGATATCAAAAAACCACGACACGGATTGAATCATCAACCCCTCACTCTATCACTGCACCACCTGATATTCCTCGAGTTCATCGCTTAGTATTTGATTTATATGTATGTAGAACAATGCGTTGTGTAATGAGCATAAACCAAAATAATATGTGTTACACATTATAACTACACATATATATAAACAAGTAAGAAAACTAAATTTGGCTTAGGCCAAATCCTAAATACCCCCCACATCCACAACGGTGGGCGTGGCAAATATATATATATATAGCGCCTTCTCATAGTGCATATATTACGTATTAGCTTGCACGTGGTGTTTTACGCCGAGTGTTTTTTTTGTAAATTGTGGACGTGTCTGTTATCCGATTATGATCATTTTCGACATCGTTGAAGGGGATGATTATGTGCTCAATATCTCTAAATTTACACAGAGAATGCCAACAACAGGGACACACGGACATGCCTCAGTCTAAATTCACTCATTTGTTGATGCTGTTCAAGAATATACTTTGTAGGGTCCCCTCTGGGTGTTGCAAACGGAAGAACAAAATTAGTATACTATCATCATCACCAAGGTGAAGGGTATAAAAAGAAAAGTTTTCAAATGTTTATGTTGTTTAATTGTTCAATTTCTTTAATAATTGTTAATCAAATTGTACTTATTAATTATAAAAAAAATATTAAAAATTACATAATTATTTATTTATTTTATTTTTAATTTCGGATTGGTTTTGATTAAATAAAAAAAACATTTTTTTATTTTTCCAATGATGGATTTTTTTAATTGTGTGTATATATTTGGAAAAAGATTTTTCGGACATATTTTGTTCAAGATTGATACACATTTTTAATAAAAAAACAACAAATTTATTTCCTTATTTTTCAAATGATCGAATTTTTTATAATGTTTTATATATTTAGAAAATGAAGATAATAAAATATGCCCTAATCAATGCATAATAATTTAAAAGAACTAAAAATAAATTTTAATAATTAACCAAGAATAATTTTAAACACAAAAAGTATTATATTATAAATTTTATTTTTCAAGAGTGGTAAAAAAAGGTAAGAAATACTATAGATTAATTATATAAAAAATAATAATTTTATTAATAATTTTTTGTGTACATATATGTATAATATATAAAACAATATTACAGATGAAATAAACAATAATATAATAATATATATATTTTATAAATATTATTATTTTTAAAATATATAATTTTTCATCAATTATTTTACATAAAAAATAAGTTTAACAATATAGAAAAGTTCGGTTAAGACCGAAGCTTAAATACCCTCCACCTTTTGTAATTCTCTAAAAAATAAGCTCCTATTGCCATATTTATGTATTTCATGTACTTACGCAAATAGTGTTTTTTTTAAATTATAGGCGTTTGCGTTATTCAATTACGCCCATTTTTGGCACAGTGTTGGATAACGGTACCCTTTATATATATACTAAATTTCAACTTGATAGGCATAGTATTGTGCGATATATAATTTTTTAAAGATACAATTTTTTCGAGGTATGATGAGATTTTCGGGCGTGTCTCTTAACCGATTTTGCCCAATTTCAATACGGAACAGTGAAATTGAACTAAGAACAAGTGTGCCAAGTTTAAATTTGATATCTCAAAAATTACGACCGTGAGAGTGCCAACAACAGACGGACACACGGACGGACATGTCTCAAACAATTTCTCTTTTCATGCTGATTAAGAATATATATGGTTTGTGGGGTCTCCGACGCTTCCTTCGATGTGTTGTTAACGGATGATCAAAATGAATATACCCTCTTCCCTAAGGTGGAGGGTATAAAAAAATATAATTGTAATTAATTAATAAAACTTTTGAAATAATTATACCTTGCCCCACCTTGTGGAAAAGGGTATATAAAGTGCGGATGTTTGCAACTCCTAAACGCCAAATGCCACACCCACCTTCACTTATACCGATCGATTCAGGATCAAAATCTGAATCGATTTAACCATGTCCTTCTGTCCTCTGCCCATGTAAATTTGTGCGCAAGCTACAGGTCGCATTTTTTGAGATATTTTGATAAAATTTGGTACAAGGACATGTATTGACCCAAAGTTATAGAAAAATAAAAAATTTTCATTTTTCAAAAAAAAAAAATTAAATTGAATAATATATCAAGTGGTGTAGGGCATTTGATAGTCGGGCTTGACCGACTATAATATTTTCACTTGTTTTTATATAAAATAATTGATAAAGATTAAATTCTTTTTATATTTCATTTTTTATTTTTCAAAAAAGCAGTATTTTTTTATCTACTGTCAATAATTTAAAAGAAAAAAATATTTTATTTACGTAAATAAAATGTCTATTGAATAACGCAAGTGTGTACGGTAAAAATGGAAATGCTGCAAAGGAGAATATATTTAAGCTGTTTTTTAGTGATTTTATTAATTGGTAATATTTTATGTTAATGGTCTTTTTAATGTTGGTTTTGTTTTTAGAATCAGAAAAAAACGTTTACTCGTTTAATAAACAGGTTCTTACCAAAGCATCGCATACCGCATAAGGGTCACAATTTGAACTGGGGCGACGATCCTCCAAATACCCTTTACCAGCATTGGCAACACCGCGCGGCACTCTAACACTAACTCCACGATTGGCGACACCCCAAGAGAATTTATCAATACTGGATGTTTCTAAACGACCCACTAAACGGCGCTCATTATCTTTACCTTCTTTCGGATCGTAGGCCTTAATGTGACGATCATGCTGTTTGCTGAGCTTTTCAATAGCTTGTTCAATAGCCTTCATGCCGCCATCAGCGCGCATTGCTTTAGTGGAAAAGTTTGTATGAGCGCCAGCACCATTCCACGGGCCCTCCATTGGTTTAGGATCGAACGTTACTACAATACCAAACTCTTCGGCAATGCGTTGCAAAATGTAACGAGATATCCATAAATCATCACTGGCCTTCATACCCAAACTGGGCCCAACCTGATATTCCCATTGAGCCGGCATTACTTCAGCATTGGTTCCGGCAAAATCTACCCCAGCATATAAGCAAGCCAAGGCGTGAGCTTCCACTAAATCGCGAGCGTAAACCCGATCAGCACCTACCCCGCAATAATAAGGACCCTGTGGTGCTGGGAAACCATTAGTTGGCCAACCAAATGGATGACCATCGACATCCAACAGCGTATATTCCTGTTCAATGCCAAACCAGGGTTCATGATCGGCAACTTTATCTATAGCCGCCTGTAAAGCGGCACGTTTATTCGATTTGGTGGGATTCCCATCAGCAGAATACGTGTCACACATGACAATGATATCATTTTTACCCGCTTTAAAGGGATCACGATACGCCGCCCGTGGCACCAGCGTTACATCTGAATTATCACCCTCCGCTTGATATGTCGAACTGCCATCATATTGCCATTTGGGCAAGTCTTGTACGCCTGCTGGAATTTTATCCAAAACACGATCCTTTAAACGGACATTCTCTCCGGTGCCATCGATCCATAGATATGTAGCTTGAACCTTATTGAGGGGTGTCTCCAAATCGCGATAACGTAACAACACTGACTTGTCCAAGGCTGAGTTGGGGGAATTTTTCAAAAAATTTCCCTGCTTCAAAACCGATGAAGTGCTCAAAGCACGCACCATTTGTTTGGAGGCGTTGGTGGTAAGCTTGGTAAGAAACAAAGCAGCACAACGTAAAGCCATCTTAGTGTCTTTCTATGTAGAATTACTTAAAAGCAAAAACAAATACTTAGATCAAGGACGTTTACGAAAAATTGGATTTTGTACTTTAGGAATTAGTTAAATTTTTAATTTTGTATCAAATTTTTTGTTGTCTTTTATATCAAGTCTTTTACATTAATTAAAATTAGTTTTTTAATTTTTAATTAAAAATATCACGCACTCATCAAGTGTTAACGGACTGCTTTGTTTTATTTTCTTTTAACACAAAACCTCTGTGAGTTATTTACTATTTATAATAATCTTGTTGTTGTCGTTATTGTTGCTATATATATTAAAATGACAAAATCGAACAAAAAAACACATAATTTTGTACAGAGTCCACCATATATATATATATACATATATTTATATGTGTGAGTACATCTATTTACTACGTATTATAATATTAAAAAAACACATCCGCACTCTATAAAGTTGTGACCATTTATGATTGTTAGGAGCTGTGAAACATTTACTTTTACCCAGAGACCTATAAATACAGAGACGGAGTGTCGCGCTCTTAAATTTTGCTGGCAGAATCTCAAGCTAAATTGCAGGCCCATATCGTATGCAAGAATATCGTACATTTTACATCCCGTAATTGACAAATATCGTAAGGTTTTATTTGTTACATTGACTTGGGTTATCAAATATAGCTTGTATTTACTGATTTAATGTATTTTTTTAAAGAAATTTATATATTATTTAACACTTTTCTACCCCATATTACAATAAACAAGATAGAGAAGTTCGGTTAAGACCGAAGCTTACATACCCTTCACCTTTTATAATCCTCTAAAAATAAGTTCCTTTTGCCATATTTATGTACATATATGACTATTTCATATACTCACGCTAATAGGTTTTTTTTTAATTATAGGCGTTTGCGTTATTCAATTACGCCCATTTTTGGCACAGTGTTGGATAACGGTACCACTTATACATATACCAAATTTCAACTTGATAGGCATAGTATTGTGCGATATATAATTTTTTAAAGATACAATTTTTTGGAGGTATGTTGAGATTTTCGTTTATTGTGGGCGTTTCTCTTAACCGATTTTGCCCAATTTCAATACGGAACAGTGAAATTGAACTAAGAATACGTATGCAAAGTTTCAATTTGATATCTCAAAAATTACGACCGTGAGAGTGCCAACAACAGACGGACACACGGACGGACATGTCTCAAACAATTTCTCTTTTCATGCTGATTAAGAATATATATGGTTTGTGGGGTCTCTGACGCTTCCTTCGATGTGTTGTAAACGGATGATCAAAATGAATATACCCTCTTCCTTAATGTGGAGGGTATAACGATCAACTTGTAAAACATAAAAAAAAACACGACACGGATCGAACCATTATTATACCGATTGTAAGCCCCTCACTTTATCACTGCACCGCACAATATTCCACAAGTCACTTGCTTAGTACTTAATTTACGTGATTACTACACAACAATTCGTTGTGTAATGAGCATACACCATAATAATATGTTTTACACATTATAACTAAACATCTATATAAAAAAAAGTGTAAATAATATAGTCGGTCAAGCGTGCCATCAAATACCCTACACTACATGATATCTTATTCAATTTTATTTTTATACCCTCCATCTCGGTGATGAGGGTATTCTAAGTTTGTTCTTCCGATTGCAACACCCAGCAACAAGGAGGCGTCAGAGTAGGGTACAAAGTATATATATTCTTGATCAGCGTCAAAAACTAAGTCGATTTGGACATGTATGTCCGCGGGTCCGTATGTCTGTCTGTTGTTGGCATTCTCACGGGCGTAAATTTGGAGATATTAAGCTGAAATTTTGTACAGGCACTTTTAGTTTTTGCGCGAAGATCGGTATTTAAAATGGGCAAAATCGTTCAAAAGCCACGCCCACAATCGACAAAAATTTATTTATATGCCACAAAAATTGAGCTATTAACTTAAATTTTTTTAAGTACATTTATAAAAATAAGTTTCATCTATGTACCAAAAATTGGTGTATTCGGATTACAGACACGCCCACAAACAATTAAAATCTTAATATCTGCCACAAAAGTTGACCTAGAATCTTGAAATTATAAATATTACGCATATACATAGTTATACCATTGACCGATTTACTAATAACAGGTCGAATAACAGACACGCCCACAATCGACAAAAATCTATATATCTGTCACAAAATTTGACCTGCGAATTTGAAATTTAGTGCACTTATTAAAGGTTAGCCCATCCATCAATGCACAAAAAAGGGGCATGGTCGGTTAACAGACACGCTCACAATTTACAAAAAAACAAAAACAACAAACAAAAAGCCTAAAAGTTAATATTCATAATTGTTGCCGGTCCGGAAAAAATTAGCAATAAATTGATAATGTAGTGGAATATTTACGTGGACACAAAAGCCCTTGCTCCTCACATCTTTTTACCCACACACTTACAAAATTTTGCAACATCACCCTAAAGTGGTTAAAAATCGAAATTTTATCAATTCTTCAACTCAACTTTGCCATGTGCGGTATCGAAAAAAAAACATATTAAATTTCTCCTAGTATCTCTGAATCTGCATTCGTATGGAACTCATACACCACTACACTAAATATAATATCATAAACTGATATATTATTCCTTCCTAACATTTATATATGTTGTCTAAAAGCCTTCTACGTGTAATTGTAGGGACGTGCGCAAATAATAATAATACGAGTACAAAAGCTTATGGAGATATGCCCTACTCGAGCTAAGTTAGAATACGGCATATAAGTAATGAATAAATATAATTATTTTCATTTATTTCATTTATTTATATATTTATTTATATAAAAGAAATATCTGAGTATGTGCCTCCCACTTCGAGTTCGAATTATTATTCGTCTGTAGGCTGTACGGTAGGGAGTTCTATAAGCGGATGGCATAGATGAGGAATTGGCGTTCAGACATTAGAGAAATGTGTTATAACGGTTTAATGTTACGGTTCCGATTTGATTTTGATAATTTCAAACAAATAACTTGGTTCTTGAGATTTTATAATCTTCTGTAACCAACACAATGTCCGTGTTTTTATAAGATCGTCCAGAGTTACTGTTAACACTGACCCGATCATGTCGCTTCAGCCCAAACACCATCTATCAATGCAATTAGCTGCTTGATGAAGTTTTTTTTTAGATATGGAATCACAATTGGCAAATAATTCACATCCATGGAGGAGTATAGGAAATAAACAGGATTTGGCCAAAAGTATTTTAATGTTTAATGGTGTAAACCACTGTAAGTGCCAAAGAGATCTAAACATACCATAGACTTTTCCTACGTTAATGTTGATGTGGTTGTTCCAGTTCAGCGTTCGATTAAATGTCTCTAGATTATTTACCATGTCTACTATTTCGATGTTTGTCCCCATTAAGTTGATTCTAACGTCATCTAGTTCAGCCCGCATGTGAAATGCAATGAATTTTGTTTTAAAAGGGTTTAAGGACAAACCATTGGTGATGGCCCAGTTAGTTACGCTACCTAGGTCATCATGTAGTTTTGTAACAATATTATTAATTATGTTAGGCGGTCCGCTTATGCATATGTATCTGTACATCGTCCGCATACATAGCACCACCTTGGTGATTTTGGCAGATCATTTATAAAGAGAGAAAAGAGAAAAGGGCAAAGAACTGACGCTTGCGGAACACCAAGATGAGTCGGAAGTACGTTGAAAAGCACATTATTGGCAAACACACCTTGGGAACGGTGTGTGAGATGTGATTGAAGAAATCTTGCAGAGAGCGGATGAAAATTGAAAAGGTTTTTTAATATAATAATTAGTAAAGCGGGATCTACAGTATCAAAAGCTTTGGAATGTCAAATAACACTAGGAGTGGTATTTCATGTTGCAGCGGGTGTTTTCGACCACATCTATTAGAGTGGTAGTGCAGGATCTATTTTTACGGTTGTATGTATGTTAGAAATATGAGGTCGTGGTTTGAGAAATTAGGAGCGTTAGCTTATCATATAATAAGACACTTTTGACGTTATTGACTAAAAACAGGTCAAGCAAGGTAGCTGTGTATGCAGTGTAATACGTTGGAGTTGTAGTATTAATGGAAAGCAGGCCATTGGCGTGCATCTCATCCTTAAACATGTTGTCTAAGAGAAGATTACTATTGAAATCTCCACTTATGATGACATCAGGATATCCGATGGTCACATCATGTATAGTCCTTAATAATTCCGCATAGTCAGTATTTCGATGAGGTCTGCATACACGCAGTTTGTTCTGGCCGCTACTAATATTGATAAAGATGAACTCGATGGGGCTGTTAACGCTGGATTTAGAAACCAGTGAGCAATGGATGCCATGTTTTGTATAGACGGCTACGTCGCCTGCATGATGGCGTCTGTCAGCATGGAATAAGCGATACCCGTTTAGGCTAAAAAGGGTGTCAAGCTCTTCAGGTAGAAACCATGTTTCTTATACACATATAACACTACGTTTACACTGACGAGGTTATCTCGGTTGAAAGGGTTATCCCCCTTAACCACATTAATTTTTTCATGGTTACCCATATAAAATTTACCAATCTCATTAAAGTGGTTAGCACATAACCACGAAGTTAACGAACTTAAATTTCAATGTAACTCTGAAAAAGTACCTAAAAATATAACTCTTTACTATAAAACTTCTCTGATATGTCAAATAATAACTGTTGTCTCAAATAAATAAAATAAATGTTTTCGTTTAAAATTGAAGAAAATGAAGAAAATGGTCCTACGAGTATATGAAATAAATTAAAAATGCTGATTTTTTTATGTAAAATCAAATATTTTTCGAACAACTTTATTTTTTTTTGCTTCTCAATATTGCAAAAAGCAACACTTTTATTAGCAATTGTATACAAAATTGTATTAAAATATTTTCCATATATATAAAAGAAATAAACGTCATCACATAAAATATCAGAGTTGTAATCATATCAGTGTAAACGTACTTGTAACACGTATAGATGAATTTTCAAAAACGAGTCTAAGTTCGTCAGTCTTGTTACGTAGACATTGAGCGTTCAAGTGACAGACCAGGGTATTGTTTAGCTAATATTTTTAACATGATGTGTGTCGCACCTCTAGTAGGCACCCCCACACGCCCAATAAATAAATTTGAATATAATTGTGTAGTTTTTATAAATGTAGGATGAGAAAATTAGAGAGCAAGAAATATTAGAAGAGTAGAAACTAAAACAGTCGGAGCAGAACAACCAAAGCGACAAGTCATATTATTCTTTTTATTTATATCATTATTCTATTTTTAATAAAACAACATCTATACCATAATATTATAAAGAGGAAAGATTTGTATTTTTGTATGTAACGAGTAAACTCAAAAACTACTGGACCGATTTCAAATTTATTTTTGCTATTTGAAAGCTATATTATCACTGAGTAACATAGGCTATATTTATTGCCAAAAAATGTTGGGGATCCCTGGACATTCCTACTATTACTAACCCAAGGGGTAAAAAAATTAGTCATAAAATATCTTTCATCGTATACGCTGCGGAAAGTATTGATGTTAAAACAAAAAAATGTTCTACAATATTATAGAACACTAGCTGTTGCCCGCGGTTTCACCCGCGTGGAATTCGGTTATCTCGCGGGATGAAACGTTGCCTATGCCCTTCCCTAGGTTCTGAAATTTTTTAAACCGATATTGCCCGATTTTACTTACAACCTGCAGACACCTAACACATGTGTATCAAATTTCAGCTCGTTATCTCAAAAATTACGGCCGTGAGAGTGTCAGGAACAGTCAAACACATGGACACGCGGACGGACATTGTTTAAATTGATTCAGTTTTTGATCTTGAGCAAGAATATATAAAGTTTGTGTTGTCTTCGACGCTTCCTTCCGAATGTTGCAAGCAGGAATTCCATATAAATGTTGCTCCTCTCCAGAACCTGGTGGTGCATATGTTCTTCGAATTCCATATAAATGTTGCTTCTATTCCAAATTCATTAAAAAATGGTCCGAAAATCCAGTATTGGCCAAAAATCATCTCCAGAACCTGGTGGTGCATATGTTCTTCGAATTCCATATAAATGTTGCTTCTATTCCAAATTCATTAAAAAATGGTCCGCAAATCCAGTATTGGCCAAAAATCCTGTCCAGAACCTGGTGGTGCATATGCTCTTAGAATTCCATATAAATGTTGCTTCTATTCCAAATTCATTAAAAAATGGTCCGCAAATCCAGTATTGGCCAAAAATCCCCTCCGGAACCTGGTGGTGCATCTGGAGTGGGATTCATAACATATGTTCTTAGAATTCCATATAAATGCTTCTTTTATTCGAAATTCATTAAAAAAATGGTCCGAATGGTATTGGCCAAAAATCCTCTCCAGAATGTGGTGGTGCATATGCTCTTAGAATTCCATATAAATGTTGCTTCTATTCCAAATTCATTAAAAAATGGTCCGAAAATCCAGTATTGGCCAAAAAATCCTCTCCAGAACCTGGTGATGCATCAGGAGTGGTATTCACACATGCCGTTGTCAGATTTAAATATTGTGAAATACTTATTGTGAATACTTAATTTCTTAATTGTCTGGGTACATGTGAATGCAATGTTTGTTTGGCAATATTACTATCAATGGTGGGTACAAAAAGGGGTTATAGTGACATAAGTACAATAGTTGGACATATGGTCTCGCGAAGTTTTTTGTAGATATTGATATGTTCTATAATATTGTAGAACATTTTTTTGTTTTAACATCAATACTTTCCGCAGCGTATTTGATGAAAGATATTTTATGACTAATTTTTTTACACCTTGGGTTAGTAGTTACTCAATGATAATGTAGCTTTCTAATAGCGAAAATATTTTTGAAATCGGTTCAGTAGTTTTTGAGTTTACTCGTTACATACAAAAATACAAAAATACAAATCTTTCCTCTTTATAATATTAGTATAGATATCAATATCTACGAAAAACTTCGCGAGACCACATGTCCAACTATTGTACTTATGTCACTATAACCCCTTTTTATACCCACCATTGATAGTAATATTGCCATATAAACATTGCATACACAGACAATTAAGAAATTAAGTGTTCACAATAAGTATTTAAATAAAAACAGTAGGGAAATCTGACAACGGCATGTGTGGATCCCACTCCACACGCACCACCAGGTTCTGGAGAGGATTTTTGGCCAATACTGGATTTTTGGACCATTTTTTTAATGAATTTGAAATAAAAGAAACATTTATATGGAACTCTGAGAACATATGTTATGGATCCCACTCTAGATGCACCACTAGGTTCTGGAGAGATTTTTAGCCAATATTGGATTTTCGGACTATTTTTTTTTATGAATTTGGAATGAAAGCAACATTTTTATGGAATTTTGAGAAAATTTGTTATGGATCCCACTCCAGATGCACCACCAGCTTCTAGAGGTGATTTTTGGCCAAAACTGGATTTTCGGACCATTTTTTTTTTTATGAATTTGGAATAAAAGCAACATTTATATGGAACTCTGAGAACATATGTAATGGATCCCACTCCACACGCACCACCAGGTTCTGGAGAGGATTTTTGGCAATACTGGATTTTTGGACCATTTTTTTAATGAATTTGGAATAAAAGAAACATTTATATGGAACTCTGAGAACATATGTTATGGGTCCCACTCCAGACGCACCACCTGGTTCTGGAGGTGATTTTTTGCCAAAACTGGATTTACGGAACATTTTTTAATGAATTTGAAATAAAAGTAACATTTATATGGAATTCTAAAAACATATGTTATGGATCCCACTCTAGATGCACCACTAGGTTCTGGAGAGATTTTTAGCCAATATTGGATTTTCGGACCATTTTTTTTATGAATTTGGAATAAAAGCAACATTTTTATGGAATTTTGAGAAAATTTGTTATGGATCCCACTGCAGATGCACCACCAGCTTCTAGAGGTGATTTTTGGCCAAAACTGGATTTTCGGACCATTTTTTTTATGAATTTGGAATAAAAGCAACATTTATATGGAATTTTGAGAACTGTAAAGAATCTGAAGGGTGCTGGGGTAGACCCAGGGCCAGCCAGAGTTCAATGCAAAGAAAAAAAATTTTGTTCTTTTGCGAAAATTGAAAAAAAAAAAAAGATCTGATTTTTCTATGCAAGTTTTCTTTCACAATGTATTTATTAAAGATTGCTTATAATATATTGTACAAAACAAGAAAAAGGTTTAAGAACTGAATGTGATCAAATAATTAACTCTGTTCAATTTTATACTGTTTTGGGTCTTTGCTAATGTGAACTGTGTCTTTGCTTAAGTTGAAGTGTAACTAGTGTAGACGATTCTCTCGCTTGTGTATTTGCTAAGTTTAGCAAGAGCTCAGCCTATACTAATATTTCATTTGCGGTTGAGGATTTAGGTCGACTTATAAAATACCTAAATTGTCTTAATGAGGCCTTAATTCATTTTAACTTACTACTGAAATATGTCTTACTGTGTTTGCCTAGTGGAAAATGCTCAGCTATGTTTGAGAGGAGATACTCACTCTCGCTTAAGGGAAAAAAAAAAAAAAATTAAATATAACTTGCTATGTTTGGGAGGAGATACTCACTCCCGCCTAAGAAGAAAAAAAAAACAATTTTATTATGCCTAGCTACGTTCGAGAGGAGATGCTCACTCTCGCCTAAGGAAAAAAAAGTAACTATGCCTAGCTATGTTCGAGAGGAGATGCTCACTCTCGCCTAAGGAAAAAAAGTAACTATGCCTAGCTATGTTCGAGAGGAGATGCTCACTCTCGCCTAAAGGGAAAAAAAAGTAACTATGCCTAGCTATGTTCGAGAGGAGATGCTCACTCTCGCCTAGAGGAAAGGGGAAAAAAAGTAACTATGCCTAGCTATGTTCGAGAGGAGATGCTCACTCTCGCCTAAGGGAAAAAAAAGTAACTATGCCTAGCTATGTTCGAGAGGAGATGCTCACTCTCGCCTAAGGGAAAAAAAAAGTGACTATGCCTAACTATGTTCGAGAGGAGATGCTCACTCTCGCCTAAGGAAAAAAAAATGACTATGCCTAGCTATGTTCGAGAGGAGATGCTCACTCTCGCCTAAGGGAAAAAAAAAGTGACTATGCCTAGCTATGTTCGAGAGGAGATGCTCACTCTCGCCTAAAGAAAAAAAAAATTAATTATACCTAGCTATGTTTGAGAGGAGATGCTCACTCTCATACCTATTTCCCTATACTGACTACTTACCCGTCAGCCCTAAGACTAGCTGATTTCTGACGCGGTGATCGGCTTTTTATAGGCCAGCGGCTGAGCTTTTGCTTGTTTTTTTGCAAGAGCTTTGTTGCAAGCTCACACTAGTTACAGCTGATCTCAACTACTGGTGCACAGTGTTGCCTATGACAGAGTTACTTAATAAAAAGGTAAACAATCATCAAGCAATCGTATATGTGTGCGATAACAAAACTAAGCATATGTGTAACAATGATTATAAAGGATTCAAATGATAATAATTCAAAAATTCAAAAACTAGGCATAATAATTCAATCTAATAATTCAAAATAAAGTATAATAATTCGAAATTAAGTATAATAATTCAAGGAGTTCAAAACTGAGTACAATAATTCATGGAAAATGTTAATAAAAGAAAAAGAAAAAGAAAAAGAGAAAATATACTAGCGATGAGACGTGTGATGGAAATTTTATTTTTGTGAAAAATTTCCTCATCACACTACCTCCCCCCTTTAGTAGAAAACTCTTTATGGATCACAATGTCGCCATTCCTTCTAATTGTCGTCCGGTATGTTGGTGGTGATCGATCACTGGCGACTGTTTAAGTGAAGTAGGACTTGGCGGTTGGAGGTCCCGTCGACGTCTGGAACAACCCGGAGGCGTCCACGATCTGGTTGTTGATATTCGATACGGCCGGAACGGACTAAGCATTGGTCGTGGCTGTTGATGATTAAATACCGGTATATGTTCACGGCGTTTACGATGCGTGTCTGTAGAACTTGGCGGTTGAGGGCTTGGTTGTCGACTTCTGGGGCACCCTGGAGGTGTCCATGATTTGATTGTTGCTATGTGGCACGGCTGGAATGCACTAAATGTAACTCGTGTTGAAGTATGTTTACGAAGTGGCTGAGAAGTAGTCTTATTGCTTGGCTGAATACTGGGTTGCTTGATCTTTGCGGGGATGTCACACGGCTGAGTTTGGACTCCCACATCTTGTATTTTGGTGCCTGTAGGTAGGTATTCATTTGTCGGAGTGAATATTTCGTTTATTTGGTCGAGCAAGCGTGATAAATCTACCGTACTGAATGACTGCTGGGTAGTTTGCGTAGCTTCTTCTTTGGTTAACTTTGTAGAAATCTCAAAGATTTGTTCGGCCGGTTGTGGTAATGATTTTGGTATGTGTGGTACACCATCATCACACACTGTATCGCTGCTGATCGTTAGGACAGGGATATCATTTTCTACATCGACTACCTTGATAACGTTGCGATTTTTGTTGTTGTTTCGGTTGGTGGACACTGCTGGTGGTAGAGAACGGTACAGCATAGATTGACGATACGGTGAGAGTTTGTGGGAAACATCAGGTTTTGTAAAAACGTCTGGTGCAGATATTGGTGGTTGTGTTAGGTTATGTTTATCGTTAGGTCGACCAGTTTCAACTATGAAGGTGCGTTCGCATGTTGGTTGGACATATCGTAAAATAGGACAATAGGTTAGATTGGTTACCTTGTGGTCGTCCTGACGGATCATGTTGACGGCATTCTCAATTGGGGTGACTGGGATCCTGCGGCTGGCATTCTGCGGCTGTTCTTTACATTGTAATGTTACACCTGCACATGTCAATGAAGCGTCAAACATATTCAAAAATTTCATGCCTAGTATGACCTCTTCAATTGCGTTTGGCATTATTAAGAATGGCAGCTCTCTCTGCCGATTTCCGAAATGAACGGTGCAATGGATGATCTCGCTAATTCTTCTTGATGAACCGTCGGCCATTAATACATTGAAATTTGTGCTTTCACGCCGACCGGTTATGCCCATCCTGCTTAAAAATGATTGACTAATGATGCAGTTTGTTGTACCCGTATCAACCATAGCGTCTATAGGCGTGTTGCCAATCATGACTGCGGCTGAGATCTTGTTGTCATTGAAAGATAACGGCAGTGGGTTTTCTTGAGTTTGTAATCCGCATCCTCGTTCCGGTAGCATTTGTCGGCGTTGTTGTTGAGCAGCCCGTGATGTCGTTGGTTGTTGTCTACAACAGTCACGGGTCCTAACCCCTATTGCACCACACACCCAGCAGAATAAACGGCTTGTGTTCTGGCATGATGCATGTGTATGCCCTTGGTTGCCGCATTTACGACAGGCGGTATTGGGGTTTATAATTTTGTTACCTGGTGGGCCAGAATTCCGGTTGACTTGGCTGCCTGATGTTCTTGACCTGGGGCCCTGTGTAATGCTTTCCATGTCGTCGGCCAATTCAAGTAATTCAGGTAGGGATGAAAAATCGCGTCGGCGGATATACCAACGGTAATCTGGTAGCGCATTGTTGTAAATTCTTGCCAGCTTCTCTTCCTTGCTCATTTCCGAGTGGCGCATCAACTCTTGTAACGCAAGGGAGTAGTCTTGGAAGGGTTCATTAGGCCGTTGGATGCGAGAGCGGATTTCGTCGTTGAGTTTTTCAAAATATCTTGAGGGGAGGAAAAACTTGAAAAAGTCCCTTTTGAACGAGCTCCATGTGGTCCAGTGCATATTGTTATTCCGGTACCACACCAGCGCCTTTCCTCTCAGGAATTTGGGCATTGCGGCTGGTAATTCGTCCAACGATATGTCATATGTGAGTGCCATTTCTTCAACATCCTCCACGAAGTGGAAGGTATCTTCTTCCCCGTCATAATGAAAATCCCACTTGTGGATAATGCTCATTAGTGTCTTTTTGTCACTTCTGGTTGGTTTGCTGGGTTCTTTTATGGGTTCTTGCTCTTCCGCTCTTTGCTGCTGGGCCTTTAGTAATTTCCTTTGGATATCTTCTACTAGATTTGCCAGCTCTTCTCTGTTTATTTGCACCTTGTCTGTCGGTTGTGGTGACTGGCCTCTGCTGGTTTGTTCGCTTGGTAACGGTAAACTTTGTGTTTTCGATTCGTATTGTTCTTGGTAGTGCAGGATTCTATTTGTTACTTCTTCTTTGTGCTCCATGGTTATGAATTGCGCGAGGCAACGTCGTAGCTCATCGACAGTACCATTCGTGTCTAGGCCAAAATCCACCATGACGGCTATTAGTTCTTCTTTACGTAGAGTGCGGATCCAGCTAGTGCGAATTTGTGGCATTTTTTTTTTGTTTTGCAGTAGATTGTGCCGTATTTTATTGTTCTCTGTCCGTTTGAAATTGTGTGTGCTGTCGTTTTTATTATTATTTCTTTTCAACCCTACCTATCAATTTTTAATTAGCTATGTCTATTTCCAAAGTGTGTTTTTTTTTCCTTTACGTGTTTTAGTCTGAATGTCGACCTTCTTTTGTTATGTACAGTACTTCTGCTTTAAAATAGTTCCTTTTTTAATAATAATAGTCCCTGCTCGGGCGCCACTTTGTAAAGAATCTGAAGGGTGCTGGGGTAGACCCAGGGCCAGCCAGAGTTCAATGCAAAGAAAAAAAAATTTTGTTCTTTTGCGAAAATTGAAAAAAAAAGAGATGATCTGATTTTTCTATGCAAGTTTTCTTTCACAATGTATTTATTAAAGATTGCTTATAATATATTGTACAAAACAAGAAAAAGGTTTAAGAATTGAATGTGATCAAATAATTAACTCTGTTCATTTTTATACTGTTTTGAGTCTTTGCTAATGTGAACTGTGTCTTTGCTTAAGTTGAAGTGTAACTAGTGTAGACGATTCTCTCGCTTGTGTATTTGCTAAGTTTAGCAAGAGCTCAGCCTATACTAATATTTCATTTGCGGTTGAGGATTTAGGTCGACTTATAAAATACCTAAATTGTCTTAATGAGGCCTTAATTCATTTTAACTTGCCTACTGAAATATGTCTTACTGTGTTTGCCTAGTGGAAAATGCTCAGCTATGTTTGAGAGGAGATACTCACTCTCGCCTAAGGGAAAAAAAAAAAAATTAAATATAACTTGCTATGTTTGGGAGGAGATACTCACTCCCGCCTAAGAAGAAAAAAAAAACAATTTTATTATGCCTAGCTACGTTCGAGAGGAGATGCTCACTCTCGCCTAAGGAAAAAAAAGTAACTATGCCTAGCTATGTTCGAGAGGAGATGCTCACTCTCGCCTAAGGAAAAAAAGTAACTATGCCTAGCTATGTTCGAGAGGAGATGCTCACTCTCGCCTAAAGGGAAAAAAAAGTAACTATGCCTAGCTATGTTCGAGAGGAGATGCTCACTCTCGCCTAGAGGAAAGGGGAAAAAAAGTAACTATGCCTAGCTATGTTCGAGAGGAGATGCTCACTCTCGCCTAAGGGAAAAAAAAGTAACTATGCCTAGCTATGTTCGAGAGGAGATGCTCACTCTCGCCTAAGGGAAAAAAAAAGTGACTATGCCTAACTATGTTCGAGAGGAGATGCTCACTCTCGCCTAAGGAAAAAAAAATGACTATGCCTAGCTATGTTCGAGAGGAGATGCTCACTCTCGCCTAAGGGAAAAAAAAAGTGACTATGCCTAGCTATGTTCGAGAGGAGATGCTCACTCTCGCCTAAAGAAAAAAAAAATTAATTATACCTAGCTATGTTTGAGAGGAGATGCTCACTCTCATACCTATTTCCCTATACTGACTACTTACCCGTCAGCCCTAAGACTAGCTGATTTCTTACGCGGTGATCGGCTTTTTATAGGCCAGCGGCTGAGCTTTTGCTTGTTTTTTTGCAAGAGCTTTGTTGCAAGCTCACACTAGTTACAGCTGATCTCAACTACTGGTGCACAGTGTTGCCTATGACAGAGTTACTTAATAAAAAGGTAAACAATCATCAAGCAATCGTATATGTGTGCGATAACAAAACTAAGCATATGTGTAACAATGATTATAAAGGATTCAAATGATAATAATTCAAAAATTCAAAAACTAGGCATAATAATTCAATCTAATAATTCAAAATAAAGTATAATAATTCGAAATTAAGTATAATAATTCAAGGAGTTCAAAACTGAGTACAATAATTCATGGAAAATGTTAGTAAAAGAAAAAGAAAAAGAGAAAATATACTAGCGATGAGACGTGTGATGGAAATTTTATTTTTGTGAAAAATTTCCTCATCACAGAACATATGTTATGGATCCCACTCCAGATGCACCACCAGTTTTTGGAGAGATTTTTAGCCAAAACTGGATTTACGAACCATTTTTTATTGAATGTAGAATAAAAGCAACATTTATATGGAATTCTAAGAACATATGTTATGAATCCCACTCCAGATGCACCACCAGGTTCCGGAGATGATTTTTGGCCAATATTGGATTTTCGGACCATTTTTTAATGAATTTGAAATAAAAGCAACATTTATATGGAATTCTAAGAACATATGTTATGGATTCCACTCTAGATGCACCACTAGGTTCTGGAGAGGTTTTTAGCCAATACTGGATTTTCGGACCATTTTTTTAATGAATTTGAAATAAAAGAAACATTTATATGGAACTCTGAGAACATATGTTATAAGTCCCACTCCAGACGCACCACCAGGTTCTGGAGATGTTATGGATCCCACTCCATATGCACCACCAGGTTCTGGAGAGGATTTTTGGCCTATACTGGATTTTTGGACCATTGTTTTTATGAATTTGGAATAAAAGCAACATTTATATGGAATTTTGAGAAAATTTATGGGTCCCACTCCACACGCACCACCAGGTTCTGGAGAGGATTTTTGGCCAATACTGGATTTTTGGACCATTTTTTTAATGAATTTTAAATAAAAGAAACATTTATATGGAACTCTGAGAACATATGTTATGGATCCCACTCTAGATGCACCACTAGGTTCTGGAGAGATTTTTAGCCAATATTGGATTTTCGGACCATTTTTTTTTATGAATTTGGAATGAAAGCAACATTTTTATGGAATTTTGAGAAAATTTGTTATGGATCCCACTCCAGATGCACCACCAGCTTCTAGAGGTGATTTTTGGCCAAAACTGGATTTTCGGACCATTTTTTTTTATGAATTTGGAATAAAAGCAACATTTATATGGAACTCTGAGAACATATGTAATGGATCCCACTCCACACGCACCACCAGGTTCTGGAGAGGATTTTTGGCAATACTGGATTTTTGGACCATTTTTTTAATGAATTTGGAATAAAAGAAACATTTATATGGAACTCTGAGAACATATGTTATGGGTCCCACTCCAGACGCACCACCAGGTTCTGGAGGTGATTTTTTACCAAAACTGGATTTACGGAACTTTTTCTATTGAATGTAGAATAAAAGCAACATTTATATGGAATTCTAAGAACATATGTTATGAATCCCACTCCAGATGCACCACCAGGTTCCGGAGATGATTTTTGGCCAATATTGGATTTTCGGACCATTTTTTAATAATTTTGATATAAAAGCAACATTTATATGGAATTTTGAGAACATATGTTATGGATTCCACTCTAGATGCACCACTAGGTTCTGGAGAGATTTTTAGCCAATACTGGATTTCATGAACATATGTTGTGAGTCCCACTCCAGACGCACCACCAGGTTCTGGAGATGTTATGGATCCCACTCCATATGCACCACCAGGTTCTGGAGAGGATTTTTGGCCTATACTGGATTTTTGGACCATTGTTTTTATGAATTTGGAATAAAAGCAACATTTATATGGAATTTTGAGAAAATTTATGGGTCCCACTCCACACGCACCACCAGGTTCTGGAGAGGATTTTTGGCCAATACTGGATTTTTGGACCATTTTTTTAATGAATTTGGAATAAAAGCAACATTTATATCGAGTTCTGATAAAATATGTTATGAATCTTATCCCATATGCCCTCCTAGGTTCGTGAGAGGATTTTTTAAGTTTCAGTTCAATATCTCAAAAACTTTGGGCTATAAATACTATGTTTAAAGTAGTGCCAAAGTTGAAAATTTTGTTCTTAGGGCTCTTATGGCTACAAAAATTAGGATGTTAAATTCAAATTTGGTACATATAATTTATACATGTGTCTAAACAGTAATATTGAAAATTAGTTATCTCGGAACATCCAAACTCCCACAATTTAATTAAATATATTAATCCATTAACTTCATATTTTCCGTTCCCTATATTAAAAATTACGATATTAAATTTATTGGATCTTAATGATTTTGAAGCCCATTATAATGACATATAAATGAAGTACATGGGATAAACCTCTCTTGACATATAATTTAGCAAGAAAAATTAAATTCGGTTTAGGTCAAATTTTAAATACCCTCAACCATATTGTGTGGCGAAATACTAATTAGTCGTTATTAAGATGTACAAACCATACTACGACGTATGATGTAAATTTTAAGTCAAAAACGTTTTTTTGTAAATTGTGAGCGTGTCTCATATTTAATCCCTCCCACTTTTGATACACAAATGTATTATTCAATTGCAAAACAGCAAACCAAATTTGAATTTTGTACGTTACATTTTTTTGTGGCTGAGAGATTTTTATTGATTGTGGGCGTGGCAGTGGACCGATATTGGCCAATTTTACATACAACTTGCCGGCCGAAATGTGTACCGAATTTCAGCTCGATATCTCAAAAATTCCGAGAATGCCAGAAACAGATAGACACACAGCCACACGGACACACGGGAGCACATTGTTTAATGATATCTCTTGGATGCACATTGTTTTTCTGAATTTGGGAGTTATAGAACAACACAAACGCATACAATTTAGGAGTAAATATTCTTATGAATAATTTTATACATAAATTTTTTAAGATTTTTTAAAAATCAAAAATCTATTTTTATTGTTTTTCTCATTTTATGGGTATTTAAATAATGAAAATCGGCCTAACCATTCAGCTAATATACTAAAATGAAAATCCTTACAAGTAATCTCAGCCAATTTCTGAATATATATGGTTTGGGGTTTCCGACGCCTCCTTCTGGGTGTTGCAAACGGAATGACAAACCTAATATACCCTATTCCCAAAGGTGGAGGGTATAAAAAGCAGTGGACCGCACATTAAAAGACATCAGAAACTCAGACAATAAGACGGGGGCGTAACTTTTTCGTTTTCATTGGAGAATTTTGCCATATTTTTATACCTTTAACCTTTGGAAAGAGGGTATATTAAGTTTATCATTCCGCTTGCAACATTCAGAAGGAAGCGTCGGAGACCCCATAAACTATAAATATTCTTGCTCAAGATCAAAAACTGAATCGATTTAAACAATGTTCGTCCGCGTGGCCGTGTGTTTGACTGTTCCTGACAATCTCACGGTCATAATTTTTGAGATATCGTGCTGAAATTTGGTACACAATTGTTAGGTGTCTGAAGCCGCGGGCAACAGCTAGTAGGTTATAATCAAGTCCAGTTTTTTTAATAATTTCAATAAATAATTCCTACATGGGGGCTCAACCAAGATAAAATTAAAGGTGTAAAAGCTGAAATTAAAGGTGTAAAAGATAAAATTAAAGGCGTAATAGCTGAAATTAAAGGCGTAAAAGCTGAAATAAGGGTCGTTATAGGTGAAATAAAAGATAGAAATATTCTGCGTAAATGCTTGTTTTTCCAAGAATTATAAGCAGAAGGGTGAAACTTTGAAAACCTTTGGAAAATTGTATGTATAACAAAGAAGCCCAGCGTTGAATGATAAAGTACATAGTAACTGCAGTAAAGTAAAAAGTTTGAATGGTACTTATAAACATAAACAAGCTAGAAAAGTTCGGTTAAGACCGAAGCTTTAATACCCTCCACCTTTAATAGTCCTCTAAAAAATAAGTTCCTATTGCCATATTTATGTATTTCATGTACTTACGCAAATAGTGTTTTTTTTAAATTATAGGCGTTTGCGTTATTCAATTATGCCCATTTTTGGCACAGTGTTGGATAACGGTACCCTTTATATATATACTAAATTTCAACTTGATAGGCATAGTATTGTGCGATATATAATTTTTTAAAGATACAACTTTTCGAGGTATGATGAGATTTTCGTTTATTGTGGGCGTGTCTCTTTACCGATTTTGTCCAATTTCAATACGGAACAGCGAAATTGAACTAAGAATAAGTATGCAAAGTTTCAATTTGATATCTCAAAAATTACGACCGTGAGAGTGCCAACAACAGACGGACACACGGACACACGGACGGACATGTCTCAAATGATTTCTCTTTTCATGCTGATTAAGAATATATATGGTTTGTGGGGTCTCCGACGCTTCCTTCGATGTGTTGTAAACGGATGATCAAAATGAATATACTCTCTTCCCTAAGGTGGAGGGTATAAAAATAAGGAACCCTAAATTAAAAGTAGGATGCCAAAATGGTGTAGAAATGCCAAGAAAAAAATTAGAAAATAAGGGTGAACGAAAATACTATTTTAAATGTGATGACAGTTCTCACCTATCAAATAATTACCCTTAGAGACAAATTAAGTGCTTCAAATGCAACGATTTCGGACACCGCTCATATGAATGCAGTTTAAACAAAAAGACAATTAAAACCGAGCAAACTAATATAGTGCATAATAGTTGTAAGGCGCAAAATCACTACATTTCGTTTTTCGCCACACATTCTGATCTAACATACATATATTACACAGAATCAAACATACCAATTATTTTTTTCTTTATGCTTTGATACAATTAAAAATTATTGTTGTATTTCATACTCTGTGTTGCCTATATTAAACTAGAAACGTAAATGAAAATCCCGCTATTTATTATATTATTAAGTAAGCATGTATGAATTCTTTCCTTTGTTGTTGCTACTTCTATTTTTAAGAAAAACATAATACCGTTAATCATTATATGAATTTAAATTAAATATGATTGTGAGCCCTGACACACTATAAAAGGCGAGCAAATTTTATGAAATTATGCAGTGTGGCTGGAGCCGTCAAGCTAGCAAGGTGAGCAAAATGAATTATTTTTAAAATAAAATAAACATAATGAATTAACCCATTGTTTTCTTTCTGAGATATTTGGCTGCGAGCATAGCATTGGTCAGATTCCCTCGCCTAGATATCCTGCAATATTTATATATTGTATGCGCCTAGGCTGCGCCATCGTCGTTACATCACCGCTCTCTCAGTCCCTGCGCCTAGATATCCTGCAATATTTATATATTATATGCGACTAGGCCGCGCCATCGTCGTTACAACATTGCAGTCTCTCTGACCCCGCACCTAGATATATTGCAAGCGCCTAGGTCGCGCCGCCGTTGTTGTTACAGTAACCATTGCCGTTCTTGCATCCTGTAACCACCACAGCTCTAGTATCCTGTATCGCTTATATCCAGTAACGCTCTCCTGCAGCGCTCACCGCCCTGTATCCTGTACCGCTTGCCGTTTGTATTTAGTAACGCTCATCACTCTGCAACGCTCGTCGCTCTGTATCGTACGTCGTCCCTAGTTTAACAACTACATTCAGCGATTGGTGCTAGCCAGAGACGAGGCCTATAGCGCATGGAAGCGTACGCGTGCACCTGAACACAATGAATTATTTAAGCATCTACGCAGAAAGGTTTCCTATGCTATTAGGCCTTCGAAAGAAGCGTATTACGGATCAAGGTTTGCTTCTGCTGCTAGCTCCGCGCAGAAATGGTCCATGATTAGGGAGATCGGTATCAACAGGAACACTCTCCCAACTCCAGTTAACCTCGACAGTAACGAAATTAATAAAAAATTTGTTAACATACCAGTGAGTACCCCCGATGTCTCACAGTATTTATGAATGGAAACTGTCTTTGGCTTTAGTTCACTTAAATTTAACACTGTGAGTGATGCTGAAGTGCTAGAGTGCATACTAGACACTAAGTCGAATGCTATTGGTTTGGATGACGTTGATCCTAGATTTATCAAATTAATTCTCCCGATTGTGTTACGTAGCATTACTTTGATTTTTAATGATATAATCATGCGTTCGACCTTTCCGAACTGTTGGAAATTAGCAAAAGTCATACCTATCCCGAAAAGCAATGGTGATCTCTGACCAATAGCGATCCTTCCGTTTCTCTCTAAAGTGTTTGAAAAAATCATAAAAAAACATATATGTGATTATGTCCGTATCAACTCACTAATGGTTGACTCTTAGTCTGGTTTTCGGAAAAACAGATCGTGCACTACCACACTAATTGATCACAGATCACATTATCAATGCGGCTACCAAAATTAACGATGATCTGGCTAATATCGCGAATTGGGCCTCTTCCAACGGCCTTGCCTTGAATCCAGTAAAAACTAAGTGAATTGCTTTTTACAAAAGGGCAGACCTAAGGAACGTTTATTGGGGACGGACGTAGAGATAGTCGATACTGCAAAAAACCTCGGACTGAAATTTAGTAGAACGCTCACCCGGGAGAACCATATTAACAAAAACGTGGGACAGGTAAACGGAAAGCTAAGATCACTCTGGCGCTCTGGTTCACACCTTTAAACATCAGAAAATTTTGGCTAAAGCTGAAACGGTTATTTCCTTCGGTTAGTCCGGTCCAAGCCGAGGTGGCTGGGCGGTTTTTCCCAGGAGCTCCTTTTCAAGAAATTTGTATGAATAAAGGACTCGGGTGTGGTGTTAAATAATATTAATACATTATATTTATTGCTTGACACTATCCTCACTTATACAATACAATGGTGTTGTTGTTTTCTTGCTATATTCAAAACTAAGTATAGCAAAAAGAAAAAGAAGGGGAACGAAAAAGGCTAACGCGGTGACCTGCAAACAACCATAATTCTAGGATTTCCACATTATTACAACTTCTTTATTGTCACGTACCTCTGTTACCACTGGTAGTTTTCCACGTTAAATTTCCTCTCGCGGTTCCTTCGTCGGGTTCAGTATACTGTGTTACCTGCTTTGTAGGTCTTGTCTGTCCCTGTATGTATAGTTTTCAGTGTTAAGTTTCACCGCACAGAGAACAAAGAGGTCCCACGGCTGCTATCGCGGCCAACGGGCACTCCCTATTCTCCTATCCATAACCAACAAAATACCAACCGGCCGAATATCGCAGCCAAGCTGGTCATTCATTGGTCATGTGCAATGACACTGTACAAGCAAGGATCACAAGCAGCTGCTAGCGCGGCTAACTGTTAATTCTCCCTTGGCCAGTTTTATAATCCTACACCACTGAACAATATACCTGTTGTCGAACTTGTCACACAGATAATGAGTCTTTTCTTAGTTTTGTGCTTGCTTATATAGCTATTCTTTCGTTAAGTACTACGCGAGAGTGTTCGCGTTGTTGTTTGCAGCTCACTATGAACCTAATTCTAACTCTTAATTTACTCTCTTAAATATCATTACTGCTTAAACTACTTAAATCGCTAAATATTTTCTACTACGTTTGGAATGTCAATCCCGCTATTCTTGCGTACATAATGAAACAAAAGGTTTAACTTTTGTAATTTCTAAACAGAAATTACAAAAGTCTAACAACTCCATTATCTGGTACGTTTTTGGGTTGAGGAGGTATGACCGCGTTCGAGGTATACCGTATCCCTAATATCGGTAAACCTGGAGGATCTGCTCAAATGCAGATCACTTTGTTAATTACATAAAATCGTTAACCAGCAGGACCCAGGTTACCTCTTTAATAGACTTGAATTCTCAATGTCTAACTGTAACCACAACATTAAACCCATTCGACATATTTCCCTAATGTCTGAACGTAACTTTTTCGTTTTTGCAATCCGTTGGTGGAATTTTCTCCCCGTCCGTTTACAGACAACACGAAATGCAAATCGCTTTAAGAGAGATTATGCTGCACTTTGCTCAAAGTTATGCAAGTGACCTTTAGTTATTGTAATTAGTTATTAAGTCAATTTGTTAATTATTAAGTTTTGATCGATTGCTGCATAACTCTCACCTCATATAAGCTTCGAGCTGGAGAGGTGGGAGGCACTACTGTTAATTGTTTTTATTTACTTTCATATATAATAATAATAATAACGTTTACGTCGCTCTGTATCTTGTACCGCTCTTGTACCGCTCATCATTTAAGCGCGATAAGTTACTCTCGCACCGCTCATCGCTCAAGCACGCACCACACGTCACACTTGTACCACATACTGCTTTTGTATTCTGTACCGCTCATCGATAGGCACCGCACACCACTCTTGCACCGCTCATCGCTCAGCACCACATATCACACTTGTACCGCATACCGCTCTTGTACCTTGCTCCGCACGTCACTCTTACACCGTTCATTTCTCAGCACCGCACGTCGCACTTGTACCGCTCACTGCTCTGTACCATTCGACGCACTTGCACCGCTCACACATCGATTTGCAGTAACGCCGTGCCATGCACCACAAGCCGTTAACGCGCTAAAACTTTGAATAAGTGAAGGCAAGTCTAAGGATTAGAGACATATAACATCCCACAAATTTCTTTGTGAGGAACCTTGGACTCGCTGGGTTATACCCCAGCTACCTTCAACAACTTCTTTACAAGGTGGCGCTCGAGCAGGGACTTTTTAAGTCTCTGAAATAAAGTCATATACGATTTGCAATCCAAAAGTATTTCACAACCGCACGTTTATTGTAATACATTAATCAAGATGTCTCAAATTTGTGCATTTTGGATCCGCACCTTACGAAAAGAGGAGCTAATGGCATTGATGAACGAATCACAGTCACAGTGGATGAACTGAGGCGCTCTTGCGCACAATATCTGTCATTAGAAGAAGAGACATACCAGATCCTACAACTACAAGAAAAATACGAATCAAGAGTACAAACATTATTACCGAGTAATGATCTAACCAGTAGGGGTCATTCACCGATCCCGCAACCAAAAGCTCTGAGTAAAAAAGACCTGGAAAAACTAGTCGAAGAAATTCAAAAGAAACTATTGATGTCACAAAACACAGCCGAGAATAAACAAAGATCTCAATCATCAAGTCTCGAGCCGACAAAATCCAGCATAAATAAAAGGACAATGATGCAGGTAATTCGCGATTGAAAAATACGCTATGATGGGGTCACAGACACCTTCCAGTTTATAGAAAGTGTCGAAGAGATGGCCCATACCTACGGTACGCCCACAATTTAGGAGTAAATATTTTTATGAATAATTTTATACATAAATTTTTTAAGATTTTTTAAAAATCAAAAATCTATCTCTATTGTTTTTCTCATTCTATTGGTATTGGAAAGGGGGTATATTAAATTTGTCATTCCGCTTGCAACATTCAGAAGGAAGCGTGTGAGACCCCACAAACTCACGGTCGTAATTTTTGAGATATCGAGCTGAAATTTGGTACACATGTGTTAGGTGTCTGCAGGCAGGTTGTAAGTAAAATCGAGCAATATCGGTTTCAAAAATTTCAGAACCTAGGGAAGGGCATAGGCAACGCTTCATCCCGCGAGATAACCGAATTCCACGCGAGTGAAGCCGCGGGCAACAGCTAGTATTTGATATAATGTTTTATGTGGTAGAAGAAAATCATATAAATCACGAAGTCATGATTGGTTTGAGCTTGTTGGAAAAGGTTAAAATAATTATTAACAAGATAGAAAAGTTCGGTTAAGACCGAAGCTTAAATACCCTCCACCTTTTGTAATTCTCTAAAAAATAAGCTCCTATTGCCATATTTATGTATATGACTGTTTCATGTACTTACGCAAATAGTGTTTTTTTTTTATTTTAGGCGTTTGCGTTATTCAATCACGCCCATTTTTGGCACAGTGTACCCTTTATATATGTACCAAATTTCAACTTGATAGGCATAGTATTGTGCGATATATAATTTTTTAAAGATACAACTTTTCGAGGTATGATGAGATTTTCGTTTATTGTGGGCGTGTCTCTTTACCGATTTTGCCCAATTTCAATACGGAACAGCGAAATTGAACTAAGAATACGTATGCAAAGTTTCAATTTGATATCTCAAAAATTACGACCGTGAGAGTGCCAACAACAGACGGACACACGGACGGACATGTCTCAAACGATTTCTCTTTTCATGCTGATTAAGAATATATATGGTTTGTGGGGTCTCCGACGCTTCCTTCGATGTGTTGTAAACGGATGATCAAAATGAATATACCCTCTTCCCTAAGGTGGAGGGTATAAAAATGGACAAGCCACTGTTACAAAAACTATGTCAAAAGCAAATAAATCTGTATCTAAAGAGATTTACGCAGAATTTACCAATTTATATACTATAGGAGAAAATATCGCTGTAGAAAATGAATTAGTTGTTCATCATTTAAACATGACAATTCGCAACGATATTATAAAGATGATAGATGAATATAAACCTCAAAAGATTTCGAATAGCCCACTTTCCATGAAGATTGTTTTAAAAGATGATAATCCGGTGTACCAAGGACCAAGACGTACTTCATTTTTAGATCAAATAATAGTTGAAAGTCAAGTTTCAGAATGGTTAAAAGATGGCATCATTAAACAAAGTACATCCGATATGCATCTTCTATAGTACTGGTACCTAAAAAAGATCACTCTAAGAGACTTTGCTGCGATTATAGACAACGGAACAAAAAAATAATACGGGATAATTTCCCGATGTCAATTGTAGAAGATATTATAAATAAACTTCTAGAAGCAAAGGTATATACTACATTACATCTCGTTGATGGATTTTTCCATGTTCCAGTAGTAGAAAACTCACAGAAATATACGGCGTTTATCACGCACAATGGCCAATATGAATTCCGATATATACCATTCGGTATCAGTAATTCCCCAGCAGTTTTTACACGTTATATTTCCGCTGCCCTACGAGAGTTAATACAGAACGGAACCATAATCGTGTATATGGACGATATTGTTATACCATCGAAAACTGAAGAAGATGGTCTACAAAAACTTAAGATAGTGTTGAAAAAGGCAGCTTTAAGCGGTTTACGCATAAAATGGTCAAAATGTCATTTCCTCAGACGAAAGGTTGATTTTTTAGGATTCGTTGTTGAGAATAGCTCTATACGACCATCAGAGGAAAAGACTAAAACTTTCCTATCTCTACTGATCAAAAGACTGTTCAAAGATTTCTCGGACTTACTTCCTATTTTCGGAAATTTATTAAAGACTATGCGCACAATGCAAGACCACTAACAAATTTATTACGAAAAGAAGTTATATTTAAAATAACTGATGAAGTATTACTTTCATTCCAACAACTTAAAGAAGCGCTTGTTGATGTTCTCGTAAATGCCTTAACGGAAATACATACAGATGCAAGTAAGTTTGGCTATGGTGGTGTATTGCTGCAAAAGGATTCCGAAGACGAACAAATGCATCCTATACAGTATATGAGTAAGCAAACGAAGGTGCATAAACAAAATTACCATTCTTATGAACTAGAGGTTCGTGCTATTATTGAAGCGTTAAAAAAGTGGCGAATCTATTTATTAGGTATTCCTTTTAACATTATTACAGATTGCAATGCATTTCAGATGACAATGCAAAAAGCAGACGTTCCAGCAAGAGTAGCGCGTTGGGCTATCTATTTACAAGAATTTTCATACGAGATAGAACATCGATCCGCCCTAAATATGAAGCACGTCGATGCACTTAGTCGAGTACCATGTTTAGTTATTGAAGGAAGTTTAACACATCGCTTGAAAGCTGCACAATCCGATAATGATTATATAAGAGCAATAAAAGCTGCATTGGAAAATGGAAATTATGATGACTTATATTTAAAGCATGGAATATTATAAAAGGATCCAAATCAAGAATTAATAGTTGTACCTACACAGATGGAAGATGAGATCATAAGGATTGCTCACAGACAAGGCCATTATGGAGCATCTAAAACACAAGAGCTAATCCAGAAGCAATATTATATACCCCACTTAAGTGCTAAAGTACAAAAAATTGTACAAAGTTGTGCTAAATGTATTATATGTGACGCTAAGGCTGGTAAAAAAGAGGGATATCTAAACCCGATTGAAAAAGAAGACAAGCCGTTAATGATGTTAATGACGTATCATATCGATCATGTTGGACCAATGGATACCAAACGGAAAGCGTACAATCATTTATTAGTTATAGTAGATGGATTTACAAAGTTTGTATGGATGTATCCCACCAAATCAACAGGTGCTCAAACAGTTGTCGAATGCTTAGAAAAACAGGCTGCAATATTCGGTAATCCGTCACGCATAATTACTGATAGAGGTACGGCGTATACATCTGGAACATTCGAACAATATTGCAAAGATCAAGATATCCAACACTTACTCATCGCAACTGGTGTACCACGTGGAAATGAACAGATGGAGAGAATACACAAAATAATTTTATCGATGCTTACGAAGTTTTGCTACGAAAACCCAACTAATTGGTATAAGCATGTAAGGCGTGTTCAGATGATTATTAAATCTACACGTCCAAAGAGCACGAAGATATCACCCTTTAAACTCTTAACTGATGTAGAAATGATGCTACCGTCATACCTAGATTTAAAACAAATTTTAGATAATGAAAATGTTGAAATTCCCGACACCGACAGATAAACCCTGAGAGCCATAGCGAAAGATAACTTTACCAAAATACAAGATGAAAACTGGAAAACATTTAATAAAAACCGTAAGCAGGAAACAGAATACGCGGAAAATACATTAGTAGCCATAAAGAGGACACAATTTGGTTCCGGAATTAAACTAAAAGGCCAATTTCTAGGGCCATATAAAAATGTGGGTAGATTGCGTCATGGAAGGTACAAGGTAGAGAAGGTAGGAGAAGGGGAAGGTCCGTTGAAAACCACGTCCGTAGCAGACAACATGAAAAGATGGAAGGAATAATTCGGGGCGAATTACATATCAGGACGGCCGAATATAGAATGAGAGAATTAGAGGGCAAGAAGAATTAGAAGAGAAGAAACTAAAACAGTCGGAGCAGAACAACCAAAGCGACAAGTCATATTATTCTTTTTATTAATATCATTATTCTATTTTTAATAAAACCACATGGGTTATAATCAAGTCAAGTTATTTTAATAATTTCAATAAATAATTCCTACATATATGATGTACGAAAAAACCTCCCTTCAAATGTGTAGAACTAAAAAGTCTTTGAAAGTGTAAAAAAGACAAAATATGAAGCTCACTTGCGTTTTCCCAGAAAAATATGTAGCAACAATGTGGCAGAGGAATCTGTGATTGGTCAATCATATACATTAAGTACTAAACGATTAATTAGGAGAATATTGTGTAGTATAGTGATAGAGTGAGGGAATTATTGGTATATTGCTGGGTTCGATCTGTGCCATAGTTTTTTGATGTTTTGTCATGTTGATTTTTATAAACTTTTTTAATTGTAATATGGGGTAGAAGAGTGTTAAAAAATATATAAATATCTCTAAAAAATTCATAAAACCAGTAAACACAACTCACATTTGATAACACTAGTCACTGTTTCAAATAAAATCTTACGATATTTGTATATGTATGTAAAATGTGCGATACTCATGCATGCCATATGGGCCTGCAATGTGGCTTGATATTCTGCCAACAAAATTTAAGAGCGCGACACTTCGTCTCTGTATTATAGGTCTCTGCCTGTATCACTTGTGCCCTATTACCCTATATTAAGTTAATGCAGATGTTCGTAATTCCTAAGCGAATGCACTCACCTTTTATTATTCCGGTCGATTCTGAATCATTAATCAAGTCTGAACATAAGCACATACATGAACATAAAAATGTCCTTATATCCTTATAAATATGTGTTTAACCTGAATTTTTTGAAATATTTCGATGAAACTTCATAAGAGGACTTTAAGAGGAACCCTATTGAAAATAGATCGAATTCTACAACCTATTATAACGCAAAATTCTTAATATTTTTTTTTCTTAATTTGTTAAGGAGTAGAATGGGCATCAAACAATTTTGGATCAGTTGTACTATTTTTACAACCTCTCCCAAACTTATATATCAATTACTTTGAATTTACTTATACAATATTTGATCAACTAAATGGTGTAGGATCCGACTATAATATTTTCACTTGTTGGATACAATTCCTTTTTACACTTTTCATGATAAGTTTTAAGATATTTAGGTAAATTTTTGTACTTACATTTCTGGATTTAAATAGGGTAAAATCGGTTAAAGTCCACGCCTACATTTCAACAAAATTCTATCTATCAATCAAAAACACAGATCTACGAAAATGAAATTTGATTTATATACTTAAAATTTGAGCATTGAGCGATTTGTCAAAAAATGGGCGGCGTTTGATGTGTAAGTTAATGGTTACACTGTTAATATTATTGCCGCGCTCTCTTATTGATGTGGAGTGCATTTAAGGTTTTGCTTTAAGCCAAATTTAGTTTTTATACCCTCCACCTTAGGGAAGAGGGTATATTCATTTTGATCATCCGTTTACAACACATCGAAGGAAGCGTCGGAGACCCCACAAACCATATATATTCTTAATCAGCATGAAAAGAGAAATCGTTTGAGACATGTCCGTCCGTATGTCCGTGTGACCGTCTGTTGTTGGCACTCTCACGGTCGTAATTTTTGAGATATTAAATTGAAACATTGCATACTTGTTTTTAGTTCAATTTCGCTGTTCCGTATTGAAATTGGGCAAAATCGGTAAAGAGACACGCCCACAATAAACGAAAATCTCATCATACCTCGAAAAGTTGTATCTTTAAAAAATTATATATCGCACAATACTATGCCTATCAAGTTGAAATTTGGTACATATATAAAGGGTACACTGTGCCAAAAATGGGCGTGATTGAATAACGCAAACGCCTAAAATAAAAAAAAACACTATTTGCGTAAGTACATGAAACAGTCATATACATAAATATGGCAATAGGAGCTTATTTTTTAGAGAATTACAAAAGGTGGAGGGTATTTAAGCTTCGGTCTTAACCGAACTTTTCTATCTTGTTTGTTTTCTTTTTCATATTAATTGATATATTGCTAACATATATAATATATTTATTGCATGTGTGTGAAATGTGATTGTTTATTAAATATTTAATTATATGTACATGTGTTAATTGGAAATATTCTATATAAATATCAATAAATTTATGTCGTAACGTTAATAATATTTAAATGTAAAAATATTACGATTAAAATAATAAGGCACTTAATATACTTCTTGGGTGGGTTAACAGTCATTTTGTTTTGTTGTTAATTATACCCTCCACCTCAGTGATGAGGGTATACTAATTTTGTTCTTCCGTTTGCAACACTCAGAAGGAGGCGTCAGAGACCCTACAAAGTATATATATTCTTGATCAGCGTCAAAAACTGAGTCGATTTAGACATGTATGTCCGTGTGTCCGTGTGTCCGTCTGTTGTTGGCACTCTCACGAGCGTAACTTTTGAGATATTGAGCTGAAATTTTGTACAGTCACTTTTAGTTTATGCACGCAGATCGCTATTTAAAATGGGCAAATTCGGTAAAGAGCCACGCCTACAATCAACAAAAATCTATCTATCTGCCACAAAAATTAAGCTATAAACTTGAAATTTATAGTATGTACATCTATAAATATTAGTTTCATCGATGTGCCGAAAATGGGTGTCCGATAACATACACGCCCACAATCAATATAAATCTTTATATTTGCCACAAAAGTTGATCTACGAAGTTGAAATTTGGTGTGCAAATACGAGGTGTGTTCAAAAGGTAACGAGAATTTTTAAATTTCGCGGGTTTGGAGAGAGAGTTTGGAGATAGAGTTTTTTTTATTATGTTGGTACACATGCCCCTGAAGTACGATAAAATTTTCAGCAATATTCATTGTTTACTTTTTAAGTGGCAGCCGCTAACGTGAGACGTGTTTTTCGAGCTCGGCGATTTTCGTTGAATGCCTCCACTGGGACGATTGAGCCTTAGTTTCGACATCATATCCGTAAACCCATGTTTCGTCACCTGTTATAACACGTTTTAGTAGTTCTGCATCGTTATTAACTTCATTTGCCGACTCCTGAGCAACTTCCATTCGCCGCTGTTTTTGTTCGAAATTCAACAATTTTGGAACGAATTTTGCTGCCACACGTTTCATACCCAAAACATCCGAAAAAATTTGATGGCATGAGCCAACTGATATGCCAACATCATCAGCGACTTCTCTGATTGTGATTCGGCGATCGTTCATAACCATTTCTTTCACTTTTTTCACGTTTTCATCAGTTGTTGATGTGCTTGGGCGTCCGGGTCGTTCGTCATCTTCAACGTTTTCGCGGCCATCTTGGAAACGCTTATACCACTCGTAAATCCTTGCTTTACTCATAGCAGACTCACCATATGCCTTTGTTAACACTTTATTTCATTTTTTACGCAAAATTTAATGCAGGTTCTTTGATCCATTTTTTTTCACTAATGAAAATCGCCGAGCTCGAAAAACACGTCTCACGTTAGCGGCTGCCACTTAAAAAGTAAACAATGAATATTGCTGAAAATTTTATCGTACTTCAGGGGCATGTGTACCAACATAATAAAAAAACTCTCTCTCCAAACTCTCTCTCCAAACCCGCGAAATTTAAAAATTCTCGTTACTTTTTGAACACACCTCGTACATAGTTATGCCATCCATTGATGTGCCTAAAATGGGCGTGGTCGTTTAACAGACGCGCCCACAATAAACATAAACCTTTATATCTACCACAAAAATTAACCTAAGACCCTGAAATTTGGTACACCTATTTATAGAAATCCCATCCATCAATGTGCCGAAAATGGGCGTAGTCCGATAATATACACGCCCACAATCAATATAAATCTTTATATTTGCCACAAAAGTTGATCTACGAAGTTGAAATTTGGTATGCAAATACATAGTTATCCCATCCATTGATGTGCCTAAAATGGGCGTGGTCGGTTAACAGACACGCCCACAATAAACATAAACCTTTATATCTACCACAAAAATTAACCTATGACCCTGAAATTTGGTACACCTATTTATAGAAATCCCATCCATCAATGTGCCGAAAATGGGCGTAGTCCAAAAATGTACACGCCCACAATCAATATAAATCTTTATATTTGCCACAAAAGTTGATCTACGAAGTTGAAATTTGGTGTACAAATACATAGTTATGCCATCCATTGATGTGCCTAAAATGGGCGTGGTCGGTTACTAAGTCCACCCACAATAAACAAAAATCTATTTATCTGCCACAAAAATTAAGCTATAAACTTGAAATTTAGTATGTACATCTATAAATATTATCTTCATAGATGTGAAAAAATGAGCGTGTTATAATTTTTAAAATTTATAAAACGTCAATTTCATCATCATAAATTCAAAAAATTTAAAAAGATCCATAAATATTTAGGGGTACATGTAATAGCAATTGTACATAACCAAATAAAAATACATACATATGCATAAACAATAAAAATTTTATAGACAAGGCATCGTGTTTACCGCTTTATATATCTTAGTTTTAAAATTTAGAAAATTTAGAATATCAAATAAATGACTTAAAATTTTAAATGAAAAATACTTAAAATAAAGTAACATGATGCACGATCAGGTACATATACTTATAGTTTGCAAGTACAGGCTACAGCCTTGTTAGAAATCAGGTACATAAATGACTATTAGGTAAAGTAGCCCATGCGAAAGCAGGTAAAATAGTACAATATATAAGTCTTCAACACGAAATATAGACCCAGAAGTACAACAATAATTGAACTGTTGAGTTCACATTGAAGTGCAAAAAAATATTATATTTACAAACATTATTTCAATATGCCCTTATTACGTATTACATCATCTCGACAAAGACGTCTGAGAAATATACAATCTGTGAGGAGGTTTCGCGAGCAAAGTTTGGAGAGAGACAGAATTGAAAATTCTCAGCAAGAAGAAGTGATCCTGAATATCGCGAAGAGGAAAGGCGAAGAGACCAAAGCGCACATATTGTTAGAAGAAAAAGTTCAAGGTATCGCAATATGGAGCAACAAAGGAATACTGTACAACACATAAGCCGTCGCGGCAATGAAAGTTATCGAGTGCTTGAACGTCGGAGAAATGCCTTAACACAAAGGATTAGGAGGGAAGATAATGGAAGACGCAATAGAGAACAACAAGTTAATACTGCCCAGCATAAGCGCCACCGCGAAAACGAAGTGTTTAGGACAATTGAAAGGCTGAGAAATGCCTTAACACAAAGGATACGGAGAGAAGATGAGAGTCGACGCGCTAGAGAACAACAAGTCAATACTGAACAGCATAGGCGCCATTGCGAAAACGAAGTTTATAGGAGAAGTGAAAGACTGAGAAACGCCTTAACACAAACAATACGGAGAGAAGATGAGGGAAGACGCGCTAGAGAACAACTAGTTAATACTGAACAGCATAGGCGCCATCGCGAAAACGAAGTTTATAGGAGAAGTGAAAGACTGAGAAATGCCTTAACACAAACGATACGGAGACAAGATGAGGGAAGACGCGCTACAGAACAACTAGTTAGTTTATTAGTTTAGTAAAAAAGGATTCATAAAAAATTAACTAATCAAAATTTTAAATAAAGTGCATATATAATATTTTTCTAAACATAATAATTATATTTGTGTGTTTCTTTTAAAACTGAAATGGATGAATATGGAAAATATGAAATTTCATTTGTGAAATTAATAGAAAGCCTTATTAGTTCTTGATTTCTTCGGTGCTTATTATAAGGTGGAGGGTATTTAAAATTCGGCCAAAGCCGAATTTACTTTTTCTATTTGTTACATACTAAAACTGTTAAATAACATATAATCCAGAGACGTCTAAGTGTTTGAACACAAAAATTACTCTCTTTTTTTGACTTTGCTGCTAGACCGTTTATAATAGAGCAGCAGCTGCAGCCGCAAATTTTTCTTTAGTTTTTTTTAAATTTTCATTTAATAAATTCTACTAAAAAATATATGTAAATGAATGGATTTCATTGTAAAAATATTTAAAATAATTAACGTAATGTTACTCGCATTTAACACTTGGAATATGTTCCAAACCAAGAGAAGGTGGTGGGTCCGCTCGTTAAATTTAACTCGAGATGAAATTGGATTTTATAAAACAAGTTTTGTAAAAATGAAAAAAGGTGATGAGGAGCATTGATTGAAGACAAGTTAAAAAAAAATCATACAAGCAACCAATTAGCCCTAAAATTTGTTTATCTTTAACCATAACGTGTGATGTTATTTGGAATGAACTTCATTAAATATATGTAGCACTCCCAAATGAAAACGAGTGGATTCGGATTTCTGATTCCTTTTATAATAAATCAGGTTTGCCGCATTGTTTAGGAGCAGTAGATGGGAAGCACATTACTATTAAAAATCCTAAGAACGGTGGTTCACTTTATTACAATTATAAAAAAAGATTTAGCATTGTATTATTAGGAATTTGTGATGCAAAGTTTACGTTTACATATGTTGGTATTGGAGATTTGGGCAGTCAAAGTGATGGTGGAGTTCTAGGAAGAAACACTTTTGGAAAAAAACTTTTCAATAACAGTCTTAACTTGCTATTTCAACCCATATAGATTCTCTCAATATTACATTTTTATAATGTTTCTTTTTTAAATTAAATAAAATGTCTTCTTTTTGAATTAAATTTATTAACATTTCGTCAAAAACGTTTTACTTTTACTTTGGTCAGCCATTTTTTTTTTAAATTTTCATAACATATTTCAGTTACGAAATATCACATAAAACAAAATTACAAAATTAACAAAACGGAATTGAAAATAAATTATACTAAAATGAGCTACCCTACCCGTTCTCAATATGAGAGAAAATTGAAAAAATGAGAATGCGGCTGGAGAATTAAAATAGATTTGAAGCTAGCAGCAGCTGCATTTGAAAAACCCAGCCGCAAACACATTTTCCATAAGGTTTACACATAGAAGAGAGTAAAAGAGAGTAATTTCTTTGCGGCTGCAGCTCTATTGTGTTCAAACATACCGAGACGGAGTGGCGCTCTCTTAAATGTTGCTAGCAAAATCTCAAAATTTAATTGCTGACCCGTATGCATGAATATCGTACATAATAAATCCCGTAAATGTAAATATCTTAAGATTTTATTTGTTACACTGACTTGTGTTATCAAATGTGCCTTGTATTTACCGGTTTTATATATTTTTTAGAGAATTTTATATATTTTTTAACTCCTCTCTACCCCATATTACAATAGAACAAGTGAGAAAATTAAATTTGGCTTAGGCGAAATTTTAAATACCCTCCACATCCACAACGGTGGACGTGGCAAATATATATATATATATATATATTGCATCCACTAATAGTGTACGTATTACGTATCAGCATGCAAGTCTACTTTTACGTTAAATATGGTTTTATATAAATTGTGGGTGTGCCTTTTATCCGACCATGGCCATTTTTGGTATATCGATGGATGGGCTAACCTTTAATTAGTGCATTAAATTTCAAGGTTACGGGTCAACTTTTGTAGCAGATATATAGATTTTTGTCGATTGTAGGCGTGTCTGTAATTCGACCACGCCCATTTGCACATAAATGTATAAGATAACTATGTATAAGCATACCAAATTTTAAATTCCTAGATCAACTTTTATGGCAGATATTAAGTTTTTTATTTATTGTGGGCGTGTCTGCTATCCAACCGCACCCATTTTAGGCAAATGAAACACACTTATACTTATAAATATATGTACAAAATTTTATGTTTATAGCTCAATTATTGTGCATATAAATAGATTTTTGTCTATTGTGGGCGTGGCTCTTGACCGATTTTGCCTTTTTTAAATAGCTCTCTGTGTGCAAAAACTTAAAGTGCCTGTACAAAATTTGAGCTGGATATCTCAAAATTTACGCCCGTGACAATGCCAACAACAGACAGACATACGGACACACAAACATACATGTCTAAATCGACTCAGTTTTTGGCGCTGATCAAAAATATATATATTTTGTAGGGTCTCTAACACACTCATTACTGAGGTGGAGGGTATAAAAACAACAAGGAAAAAACCTGAAAATGAATATTCATACTTGTTGCCGGTCCGGAAAAAATTAACAATAAATTGATAATGGTGTGGAGTATTCACATGGGCACAAAAGCTCTTGCTCTACACATCTCTTTACCCATCATCGTCATCATCATGGCTGGCTGATTTACAACCTATGTAGGTCTTTGGCCTTTTGCAGAAGAGAACGCCACGCCTCATCATTTTGTGTTAGCGTCCATGCTTCTGCGCCATAAAGAAGCACGGGGACGATGAGGGTCTTATAGAGTGTAAGTTTTGTCGTACGAGAGAGGACTTTGCTGTTGAACTGCTTACTTAGCCCAAAGTAGCACCTGTTACCAGACATAATTCTCCTTTTCATCTCCATGCTGACATTATTAGAGATATTTACGGCTGTACCTAGGTAGACAAATTCCTTGACTACCTCGAAGTTATATCGGTCACAACATGCAAGGGATACGGGGCGTCGCGAGTCCCTGTACGTTGAGACCATATACTTCGTTTTGTCCTTGTTCACCACTAGACTTATCTTTGCCGATTCTTTCTTGCAAAATCTGAGGTAACATCCCGGCCTTTCCGACCGATGATATCAATATCGTCGGCATACGCGAGGATCATGACACTTTTATTAAAGATTGTGCCACTTATGTTAACGTCAGCATTCCGCAGCACCTTTTCCATGATGAAATTGAAAAAGGTACACGAAAGGTTGTCGCCCTGTGTCTGAGACCTCGCTTGGTATCGAATGGTTCGGAGAAGTCCGTTCCTATTTTGACTGAGAACCTGAGTCACTCAAAGTCATTTTGCTAAGCCTTATCAGCTTAGCGGGAATACCAAACTCAGACATGACATTGGAGAGTCGAATACGGCTTTATAATCGTCAAAAAGGTGGTGTGTGCCGATTTGTTTTTCTTGGGCCTTTTCCAGGATCTGGCGTAACGTAAATATCTGATCGATAGTTACCAGTTGAGTAGTAAGCGGATTCAGTCGGTTACATATTACGCCAGATATTATTTTGTATGCGACAGAAAGGGGACTTATACCACGGTAGGTGGCCCATACGGTAGGGTCCCCTTTCTTATGGATTGGACAGAGTGCGCTAAGATTCCAATCACTGGGCGTGCTCTCCTCCAACCAAATATTGCTGATGAGTTGATGCATGCCTTGCAACAACTCATCACCACCAGCCCTAAACAACTCAGCGGGAAAACCATCAGAACATGCCGCTTTGTTATTTTATAGCTGTGAGATAGTTGCTCTTATCTCGTCTTGGTCGGGAGGTGGGCATATAACATCATCATCAGTGACTGGTGGTTCGGAGTCCAGGTCTCCATCGTCTTCTTCGTCTTCTTCTCTAAGGTTAGGCGCTTAACCTTTTCATAGAATATCCGGGTTTCGTTCATTCCTCTGTTCAATTCTATTACTTCCAACTCGCGCCTTTCATGTTCTATTTTTTTGCGTCTTAAAGGCGTTTTTCGTCTCTTCTTTTCTCCTTATACCTTTCCCACACAGCACGCGTGGCAACTGCGGCGCGGCGACACTCATCGCCATACCAAGGGTTCCGCCGAGGCGGCCTCTGGTATCCGAGCACTTCCAAAGCGGCAGTGCGCATCGAGTGTGACAGAAGTGTCCACTACGCCGAAACGTCAGGTTCTGAAGGACGACTCTCAGCAAGTAGCTGAGAGAGTCGAGTGGAGTAGGCAACAGCTGTTTGTTGTGATTGCAGCTTTTCGACTGCAAGCTTCCGTACCGCACTTTGACGCGTGGTATTAACGGTACTTAAGCAGGTGCGGACCCTGGCTGCAATAAGGTAATAATCCGAATCAATGTTGGCCCTTCGGATCGTCCGCTCATCCATAACACTAGAAGCATGCCGTCCATCTATCACAGCATGATCGATTTGATTTTTGACCGTGCAATCAAGTGACAGCCATGTCGCTTTGAGAATGTCGAGATGTTGGAATCTTGTTCTACTAACCAACATGTTCCTCGCCCCGGCAAAGTCAATCAGCCTCACTTCATTATCGGAGGTGGTATCGTGGAGACTGAATTTACCGATGGTGGGGCTAAAGATGCTCTCCTTCCCAATCTTTGCATTAAAATCACCTAGAACAATTTTAATGTCATGGGAAGGGCAGCTATCATATGTTTGCTCTAGGTGCTGATAGAAGCTTTTCTTGGTCCCATCATCTTTATCCTCTGTCGGGGCATGTGCACAAATTAGGCTAATATAGAAATATTTCGCCTTGAGACGGATTGTGGCAAGACGGTCATTCACTGTGGTGAATCTCGAGAGAAGGTGGCAAAGTCTCTTGCTAACCACAAATCCGCACTCAAATTCACGAACCGTCGGATGGCAGCTGTAGTAGATGTCACAGTTGGCTCTTTTAGCGCACCCCCGTCCAAGCCATCGCATTTCCTGGATAGCGGTGATGTCAGCTTTATATTTACCGAGGACATCGGCCAACTGGATAGAGGCACCAGGTCTGTAAAGTGTTTTTACATTCCAGGTGCATATCCTCAAGTTTGCGAGGGTCGTCAACGTGAGGGGGGGGGGAGTCGTTTTTCTCATTTATAGAACTTTTCATGGTAATAGTATTACCGTCGGCCGGTTACCAGCCTAGCGCGACGTTCTGTTCGCTGCGCACATTAGGTCGCTGCTAAGACGAATGTAAAGCAGCTAACCAGTGGTACCGCGCGGAGGTTGGGCTTCGCCTAGTTAAAGCCAATCAGAAACGTTACCTGGCATGCTCACTTTTATACCACCAATAACTCTTTACCCATATACTTACAAAATCTTGCAACATCACCCTAAAGTTAAGGTTAAAAATCGAAATTTTATCAATTCTTCAACTCAACTTTGCCATTTGCGATATCGAAAAAAAAAACCAATTAAATTCGTCCTAGTATCTGTGAGTCTATATTCGCATGGAACTCATACACCACTGCAAATAACCGACTTATTTTTGTAAGGCGCAAAGTCACTACGTTTCGTTTTGCGCCACACATTCTGTTCCAACACACATATGTCACAGGGAACCAAACACGCTAATTATTTTCTCCTTTAATAAAAGAAAATAACTATTGTCGAATTCATACTCTGTTTTATTTATTTAAAATTGGAAGCGAAATTGAAATCCTGTTCTTTATTTTATTACTTAATAAGCGTATATGAATTCTTTCTTTATTGTTATTATTTCTATTTTTAGAAACATAATACCGTTGATCATTGATATTTAGTAAGCGTATATGAATTCTTGCTTTATTGTTGCTACTTCTATACCGTTGATCTTTTTGTAAATATTAGTTAGTTTAATATAATTGTGAGCCCTGCCACACTATAAAAGGCGAAGCAAATTTCATGAAATTATGCAGTGTGGCAGGAGCCGTCAAGCTAGCAAGGTGAGCACAAGAATTCTTTTTAAAAATAAAGCAAACGTAATGAATTAATCCATTGTTTTCTTGCGAGCATAGCATTGGCCAGATTCCCACGCCTAGATATGCTGCAATATTTTTATATTGTATGCGACTAGGTCGCGACATCGTCGCTTCGTTTGTCTCTCAGTCCCCGCGCCTAGATATCCTGCAATATTAATATATTGTATGCGCCTAGGCCGCGCCAACGTCGCTTCATCGCCGCAGTCTCTCTATCACCGCGCCTAGATATCCTGCAATATTTTTATATTATATGCGCCTAGGCCGCGCCAGCGTCGTTACATCGCAGTTTCTCTGTTATCGCGCCTAGATATCCTACAATATTTATATATTGTATGCGTCTAGGCCGCGCCATCGTTGTTACAACGTCGCAGTCTCTCAGTCCCCGCGCCTAGATATCCTGAAATATTTATATAGCAAGCGCCTAGGTCGCGTCGCCGTAGTGGTCTCAATAACCATTGCCGTTCTTGTATCCTGTAACCACCACCGCTCTGTACGCTGTACCGCTACCATTCGTAGCCAGAAACGCACACCGCTCTGTACGCTGTACCGCTTGCTATTTGTAATTAGTAACGCGCATCACTCTGCAAGGCCGCTGCTCGTGTATCCTGCAACATTCACCACTCTGCAACGCTCATCGCTCTGTATCGTATGCTCATCGCTCAGCAACATCGCCGCTCTATAACCTGTACCGCTTGCCGTTTTGTATTTAGTAACGCTCATCACTCTGCAACGCCGCCGCTCTGTATCTTGTACCGCTCATCGATCAGCACCGCACGTCGCTCTTATACCACTGACCGCACTTGCATCGCTCACACACCGATTTGCAGTAACGCCGTGCCCCGCACCACAAGCCGTTACCGCGCTAAAACTTTGAATAAGTGAAGGCAAGTCTAAGGATTAGAGACAAATAACATCCCGTCTTACAAATTTCTTTGTGAGGAACTTTGGACTCGCTGAGTTATACCCCAGCTACCTTCAAAACTTCTTTACAAAGTGGCGCCCGAGCAGGGACTTTTTAAGTCTCTGAAATAAAATCATATACGATTTGCCATCCAAAATATTTGACAACCGCAAGTTTATAATAATATACTAATCAAGATGTCTCAAATTCGTACATCCTGGATCCGCACCTTACGGAAAGAGGAGCTAATAGCATTGATGAACGAACTTGGGCTCGAAACCACAGGCACAGTGGATGAACTGAGGCGCTCTTGCGCACAATACCTGTCATTACAAGAAGAGACATACCAGATCCTACAACTACAAGAAAAATACGAATCAAGAGTACAAACATTATTACCGAGTAATGATCCAACCAGTAGGGGTCATTCACCCATCCCGCAACCAAAAGCTCTGAGCAAAGAAGACCTGGAAAAACTAGTCGAAGAAATTCAAAAGAAGCTATTGATGTCACAAAACACAGCTGAGAATAAACAAAGATCTCAATCATCAAGTCTCGAGCCGACAAAATCCAGCATAAATAAAAGGACAATGATGCAGGTAATACGCGATTGGAAAATACGCTATGATGGTGTCACAGACACCTTCCAGTTTATAGAAAGTGTCGAAGAGATGGCCCATACCTACGGTATACCATGTGATGAATTGCCAAAGGCCATGCCTGAACTTCTCAGGGGGAGAGCATTCACATGGTACCGTCATAATAACCAGCACTGGGCAACATGGAGCCAAGGACACATTGGGGCGACATGTCAAAATAGGCTGTGTATATTTTGTTGGCAGTGTGGTACAGCAGGGGTAAGGACGCGTGATTGCTGCAACAACCAGCCGACCACTTCACAAGAGGCACGCCATCCGAACGAGCGACGTCCACAAGAAAGAGGATGCCGCGCATCGATGCCCACGCACACCCAAGCCCTGACAATCGACAGCAACAAAATAACGGCCATTATTTCTATCAATCAACAATATTTTACTGCGACGATAGACACCGGCTCCACGAGCTGCATTAGCTATGGCACAACAACTCGGCGAGTGTGGACGGTACCAAACTATCAATACGACTATCGTATTGACGGATGGTTCGGCATTACAAATTACTAAGATGGTATACTACACGGTACACTTTGGAAAGCAAAAAAAAGAATTACAATTCTGCGTAATGGACAACACCGTCGAGGACATAATCCTAGGATTAACATTTTTATCGACATTTAATACCACCCTGACATGCGCAGGCATCACATTGGATTGTAAGCTACAAATTACACAGGATGAAAAGAACACAGGAGTTAACACGTCAGAAATTCAACACATGTCTTCGGTAAGGAAAATTACTAACACATCACACAACAGATTACACTTCTCAGTCACAGTACCAAATCAACGTACCATGGAACCCAATCTTAATAACAACAAGACATGCCGCTGGTGAGAGAAACGAAAGTCAGAATTGATAAAGTACTCGGAAAAATATGCGGACTACACCATAGCCAACGGCCAACTCTACCGCAACATCCCGACGCAATACAGGGATATAGAAGGAGAGAATTGGAAGCTATGCATACCCACCCACAACCGAAAGAGAGTAATGATCGAAACCCACGATAACTTAACCGCGGGTCATTTAGGAATTCGCAAAACAACCTCTCGCATCACAGGTAGATACTACTGGCCAGGCATGTTTAGAGATATACGAAAGTATGTTCTTAGTTGTGAAATCTGCCAACGGTACAAGGTGAGCCAACAACGCCCTGCCAGCGAAATGCTTACCCAGGTACCAACACGCCAAAAACCGCTTACTAGAGAAGTTAGCACGCAAACCTGTAATATAGAAATGGTCGACGAAAGACCAAGCACCTCAAAGGGTATAAAAACGAACGAAGCACAAGCACCCCAACAAAGTAGTGGCCATAGTTTTCCGAAACCGATAATGGTCCAATAGGGGTATTGCCAAGTCCATGGAGTACCAGTAGTACCAGTTCTTCAAGGTCATGCGTACCAAAGAGGGCCAAACCAAATACCAGCCATATGATCTCTCACAACGCACATGTCGATATCCAACATTATAAGGGGTCGATATCCAACATTATAAGGGGTACTGCATGGGGTTCCCAATACTATACCGGATGTCCACCCAACCCACAGCGTCCACCCGGACAATAGCGGATCTGTACCATCCACCCCCACAGCACACACAATATACTCCACAAGTTCACGCTAACAAACCGACCTACGTCTATCAAGGGTGTCCCCAAAGGATAAAGGGAAACTAGAAGCGTACCTCAGCAAACGCTCGGACATGTTGAACACAGGAACACGCCAGCGCCGCCGCTGCCAATACTTCATCGGAAACCGGCGTTATGTGATAACCCGCAAAGCAAACGGCGAAATCTTTATGCGCGAGAGGAGGGAGTAGTGTAAGACGCAAAGTCACTACGTTTCGTTTTGCGCCACACATTCTGTTCCAACACACATATGTCACAGGGAACCAAACAAGCCAATTATTTTCTCCTTTAATGCAATTAAAAAGGAAATAACTATTGTCGAATTCATACTCTGTTTTATTTATTTATTTATTTAAAATTGGAAGCGAAATTGAAATCCCGTTGTTTATTTTATTACTTAATAAGCGTATATGAATTCTTTCTTTATTGTTACTATTTCTATTTTTAAAAACATAATACCGTTGATCATTGATATTTAGTAAGCGTATATGAATTCTTGCTTTATTGTTGCTACTTCTATACCGTTGATCTTTTTATAAATATTAGTTAAATTTAATATAATTGTGAGCCCTGCCACACTATAAAAGGCGAAGCAAATTTCATGAAATTATGCAATGTGGCAGGAGCCGTCAAGCTAGCAAGGTGAGCACAAGAATTCTTTTTAAAAATAAAGCAAACGTAATGAATTAATCCATTGTTTTCTTGCGAGCATAGCATTGGCCAGATTCCCGCGCCTAGATATGCTGCAATATTTTTATATTGTATGCGTCTAGGTCGTGACATCGTCGCTTTGTTTGTCTCTCAGTCCCCGCGCCTAGATATCCTGCAATATTAAGGCTGCGCCAACATCGCTTCATCGCCGCAGTCTCTCTGTTATCGCGCCTAGATATCCTGCAATATTTTTATATTGTATGCGCCTAGGCCGCGCCATCGTCGTTATATCGCAGTTTCTCTGTTATCGCGCCTAGATATCCTGCAATATTTTTATATATATATTTATTTCTTTAGCATCTTTCTTTAGATACTTTAACATAGGCTTTGCAATACCTGAGAAATCCTTTATAAACTTTCTATAATAACCTGCCAGTCCGATAAACTGTTGGATTTCTTTTTTCGTTTTCGGTAGTGGGAATTTAACTATTGCTTCTATTTTGTTGGGGTTTGGTTTTATACCCTCTTGAGTTACGATATGGCCTAAAAATTCGGCTTCCCTTTTCATGAATACACATTTATCTAATTGTATTTTTAAATTTGCTTCTCGTAGTCTTTGAAATATTTTCTTCAATGAAACTACATGTTCTTGGAGTGAGGTGAAGAAAATAATTATGTCGTCAAGGTAAACCAAACATATTTTGTTAATGTAATCGTGCAATATGTTAATCATTAGTCTTTGAAATGTCGCTAGTGCTGTTTTCAGTCCGAAAGGCATGCGTACGAACTCATAATGTCCATTCTCTACACTAAATGCTGTTTTACGTATGTCATTTTTGTTTATTTCAATCTGATGGAATCCTTTGGCCAAATCTAAAGTGGTGAAGTACATGCTTTTGCCCAATTTTTCCAATATTTCAACAATATTGGGAATTGGATATACGAGTATGTCATCTACCGTAATTTCATTTAGCTTTCTATAATCAACCACAAGTCTCCATTTTTGTTTACCGCTTGCGTCCAATTTTTTAGGAACTATCCAAACGGCTGCCGAATATGGAGAGTGGCTGTACCTAATTATTCCATTATTCAAAATTTCATTTATTTGTTTACGTACCTCGTCTTTATGTATATATGTCTTTTCAAAGAATGGGTACTTAGCTGTTGTTCTAATATCATATTTTATTGCGTTAGTGAATGTTAAGTCAGAATTTTCTTTATAGAATACATCTCTGTACGAACCAGTCAGCTTCATTAAGTTACATTTTTCTTCCTTATTCAAATGGTCTGTTTGTAATTCCTTACTAACGTCGTTTCTCAAAGGTTTGTCCGTATAATATATGTGAAAACTTTCTTTGGTTACCCTTTCTGTTTCCAATGTAGAAAATTTAACAATGTTTGGGCGTTCAATATTTGCGTTTACTATTGCCTTAACTTCATAGTTCTCTGCCTCATATACACCTTCTTTTATTTCTACTCTATTATTTTTTGATGTTTTTTTCTTTATGTAGACCAATCCGTCTTTGTGTTGCGTATACAGGTTCAATTCATAGGTTCCTGCTTCATTAAAAGGGTATTTTATATCTTCATGTTTAAATTGTAGAGGTACTTTTTCTTGTTCTACTTGCAATATATTTTTCTTCAAGTCTATCATTGCTGCTAATAGTAAAAGGATATTATTTTCTATTATCCCACCATATTCATCATGAAATTGGCAAAGTAAAATTTGTACTTTCTGATTATCGTTGCCTAATTCTTTAAATAGAGGTATAGAAACTGTTTCATTCACTTCTATTGTATGTTGTAAGGCTTTTATTATTGTAAGTTCTGTAGGAGTTCTCCATTTTGGGTTACAAAGTCTTGGATTAATTATTGAGTGGGTGGCTCCCGTATCGATTAGGAACTTTAGTGGGGCTATCCTTGCTTCTACAGTTATATACGGAAGTCCTCCATTGAGGCACGTTCCTGAAAATTTTCTATTACTTGGGCATTGCGTTGTACATTATATTTATTTCTATCATTATTACTTTGGTTTTGTGTACGTCTGTTAAGTCTTATTTGTTCAGTACGTACGTTATTAATGGCCATGGGTTCTGGACGATTCTGGGGAATCATATTACGCGGATTAAAGACGTTATTCGTACGTCTGTTGATTGGATTTTGATTTGGTACATTATTGGTATTAAAATGCCTTGTTGGCTGATAGTTCTATTGGGGGTTATTGAAATTTCGGTTATAGTTATTATTATAACCAGGATTTTGATTTCTGTTATTATTATTTCTATTGCTATTGAAAGTGTTATTATTTTGCCCAATACAATTATTAGGTCTATAATTATTATTGTAATTAGGATTTCGACTTCTGTTCTGATTAAAATTGTTGCTATACGTATTTTCTGTCGGTGTATGTAATTTATCATAGCCTCCCTCATAAAATATGCAGACTCCAATGAATCTGGATTTCTACACATAAGTATGGTTTTCATGGGCTCAGCCATTTTACTTTTAAAAATATTAAGTGCAGTTTTCTTATTTTTGGCTACAATTCAGTTGCTTCTCCCCTTGATGCTGTTGCTGATGTTGTTGATGTTGCTAATATTGCTGATGTTTTTGTTGTTTTTGTTGTTGCAATACTGTTGATGTTGCTGATATTCTGATACCCTTTGGCTGGGTTGTGAGGTCTTCTTTTTAAAATAATTTTTTAATTTTTTTTTTTATTTCCCGATTTACATTCGCGTTTTTTAAAAGGATTCTAAGTTCCTTTAGCGATTTGCATTTACCGATTATCAATCAAAAATTTTTTATTGCGATTTACATTCGCCGATTATCAATTAATATTTTTTTTTTAAGGGATCATCGTAGATCCTTTTCCGACTGCGCCAGTTTTAGCTGCGGTTTTTGAATTTAATAAAAACAACAACTATTATTTATATTTAATTTAGTTTATATTTGATTCTGAGTCGCTTGACTCTTAAGCTGTTGGTGACTTAATGAATAGTCTAAACTAGACATTTTCCCTACTTATAGGTTCTTATTGTTTCCAGTTTGTGTGTTTATGATATGTAGTTTATACTGTTGTTATGATGTGTCGATTGGACGGACATTCGTCCAGACGACACGTTTGCAGTTTTAGTAGCTCTATCTTTTGTGCAAAGATGCATTTCTCTGGAATGCACGTTCACATACATGCTCACATAGTTGTGCGATATGCTATTCTTTGGTACGTGCTATAGCACGTATTATTATAAATATGAAGCTCACTTTCGTTTTCCCAGAAAAATATGTACCAATAATGTGGCAGAAGAATCTGTGATTGGTCAATCATAAACATTAAGTACTAAGCGATTAACTTAGAGCATATTGTGTGGTATAGTGATAGAGTGAGGGAATTACAATTGGTATATTGTTGGTTCGATCTGTGCCATAGTTTTTTGATGTTTTGTCATGTTGATTTTTATAAACTTTTTTATTGTAATGTGGGGTAGAAGAGTGTTAAAAAATATATAAATATCTCTAAAAAATACATAAAACCAGTAAACACAAGTCACATTTAATAACACAAGTCACTGTTTCAAATAAAATCTTACGATATTTGTTATTTAAGTTATGTAAAATGTGCGATACTCATGCATGCCATATGGGCCTGCAATGTGGCTTGATATTCTGCCAGCAAAATTTAAGAGCGCGACACTCCGTCTCTGTATTTATAGTTCTTTTATTTATATAAAATAAAGAGAGACGTACAGCTTCATATACTTACATATTCCAAATATTGTATTTTTTATATATGTACATATGTGTATATAAAATTTTTCGATGTTAAGCTATATTTGTTATTGGTATAATATAACAGAAGCTGATGTATACTTAATTACAAAAACACGTAAGGAAACTAAATTTAGCTTAGGCCAAATCTTAAATACCCTCCACCTCCACAACGATGGGCATGGCACATATATATATATTGCGCAATTTTTATCGCAATAATGAATGGGATAACTATGTACACGTGTTTTAAATTTCAAGTTCCTAGGTCAACTGTTGTGGCATATATAAAGATTTTTATTGATTGTGGGCATGTTTGTAATTCGAATACGCCCATTTTTGCACAAAGATTAAGCTCATATTTATAGATATACTTACCAAATTTAAAGTTTATAGCTCACTTTTGTGGCAGTTAAATAGCTTTTTGTTGATTGTGGGCGTGGCTTTTGACCGAGTTTGCCCATTTTAAACAGAGATCTACGTGCAAAAACTAAAAGTATCTGTACAAAATTTCAGCTCAATATCTCAAAATATACGACGGTGAGAATTCCAACAACAGATAGACACAAGGACACACGGACATACATGTCTAAATCGACTCAGTTTTTGACACTGATCAAGAATATATATACTTTGTAGGGTCTCTGACGCCTCTTTCTGTGTGTTGTAAACAAAAAACAAACTTAGTATAGCCTCATCCCTGAAATGGAGGGTATAAAAATGAATAACATTTCGAAAAACCTGTATTTTATATGTATGTATATATATATTAACAATATATATATATATATATATATATATATACATACCATATTAACAAACATCTAATGTGTTTATAACATAAATTTATATATTCATAAAGATTCATTATACCCTCCACTTTAGTGATGAATGTATACTAAGTTTGTTCTTTCGTTTGAAACACCCAGAAGGAGGTGTCATAGACCCCACAAAGTATATATATTCATGATCAGCGTGAAAAACTGAATCGATTTAGACATGTATTTTCGTGTGTCCGTGTATCTTTCTGTTGGCATTCTCACGGGCATAAATTTAGAGATATTGATCTGAAATTTTGTACAGACACTTTTAGTTTTCGCGCGAAGGTCGCTATTTAAAACGGGCAAAGTGGGTCAAAAGCCACGCCTACAATCGATAAAAATCTATATATCTGCCACAAAAGTTGACGTAGGATCTTGAAATTTTTTGTTCCTTTATACAGTTATCTTATTCACTAATGTGCAAAAAATGGGCGTGGTCGAATAACAGACACGTCTACAATCAACAAAAAGCTATATATCTGCCACAAAAATTGACCTGTGAACTTGAAATTTAGTGCATTTATTAAAGGTTAGCCATCCATCGATGTCGTAAAAATGGACTATGTCGGATAACAGACATGCCCACAATTTACAAAATACTATATTCAACGTAAAAGTAGACTTGCATGCTGATACGTAATACGTACACTATTAGAGTGCGCAATATATATATATATTTGCCATGCCCACCGTTGTGGAGGTGGAGGGTATTTAAGATTTGGCCTAAGCTAAATTTAGTTTTCTTTCTTGTTTTACTTGTTTTACTTTATATATATTGCAAACACATATATATAGTGTACGGTAAAGAGACACGCCCACAATAAACGAAAATCTCATCATACCTCGAAAATATTGTATCTTTAAAAAATTATATATCGCACAATATTAAGCCTATCAAGTTGAAATTTTGTATAAATATAAGTGGTACCGTTATCCAACACTGTGCCAAAAATGGGAGTGATTGAATAACGCAAACGCCTATAATTAAAAAAAAACACTATTTGCGTAAGTACATGAAATAGTCATATACATAAATATGGCAATAGGAACTTATTTTTAGAGGATTATAAAAGGTGGAGGGTATTTAAGCTTCGGTCTTAACCGAACTTCTCTAACTTGTTGAGATATCAAATTTAAACTTTGCATACGTATTTAGTTCAATTACGCTGTTCCGTACTGAAATTGGGCAAAATTGGTTAAGAGAAACGCCCACAATAAACGAAAGTCTCAACATATCTCGAAAAAATTGTATCTTTAAAAAATTATATATCGCACAATACTATGCCCATCAAGTTGAAATTTTGTATAAATATAGGTGGTACCTATATAAAAATGATGTATCGGCCGTGTAATAGTTTATCTTTTTCGTTTTGTAAGATTTCGTCCAAGGAAACATTTATTTTTTAGTTTTTGTGCCCAACTTTTTGTCCGGGGTATTCGGACATCATCAGGGGGGTAGTCTTTATTATTATATCTCTAGTAGATGTTTTAATTGATTAAAAGATGGTTTAGATTCACAATTTGCAGAACGTCTTTCTATTAACGATTATTAAAACCATCTAATTCTAATTACGTTCTGCGTAATTTTGGTCCAGTCTACTGATGATAGCGTCAAAGTTTAAGACGGTGTTAAAAGCAGACAGGACATTATTAGCAGATCCCGTAATTTTATTTCTAAGTAAGGCCATTGCCACGAAATAGTTTTCCGATCCCTCCGGATAGTAACCCATAGCTATATACGCTGCATCTCGCCATGCGGGATAGCCTTGAACATTGCCTTTAAATTCGGGCAACGATTTTTAAGCTGCAATGTAGGCAATCCATTGGGCACATCGGGATTTATTGCTACTTGATGGAAGCATGGGCCTGGTTCAGGCGTCAGACTGTGCAGTTTTTCAAACAGAGTTCTTAATTGTTCCGTAAGTTTGCCCGTTAAGGCGTCAACGGCTGCACCTACTAATTTAATGATTTCGTCCCCATTCATGTTACAATGTTGTGTCGTCTATCAAGGGTTTATAACAATCGCACTATTAATATTTAGAAAATTTCAATCTTATTTTTGCAATTATTTACTTTAACGATCGCAATCGTCATAGTTATTACGATAAACCCCGCTGAGAGTTGATTCACTGGCTTTTTATAACCAGTGAAAGAACTCATCAAAACATTGCACGAGACCTTGACCTGATTAAAACAATGCTTATATAAAAAGGTATCGTACAATATTTTGGCCTACTTAAAAATAAACCTTAAGCAAAAACAAGCTAGAAAAATTCGGTTGAGACCGAAGCTTAAATACCCTCCACCTTTAATAGTCCTCTAAAAAATAAGTTCCTATTGCCATATTTATGTAAGTTAAGAGTCACTGTCCGTTAAAAGCCAATGTCCGATTCAATTTGTGCAGAGTCGCAAATTGTTTTTTTTATGATAGTCAAATTTAAGCTTGTAATCGCGGAACGCATAATCAGCACTTCCGCGATTGCAAAATAAGTGTGCCAATTATTCATGTCAAGCTGCAATGTAAGCATTCTGCAGCTTGACAAAAATTATTTAAATAGAAGTAATCATAAGTATTATGATTATTAAGTAATAAGTAATAAATAAGAATTGATTTAACTGATGGCCAACGTGGGGCCTTAACAAATAAACAAATAAATAACTGGCGCCCAACTAACAAGTGAAATAAATCCCAAATGTTTTGAAAAACACCAAAATTCTATGTTAAGAATTCGTGGAATGGAAAAACTAGTGAAATAAATCCCACATGTTTTGAAAAACACCAAAATTCTATGTTAAGAATTCGTGGAATGGAAAAAGTGAGTGAAAATAAGAATAAAATTTCAAACTCAAAAAACAAAATGTAAACTTGAAAAAATTGTAAATTATTGAGGCAAGGAGAATATATCGAAAAACTCTTTGATTTTTCTTCAAGAAAAACCCTAGAAAAAAAACTTATAAAAAAACAAAAAATTTATATACAGTTACAAACAAAAAACACTCGCAAATTACTCAATTATTCAAAAAATAAATGTTTTATGTGGGTGAAATACACATCATACACGGACTTTACTGCATTAAAATAAAATCAAAACTACAAATACTACCAAAAAATAATTAAGCTTTAAGACATAACATCTAAATAACGAATCTATAAAAAATAAAAAATACAAATAAAACATTTAACAAAGCTGCCCTATTGTTGTTACTCCTGGTATTTCAACACTTTCCACACCTTTTTGATTCAACAAAATCTAACATTTTTGGCGCATCAATAGCCTCCAGGAGCGGAACGAAAGAAGTGTTATTAACAAGACAAAAAAAGGCAAACAACAGCAATCCCTGCACTCTTACTTGGCAAAAAGGAACAAGTAGCAAAACCTTTGGTAATCTTGCAACACCAACTAAAGAGGGAGAAAAACAACAAGAAAAATCATCGTTTAAGAAAATTAAAACAACCAGCAACAGCCTCAACAACAGAGCAACGAAACTACATTTTTACCAAAACCCACCCTAATGGCTTTAAAAATGATGTAAGTACCAATTCCGTGGTTGAGAAAATTAATTATTATTTATTCAAGTGCTGATTCCTCCCTTTTTGGGTAAAATTATTAACTATCTATAAATACTTATTATTAAATATTAAAAAATTAAGAAATAAAATAATGAATAGGGAACAAATCATAGAATTGGTTAGAGCGGCCATCGAGGCCACAACAGACAATTTCGGACAACAATTGAACGATCTGACGCAGAGACTGAATAACCTAACACCTGACGCAAGCCCGACTTACCAACAGGTGACAATCAACCCTAATGTGGCAAACGGGTCCACCACATTGGAATTGATAAAATCATTACCTGAATTCAAAGGTAACCTCGCTGCTTATCCCGCATGGAGGGATGCGGCACGTATTGCTATGAGCTATTACCCACAGGGGTCAGAAAATTATTTCGTGGCCATAGCCATCCTTCGAAATAAAATAACAGGTTCGGCTAACACCGTACTGTCAGCTTTCAACACTGTATTAAATTTTGACGCCATAATTGCAAGACTCGACCAAGCTTATGCGGATAAAAGACCACTGCACATCTTAGAAAATGAATTAAGTGTTCTTAGGCAGGGCAATAAATCTATCTCAGAATTTTACGATTTGGTGGACAAACAGTTAACCTTGATAGTTAATAAAAACAGAATGGCCCATACTGAAAACGAGACGGTGATCGCTGCTTTAAACGATAAGGCACGAGACGATGCCCGTAGAGTTTTCATTTCTGGTCTTAGACAACCACTTTGTGACATTTTGTTTTCCTCAAATCCCCCAGATTTACCCTCAGCCCTGGCCATAGCTCAAGAGCTCGAGGCCAACCAACGGCGAAACGAGTTCGCCCGAATATTTGCCTCAGGAAGCACAAATAGGTCGAATCGACCAAACAATACTCGTCCAGAAGTCCGTAATAATAATCAAGCGTTCCACACAAATAGGAACCATAACAATAGCCCAATAAATGGCCATTATCATATGGCCAATGCAAATCAGTTTAATGCTATTAATCAACCATTTAACAATCCTATGAATCAGTCTCGACGAACATCGAACATAAATTATAAAAGTCCAACCCCCATGGACGTTGATCCAGGATCATCAACGTTTAGAAGAGGAACGGATAATAGTAAACGCACATCGCGAAATCAAAGGATAAACGTAGTCAGTACACCCCACATTCGGGAAGAACCCTATAACACTTTGGGAAATATTAACACTCCTTATTTTAGGGCAAGGTCTCAACCACCTCTCATTTACAAAAAATTTAACGGAAAAACTTTAAAATTTTTAGTAGACACTGGTGCATCTGCTAATTTCGTAAAAAAATTGGAGGGTGTCCAGCTTATTAAACTAAAACGACCAATTAAAATTGAAACTGTCAACGCCATTAGTACTGTAGAATTTGAATGTAAGATATTTTTATTTAACCGCTTAGTGACATTTTACGTGCTTCCCAACCTCTACGAATTTGACGGTATAATAGGTTATGATCTATTAAAAGAAACTAACGCCATAATAGACGTTGGAAAAGGTACCGTTCACTGTGGAAGCGAACTTAATTGCCTAGATCACAAAAATAGGGTCAACAATATTGCGGTCAAGGCGTCACGTGCCCCTATGACCGTAAATGACGATTTCGAGAACATGCTAGCAAACAATTGGTATGCCTTCGCAAACTCAGATAGAGCACTGCCCTACAACAAAAGAGTTTGTGCAGAGATAAAGACTAAAAACGACAACTCTATCTATTCCAGACCATATCCGTATCCTGCCTCGGTGAGAGGCTTTGTGAATAAAGAGATAGAAGCATTGTTAAAAGACGGAATTATAAGAAAGTCATATTCAGCATATAACTCTCCAATACATGTTGTCAAGAAGAAGGGATTTGACGAAGAGGGCAATCCTAAACACAGACTGGTAATCGATTTTAGGAAATTAAACGACCATACATATGAGGACAAATATCCAATGCCGGACATATCAGTTGTTTTGGCTAATCTGGGCGACTCAAAATATTTCACCACACTGGATCTTAAATCTGGCTATCATCAAATTATTTTAAAAGAGGCAGACAGAAAAAAGACAGCTTTTAGCGTGAATAATGGTAAATACGAATTTTGTCGCTTGCCTTTCGGACTAAAAAATGCACCTAGCATTTTCCAAAGGGCAATCGATGACATACTCAGAGACGATATAGGAAAAACGTGTCAGGTCTACATGGATGACATAATAGTTTACTCTCCCGACGAGACAACACACTTAAGAGATGTAGAGAAAATTATTCAAAAATTAGGTAGAGCAGGGATGAGAATATCTTCTGAGAAGTCCAAATTCTTTAGAGAAGAAGTAGAATTTTTGGGCTTCAGAATATCAGGCAAGGGCATATCAACTTGCCCAGATAAGGTAAAGGCAATAGCCGAATATGAAGAACCCAAATCACTGAGATCACTAAGGTCATTTTTAGGACTCTCAGGTTATTATAGAAAATTTATAAAAGACTATGCAGGCATCGCTAAACCACTTACTAAATATCTCCGTGGAGATAACGGGAATGTTGGGGCAAAATTTTCAAAAAAAGTTAAAATAGAATTCGATCAAGAAGCGCGTAATGCGTTTAATAAACTTAAACAAATTCTCATGTCCGAGGACATTATACTAGCCTACCCCGACTATAATAAATCATTTGAATTAACAACAGACGCTTCAGCAGTAGCTATTGGGGCAGTCCTCTCACAAAATGGAAGACCAATAACCATGATTTCTCGAACTCTAACTAGACAGGAACAAAACTACGCGACAAACGAGAGAGAACTCCTTGCCATTGTATGGGCTTTAAAAAATTTGAGACATTATCTGTATGGGGTTACAGGGATCCATATATTTACGGATCACCAGTCGTTAACATTCTCCATATCAGAGAAAAATCCAAATAATAAAATAAAACGTTGGCGAAACTTCATAGAAGAATTTTCACCCCAGTTTCACTATAAACCTGGTAAAGAAAATACAGTAGCCGATGCCTTGTCCAGACAAAATATACACATCATATCCAACTCCTCAGAAACAGCACACAGCGAGCTGTCCCTCACAAAAACTATAAAAACAGTCGACTATCCCGTTAATCAATATAGAAATCAACTCGTGATAAAGAAAGGGGAAAATGACCGTAGCTTCCTAAAAGTCTTCTTTCAAAAATTCAAACGTTATTTCATAACCTACTCAACCGTTGTGGGCTTAATCAACACGTTAGGGTCTATCATAAATGCAGAGTCTACTAATGTGCTACAATGTGATCTTCCAACCCTGGCAGAAATCCAGGAGCCTATTCTGACGGTTTTTCCGTCCGTTAAATTTCTTCATAGCAAGAAACTAGTGATAGATGTCGTCAGGGAAGACGATCAATTAGAGATTGTTACCAACGAACATAATAGAGCTCATAGAAATCTGCAAGAAAATTTTATACAAATTATAAAGGAGTATTATTTTCCTGGCATAAAAAAGAAATTAAAGTCTATAATAGCAAATTGCCGAATTTGCGCAGAAAATAAATACCAGAGGAAACCTCTTCGGATGCCAATGAATTCTACACCCTTACCTAATTATCCAGGGGAAATACTCCACATAGACATTTTAATAACGACCAAACAGCACTTCTTAACTTGTGTGGACAAGTTCACTAAATTCGCTTCTGTCATTCCTATTGCATCAAGATCGACTGTCGACATAAAATCAGCCTTGTTACAAATACTGTCAAGATTTGGTAATGTAAGATTAGTGGTGTCAGATAACGAGAAAGCGTTTCAATCTGGGACCATAGGTACTTTGATTCGCGATCACTTTGGCGCGCAGCAATTTTTTGTGCCAACCATGCATAGCGAAAGCAATGGTCAAGTGGAAAGATTTCACTCTACATTGTTGGAAATAGCTCGATGTATCAAAGAGCAACAAAGTATAACAGACCCGGTGGAGCTTCTTTTGTTGGCTGCATATAAATACAATCACAGTATTCACTCAATAATAAAAACCAAACCATTCGACGCCCTATACAACTCAGACGAACATAAAAAGGCTAAAATAAAAGACACGATTAAACAAGCTCAAGACCGACTACTTGGTCGACATAACAAAGATGCAACCGCTAGAACGTTCCAACCTGGGGACATAGTTTTTGTAAAACGTAACAAACGTTTAGGAAATAAATTTAGTAAAATATTTGAAGAAAAAATTGTTGAAAGGGACTTGGGATCCACAGTCCTTATAGAGGGTAAAAGAATTCACAAGGACAATTTGAGATAGATATTCCCACCTTTTTGAAATGCAATTTATATGTCTTTACAGGCTTTTATTTATATTAATAGCGAGTTCGTATGAAACAATTATAGACTACACGTCATCCCGCTTTATAGCAGTCACAGCGGGCAACGTGATGACTTATGACGACTACAAGTTTTTGATAAATAATGGAAATAGGATAATAGAAAATAATAATTTTCAAAGAAATATAAATGGTATTGTACAGGGAAAAGTTAACGATACTACAGAAAGAATAAACCAGTTGCAGGAGGTAATTACGCACTTGAATAACATTGCACTGTCTATTATGTTGGCAAAAGCCGAAATTATTAATCCAACTATTTTTAACATTGAAGAAATAGAGAAATTTCTAACCACGGAGTCGGTACCAATTAATAATTAATAATAATAATTAACATAAATTAACATTTACAAATCAAAATTTACATGCCTCTATATGTATTTGCTTTTGTTCATTTTCTTTTATTGTATTCTTTTTCTATTTGTGCTAAAAAGTAAATTAAAGTTAATATTAAAGCGTCGATAACATGTTAACATTATTATGTAATTATAAGATCAAGCCAAGTGCTTTAGTAACAAATGTGTATGGTAGGGTTTTATGTAGACAGAAGAAAACATTAAATCAATTATAAGTATAAGCATTTGATGTTAGCATATGTAAGAGAATCTACAATACAATGACGATAGTAAAAATATGAAAATGAAATGTAATAATAAAATATGATAAGAATAATAATAAGTAAAATTGGCAATATTATAATAACCCTCAGCGATCGAGGACGATCGATTTTAGAAGGGGGAGAGTTAAGAGTCACTGTCCGTTAAAAGCCAATGTCCGATTCAATTTGTGCAGAGTCGCAAATTGTTTTTTTTTATGATAGTCAAATTTAAGCTTGTAATCGCGGAACGCATAATCAGCACTTCCGCGATTGCAAAATAAGTGTGCCAATTATTCATGTCAAGCTGCAATGTAAGCATTCTGCAGCTTGACAAAAATTATTTAAATAGAAGTAATCATAAGTATTATGATTATTAAGTAATAAGTAATAAATAAGAATTGATTTAACTGATGGCCAACGTGGGGCCTTAACAAATAAACAAATAAATAACTTGTATATGACTATTTCATGTACTTAGGCAAATAGGTTTTTTTTTAAATTATAGGCGTTTGCGTTATTCAATCACGCCCATTTTTGGCACAGTGTTGAATAACGGTACCACTTATATTTATACAAAATTTCAAATTGATAGGCATAGTATTGTGCGATATATAATTTTTTAAAGATACAATTTTTTCGAGGTGTGATGAGATTTTCATTTATTGTGGGCGTGTCTTTTTACAGATTATGCCTAATTTCAATACGGAACAGCGAAATTGAACTAAGAATACGTATGCAAAGTTTAAATTTGATATCTAAAAAATTACGACCGTGAGAGTGCCAACAACAGACGGACACACGGACGGACATGTCTCAAACGATTTCTCTTTTCATGCTGATTAAGAATATATATGGTTGGTGGGGTCTCCGACGCTTCCTTCGATGTGTTGTAAACGGATGATCAAAGTGAATATACCCTCTTCCCTAAGGTGGAGGGTATAAAAATATCGAACAATATTTAACCTACTGAAATAATGCTTAAGTAAAGAATATTTGACAATATTTGCCCTACTTGAATAATGCTTACATAAAATAGTAATAATGGAAAAAATGTTACCGCGATGTTCAACAACGGTGGGTGGGCTCATTTAGGCTGTGCATAACTTGTATAAATTTTCTTTCGTATATCTTTCGTATCACATTTTTCCTTACTGTCCCCTACACATTCTATTTTATATATTTCGTTGTTTTGTTGTTTTAGATTTTACTTTGGTGAAAATAGTACTGATCGGTAAGTGTGATTTGTACGCCATGTCATGTTTTTTATTGCTATTGTCATGATTGCTTAATATATTTTCTGTAAGGGTGGGTATATATGGAACAGTAAGATATCTTATGTCAGTTGTCTGGTTTTTATACCCTCCACCTCAGTGATGAGGGTATACTAAGTTTGTTCTTTCGTTTGCAACACCCAAAAGGAGGCGTCAGAGACCCTACAAAGTATATATATTCTTGATCAGCGTCTAAAACTGATTTTTCACATCTTCAAATACATCACTACTTCAAATATAATGTCCGTATGAAATATTTATTTCAAAAACACATAAAACATAGATATATTGTTACAGCGAAAAAACTCACTAATATATATATATATATATATATATATATACTACGCATTAGAAAGACCCAAAAAGGCGATCTGTTGCTACAGTTGAACAAAGGTAGCGGCAAAACCACGGAGGTGAGAAACATGGTAAGCGATTCTCTAGGGGACCGTGTACCCGTGAAATCACTAACGGATCGACATATAATAGAAATCAAGGATATTGATGAAATTACCACTAAGCAGGACGTTGATGCAGCTATAACATCTCACTTTGGTGGCAGCGAAAATATTACCTGGGAAGTACTTTCACTGAGGCGAGCATACGGCAATACACAGATTGCTACTGTAAGAGCACCGAGAGATACAGCAAAAGCCTTACTAGAGAAGGCAAAAATCAGAATTGGCTGGGTAATATGTCGCATAAGAGAACAGAAAAGCCCAATAAAATGCTTTAAATGCCTGGAATTTGGGCATTTCTCAAAGAACTGTAAAAACAAAATCGACCGTTCTAATTTGTGTCGTAGGTGTGGTGAAGAGGGCCATTTTTCTAAGGTGTGCCTAAAAGATCCATTGTGTACGCCAAACACATTGCTGGAAGTGGGCAGTGTCCTCTCTTCAAAAAGGCTGTGACAGAAAACCGCAAACGTTTAACAAACTAACTACATAGTTTTATTTCACATATAAACTAACGCAGGTAAACTATGAGATTGATCCAGCTAAATGTCAATCACTGCGAAGCAGCCCAAGATTTGCTCCTACAAATGGCACGGGAGCTAAATGCCGACGCAGTCCTGGTAAGTGAGCCATTCAGAAGGTGGGTGGTTCTCCGATACAGGAAACTATGCGGCAATATGGTTGTCAGGAGATTTGCCCGCATTGGATATGGAATGTATTTGCGAAGGTATTGTGGACTTAAAAGCTAACAATACATATCTATATAGTTGTTACCTTCCACCTAGACTAACATTGGTACAGTTTGAGTCTGCCATTTCCACACTCATAACACACGCGAGTGGTAAAAACCGAGTACTTATCGCTGGGGACTTTAATGCTTGTGCAACAGAATGGGGCTCCATAAGGACCAATGACAGAGGGCGAGTCTTACTCGAGTCCATGGCGCAGCTGGACGTAGTACTGCTCAATGAGGGGAACCGTGCAACCTTTGAGAGGAATGGTCGCAGCTCTATCATTGATATCACATTTGTGAGTAGTGTACTAGCCACAAGCTCGCGTTGGCATCTCTCCGACGGATTCACATACAGTGATCACAAGGCGGTTATCATTGATTTGCAGACAGCACCTACAGGTAACCACCAAACACAGAGAGATAGCTGGCCGGCATGGAAAATAACTACCTTCGATGAAGCAGCCTTTAAAGTATTTTTTAGCGATGTGTGTGTACAAAGAGATGTCGAAGAGATGGCGAAGCAACTGTCGAACCATCTAGCGAGTGCGTGTGATGTTGCAATGTGTAGGAAAAGGCAATGTAATAAGCGCAAACCGGTTTACTGGTGGAATGAGGAGATAGCTCAGCTCCGCGCCGATTGTAACAATGCCAGGAGGCTGTACACGCGGACAATGGGCCAAAATATAAATGATATGCACTGGACAACCATTAAAAGGGAAAAAAAACTTTTAAAAATCGCTATACGTAGGAGTAAACGCAGTTGCTTCTGTAATAATTTGTTTTTACGTTATGTAAAAGTTTTATATTGGATTATTTAGAATTCTCACATTTGCTTAGAAAGCAAAGTCTACTAGCATAGAATGCTATGAGTGGGTGAGTATCCTTTTTTTATTAGTTTATTTTTATAGATACTTACATTTGCTCCATTAGAGCAAAATCCAGTAGCAATTATTTGCTTTGTCTGGGTAAGTAACTATTTTATATGATTTTATATAGATCAATCAATGTTTAACTACCTTTAAGATTATTTTATTGATTGATAACTAATTGTACATTTTGTTCATCTTATATACTAATTTTACTTATGTGTATGACCTACTTACTTACTTACTTACTTACCTACAAATTGCAAAAAAAGAAAATAATGCTTAGCTATAAAAATACTGAACTTAAAAAATACGCTTATTACGCTTAACAAATATAATGCTTACAATGCTAAATATTTATTACATTAAAATTGTGTAGTACAGTGCGTTATATTAAAATTGTATAGTACACTACACCCTTACCCTATAAAAAAAAAATTTTTTTTTATATAGAAAGAAAAAAAAATTTTGTGTGTTCATTATACATTTTGTATAAGATTAATTTGTTTTATACGGTTTCAACTCATTATTGTGCACTTCTTTAAGTAAATTATTAATTTCTATAACTGAATTTACTCCATTCTTAGATATTATTTTATAAGGTCCTACGTATGGTTTTTGATATTTTCTTCTATTCCTATTCCTTAATAAAACAAAATCACCTATATTTAAATTTAAAGGGTTGCTGTCTTTAATGTTACTGTTTAAAGTACGTTTGCGTTTTTCTAATTCTATTAGCTTTTTGGCTCTTTTTTGGGAATACTGGAGTCTGACTTCATTGGAGTAATCCTCCAGATTGTAGATTTTTTCGTTCGACATAAAATTATCACTTGGCAAACATGGTATTTTTTCAAATACTAATTCAAATGGCGTATAGTTCGTTGTCACATGTGGTGTAGTATTGTATGCAAAAGAGTAATAGGGTATCCATTTGTCCCAGTTGTCATTTTCCGTAAATGATAACATATATTCATTTAACACTCGGTGGTTACGTTCTACTATTCCTAATGTTTCGTGATGGTACGGGGTTGAAAAGATTTGTTGGATTTTTAGGAGTTGGCATATGCTTTTTAGAAGCTCATTTGTAAATTCTGTACCTTTATCGGATTTTAAGACTTTGAAGTGACCATATTTTAGAGTAAGTTGTTCGACAATTGTTTGAGAAATTGTTTTTGCGTCTTTACTAGGTATTGGAAATGCGATTACATATTTTGTTAGTGCGCATTGCATCGTTAGAATATACCTGAATCCATTTGAAATTCTTAGGGGTCTTACTGTATCTATCTCAACTACTTCAAAACTGCTGTTTGGTGTTACAGTAATAGTTTGTGGTTTTTTATTATGTTGTATCTGTTTATTTTCTTGACAATTTGTGTAGTTGTTGACAAATTTTCTGACCATTTTGTTCATGTTTTTCCAGACATATCTTTGTTTTAATTTTAAAAGAGTTTTTCTGATACCTAAATGTTCTCCTAGTGGACTGTTATGAAATTCATCAACTAATTTATATTGTATCACTTTATCTGTTATTCTCTGAGGGTCTTTATATAATATAATATTTAATAATTGGTCTTTTTTATTTTTCTTTGTTGCAACTTGTTAAATTTTTCTTTAAAAGCATTTTCAGTTATGAACTTGAATATCATATCATTTTTGTTCAATGCTACACTAAATATCTTTAATTTTTCTAATTGTTACGTCAGCTTCTCCATAATCGAATCTAAATTCGGAGGATTATCATTGCATCTTATTATTATATTTTTACCTTTTGTTAGTTTTTTAACATTATATTTTCTTGTAATATTTTTAATACCTTCAAATTTTATTTTTCTTAAATTGTTAATGTCAGAAATAGATGTGCAATCCCATATATGAAGTTGATCAGACTTCTGGGGAGTTGAATTATTCTGATTTTTCATATCGTTAGCTAACTCAATATTTTTCAACTTTTGCCCTCTGGTTACAACTTTTATTTGTCTTGGTATCATATCTTTTAGTGTCTGAATCTATCTTTATTCTTGATAATGCATCAGCATTTGTATTGTTTGAACCCTTTTTATATACTATTTCAAAGTCGTATTCAGATAACTCCATTCTTATCCTTGTCATTCTAGAAGAAGAATTATTATGTGTAAATAATGATATTAATGGTCTGTGGTCAGTGACTACTATGAATTTTCTTCCAAATAGGTAGGGTCTGAAAAATTTTATTCCCCAATATATTGCCAATAATTCTTTTTCTATAACCGATTTATTGATGTCGTGTTTAGATAATGTCGTACTGGCATAAGAAATTGGTAAATCATATCCAATTTCTCCTTGGGAGAGAATTGCTCCTAGAGCAAAATCAGATGCATCTGTAGTTAAGACAAACGTTTTGTTAAAGTCTGGGTATTGTAATATTGGTGGATTCATAAGTTTATTTTTTATTGTGTTAAATGATATTTCACATTCATTTGAATAAATGAATGGTTGATTCTTTTTTAAGCATTTTGCTATTTTAGTAAAGTCTTTAATAAATCGCCTATAATAATTACAGAGCGCGACGAATCTTCTAACTTCGTCTGGATTTTTTGGTGTTGGATAATTTTTTATTATTATATATTTTGATGGGTCGGTTTTTATACCATCTTTTGTTATTAAGTGTCCTAAATATACAACTTCATGTCGGAGAAAATGGCATTTATTGGCGTTCAATTTTAAATTATATTTTCTTAAGCGTGAGAAAACTTTTAAGAGATTATTGTTATGATGTTGCAAACTGCAACCAAATATAATTATGTCATCTACGTATAAAAATGCATTTGCGTCTAGTCCAGATAGTGCAATTGTTAGCATTCTTTGAAAACTATTAGATGATATTTTTAAACCGTAGGGTAACCTTTTAAATTGGAAATGTCCTTTGTTAGTGGAAAATGCTGTTAATGGTCTAGATTCTTTATCCAAAACAATTTGATAAAAGGAACTTGCCATGTCCAGGGTGGAAAAATATTTTGCTCTCCCTAAGACGTCTAATACGTCATCCAGTCTTGTCAATGGAAATTTATCGTTAACCAATTTTTTATTTAGTTTTCTAAAATCAACTACTAATCTCCATGTTTTTGTATCTTTTGTTCCTTTTTTGGGACAATGAGTAGTGGGGAATTGTACGGACTTGTAGAAGGTTCGATTATATCGGATTCCAGTAATTTTTGTACTTGGTGATTAATTTCTGTATTATGTGACTGAGGTAGTCTGTAATTTTTAGTATATACAGAAGTATTGTCATTCATTATTAATTTTTGGGTATAGAAATTATTAGCAGTCAGGGTTTCTCCGTCTAGATGGAAAATGTCTTGATATTCTCTGAATATGTCTATTAATTTTTTTGAAGCGGCGGTGTCCGCGTGGACGATATGAATTGTTTTCAAAAGTTTATTGAAGCGTTTTTCAGAATATTGTGCATTATTATTATTATTATTAGTAATTATGTCATAGTTGTCCAATGGCTCTGTGTTTATTTTTAAGGTTTTTATTGCCACTTTTTTGTTGGTGGAGTTTAAAATTTTAATGTGAGAATTACCAGATTTGGGTACAATGGAATTTGCTATAAACACACCTTGTTGAAGTTCATCATTCAATATTACAGAGTCTTCTTGAAGTTTAAGTTTAATAGGTTGTATTATTTCTGTCCTTAGGGTATTATAATATGATTGTTTATATAGTTTGTTTCCATCGAAAGAGTAATAGTTTCCCTTTCTACGATGAGAAATAGTGTCATTGTCTCATAATATATTTTACAAAGAAATCGTTGTAGAAAATCTATTCCTATTATTCCGTCAGTTGTTATTGGGAAAGAATTGTTTACTATATGAAACGAATGGTTAAATTTTGTCCGTCCAACATATAGATCTAAAAAGGTGTTTCCAAGGGTATCTATTTTCTCAGTTTACAAGTATTATTTGTTATTTTTGGTGTAATGTTTTTTTACTGTATTTAACTTTAACAACGAAATTTCTGCTCCGGTATCGACGAGAAATTTGATATTTCGAATGGTTTCCAATTTCAGAACAATAAAGTGTGTGTGCTGATTGGATACATTTAAAATTTTGTATTCCTTATTTACGCGTCGGTGATGGTATCCATCATCACCAGAGGTGATTCGTTTCCCTGTTTGTGTATTATGTTGACATTCCGACGCCTGTTATTATTATTTTGTCTTAAATTTGGGTTGTTGTTAGTGGTATTGTTTTGGTTTTCTATAGTTATTGTTTGGGTTTATTTGACGTCTGTTATTGTCATTTTGTCTTAAATTATTTTGGTTTTGTCTGAAACTGTTTCTATGATTTTTGCTTCTATAGTTATTGCTTCTATAATTATTATTTTGATAATCATAATTATAATTCCTATTTTGCCTGAAATTATTTCCACAATTGGCATGATTATTGCAACAATTATTATATTTCCTTTGGCTGTACGTTCGATTTTGGATTTTGGTGTGAAAAATTTGAGAGTTTGCTTGGAAGTTTTGGCCTCTCTCAAGTTCTAAAGCAATATTTGCAGCTTGGTTTAATGTTTGTGGTTGTGCTACATATATGGTTTGTTTATATTGTTCACTTACACCGTTCTTAAATATAGTTAGAGCATAATTTTCATTTGTTCTCATTAAGACATTTTTAGTTTCTGCAGAAGCATTGCTACCTAGTTGGTTAATTTGTAATTCATTTATCTGACTTGTTAAATCTAGTAACTTATCTACAAAATTTAAACGCTCCCTAATTGTCGGGTGTTGTTTAAGGTAATCTGTAAATTAGTAATTGTGTGTGGATTCTTATAAGTTGATTTTAGTTTATTTATCAACTCCTCTATAGTACTTGGAGTTTGTATCGAACCAATTGCTGTTTTAACATTTTGTGATAACTTTATGTGATAGGCTAGTTCTAATAGTTCTTTTTTTCCATCGTCATTCAGGTTTTTACCAAGGAGTTCGACTATTTTACAGAAGTTATCGACTTCCTTGTATTTCCCTGTAAAAAGTGGGACTGTTTTTAATGCTAATTCGAAATTAAAAGCCATTGTATCACTCTGATTTGATAAGGTAGACTCCAATAGTTCTGATAACGAGCACTCTAAATCTTTATAAGTTTTATCAAATGTAATTTTAAGATTGAGCCAGTCTAAAGATCCTTCTAAGAGTTGCCCCAGTAATGTAAACTTTAGTTTTCGTTTATTTATTTTGTCTAGCTTTGATTCTAGTGTCTCTTTCTTGTAAGGTCTATTTGGTGTCTTTTTAAATTTACTAAAATCTTCTTTAAACTTTCTAAAATTGCTTTGCTGTCCTCCATGAATTACCCATATGTTTTTGTGTAATACATGTATGTTTTTATACCCTCCACCTTAGGGAAGAGGGTATATTCATTTTGATCATCCTTTTACAACACATCGAAGGAAGCGTCGGAGACCCCACAAACCATATATATTCTTAATCAGCATGAAAAGAGAAATCGTTTGAGATATGTCCGTCCGTGTGTCCGTGTGTCCGTTTGTTGTTGGCACTCTCACGGTCGTAATTTTTTAGATATCAAATATAAACTTTGCATACGTATTCTTAGTTCAATTTCTCTGTTCCGTATTGAAATTGGGCGATATCGGTCAAGAGACACGCCCACAATAAACGAAAATCTCATCATACCTCGAAAAAATTGTATCTTTAAAAAATTATATATGCCTATCAAGTTGAAATTTGGTATATACATAAAGGGTACCTTTATCCAACACTGTGCCAAAAATGGGCGTGATTGAATAACCCAAACACCTATAATTTAAAAAAAACACTATTTGCCTAAGTACATGAAATACATAAATATGGCAATAGGAGCTTATTTTTTAGAGAATTACAAAAGGTGGAGGGTATTTAAGCTTCGGTCTTAACCGAACTTTTCTATCTTGTTATATATTAACAATATTTTTACTAAGTTTTATATTTTTCTTGTATTTATGTATAAATTTTTTTTTTCTCTCTTAAGTTTGTTTCAATTTTTATAAAGGTTTGCAACAGTAATGTAGCTTGGTCCATACGAAATATATATACATAAAATTGGTAAAAACTGAAACTGTTTAAGTTATTAAAGAAAAGTGTTGCATTAAATGTGTGAACTTATATATATATTAATGGTAAAATGAAGTATTTTTATACCCTCCACCTCAGTGATGAGGGTATACTAATTTTGTTCTTCCGTTTGCAACACCCAGAAGAAGGCGTCAGAGACCCTACAAAGTATATATATTCTTGATCAGCGTCAAAAACTGAGTCGATTTAGACATGTATGTCCGTGTGTCCGTCTGTTGTTGGCACTCTCACGAGCGTAAATTTTGAGATATTGAGCTGAAATTTTGTACAGTCACTTTTAATTTATGCACGCAGATCGCTATTTAAAATGGGCAAATTCGGTAAAGAGCCACGCCTACAATCAACAAAAATCTATCTATCTGCAACAAAAATTAAGCTATAAACTTGAAATTTAGTATGTACATCTATAAATATTAGTTTCATCGATGTGCCGAAAATGGGCGTGGTCCGATAACCTACACGCCCACAATCAATATAAATCTTTATATTTGCCACAAAAGTTGATCTACGAAGTTGAAATTTGGTGTGCAAATACATAGTTATGCCATCCATTGATGTGCCTAAAATGGGCGTAGTCGGTTAACATAAGCGCCCACAATAAACATAAACATTTATATCTACCACAAAAATTAACCTATGACCCTGAAATTTGGTACACCTATTTATAGAAATCCCATCCATCGATGTGCCGAAAATGGGCGTGGTCCGATAACATACACGCCCACAATCAATATAAATCTTTATATTTGCCACAAAAGTTGATCTACGAAGTTGAAATTTGGTGTGCAAATACGAGGTGTGTTCAAAAGGTAACGAGAATTTTTAAATTTCGCGGGTTTGGAGAGAGAGTTTGGAGATAGAGTTTTTTTTATTATATTGGTACACATGCCCCTGAAGTACGATAAAATTTTCAGCAATATTCATTGTTTACTTTTTAAGTGGCAGCCGCTAACGTGAGACGTGTTTTTCGAGCTCGGCGATTTTCGTTGAATGCCTCCACTGGGACGATTGAGCCTTAGTTTCGACATCATATCCGTAAACCCATGTTTCGTCACCTGTTATAACACGTTTTAGTAGTTCTGCATCGTTATTAACTTCATTTGCCGACTCCTGAGCAACTTCCATTCGCCGCTGTTTTTGTTCGAAATTCAACAATTTTGGAACGAATTTTGCTGCCACACGTTTCATACCCAAAACATCCGAAAAAATTTGATGGCATGAGCCAACTGATATGCCAACATCATCAGCGACTTCTCTGATTGTGATTCGGCGATCGTTCATAACCATTTCTTTCACTTTTTTCACGTTTTCATCAGTTGTTGATGTGCTTGGGCGTCCGGGTCGTTCGTCATCTTCAACGTTTTCGCGGCCATCTTGGAAACGCTTATACCACTCGTAAATCCTTGCTTTACTCATAGCAGACTCACCATATGCCTTTGTTAACACTTTATTTCATTTTTTACGCAAAATTTAATGCAGGTTCTTTGATCCATTTTTTTTCACTAATGAAAATCGCCGAGCTCGAAAAACACGTCTCACGTTAGCGGCTGCCACTTAAAAAGTAAACAATGAATATTGCTGAAAATTTTATCGTACTTCAGGGGCATGTGTACCAACATAATAAAAAAACTCTCTCTCCAAACTCTCTCTCCAAACCCGCGAAATTTAAAAATTCTCGTTACTTTTTGAACACACCTCGTACATAGTTATGCCATCCATTGATGTGCCTAAAATGGGCGTGGTCGTTTAACAGACGCGCCCACAATAAACATAAACCTTTATATCTACCACAAAAATTAACCTAAGACCCTGAAATTTGGTACACCTATTTATAGAAATCCCATCCATCAATGTGCCGAAAATGGGCGTAGTCCGATAATATACACGCCCACAATCAATATAAATCTTTATATTTGCCACAAAAGATGATCTACGAAGTTGAAATTTGGTGTGCAAATATATAGTTATGCCATCCATTGACGTGCCTAAAATGGGCGTGGTCGGTTAACATACGCGCCCACAATAAACATAAACATTTATAACTACCACAAAAATTAACCTATGACCCTGAAATTTGGTACACCTATTTATAGAAATCCCATCCATCAATGTGCCGAAAATGGGCGTGGTCCGATAACCTACACGCCCACAATCAATATAAATCTTTATATTTGCCACAAAAGTTGATCTACGAAGTTGAAATTTAGTGTGCAAATACATAGTTATGCCATCCATTGATGTGCCTAAAATGGGCGTGGTCGGTTAACAGACACGCCCACAATAAACATAAACCTTTATATCTACCACAAAAATTAACCTATGACCCTGAAATTTGGTACACCTATTTATAGAAATCCCATCCATCAATGTGCCGAAAATGGGCGTAGTCCGATAATATACACGCCCACAATCAATATAAATCTTTATATTTGCCACAAAAGTTGATCTACGAAGTTGAAATTTGGTGTGCAAATACATAGTTATGCCATCCATTGATGTGCCTAAAATGGGCGTAGTCGGTTAACATAAGCGCCCACAATAAACATAAACATTTATATCTACCACAAAAATTAACCTATGACCCTGAAATTTAGTACACCTATTTATAGAAATCCCATCCATCAATGTGCCGAAAATGGGCGTAGTCCGATAATATACACGCCCACAATCAATATAAATCTTTATATTTGCCACAAAAGTTGATCTACGAAGTTGAAATTTGGTGTGCAAATACATAGTTATGCCATCCATTGATGTGCCTAAAATAGGCGTAGTCGGTTAACATAAGCGCCCACAATAAACATAAACATTTATATCTACCACAAAAATTAACCTATGACCCTGAAATTTAGTACACCTATTTATAGAAATCCCATCCATCAATGTGCCGAAAATGGGCGTAGTCCGATAATATACACGCCCACAATCAATATAAATCTTTATATTTGCCACAAAAGTTGATCTACGAAGTTGAAATTTGGTATGCAAATACATAGTTATGCCATCCATTGATGTGCCTAAAATGGGCGTGGTCGGTTAACAGACACGCCCACAATAAACATAAACATTTATAACTACCACAAAAATTAACCTATGACCCTGAAATTTGGTACACCTATTTATAGAAATCCCATCCATCAATGTGCCGAAAATGGGCGTGGTCCGATAACCTACACGCCCACAATCAATATAAATCTTTATATTTGCCACAAAAGTTGATCTACGAAGTTGAAATTTGGTATGCAAATACATAGTTATGCCATCCATTGATGTGCCTAAAATGGGCGTAGTCGGTTAACATAAGCGCCCACAATAAACATAAACATTTATATCTACCACAAAAATTAACCTATGACCCTGAAATTTAGTACACCTATTTATAGAAATCCCATCCATCAATGTGCCGAAAATGGGCGTAGTCCGATAATATACGCGCCCACAATCAATATAAATCTTTATATTTGCCACAAAAGTTGATCTACGAAGTTGAAATTTGGTATGCAAATACATAGTTATGCCATCCATTGATGTGCCTAAAATGGGCGTGGTCGGTTAACAGACACGCCCACAATAAACATAAACCTTTATATCTACCACAAAAATTAACCTATGACCCTGAAATTTGGTACACCTATTTATAGAAATCCCATCCATCAATGTGCCGAAAATGGGCGTATTTCGATAATATACACGCCCACAATCAATATAAATCTTTATATTTGCCACAAAAGTTGATCTACGAAGTTGAAATTTAACCTATGACCCTGAAATTTGGTACACCTATTTATAGAAATCCCATCCATCAATGTGCCGAAAATGGGCGTGGTCCGATAACCTACACGCCCACAATCAATATAAATCTTTATATTTGCCACAAAAGTTGATCTACGAAGTTGAAATTTGGTGTACAAATACATAGTTATGCCATCCATTGATGTGCCTAAAATGGGCGTGGTCGGTTACTAAGTCCACCCACAATAAACAAAAATCTATTTATCTGCCACAAAAATTAAGCTATAAACTTGAAATTTAGTATGTACATCTATAAATATTATCTTCATAGATGTGAAAAAATGAGCGTGTTATAATTTTTAAAATTTATAAAACGTCAATTTCATCATCATAAATTCAAAAAATTTAAAAAGATCCATAAATATTTAGGGGTACATGTAAGAGCAATTGTACATAACCAAATAAAAATACATACATATGCATAAACAATAAAAATTTTATAGACAAGGCATCGTGTTTACCGCTTTATATATCTCAGTTTTAAAATTTAGAAAATTTAGAATATCAAATAAATGACTTAAAATTTTTAATGAAAAATACTTAAAATAAAGTAACATGATGCACGATCAGGTACATATACTTATAGTTTGCAAGTACAGGCTACAGCCTTGTTAGAAATCAGGTACATAAATGACTATTAGGTAAAGTAGCCCATGCGAAAGCAGGTAAAATAGTACAATATATAAGTCTTCAACACGAAATATAGACCCAGAAGTACAACAATAATTGAACTGTTGAGTTCACATTGAAGTGCAAAAAAATATTATATTTACAAACATTATTTCAATATGCCCTTATTACGTATTACATCATCTCGACAAAGACGTCTGAGAAATATACAATCTGTGAGGAGGTTTCGCGAGCAAAGTTTGGAGAGAGACAGAATTGAAAATTCTCAGCAAGAAGAAGTGATCCTGAATATCGCGAAGAGGAAAGGCGAAGAGACCAAAGCGCACATATTGTTAGAAGAAGAAGTTCAAGGTATCGCAATATGGAACAACAAAGGAATACTGTACAACACATAAACCGTCGCGGCAATGAAAGTTATCGAGTGCTTGAACGTCGGAGAAATGCCTTAACACAAAGGATTAGGAGGGAAGATAATGGAAGACGCAATAGAGAACAACAAGTTAATACTGCCCAGCATAGGCGCCACCGAGAAAACGAAGTCTTTAGAAGGAGTGAAAGGCTGAGAAATGCATTAACACAAAGAAATAGGAGGGAGGATGATGGAAGCCGCGCTAGAGAACAACAAATTAATACTGCCCAGCATAGGCGCCACCGCGAAAACGAAGTCTTTAGAAGGAGTGAAAGGCTGAGAAATGCATTAACACAAAGAAATAGGAGGGAGGATGATGGAACCCGCGCTAGAGAACAACAAATTAATACTGCCCAGCATAGACGCCATCGCGAACATGAAGTGTTTAGGACAATTGAAAGGCTGAGAAATGCCTTAACACAAAGGATACGGAGAGAAGATGAGAGTCGACGCGCTAGAGAACAAAAAGTCAATACTGAACAGCATAGGCGCCATCGCGAAAACGAAGTTTATAGGAGAAGTGAAAGACTGAGAAATGCCTTAACACAAACAATACGGAGAGAAGATGAGGGAAGACGCGCTAGAGAAACACTAGTTAATACTGAACAGCATAGGCGCCATCGCAAAAACGAAGTTTATAGGAGAAGTGAAAGACTGAGAAACGCCTTAACACAAACGATACGGAGACAAGATTAGGGAAGACGCGCTACAGAACAACTAGTTAGTTTATTAGTTTAGTAAAAAAGGATTCATAAAAAATTAACTAATCAAAATTTTAAATAAAGTGCATATATAATTTTTTTCTAAACATAATAATTATATTTGTGTGTTTCTTTTAAAACTGAAATAGATGAATATGGAAAATATGAAATTTCATTTGTGAAATTAATAGAAAGCCTTATTAGTTCTTGATTTCTTCGGTGCTTATAATAAGGTGGAGGGTATTTAAAATTCGGCCAAAGCCGAATTTAGTTTTTCTACTTGTTTATATACTGCGCACGAACATTAACAGCAACAAAAAGTATTTTTAAAAATTCCTGCGTCTTCTTATTTTCTTGGACCGATTAAAAGTGTTATTGGGAGTCAATTAACTAAAGTAGACGACGACTCTGCTAACACTACATGTTAAAATGGAGTTGAAGCTGTAGAGTGTAAAATTTTGTGTCCTCTATTATGGCATTAAATTAGGCAGTATCGTGATAGGATCGAAAATTTATCATAATCGTAGTCTACAGGATCAAAAATTTATCAGGATCATAGTTTGCAGGATCAACAAATTTTGCTTTAGGATCGTGGTCGGCAGGATCGCCATGTAATAATTTGTTTTTACGTTATGTAAAAGTTTTATATTGGATTATTTAGAATACTCACATTTGCTTAGAAAGCAAAGTCCACTAGTATAGAATGCTATGAGTGGGTGAGTATCCTTTTTATTAGTTTATTTTTATAGATACTTACATTTGCTCCATTAGAGCAAAATCCAGTAGCAATTATTTGCTTTGTCTGGGTAAGTAACTATTTTATATGATTTTATATAGATCAATCAATGTTTAACTACCTTTAAGATTATTTTATTGATTGATAACTAATTGTACATTTTGTTCATCTTATATACTAATTTTACTTATGTGTATGACCTACTTACTTACTTACTTACCTACAAATTGTAAAAAAAGAAAATAATGCTTAGCTATAAAAATACTGAACTTAAAAAATACGCTTATTACGCTTAACAAATATAATGCTTACAATGCTAAATATTTATTACATTAAAATTGTGTAGTACAGTGCGTTATATTAAAATTGTATAGTACACTACACTTCAACAATCTCCTGGAAGAGCTAGACCAAAATCCATGGGGCACAGGTTACAAGTTAGTACTAAAAAAACTAAAGTGTTTTTCTGAGATGCCACCAACAGATCTGGAAATATTGGGAAATATAGTCCTAAACCTATTTCCACGGCAGCCCTGTTGATTCAGCAAATACTGTTGACCCGCAGGACATCACAGAGAGCGAAATAGTGGGTGCTGTTAAGTCTTTCAGAAATACAAAAGCGCCGGGACCTGATGGTATACCAAACAGTGTCCTAAAAGTGGCGGTAAAGACAAAACCTGATTTGTTTATTAGGGTTTTTAACAGCTGTCTCCAAGAAGGGATATTTCCAACTATTTGGAAAATACAAAAACTGGTGTTGATCCCTATAATGTCTTTATCCAAAAGCAAATCTTATAGTTAGAGATGATACAACCTAAGATATTAAACGATAATAAACGAGGAACACATGTGAAGATAACACTACATATGCCCCCCTCGTAATTTAGGATCCTGCCCGTAGTATCCAAATAATTTACTAATTTTTTTTTTAATATTCACACCATAACGACTACGGGAAAAATCCTGTACAATTTAGGGTTTTGGTTTCCTCTTTCGTAACATATATTTATCACGAGGTGGATCAAATATTTGATTTTTAATTTCATATTTATCTTTTACATTATTTTTACATTGTTTTATATTCATATTTTTATCAATATTAGACATATCTTTAGACGTTGTAGGTTCTTCTAGTATTTTATCTATGTTTTCTGTTGTTTTGTTAGATTCCTTTTGATTTTCATTAATATTTTCGTTATTTTGTTTATCTATTTGATCATTAACGATACTTATTCTTTCTAAAGGATCAGACAATATACTTAAATTATGATCTTCTTTACATACAGAGCATAAAATAATTTGATTTACATGTCTTTTCCAAATTTGTTCTTTTATAGTTTTTACAATATATGTTTGCTTTCCTAGCTTTTGTACAATTGTAGCTTTGATCCAAGAAATTCTCCCTGGAACTGAATAATCTTTAACAATAACTTCATCATTTACATTAAACATAACTTTACTAGATCCTTTAAAATATTTCCTTTGTTTATGTTGTTGTTTTTTTACATAACTTTTAATTGTTTGTGTTGTTTTCATTTGAACATGTTTATATGGATTAAGTATATCTAATCTATTTCGTAAATGTCTTTTATTAAACATAACATAGGCTGGCGAAACACCAGTACTAACATAGGCAGTGTTTCGATAGTCTAATAAAAAACGACATACAACATTATTGAAATATTGTTTTGAAACTTTATATAAATTTCGTTTAAGCGCATTTTTAACTGTTTTGACTGCATTTTCAGCCTGTCCTTTCGTAGATGGATTGCCAACAGGGGTCGTAATATGAATAATACCATTATTTTCAACAAAACGTTTAAAATCTTTAGACGTGAAAACTGTACCATTATCGGACACTATATATTTTGGAAGCCCAAATCGCGCAAAAATTTCTCGTAACCGATCTAAGGTTGCTTGACAGGTTGTATTAGATCCCATATCCAAACACTCTATCCATTTACTTGTACTATCTAGAGAAACCAACGATTACAAATCGGGCCAAAAAAATCTATATGTACACGTGACCCCACTTCATCGGATCTTGGCCATGTTAATAATTGTTGTTACGGTGGACTAGCGCGCGTCATTAGACAAAGTTCACAGTGTTTTGTGACCGCTTCAAGATCTTTACCTTGAGTAGGCCACCAACAACATTCACGGGCTATTGATTTCATCTTGACAATGCCCATATGTGTCGCATGCAAAAAAGCTATAACATCTGCTTGTAATCGTTTTAGTATAACTACGCGATACCCCCAAAACAAATAACCTAATTCTTCGGAAAACTCCTTCTTTTTACGAAAAAATGGTTCAACTTCTATATCAGTACATTTATTAGGCCATCCATTCCTAACATAATAAACAACCTGCTTTAACAGTTCGTCATTTGCTGTATAAGCTTTAATCGTATCAAAATTTAGAAACCCTTCTTCGCCAAAACTATGTTGCATAAAAGTGACATAAACATCATTTAAATCATCATGTTCAACATACTCATCATTTTAAAGATAACGTGAAAAATAATCTGAAACGTTACTTTTAGATCTTACATGTACAACATCGAATTGGTATCCTGACAAAGTCAGAGCAATACGTTGTAATCTATTGGATGCCATTAACGGAATCCCTTTCTTGGGTCCAAATATATGCTGGAGTGGCTTGTTGTCGGTTACTAGTATAAATCTACGGCCATATAAATACTGGTGAAACTTTTTTACACCAAAAAGAATAGCAACCGCTTCGCGATCTAATTGTGAATACTTTTGTTCAGTTTGAGACAAAGTGCTTGACGCGAATTCTATTGGTTTTTCAATACCATACCGATTGACTTGTGATAACACGGCTCCTACTCCCACGGGACTAGCATCAACAGTTAATTTTGTAGTGCTATTGTAGTCAAAATGAGCCAGACAGTGTTCACTAACAAGTAATTTTTTACAACTATCCATAGCGTTTTTACATTCTTTAGACCACGTAAATTGCTTATCTGCCTTAAGCAGCTGATACAATGGACTCAATAATGTAGAAATATCTGGTAAAAACCTACGATAAAAATTTACGACTCCTAAAAATGCCTGTAATTCCCGAACGTTTGTAGGATATGGTATGTTAACAATATCTTTAATCTTCTCAGGATTAACGTGTAACCCCTCACTATCAATGATATGACCTAAACACTGAATCTGTTTACTAAAAAATTCACATTTTTCACGACAAAGTTTGAAACCTGCTCTCTGCAATATAAACAGAACACGATTTAACCTAGCTATATGGACCTCTCTATTCGGGGCACTAATTAGAATATCATCTAGATAAACTACCACTCCTTCAAGTCCAGTTAAAAGTGCATCCATAATTCTTTGAAAAATTGATGGGGCAGACGCAATACCATAAGCTAATCTTGTATATTGAAAAAGGCCTTTAGACGTTGAAATCGTGGTAAATTTCCTAGAAGCTTCATCTAACTCCAATTGTTGATAAGCCATACTAAGATCAAGTTTTGTAAATTCTTCACCACCATGTAGTCTTGCAAATAATTCCTCAACACGAGGTAATGGGTACCTTTCTATATTAAGAAATGGACTTAGCGTAATTTTAAAATCCCCACAAATGCGAACGCTACCATCTTTTTTAATAATCGGTACTATGGGCGTACCCCACTCACTGAAACTAATGGGCTCTAACACCTTTAATTCCACTAATTTATCGATTTCTTTTTCAACTTTATCTTTAATTTCTAACGGCAAAGGTCTCGGGCGACAAAACTTGGGAACCACATTTTCTTTTAAACTCAAACTAACTTGTCCTTTGTTAAACAATCCTAAGCTACCATCAAGTAAGTTTAAAAATTTTTAAAAAATTAAACTAAATTCACTTCATCTCTATCAGAGGGTCTAGACGTATAATTTAGATTTCATTTTTTTTCATTTCATTTCATTTCATTTATTTATTTCATTATAAGAGGCAGTATAATTACATACATACATTGATGCCTCCCCACTCTCCAGCTCGGAGCTTATATGAGTAGGGAGAGTGCACCTGATAGAAAGTAAAAAGAAAAACTATTTAACACAGCAATGAAAACAAGAGTTTAACAATTTAGAACAAATAGAAAAACAATCAACAAAAATAAAAATAATGTTACAAACTATCGATCGCTTGCATAACTTTGTGCAAGGTGCAGCATAATCTCTCTCTTAAAACGACTAGCATTTTGTATGGTCTGTAGCCGGACAGGGAGAGCGTTCCACAAACGGATTGCAAAAACAAAAAAGTTACGTTCAGACATGAGGGAATTATGTCGGATGGGTTTAATGTTGTGATTACGGTTTGACATTGAGAATTCTAGTCTGTTAAATAAATAACCGGGGTCCTGCTGGGTCACAATTTTATGCAGTAAACAAAGTGATCTGCATTTAAGCAGGTCCTCCAAAGTGACCGATAACAAAGATATCGTATAGCTAGAGACGTGGTCGTACCTCCTCAACCCAAATACGTACCGTATTATAGAATTGCTAGCCTTTTGTAATTTCTGCTTGGAAACGGAATCACAGCCGGCGAATAGCTCACACCCATGTAAGAGTTTAGGATACAAGTAAGCTTTGGCGAGTAATTTCCTAATATTTAACGGCGTGAGCCACTGCAGGTGCCAGAGTGATCTTAACATTCCGTATACTTGTCCAATGTTCCTGTTAATATGGTTCTCCCATGTAAGCGTTCTACTAAATGTCATTCCAAGGTTTTTTGCGGTATCAACTATCTCAACGTCCGTCCCTAATAAGCGGATTTTAACATTCCTCAAGTCTACCCTTTTGTAAAACGCAAGACACTTGGTTTTTACAGGGTTCAAAGACAAACCATTGGAGGAGGCCCAGTTAGCTATATTAGACAGATCTTCATTAATTTTGGTGGCCGTATCAATGATGTGATCTGGGGGTCCACTAGTCCAGATCTGTACATCATCCGCGTACATATGTACTTGACACCACTTAAGACAGTTAGGCAGATCGTTAACATATAATGAAAAGAGTAGTGGACCCAGAACAGATCCCTGAGGAACCCCACGCCTAATTAGGAGTGAGTCGGAGAGAGTATTATTTGCAAATACTCTTTGATACCTGTTGGTGAGAAATGTTTCCACCAACTGAGCGGATGTGGAGTCGAAGTTAAATAACTTCTTAAGCTTAGTGGTTAGTAAAGCATGGTCAACTGTATCAAACGCTTTGGAATGGTCAAGCAACACAAGGAATGACATGTCATTATTGTCCAATTCGCCCCTAATGCTTTCGGTCACATCAATTAATGTGGTGGTGCACGATCTATTTTTCCGAAAGCCAGACTGAAAATCAACCAATAAAGAGTTGATGCGGACATAGTTACAAATTTGTGTTTTTATGATTTTTTCAAACACTTTAGACAGAAACGGAAGAATTGCTATTGGTCTAAGATCACCATTGGATTTCGGGATAGGTATAATTTTTGCTAATTTCCAGCAGTTCGGAAAAGTCGAACGCATGATTATGTCATTAAAAATCGATGTAATACACTTTAAAACAGTGGGGAGAACCAATTTGATGAATCTAGGATCAATATCATCTAGACCAATAGCATTCGACTTAGAGTCTATAATGCACTCAAGCACCTCAGCCTCACTCACGCAATCAAATTTAAGAGAGCTAAAACCAAATTCAGATTCCATCCCCAAATACAGAGAAACATCTGGGATACTCCCTGGTATGCTTACAAATTTTTCATTAATTGCGTTAACGTCCAGTTTAACGGGAGTTGAGGCAGTGTTCCTGTTGATACCAATTTCCCTGATCATGGACCATTTCTGCGCTGTGCTAGCAGCAGAAGCAAACTTAGATCCATAATACGCAATTTTCGCACGCCTGATAGCGTAAGAAACCTTTCTGCGTAGGTGCTTGAATGAATCATTATGTTCAGGTGCACGCGTACGCTTCCATGCGCTATAGGCCTCATCCCTGGCTAGCATTAGTCGCTGAATGTAGTTGCTGAACCAAGGACGTTTACGCGAATTTGCGGTGGAAATTTTTAGAGGGACGTAGGTATCGTACAGTGACCGGATATTATGATTGAACCAAAGTATTTTTGATTCGCTGTCCGGTAAGCACATGACCTCACTCCAATCAACCTGGTTTGCTGCACATTCAAGTTCGTTAATAACCACACCCTTAAAATCTCTATAGGCATGGTTAATGTGAGCATTTTGCAGTTGAAAATTATAGGTCATGAGGATCAGGTCGTGATTAGAAAAATTTGCAGCGTTTAGCTGATCATACAGGAGGACCTTATTTATATTGTTGACAAGAAATAGGTCAAGGACGGTAGAAGTATGAGCAGTGTAATGAGTCGGATTAGACGTATTAACGGAGAGAAGACCGAGCATATTCATTTCGTCAATAAAGCTGTTATCTAGCAGAAGGTTGCTGTTAAAATCTCCGCTAATGATTACATCGGGATAACCGATACTAATATCCCCGATTGTCATCACAAGCTCAGTAAAATCGGTACTACGGTGAGGTCGGTATACACAACCCACCAAAAGCTTGTTGTGTCCCCTACTAATGTTAATAAAAATGTACTCAATAGGACTGTCAGGACTAGACTTGCATACCAAGGAGCAGTGCAAATGGCTTTTTATATAAACGGCAACACCACCAGCATGATTATACCGGTCAGCTCGAAAAAGCGTATAACCATGTAGGCTGAAGAGGGAACTAAGTTCAACAGGCATGAACCACGTCTCAGACACGCATATAACGTGCATATCAGAATTCTCAAAAATGTGTCGCAATTCGTCTATTTTGTTACGTAAGCTTTGGGCATTCAGATGACAAATATGAATACCAGTATGTTGCATAGTTAGGACTCTAATCATAGTGTGTGTAACGTCACCTGTAGTCATGGCCATGGTCTAATTGTAAAACAAACAGTATAAAAGGCGAATTTGCAGTAAAGACTAAGAGAGAAATTATGATTGTAAACTATGGAAAATATTACGCTTATAATAATATTAATAATAAGCTTATGACTAGGCGAAAAATTAAAAAGTATTGATAAAGAGTTACTAAAAAAAGTTCCACTGGTTTTGGTTGATAGGTGGCAAATCATGGTCTGCTATTCATCATCATCTGTAGCATAGTGGTCTGGTTCCTGAGCATTTCTTGCATCATGTTTTGCATATTTGTCATAAACGTTTGCATATGCTGGACCAGCGTTGAGATAGTGTTTTCTAAGTTCGAGCCAGTGTGTGGGTGCTGTATGGTTGACTGAGTTTCTGTTCTGTTATTTTGAGCAATACGTAGAGTGTCGGCATATGTGACATTTGGATTGACTATGGAGTTTTTGGTGGTTGTATGCTTAGGAGCCAGGTGTGGAGTGGTAGGCGCATTATGTTGGCTGGAAATTGGTGCAGAAGAGTTAGTTGGCCTAGACTTAAGTTTTTGAAATATGGGGCATCCTCGATAGTTAGCCGAGTGGTTCCCACCACAGTTTCCACATTTTCGAGAGCTAGGATCATTGCATTCCGCAGATTTGTGCAGTCCACCACAGATAACACAGACAGAAGGTAATCTACAATACGACCTCGTGTGCCCGTATTCCTGACAGTTATAACACTGCGGAGGGTTTGTTCGTTTATGCGGTGTTTCCACTGTTATTTTGCGGTGGAGTAGGTACCTTAAATTGTAGATCGGGTGCTGGGTGGTTTTCTTGTTATCATATTGTAATTCAACTTTGAACAGCGGTTGTGGTATTTTCTCCCTATTGAATATGTTCATGACAGCCTTTACCCCATGTCCTTCATGTTCCAGGGCTTCCTTGATGTCCTCGGCTGGTACTGCGCTCTCAATTCCTCTAATGACTACTATAAGTCCTCTTTCACTTTTGAGTTGGTGGGTGTAATAACTCTTATTCGATTTTTCAAAGTGTTGGATGCCAAGCTTGAAGTTTTTTTCAGTATAGAATTGAACTCTCACTTCCGCGATTGCCCCTCTACGAATTCCAGTTACATGAAATTGATTTTTACCCACTAACTGGGCGAGCGCGTTTACAAGGTTATTTGTCATAGTTTCCCGCAGATATATAGGTGGAGGCCTGTGTTCAATCACTGCTACCGCATTTTCATCGTCACCTTTGTCATCATCTTTATCAGCGAGTAGTGCAAATCTGTTAGAAGTTGAAGCCTGTTGTTGATTAGATGTAGGGTGCTGCTTTTCGTTCGTTTTAGAGATTTTTGGTGAGTTTTCTATCGGTGAGGAAGTTTTCCTTTTAATGTTGATATAACGATCGATGCCAGTTTGAATAGGTGTTTTTTTGCTGTTGTCTTTTTTCAAGGCAGTAGAAGTACAGCTGCTGATGGATTTTGTGGTGATTCCTTTTGCCTGGGCACGAACACTCATCTCCTTTGTCACTGTAGTAGCATCATTCAATTTGTTGGATATGGAGGCACATAGTTCAGGATTACTGGACGCTCTCTCTATATTGCTGCTACTCCCATTGTACAATTTGGCCGCAAGGGTATTTTTCTTCTCCGCCTGCTTTGAGGGAGATCTTAGTAGTTTGGATGACTTTTTGAAGGGGTCTGCATCACTCTCCATGACAAACTGATTTTTCAGACGGCACCGAGGTTTGAACCTTCAACAGCAAAGTTAGTAGTCAGAGGCACCACACACTGAGCCACCGAAGTGGCAATTGTCGAGTATAAATGTATACAAGTATTATGGGTGTAAAATTATTAAGAGAGAAACCGTTGTATGTATATATATTATTATATTTATAGTATATAATAATAAATGAGAGGTCAGTGTACTCTCAAGTATATAACGATAACTGTACTAATATAGTTTTGTTGCTATTTTTTAAAATGTAAGCTAAATTATTAAATTTTAAGTTTATTTTAATTTAGTTTTATTTTATTTTAAGTTATTCTTTATTTGAGTAAAGGAAATTGATTGCTTATATGATCTGTTAAACTTATGATAGCAAAACAAATACAATTTCACAATATTAATTTCACTCCGTTCGCACACTTGACAACCGCACTCAACGAGAGATGAAATGCATTTCCCGATTTCCAATTTTAATTTTAAACGCTTTCAAAAATTTTCTACCCAACAAAGGTGGTCCCCCCTTTTTAATTATAACAAATTCCATTAATTTGGTTAGAGAACCATAAGTTACATTAACATCACACACACCCATTGACAAAATGCTACTACCATCGTAAGATTTCAATAACACTTTAAAAGGCTTTAGTTTATAATTAAACAAATATTGATTATAAAATGTTTCAGACAATAGATTATTTTCAGATCCTGTATCCAATTGCATAGAAAACTCTTTGTAATTTAAAATAATTTTAATTTTAATTGTACCATCACTTAACGAAGAAACTGAAAACAAACTAATGTCTGATTTTTCTACAAAATTTATATTTTGATTTTTACACATAACCTTAAGATGACCTCTTTTGTTGCAATTGTTGCATTTGTAATTTTTAAACTTACAGGAATCTGCTTTATGATTCTCGTACCCGCATACCTTGCATAATTGTTGTTGCAAACGCAATTTATTTTTTTCATGGGTGTTCTTTTTATATTGTTGTTGCTGCTTTTCTTGTTGTTTGAGCTTATAAGGCTGTACTTTCGTTTTGTTTTTAACAAAATATGCCGAGTCTTCGGTTTTAACCTCACTTACGCAAACTGCATGTGCTTTACGTATACAATCAGCGTTGTTAACAATTTCAATAATTTGTTCTAGCGATGTAGAAACCGGTTCTAAAAATATTTTGTCACGGGCTGAACCCTTTTCCAAACCCATAACAAATTTGTCTCTTACCGCATTCGAAATGCGCACCAAAATCGCATTTTACCGCCAACGCTCTAACTCGCACAGCCCAGTCACTTGCTGATTCAGATGGTTGTTTTTCAGCATTATAAAATTTGTACCTTTCAAAAAATCCAGGTGTGACTGGCTTAAAATGTTGTTCCAAAATTTCAACACACATCACATACGTTGTACTAGGATCTTCAATTAACTTTGGCCAAAGTAAATTTTGTAACAATTTATACGCATCTTCTGACAACGATGTAATAAAAATGACTTTTTGCTTTTCAGCACCAGTAATCTCATTTGCCACAAAAAATTGTGACAGCTTTGTTTTAAAAATGTGCCAGTCATTATTAGACACATCAAATGCTGGAACATTCCCAACCAATTGTGTACTCATTTTATTATATTTATGTTTTTTGCCAAACAAAACAAACTAACCAGTTTAGTTTTAGAACGGGCAAATCTACTACCGATGCAATCGGCACGGTGATTAAATTGGCTGCCAACGCCATTGAAGGTAGAAGGTGGAAACACGGGCAAAAGAAATACTCTCTGGTAGTTACATTAGATATCAAGAATGCATTCAACACGGCGCGATGAGATATGATAGTAGAGGCCCTACGGAGAATAAATGTACCTCTCTATTTGTTAAAAATAGTTACTAGCTACCTAAGCCACAGACTCCTAGTGTATGGCACCATAGAAGGTAAACGAACCTACCAAGTCACAGGAGGAGTCCCACAAGGCTCTGTTCTAGGGCCATTGCTATGGAATGTGATGTATGATGGTATTCTCCGACTCAACGTCCCAGAAACTGCTAGAATAATAGGCTTTGCGGACGACGTAGCAATAGCCATTGTAGCCAAACACATTAGTGAAATCGAAGGAGTGGCGAATACAGCTATTAACATGGTGCAGAGGTGGCTTGAAACGATGGTTCTTAGTCTTGCAAATCATAAGACTGAGGCCGTTCTGATATCCAGGCGCAAGCGTGTTGAACAGGCCACAATAATGGTGGGTGATCAAGTTATAGAGTCGAGAAGACATCTACGATATCTAGGTGTGACGCTCGACGACAGGCTGTCGTTTAGATACCACCTGGACTATATAAAGAGTAAGGCAGGAAAGGTATGTGCTTCGCTAGCTCGTATCCTACCTAACACCAAAGGGCCCAAGCAACCCCAAAGGTGTGTCCTTATGGAGGTGGTCAAAAGTTCAATTTTGTACGCTGTTAGTGTTTGGGCTGGTGCTATGAGGTTCAAAACGTACCGGAAGATGATTGAGCCAATTTACAGATTAGCGGCACTTCGGGTATGCTGCGGCTTCCGGACAGTATCGGATGATGTAGCATGCTGGGATGATCCCAATCGACCTACTAATAAAGGAAGAGAAGCTAGTTGACTCCGCTCCCTCAAACCGGAAAGGGACCCAAACCATGGCCAGACAGGTAAGCCTGTTGGAATGGCAACTACGATGGACATCGTCAACAAAAGGTCGATGGACGCATACAATCATTCCACGGCTCGAACCCTGGCTAAACAGGAGGTACAGCGAGGTAAATTTGTACCTCACACAAATGCTTAGCGGGCATGGTTGCTTCAAAGCGTATCTCCACCGCTTTGGGCATGAGGATGACCCTTATTGTCCGACATGTGATGGACACTTAGAAAATGCCGAACACGTATTCTTCACATGCCCACGGTTTATAAGGGAGCGTAGAACAGCAGAGGCACTAACTAATAGTTCCATAACGGTAGCCAATATAATTGAAATAATGCTTGCATCCCCGGAAAACTGGGACATCGTAAGCCGTTGGATAACCTTAGTCATGAGTAGGCTTAGAATGCTAGAAAGAGAGAGGCGTGCAAACCGCACTCCAAACATGGTGTAGCGCTCAGTGAGCCATTCATGCCCTGCGAAGTAATACTGACTGGTGGTACCGCAGGGCAATAAATTTGTGGAGGTGTGTTGTTGGGTTTCCCCTTCCGTCTTCGTAGGAAAAAAAAAAATACTACGCATGGACCCGGCGAGAACTTATGTAGAGAAAAACCAACATCAACAAAAAATAGAGCTGACAGTATTCAAACATAAGCTCGGGCTACTTCAAGTACAAACCAAAAAATTTGACAAGTAATTAGATTTGATACGGGTAACCATCCTTTCACTACATATAATAAAACGAAGCTTAATTTGTAAAATGGTGTAGAGGTTGTGATGTTAAAAAGTGAATTATTAATATAAACCATTTGCGCATGAATTTGCAAGAGTGGATTTGGCTCAACTGGTAAAGTGCCTGCTGATGAAAACTCGGTCCGATAACAGACAGGCTCACAATCAATAAATATTTTTATATCTGTCACAAAAGTTGACCTAGGAACTTGAAATTTTGTAGGAACTTGAAATTTGGTTATTGCATTTACTATTGTGCCAAAAATGGGCGTAGTCAAATAATAAACACGCCCACAATTTACAAAAAACCATATTCACCATATAACTAGACTTCCAACATACAGACATACATTATTGGAGCAATATATATATATTTGCTTTTTTTATTTTGGAGTAAATCGAATTTAGTTTTCTTACTTGTTAAAAATATTTTAATGAAATTTGGTACAAAGGAATATTTTTACCCAAAAACTAAACCTATTAAAAATGGACCCAATTGGACCACGTTTAAAACCCCTTCTCATATAACAAAATTTCATAAAGTGACTTATACGACAAATAGTCTGAGTTTACTGATACAACTTATTACATAATTCTTTGGAAATAAGTAATGCCCTAATTAAATTATTTGGCATAACTACTTATGTAACAGTGTTTTTTTAGACTTTCCTTAAGTAAAAGTCTTTCCATTCATTTAATCATTTATTGTAGAAAATATTTTTCACACATCACTTAACGTCAGTTAATTGGCGTTTTTTATACCCTCCATCTTTGGGAAGAGGGTATATTCATTTCGATCATCCGTTTGCAATACATCGAAGGAAGCCTTTTTGAGATATCAAATTTAAACTTTGCATACGTATTTAGTTCAATTACGCTGTTCCGTATTGAAATTGGGCAAAATTGGTTAAGAGAAACGCCCACAAAAAAACGAAAGTCTCAACATATCTCGAAAAAATTGTATCTTTAAAAAATTATATATCGCACAATATCAAGTTGAAATTTGGTATAAATATAGGTGGTACCGTTATCCAATACTATGCCAAAAATGGGCGTGACTAAATAAAGCAAACGCCTAAAATAAAATAAAAACACTATTTGTTGTTTAAAAATGACCTGAATAATAATATATACGCAATAATTTAATGCGATAGGAACTTATTTAGAGGGTTAGAAAAGGTGCAGGGTATTTAAGCTTCGGTCTTAACCGAAATTTTCTATCTTGTTTGTTTAAATATTAATAAAGATAAAAAAAAATAGTTGAGTCGGCACTGTACTCTAGGCAAAACCTTGGATACTCCTTATATCTATATAATAAATGTGGGCGTAACAGGTACCTGATTACGATCTTTAATAGTAGAAGCAGCAAAGTATAGTACAAAGGAGAATTGAACGTGTTTATTAAAGTCAACAACTTAATAAAATACTAAATTTTAGTATCACTACATATGATTTATGGCTTTCATCTTTACATCCAAGGTACGCAGAAACTTAATATAGGATAAGCAGTGTATAAAAATAAAAAAATTTACTATGTACTAAAAAAATTATAATTGGTGAATCATATAAACTAACATAATGATGAGGAAAACATCATTTTGCGCAGCATTTATTACGTGTCATATTAGCTATTAGATGGATTGTATGAAAATAGGAAAAGGTCAAAATATACACACATAATGATAACTCGTAAACGCAATAACAGTAACGATGACCAATAACTTTACTTTTTAATACATATACTTTATTTATACTTTATATGAAAAATTAACAGGAAATCAAGTTTACGTGCTGATCATTTTTACAATATACATGTTTATACTGCTTATCAGTGTTATCAGTGAAATGTGATAATTCAACATTTTTTTTTGTTTTCATTAATACATCTTAGCTAATTTATGTTAGTTGCTGTTTGAAGATTAATTGAAAGTTTATGTGGCTTAGGCCACATCTTAAATACCCTCCACATCTGCAAACTAATGCCCATTAGGGCGTGACAGGTACGTGATTACACCCTCTAATGGTATCACGTATCAGCGTGAAAGTCGATTTTGACCTGGAGTATAGTTTTTTGTACATTGTGGGCCACGTTATTCGACCACACTCATTTTTTGCACATTGATGGATGGGATAACCATAAATATGTGAACCAAATTTTAAGATTATGGATCAATTTTTGTGGCAGATATATAGATTATGGGCGTTTCTGTCATCTGAATAAGCCCATTTTTGGCCCATCGGTGGATGTACAAAGTTAATTGTCCATATGCATTCTTAATTTCAACTTGATAGCTAAATTTTTTGACAGATATATATTTTTTTGTTGATTGTGGGCATGGCTATCGACCGTTTTTTCTCAGTTTAAATAGCGATCTGCGTAGAAAAATTAAAAGTAGTTATACAAAATTTCAGTTGAATGGTGTAATGTTAATGGCATGAGTCTAAACATAACAAAATGCAAATCAATATCCTTCAGTAGAGTTCTACCTATGAGTGTCGCATATTGCTTGCACATCAAAAATGCAACACAATGATTGTTCGGCATGGTCGGCCGGACAATGTACACTATACATACATATATGTATACATATATGTTAAATCATATAATAAGTTATATTACAGGCGGGTTCATAGGCAATACCATAACGTCTAAGTTCGTCAGTCTTGTTACGTAGACTTTGGGCGTTCAAGTGACAGACCGGGATATTGTTTAGCTAATACTTTTAATATGTAGGCAAATTTGAATATAATTGTGTAGTTTTTATAAACATATATGATGTACGATTTACATAAATGCAAGAATTTGATACAAGTTGAATGATGTACGAAAAAAACTCCCTTCAAATGTGTAGAACTAAAAAGTCTTTACAAGTGTAAAAAAGACAAAATATGAATCTCACTTGCGTTTTCCCAGAAAAATATGTACCAATAATGTGGCAGAAGAATCTGTGATTGGTCAATCATAAACATTAAGTACTAAGCGATTAACTTAGAGCATATTGTGTGGTATAGTGATAGAGTGAGGGAATTACAATTGGTATATTGTTGGTTCGATCTGTGCCATAGTTTTTTGATGTTTTGTCATGTTGATTTTTATAAACTTTTTTTATTGTAATGTGGGGTAGAAGAGTTTTAAAAAATATATAAATATCTCTAAAATATACATAAAACCAGTAAACACAAGTCACATTTGATAATACAAGTAACACGATATTCATGCATACGATATGGGCCTGCAATGTGGCTTGATATTCTGCCAGCAAAATTTAAGAGCGCGACACTCCGTCTCTGTATTTATAGTTCTTTTATTTATATAAAATAAAGAGAGACGTACAGCTTCATATACTTACATATTCCAAATATTGTATTTTTTATATATGTACATATGTGTATATAAAATTTTTCGATGTTAAGCTATATTTGTTATTGGTATAATATAACAGAAGCTGATGTATACTTAATTACAAAAACACGTAAGGAAACTAAATTTAGCTTAGGCCAAATCTTAAATACCCTCCACCTCCACAACGATGGGCATGGCACATATATACATATTGCGCAATTTTTATCGCAATAATGAATGGGATAACTATGTACACGTGTTTTAAATTTCAAGTTCCTAGGTCAACTTTTGTGGCATATATAAAGATTTTTATTGATTGTGGGCATGTTTGTAATTCGAATACGCCCATTTTTGCACAAAGATTAAGCTCATATTTATAGATATACTTACCAAATTTAAAGTTTATAGCTCACTTTTGTGGCAGTTAAATAGCTTTTTGTTGATTGTGGGCGTGGCTTTTGACCGAGTTTGCCCATTTTAAACAGAGATCTACGTGCAAAAACTAAAAGTGTCTGTACAAAACTTCAGCTCAATATCTCAAAATATACGACGGTGAGAATTCCAACAACAGATAGACACAAGGACACACGGACATACATGTCTAAATCGACTCAGTTTTTGACACTGATCAAGAATATATATACTTTGTAGGGTCTCTGACGCCTCTTTCTGTGTGTTGTAAACAAAAAACAAACTTAGTATAGCCTCATCTATGAAATGGAGGGTATAAAAATGAATAACATTTCGAAAAACCTGTATTTTATATGTATGTATACATATATATATACCATATTAACAAACATCTAATGTGTTTATAACATAAATTTATATATTCATAAAGATTCATTATACCCTCCACTTTAGTGATGAATGTATACTAAGTTTGTTCTTTCGTTTGAAACACCCAGAAGGAGGTGTCAGAGACCCGACAAAGTATATATATTCATGATCAGCGTGAAAAACTGAATCGATTTAGACATGTATTTTCGTGTGTCCGTGTATCTTTCTGTTGGCATTCTCACGGGCATAAATTTAGAGATATTGATGTGAAATTTTGTACAGAAACTTTTAGTTTTCGCACGCAGATCGCTATTTAAAACGGGCAAAGTGGGTCAAAAGCCACGCCTACAATCGATAAAAATCTATATATCTGCCACAAAAGTTGACGTAGGATCTTGAAATTTTTTGTTCCTTAATACAGTTATCTTATTCACTGATGTGCAAAAAATGGGCGTGGTCGAATAACAGACACGTCTACAATCAACAAAAAGCTATATATCTGCCACAAAAATTGACCTGTGAACTTGAAATTTAGTGCATTTATTAAAGGTTAGCCATCCATCGATGTCGTAAAAATGGACTATGTCGGATAACAGACATGCCCACAATTTACAAAATACTATATTCAACGTAAAAGTAGACTTGCATGTTGATACGTAATACGTACACTATTAGAGTGCGCAATATATATATATATATTTGTCATGCCCACCGTTGTGGAGGTGGAGGGTATATAAAATTTGGCCTAAGCTAAATTTAGTTTTCTTTCTTGTTTTACCTGTTTTACTTTATATATATTGCAAACACATATATATTGCGCTCTCTAATAGTGTACGTATTACGTATCAGCATTAAAGTGCATTAAATTTCAAGTTCACAGGTCAACTTTTGTGGCAGATATATAGATTTTTGTAAATTGTGGACGTGTCTGTTATCCGACCATTCCCATTTTTGGCACATCGATAAAACCTATTTTTATAGATGTACATAACAAACTTCAAGTTTATAGCTCAATTTTTGTGGCAGATTAATAGATTTTAGACGATTGTGGACGTGGCTCTTGACCGATTTTGCCTATTTTAAATAGCTATCTGCGTGCAAAAACTAAAAGTGCCTGTACAAAATTTCAGCTTAATATCTCAAAATTTACGCCTGTGAGGATGCCAACAACAGACTCAATCGACTCAGTTTTTGACGCTGATCAAGAATATATATATTTTGTAGGGACTTTGACGCCTCCTCCTGGGTGTTGCAAACGAAATAACAAACTTAGTATACCCTCTTCATTGAGGTGGAGGGTATAAAAATGGCCTTTAGTAATTAATTAGTCTGGCAACCTCGTGTGAGCTAAATTTATATCTTTGTGAATTTCTTTGCTATATAAATTTTTGCTTATTATATTTTGGTTGAAGAATTTTTTATTGTATAAATAATAACGTTTGCTAACGTGTAATTTTTATTATTGACTTATTTATTCGGTGAAAATACAACGTTTAATTATTAATTAATTTTTCTTTGATTCTTATTGCATGGTTGTTGTGATTGTAATACTGATAATTCTGATTTAAATAGTAGGAATGCTTACATAAATGTTAATCAAATTGGTGCTGCTTCTGCGGTTAATATTATTGATTGTGTACAGGCCTCGTCATCTGGTATTAATAATCATGTAATTAAAAACAATAATGACGTTACTGATGGTGGTAATGATGCTAGTGGAATGAAAGTTCTGAGAATGATTATATTAAACTTGTAGTTATCAGATTAGCATCTGATACATCTGTGGATAAGGTAAGAAAATATATTGAGGGCAAATGCTCCGATCTCGATGTGTCAAAAATAAGTATTTTCAAATTCAAGTCTTCACAACAACGCGATATTTGTACCTTTAAAGTAATAACGCCTCAGTCATTATTTGACAAATTCTTAAATAAACAATTTAATAATAATAAACTCTTGTTAAAGAATTTATCCCTCGGCGTAAGACTCAGGCCTCACCTTCAAAAAACTAAATAATTCATTGTCTTTGGTTTACCAAAACGTCCGCGGTTTAAATACTAAATTAAATCAGGTTCTTGTTAATTCCGTTGCGTCCGAATTTAACGTTGTTGTTTTTACGGAAACTTGGCTTAAGCCTGAAATCAACAATTCTGAGGTTTTTTGTGCTGACTATCAAGTTTTTAAGAAAGACAGAATCCAGAAAGTTGGAGGAGGAGTCTTAATTGCTGTCCATAATTCATTACCTTCTTTTTTGGTTGACTTCTTAACTAATGTTGATGTTGAGTTTGTTGGCGTTCAACTTGAATTTTTTAACTTTAACTTGTTTATATCGTGTTCGTATATACCCCCATTGTCAGATGTATCAATCTACTTAAAGCACATCCATCTTATTAAAGAAATGTCCTTGCGTTTAAAAGTTAATGATAAAATGCTAGTGCTTGGGGACTTTAATCTTCCTCATATTTGCAGGAATCTGAATGAGGAACTTGGCTATTACATACTTATCTCATATCCTGTTATATATAATAGTATATTTGATGAAATTTATGAATTATGCCTGTATCAAGTAAATTCTATTTTTAATACTAATGGAAGACTTCTAGATTGGGTTCTTTTTAATGACACTAATTTCAAAATTGCTCCATTTGTTTGTCCTGAGGACATTTATCATCCTACCTTGCTTTTTACTTTGGATAATTTGCGGATAACTAATTGTTCTAACAGTGGAAGCAGCGCTACATTCTCCTTTGGCAGAACCAATTATACTAAACTGAGAAGTCTATTATCTGTTGTCGACTGGAATTTAAATTATAATAACATTGATGAGTCTTTATTACTATTATATAACGCCATTTTTTCTGCTATTTCTTCTTCTGTACCAACGAAATCGACTTCTTCTTCATCAAACGGGCCTATTTGGTTTAATAAACATCTGAGGATTATCCGTAACAAAAAAAGCAGACTATTTAAAAAGTTTAAGCTTAGTGGTTCCACCGTGGACTACATTAATTATTCCAACATTAAACGTGAATTCAACTCCATTAAAAATAAATATTATAATCAATATATTCAGAGTATGAAAGTAAAATTATTAATTGAACCTAGGGTATTTTACAAGTTTATCGATTCTAAGCGTAAAGTAAAATGTTGTCCTTCTTTAATGACTTTTTCTAAAAGTCTTATTCTCAAACTAGTATTAACATTGACAATTATCCTTATCCCATAAATAATTTCGATATATTTCCATCCATTCATTTTACCGAAGATGAAGTTTATCACAGTCTGTCCAAAATAAAATTTTCCACGTTACCTGGTCCCGACGGGTTACCATCCTGTATTCTTCGATCTTGTGCTGATATCCTAACTCCTCCACTGACTCGAATTTTCAACAAATGTTTATCATATGGTTTTTTTCCAGCTATTTGGAAACACAGCTTTATTATCCCACTTTATAAAAGTGGCTCTAGAATCAATATTGAAAATTATAGAGGGATTGCCAAATTAAGCGTTTTACCTAAGCTTTTCGAGTCCTTATTAACTAATCGAATTACTCCTATGATAAAAACTATACTCTCGTCAAATCAACATGGGTTTATTAGAGGCAGGTCTACGGCTACGAACTTACTAGAATTAACTAGTGACATATTTCATGCATTCTCTTAACATAAGCAAACTGATATAATTTATACCGATTTTTCTAAGGCTTTTGATCGAGTTGATTCAAAACATTTAATTTTTAAACTGTGTTGTATAGGGTTCCCTGAAAATATGTGTTCGTGGTTCTATCACTATCTTACAGGTCGTACTCAAAAAGTCTTATTCAACTCGTGCTTTTCTCGTAAAATTACTGTGACATCTGGTGTCCCACAGGGTAGTCATTTAGGGCCCCTTCTCTTTACTTTATTTGTTAACGACCTTCCTACATGTATTAAGTATTCAAAAACATTAATGTTTGCTGATGATGTAAAAATATATTACTCTGTCGATTCTTTAGTCTATTCAAATTTGCTTCAGCTGGACTTAAATGGGTTATATATATGGTGTAAGGTAAACGGTATGGAACTAAATTTAAAAAAGTGTAAGAAGCTATCTTTCACATGGTCCTCAACACTGCCTTCATCTTATTGTATTGAAAATCACATGCTCGAAAATGTTTCTAATTTTCTTGATTTAGGTGTTATGCTCGATTCGAGATTGAAATTCAATCTACACATCGAGTCTTTTGTAAATAAGGCTAAGTCCCTATTAGGATTCCTGAAGAGATGGTCAAAGGAATTCAAAGATCCTTATATAACTAAGCGTTTATACACTGCTCTTGTTAGACCTACGTTGGAGTATTGCAGCGTAGTCTGGGCACCCAGCTACAGATGTTATATAGATCATATTGAATCTGTTCAGCGTAATTTTCTCCTTTTTGCTTTAAGAAACTTAGGCTGGGATCCATGTTGGATTCTTCCTCCCTACGAGAATAGGCTTCTTCTCATTGATTTGCCAACGTTGAAAAAAAGGCGGGAAATTTTAGGTGTTATATTTGTTGCAAAAATAATAAAAGGTATTGTTTGTTCACCTATTTTGCTTGAGAGGATCTCTTTTAACATTCCCAATAGGTTTACTAGGCACTTTAATCTAATTAAATTGTCTCAGTGTCGCACAAATTACCAATTACATAACCCCTTCCGGGTTCTTTGCAAAATGTTTAATGACAACTATCATCTTTTTGACCCGGCTACAGATAACATTGGTACTATTAGAAATATACTATTACGTTCGTGCTTTCGGTTGCCAGAGTGATGGTTTTGTTGGTACATGTTTCTATTGTAAATGTACTAACAAAATGTCTTATATTGGATAATATTTGTTTTTGCCAACACATGCTATTTTGTAAATGTGTTTACAAAAATCTTTATATATCAATATATTTTATTATTTAATAATTAATTTTTTACTTTTAATTTTTTACTCCTAATTAAACTTAGCACATAAGCTAATTGTTTAATATTATATTTAGTTTATAAGTTGGATTATAAAGTTGGATTATAATGTAACTAACTAATTCTAACTCTATATATTATTCTTCTAATTCTTTTTTCTAAATAAATGAATGAATTTCTTGAATTGATATTATCTCTAGTATTAATGTTCGAATTGTATAAATTAAACAAATTTATATTAATTTTGTTTTTTAAAAAATAATTTTACGCTGAAAAGCGTCTTTATTTTATTGAGTACAAAAGTGGACTGAATCTTAAAGTTAACTTACAGCTATTTATATTATTCCTATAAGCATGCGTAAGTGTAATATGATTGGCGGCAATACCCGCCAAGCTATGTTCTGTGATTGATTTATGGTTTGCTGAGTTTGCTTTTCCCAACACTTCAAAGAAATGGGTGCTAGCAATTGTGATTGCGTGAACGATCAGCAATGCTTTTAAAGAAATGCGTTTGCTGCGTTTGCAACTATGGCTAAGTGGATAAAGGGAAATAAAAATAAATGAATAATTAAGTGGGTAATTATGACTGAGTGAGCGGAGAGCAATAAAAAAATAAGTAAACAATTGGGTGAGTTTTGCTGCATTAGCAATTATAACTGTGTGAACGGGCAGTTCCATCATTGTTCTGGAGTATCAACTTAGGTGGTGTTAACTCCTCCTCCCTTAAACTTCAAACGTCCTCGTTTGAACAATTTAGAATATTCTGAGCGTTTGCGACACTTAATGGGTTCTGTATAGTTATGCTGGGAGTGGTCGGACTTTTGGATTTATTTGTACAACAATGCCATAGACATATCATTATTATTATCACGGACACAAGCACCGTTATTGCAGAGGATGAAATCACCGTATTTCGGTGTTCAATCAACTCGATTTTCCTGGTGTTGCCAGTGTGCATTTCTTTTATCATTTCCAAGGACAAAACCTCTTCGGTTCTGGTCTTGTTAGAAAATCGCTGAAAAATTGAAGGTAACGGGTGATTATTTGTGACGCGTGTGGACTTAAAAATTCTTCCGTCCACATCAATATATTTGATATTTTATCAGGTATGTACCGTCAAGGTCGATGCAGTCGACACCTACGCAGACTTTTCCTTTATAATTATTTAAAAATACAGTGTCAGAATATATTTCTTCAACATTTGGCACGTGTTGTGCATTAGTGCTTTTACAAAGGTGTGATTTACTGCTTAACAATAATGGGATACATATTGTGTTACTTATATCTAATACATTATTTTCTTTACATATCGTAAAATTGTTACATTCCCCGCATTCATTTATTATTCCATATGTTTTCTTTTTGCCTTTCAATATTTTTTTATATTCGATTTTATAGACATTGTTTTTATTTTTAATTGGTAGTATCAAAAGTTTAGTATAGGGTTCATTTTTAATAGTTGGTATTGATAATATATATGATCATTACATCGTTATTGAAAGCGATTTTAATTTCGGTAAATTCTAACATTTCATCGACATTTAAGTACGGTAGATTTTCTTTATCTAGTAACTTTTCAATTGTTTTTATATCTTCTTGGTTTAACAGAAATGAATTAGCAATATTTGCTTTCGACCAATGTACTGCGTATTCAATATTTTTTAACTCATTATTTAAAACTTCCAGTTTGAATTTCAGCGTCATTGCTAGTTCATTCTTTACAGTTTGATTATTAAGAAATATTTTTAACATATTATTAGTAATTCTACTTATCTCGTTAATTTTATTCTCTGTTAATTTGTTTATTATAAATTGGTCATTATTATTTTTTAATACATTATTAATCTTATTTATTAGGATTTCGTGATCATATTTATCTGGAGTTCCTGCTATCCACTTCCAAGCGGATCCCAAGAAATCCAATGATCTTTTCTCTTTATTTTTAGACAGTCTATGAATAATGTCCCTAGATTCTTTTAAATGATTTAACAATATGGGTATATAGGGATGAGTTTCTGGAATATTCTGCACAATGTCTTGTTCGGTTATCATTATAATGTCTTTAAATTTTCTTAAGTCTATTTCATGAATTATTTGGAAAGAGCCTTCTTGAATTCTGGCTTTTCCTTTCTTAATGGCAATAAATTTATCGTTTGAGTAGTTTAGGATTTGAATTTCTGCTGCGCACTTGGCAACCATTATTCTGAAATACAAAATTTTCTAGCATTTTAAAATAGTTTTTGTTGCTATTACAATCTGCCTATCTAAAAAGATATATTTTGGCAGTGTATCTCGTTTTCATTGGTAATATTTATTTTAGTTATAATATAGGTTGTCTATCTGAAAAGATAAATATATTGACAACCTATTGTTATTTACTTTCTTATGTTGCCTATCTGAAAAGATTTTGTTTGTTGGCAATTTAAGATCATTTCATATTTTTATTCTTACATTTTTAATTAGAAATTGTTATTTTTTTCATTATTCTGAAATATAATAATTTTCTTCCTTTTTCTCTTCCTTTTTTGAAAGGGCTTTTTTAATATTTTAAAATTATTTTAGCGTATCATATTTTCTCTATTTATTTATTTATAAAAAAATTTTTTATAATTCTTATTAATCTCTTTTTTTCCTATATTACTTTATTTTATTATTATTATTTTGTCCTCTTATGATTTCTGTCTTTTAATATATTTTGTGTTTCATATAGTTTGTTAGTTAGTACATGGATGAAGGAAGCAGGAATCGGATAGGATTGTGGATGTTATTATTTCCTTATAAGTCCCTTATGGACTACCCTACCTGATTCGGTTATTACAGTGCTATTATTATCCTCCTTCACTATTTCCTTTTTATATCTTGGGGACAATTTATTACCTATTCTTTTGTTCGTTTTCACAAAAATGATTTCCCCTATAGCAGAACTGTTCTCTATTTTTGTTGTTGTTGTATTAAGGTCAGCTGTTTGTTTTTCCTTTAATCTAATTCTATTTTCTTCTCTTTCTAGGTTAATTTCGTATGGGTTTGTCGCGACTTTACGTCCAAAAAATATTTCGACCGGTTTACGATTTGTAGTTGAATGAACGCTATAGTTATATCTAATTATTGTTTTATTTAGTAAGTCTTCAAATGACGTATGTATTTTTTCTGCCTTGACGCAACGCATGATCTCCGATAAAGTGGACTGGAATCTTTCTATCTGTCCATTTACGGTGCTAGTGTAAGGTGGGGCTTTAAATATTTCAATGCCCAATTGATCTTCCAGCAAATGCAATATTGGTGTCGAACTCAGAGACTTTTCATTATCGATTATAATCTTTCCGGGTACACCGAAAGCCATTAGAATGTCTGAAAGTGACCCTTTTATATCCTGAGTAGCTCTACTTTTTAAAATCTTCACTAGAACGCACTTTGAAAATTTGTCTATTGCGGTCAGTAAAATATGATTGTCAGTATAATACAGGTCAAGGTGGACAATGTGTCCCGGATATTGTGGAATTGGCGTTTCCTGGATGACAGGCTTCACAGGAGCAGAAGTATGAGAGGCATACTTCTGCTCCTTACAGATTTTACACTGCTTTACTATTCTATCAATTTTTTTCTGCATCTTCGTAAAGTAAACTTTTTGCAAAAGCTGTTTCTTATTTTCCCTACTGTTCCTATGAGCTCTCCTATGTTCTGTTATGAATACATTTTCCTGTTCTGTTTCGTCGGTAATGTCTCTGACCAATGTTCTGGCAAAACGCACTCTATAGTTAGCAAAATGCGTTCCATAAAATTCTTGTATAATTCCTAAAACATTTTCTTCGGTGTTTAAGCCATTAGTTAAGGACGGATTCAAATATCTTTTCAACAAATCGATTAATTTCTCTTGACTATACGAAGGTTCCACTATTGTGTGTCTATGATATGTCGGAAAAATTACTTCGAACTGGTATGAAGGAATGTCTCCCACTTTGAAAAAAATCTGATTTTTGAACACGTTAACCGGTTCATCAGCTATTTGGATTAACGCAGCAAAGTACTCTCGTCACTGTGTGCGGTCGCGGTGAGAGCGTTTATTTGGACATCGCATGGTGCCCCAGATAATGCGTCAGCCACAATATTAGATTTACCTGGTTTGTACACCAATTCGTAGTTATATTCCTCCAAGATGGCTTTCCATCTTTTTAATTTCATGTTATTGTTTTTGTTACTAAGTGCGTAAGTGAGTGGTGGCTTGTTCAAAGCCCAAATTATCGCTAACATTTCTTTTTCATTAGTAGCGAAGTGTTCTTCATTTTTCCTCAAGGTTCTAGAAATGAAAGTTATTGGTCTATCTTCCTGTGCCAGAACTGCACCTATTGCATGATTTGATGAATCTGTTGTGAGGTGAAATTCTTTGTTGTAATCTGGATAGACCAGCATAACGTCCTCTGTCGCTAATGTATTTTTTAATTTATTAAAGGATTCTTTTGCTTGTTCGTCAAGTGATATTGCCACCTTGGAAGAGGTATTCTTTGAAATTCTACCCTTTTCTCCTCTTAGAAGAATTGTCAAAGGTTTGGCTAATTTGGAGTAGTCCCTAATGAATCTCCTATAATAACATGTGAGACCCAAAAACGATCGTAAATCTTTCAAAGTCCTTGGCATTGGAAAATTTTTTATTGCTTCTACTTTTTTAGGATTGGTTTTAATTCCGCTCTTGGATATGACAAATCCAAGGTATTCGACCTCTGACTTAAAGAAATCACATTTGTCTATTTGTAATTTCATATTTGCTTTTTCTAGTGTGTCAAATATTCTCTTCAGATCGTCATAGTGGGTTGCTTCGCTTTTATTGAATATGATTATGTCGTCGATATATACGAAACATCTCGTGCCAATATGTTCTCTCAGAATGTCATCCAATGCTCTTTGAAATATGGAGGGTGCGTTCTTGAGACGAAACGGTAAATGTGTAAATTCATACTTTCCGTTGTTCACCGAAAATGCTGTCTTTTCTATGTCAGATTCCTTAAGCGGGATCTGGTGGAAACCACTCTTCAGGTCAAGAACGGAAAAGAACTTATTCTTACCTAATTGAGACAAAACCTCATCTACATCGGGTATAGGGTAACGGTCGGGTATGGTTACGGAGTTCAGTTTTCTGTAGTCGATGACAAGTCTGTATTTCCTTTCTCCAGAATGGCCTATTTTCTTTGGTACAATCCAAACAGGTGAATTGTAAGGTGATCTTGAGAGTCGTATCACACCATCCCTCAACAGAATATCAATTTGTTCTTCTACCTCACTCTTCAAGGACATCGGATATGGATAAGCTCTAAAGTGTATCGGAGCGTCTGTATTTGTGCGTATGTCGGCTATTACCTTTGTGGTGTAGGACAATCTTTCATCAGGTTCGGCAAACAAGTTGCCAAATGAGTTCGTCAGAGTGGACATAAACTGTCTTTGAGTTGAAGTCATGTGGTTATATTGTGTTTTGATTGTATGAACGTCTTCGGACCGTAATTGTTTAATTCTAACCTTCATTTTATCTTTTGCCGCCATACAACCTTCTCCAAGCTCCCTTAAACTGTCGTTACCTAATATGGCATCGAATGATTTTAGTGTTGGTAGAATAAAAAACTTCAATTCGACATCCTTTAAACCAAAAAGATTAAGCAATGTATGGTGGGTAATTTTTACTTCGCCACCAATAGAATTAGCGCAGAATGGTATTTCGTTAGGGATTGATTTTTTTACTAAATGTGGTTGAATATAATTTTTATTTGAGCCTGTATCTACTAGTATTCTAATTATCTCCCCGCTACTTAACTTGGATTCCAAATATGGCAAAGAGGAGTTCCTTACTCTAAAAAATGGACGTCCACGAACTCGTCCGTTCGTTCTTTGTCTGTTTCCCAGTCGCCCATGTAATCGGCTAGTGGCTGTTCCTGCGTTGTGTCATACCTCTCTATTTGTTTCTGATAATCTTCCTCGCTGCAATTAATTGGTTCTATGTGAAAATTTCTCTGTCTCTTATCAGGTTGAACCACCAAAGAAGCTGGCGGTGGTCTACGTCCGTTAAATCTATCACTATTTGCTGGTCTATTCATGTAATTTATTCTTTGTGTCCGTATGGACTGGTCAACCTCCATTGGCTCTGGCTTTGGTTGTGGTTTGGGTTGAAAGTGGTGGTGGTATACGAGTATTTGGTTTAGTGCTATGATAAGAAAAGTTTGGTTTAACCTGTTGTAAGGGTGTTGTAGTATTGCTCATTTCTATACATTAGTGGAAACATTTGATCACGAAATTGTGGTTGAGGGTGCCTTTGAGGAGCAAGTGATGCCCTGGGATATGTGTTTGGTCCTTTTGTGTCAAGGTATGTTTCATTTTACCTACACCGTATTCGCGAGCGTGATTTGTTCTATAAACTTAATTTCTAATTTATTGCACAATTGCAGTGCCTGGGGAAGATCTACTGGTTCTTTCATTCCCAGCAGTCTAGGGAGGTCTCCTCGTAAACCTTGGACAAACGTGACTAAAGCCTTATCCCTATATGTTTTTGTTAATACCATTAGAGCTTCTTGTGGTAAATTCATACTGGATAGTCTATTCAGTTGTAGTGTGCATACAAAAAGTGCACATTCTTTAGTATTGACCTTAACTTAAACATAAACAGTAACATACTTTACTATACAAACTTGACACAAATTTAATAGAGTTCAATTTCACATATATTATATCACACATTATTCTTCATTCATTACCGACCTTAACTTAAATAAAAATTGTAACATAAACACACTCAAATAATCAAAGTCATTAATACTCCTATTTCAACAACCTTAACTCTAATAATATTTGTAATAGTGTATCATATATCATAGTAACCTAGTTTAATTGTAAGAAATTTTGTATATAAGATTTGTATTTTCCAAAATAAAAACAGACATTAATTCAAAATCAAAAAGAGTTCTTGTCTCTAAGAATAATTTGTCACTATACCTGCGTATGCGGGATACGAGAAGTTGCGCGTTGCGCGATACATGACAATTATCTTAAATTGAAAAATCACCATAAAATTAAAATAAAGTAATTGCATTACATGGCGATCCTGCCGACCACGATCCTGAAGCAAAATTTTTTGATCCTGCCGACCATGATCCTGAATCAAAATTTTTGATCCTGCCGACTACGATGAACCTGAAACAAAATTTTTGATCCTCCCGATCACGATCCTGACAAATTTTTTTTGACCCTGCAAACTATGATCCTGATAAATTTTCGATCCTATCGCGATACTGCCTAATTTATTGCCATAATAGAGAACAAAAAATTTGAAAAATAATATAAAATGGCCAATATTGCTAAACAAAGCCGATGGCTAATGCCGCGAGTGACCAAACAAGTGGCCTGTTTCTCTACTTCCACGATGTGCCAGCAAGTGCAAGGCCAAATGAAGGCCAAAAGTACCCGATTTATTGAATTGCAAAAGAAGCTGAGAACTAAGATACCATTTGCCGTAAGCCCCTGGCCCAAGAACACCAACCCCACACAGGCGAAATTGGTGGACCTTCCGGCCCTGAACCCACCCTCTACGGTGACTGGGAGCGTAAGGGGCGCGTCTCTGATTTCTAGTGCTTAAGTTTGTTTAATTTTATACATTCATCCACTCGTCACTCACTCTTCTCTTTAGTATTAATATACGTAGAAAATAAAGTAGGCACCATAAATTCTAAGTGTATAATTAAATTAGAAGTTGTAAGATTTCCTTAGAAGCGACACTACATAGAAACAGTTTCAGACAAAACCAAAATAATTTAAGACAAAATGACAATAACAGACGTCAAATAAACTTATGAATCCACCAATATTACAATACCCAGACTTTAACAAAACGTTTGTCTTAACAACAGATGCCTCAGATTATGCCTTAGGAGCTGTTCTATCGCAAGGAGAAATTGGACACGACTTACCAATTTCATATGCAAGTGCCACACTCTCAAAGCACGATATAAATAAACCTATAATAGAAAAAGAACTACTTGCTATACATTGGGGTATAAAATTCTTCAGACCATATCTCTATGGACGCAAATTCATGGTCGTTACAGACCACCGACCATTAGTATCACTCTTTACTCACAAAAATCCTTCATCCAAAATGACGCGCATAAGAATGGAACTATGCGATTATGACTTTACAATAATATACAAAAAAGGTTCGAAAAATTCAAACGCTGATGCTTTATCACGAATCCAAATAGATACTGACATGCTAAAAGAAATGATACCTAAGAAGATAAACGTAATAACAAGAGGGCAAAAATTAAAAATGATGAACAATGAAAGAAGTTTAAGTAGCGATAAAAGTAAAAATAATGCTGATAATATTAAAACCACAGACTGTACTAACCAACCGAAGTCCGGCCAACTTCATATTTGGGATTGTACTTCAATGTCTGATGTAAATGGTTTAAAGAAATTAAAAATTGAATTTATCAAGGGCAAAAACAAAACAAAGAAGAAAGTTAGTATAGATATAAATGAAAAAGATATACTATTGCGATGCAGTCAAAATCCACCGAATTTAGATTCGATTGTGGATAAACTGACATCAAGATTGATTAAAGAGAATATAATTGCTATAGCGTTAAATAAAGATGATGATATATTTAAAATCATAGATGAAAATGATTTTAAAAGAAAAGTTAATGAAAAATTAAATAAGATAAATAATGATGCCCAAAAATTGATTATTATATTGTATAAAGACCCTCAAACGATTAATGATAAATTAATACAATTTAAACTAATAAATGAATATCATAATAGTCCACACGGCGGACATTTAGGAGTTAGAAAAACGCTCCTAAAACTTAAACAAAGGTATATATGGAAAAATATGAATAAAATGATTAAGAATTTCGTGAATAATTGTAAAGAGTGCATGATAAATAAACAAATAAAACATGTAAAAGAACCTCACATTATAACAAGCACACCCACTACAAGCTTTGAAGTTGTAGAAATTGACACAGTAGGACCATTAAGAATATCCAATGGATTTAGGTATATACTAACCATGCAATGTGAACTAACAAAATATATAATAGCATGTCCGCTACAGAGTAAGGATGCTAAAACAATAGCTAAAACAATTGTTGAACAAGGCATACTAAAATATGGTCATTTCAAGATACTAAAATCAGACAGAGGAACTGAATTTACAAATGAACTACTGAGAAACGTATGTGAACTACTCAAAGTTCAACAAATATTTTCAACCCCTTACCATCATCAAACTTTAGGCTCTGTTGAAAGAAATCATCGTGTCATGAATGAATACATGTTGTCATTCGCAGAAAATGATAATTGGGATAAATGGGTACCATATTACTGTTTTGCATATAACACCACCCCACACATAATAACAGGATACACACCTTATGAACTAGTATTTGGAAGAATAGCCTATCTGCCAAATGATAATATTGATATGAATGACACAAATAAAGATTTAGGAAATTATTACAATGAATTGAAAGCCAGAATAAAATTTTCTACACAGAAAGCAAAAGAATTCTTAGAAAATGAAAAAAGTAAAAGAACATTAAAAAATAACGCTAAAGAAAGCAAACCTTTAAACTTGAAAGTAGGAGACTATGTATTATTAAGAAACATGACTAGACGAAAAAATGAAAAACCCTATGTCGGTCCATACAAAATAATTGCTAGAAATGGTGTGAATTCCACCATCAAAATAAACAACACTTTAAAAACATTTCACAATAACATCCTCAAACCTTATAAGACATGAAATATATATATAAGTTCAAGAAATAAAATTTCTTAGAATAACTAATTAAATACTTTAATTAAATTAATACTAAATATTATGTTGATTATTATAGTATAAACATTACTTTTAATTTATTTTGTAAACAAATTTTACCTATTATACTTATTTTACAAAAAAAATTTTTTTTCTTCATACAAAAAATTTTTTTTTCTCTATAGGATAAGGGTGTAGTGTGCATACAAAAAGTGCACATTCTTTAGTATTGACCTTAACTTAAACATAAATAGTAACATACTTTACTATACAAACTTGACACAAATTTAATAGAGTTCAATTATCTTTAATTATTATCTTATCATAAGCGAAAGATGCGAATATATCTTTTTATAAAAGTCATTTACTGTTAACCCTCCCTGCATCAAACTCATCATTTGATACTCCAGGGTACCTATGTCTCTTTTGTCAGCGAAATGGTTCGTCAAAACCTCCACCATGGCTTTCCACTTTAGCGGAGTATTATACGATTCCAAGATTGCGTCTGCATTTCCCACTATCTTGTTTCTAAATACTTTGACGATCCAACAATTGGTTCATACATCTTTAGAACTCTCTCTACGCTTTTCCTCCATGAGGAAAATTCGTTATTGGTTCCCGAAAATTCCCTGATACTCTTGACTATGTCCGGTATTCTTTCTAAGTCGTTTACTTCTCCCGTTAAAATCTCCTGATCACACAAACTCTGATTTTCCTGATCACCCAATAAATTGAGTAGATTTAACTGTTCGGTCAGTGCTACATCCACTATTTGCCTAACATAATTCGTCAAGTCTGTTCTAGTATTGGAGCCTAAAGAATTTGGAGGATTTGAGTTTTGATTTTCCTGTGGAGGGTTAGCCAACACAGGAGGTCTGATCAAGTTGCTAGGATTGGACATTTTGTTTGTTTGTTTTTGTAACTAGGATAGGAGTTGGGTAAGAAGTAGGAAATGATTAGTATATTTGTAGTTGTGTTTCTCTTGCTAAGTCTAATAAATTCGAAAAATTACTTGAATTTTTACTTTAGTTTTACAATTTTACAATTTTAAAATTCTCGTAATTATTTCACTTTTGTGTTTTTACAAAACACACAAAAAAAAAATTTACTTAATTCTAAATCGGCATTACTTACAGCAATAGAAAAAGCATGATGTCGTTGATGCTGCTGTTGCTGATGCTGCTGATGTTGATGTAGTTGTTTATTGTTATTATTGTTGCTTCTTCCTTACCCTTAGGCCGGGTGGTGAGGTCATCTGTAAGTTTTTTTTATATTTTTTTCTATATATTTCTTTATGTGCCACTTTTACTTTTTATGGGTCTTTTTTATTGGAGATTTCTTACTCCTTGCTTTTGGATAAACCCCCTTTTTTTTTTTTTACACAGGAATGGTGATTTTCGACAGATATTCTTTTTCTTATCTTGTTTATCTCTTTATTATTATTAGTTATTTAGTTATTATTATTGTTGTTCCTTTTTTTAAACGCAAAACTCGCGCCGGAGGCCAAAACCGAGGATCTGGTCGGACACGTGTTTAAATCGCGAGTCTGGACGTGACAAAAATGTGTTGTCCTTTTTTTTGTTTTGTGGTTCGAGCCCGTACTTTTTAGCACAAACGTGTGCGTTTCAACAAAAGTGTTTTATTTATAACAAACTTATTATTATTCCAAAAGGAATTTTTTATTTTGTTATATGCACGGGCCCCACGTTGGGCGCCAATTAAACAAATTTATATTAATTTTGTTTTTTAAAAAATAATTTTACGCTGAAAAGCGTCTTTATTTTATTGAGTACAAAAGTGGACTGAATCTTAAAGTTAACTTACAGCTATTTATATTATTCCTATAAGCATGCGTAAGTGTAATATGATTGGCGGCACTACCCGCCAAGCTATGTTCTGTGATTAATTTATGGTTTGCTGAGTTTGCTTTTCCCAACACTTCAAAGAAATGGGTGCTAGCAATTGTGATTGCGTGAACGATCAGCAATGCTTTTAAAGAAATGCGTTTGCTGCGTTTGCAACTATGGCTAAGTGGATAAAGGGAAATAAAAATAAATGAATAATTAAGTGGGTAATTATGACTGAGTGAGCGGAGAGCAATAAAAAAATAAGTAAACAATTGGGTGAGTTTTGCTGCATTAGCAATTATAACTGTGTGAACGGACAGTTCCAGCATTGTTCTGGAGTATCAACTTAGGTGGTGTTAACTTATACATTCTATTTATCTTTTTATTTTTTTTCGTAAAAATTTTATTTTTTGTACAATATATATATATATATATACTTTGTAATTTTTTTTTGTTTCTTTTTTCTGTATTAATTTATATACAATTTTTTCAAGTGTTTACTTATATTTATATATATATTTTTTTTTGCTGCTGTTGCTCTGTTGTTGTTGTTGTTGTGTTGCGGTTGCTGTTGCTGCTCTTTTTTTTATATATTATAATTTATAATAACTGTATACTGTTATGGTCTTAAACTCTAGATAGCTTAATTAATTTAAGATGTTGTTGCTGTTTTTTTTTTCTCATAATTTTTATACTAAAAATTACTATACTTATTCTTTTGTATATATCAAGTTGCTGAATTATTTAATTGTAGCACTAAATGAAATGAATGAATAAATGAATGAACAAAACAAAAATTTCCAAAAAAAACTTTTTTAAAAATTTTACAATTTATATTAAAAAATAATAATTCCTTTATCTTTGACAATACTTTCTATCAACAGACATATGGTATGCCCATGGATAACCCCGTTTCTCCCGTCATAGCTGATATTGTTTGTAACGAGATTTTCTCCACTAGGCCGGGGATAAGCCGTCGGCGTAGGGTATCTCGTCCATTAATTTATAAATGAAGACGCTCGCTAATTCACTTATATAGCGACTTAGATTTATTTATTCATTTACACTTGCGTACATTGTGACTTAATTTAATAAGCGTGGTCACTTCACTCACATCACTCCAACAGGCCTTGCGCCCTGTGTCTTATGGCTATGATTTTATTAATACGATTCTGCCAGGATTACTCCCTGCGTCTTAATACTACATTTGTTGAACTTAGGAAAACTTCCTCTGATGAACTTAGAGAAAAGTATTTTTATTGAGCTTAGAGAAACACGCTGCCTAAGATAAGTTGTGATGTTGACTCCTTGAAGGTTGGTATCAGAAGAGCGCGATCCTTTGTCGATCATTATCGACAAAGCCTCGTTTTGGTCAAGCATATTGGAACATTGGAAATATTCCAATATGCTTGATGACGTGGCGGTGAGTGAAGTTACCACTTAAATAAAATTAATAATAAAGTTACCTAATTCTACTTATACTATTAACATGTCGTTTCTGCATCTTAGGGGGAGAGGAAAACGAGTGGATAACGACTTTTCTCGTCACACTACCCCCTCCCCGTAAGGAAAAGATATAACAAAAGAAATCCTATTTCCTTCCGCCTAAATAAACCTAAAATAAACAATTAACTTAAATTCAGATCATAAGCAAGGATTCATTCCATTAACAAAAAACAAGTTATAAAAAATTCAGTTGTGTAAAATATACAATCAATCATATTTCTTGTGTGAAAACTAAAATACTTCTGGGTAAATGTAACGCAGGAAGACTACACCCGATAGATTGACACCTTTCCGCTCTTCGCAAAGGCAACACGGAATCTTCCCTCTTGGAGTTCGAATCGGTGCTTGTAACGCCGACCGGGTGGTACTTCCGCTCGAAGTCTTTCGATCTGCGGCACTATTTGTCGTAACACCGAGGATGGTATACCGGCTACATGCCAATCGGTTGGGACTACGGTGTGACGTGGCGCTTGGCTTGGATCTCCCAGGTCCGTAGGGCGGCGCGGCGGCAAATCTGGATTACGGCAAAACTGTTGGGGTGGTCGCCGACTCCTGATCTCATTATCACGGGTTGGTAATGCCTCCCGCTGTGGTGGCCCACTTATGAGTCGATCACGTCCCGTGTTTCTCCTGGTTGGAAAGGGGCGACGGCCACTCGGTGTAGACTTGGCATGGCGATACCTCTGAGCCACTTTATGTTGATTATTACGTTCATCACGGGGGGGGGGAACGGTAGGCTGAACGGGGTGCCGTACGAATAGCAGACATTGCAGCGTGCTGACGGATTGGTGCACGATAAGCTGCACGCGATGTCGAAGGTTTATCAGGCGTGGAAGCATGATGACGGGGAGAAATTGAACGTCCTTCGCGTCTCTTGCCAACCTCATAAGTGGTGCTTGCCTGTTGTTTCGCAGCCTCGTTAACGTCCTCCAGTGCTACCGAGTCAGACCCCAAAATTTGGTCTAACAACCGGATGATTTCTGCGGTACGTCCACGCATAGGAGATATCGGGCAATCCGGAAACTTCTTTATGGTCACTGGGCATTTAGTAGGCGACAATTCGTCTCCTGGAAAGACCTCTAACGACGTGGACAGAGACATTTCGTCCTCTAGTACGTCCTCGGACAGCGGAATAGGAGACATTACGTCCTCCTCAACGGCCTCAAACTGGATGGTCGGAGACATTACGCCCTCTGGCACCGGTGTTGCTTCCGTGATGCATTGCCTGGGCCTTATGATTCGGCGATGACTTCCTGGAGGTATTATCATTGTAATTTTCTGGGTCAACTCCAGCTTAAGATGGTTCCCAAGAACCACTTCCTCGGAATTTCTGGTTTCGACAGCTACGAGGCTAGGACATCCAAACGGCGGAGGAACAAAGGATTCTTCGCTGCTCTGAGGGGGGCTAGTTTCGCTGCATGGTTGTCAATCGCCTTAGACCATGGATGTTGGCGCACTAACACGTTATCACCTACTTTAGGACACCAAGGGCGTCTACGTAAGTTGTAGTACCTACCCTGGTCTGCTGCTGCTTTGCTAAGATTCTTTTGTACTATTTTCCAGGCGTCTTGTAGGCATTGCGCCCTACGCGTTATGTTACCTCCCTTAGTACCTGTACCTATTGTCACTCTGTCATAAAGTGTATTTGGGAGACGTGGCTCTCGTGCTTGAGTTAAATAAGCGGGAGTGAAACCAGTTGACTCCGCTACACTAGTATTCATGGCGAGCATAATTTCTGGAATAAAATCATCCCAGTGTTTATGATCATTGTTCGTAAATTGTGCAATGATGGTTTTCACCGTACGATTGGACCGTTCAGTAGGGTTTTCTTGCGGGGTATAGGGTGCCGTAAATTGTTGCTTGACACTAATGGAACTTAAATATTTCTTAAGTACGTTGCTGGAGAATTGCGTACCATTGTCTGTGATGAATAACTTAGGAACGCCATATGTGGCTAAGATTTTCTCCCTAAATGCTTTTAGGACACCCTCAGCAGTGGCTCCACGCATAGGCGTAAGTTCCACCCACTTTGAAAATTTGTCGACCATGACTAGGAGTACTGTGTTTCCGTGAGTTGAACGAGGTAATGGTCCAATAAAGTCAGCGCATACCGTGGCCCAAGGCTCTTCAGGTATGTGTGTTAACATTTCTCCGGCTGGTTTCCTCTGTGACATTTTATAACGCTGGCATGATTCGCATTTCTTTACATAATTTTTGACGTCTCTTGTTAGACCGGGCCAATAATAACGATTTGCAATGCGGTGTACTGTTTTTCGCACCCCTAGATGGCCGGCTGCTGGTTGATCGTGGTTTTCACTCATTACACGGGATCTTAGATGCTTAGGTACACACAACTTCCACGATACCTCATCGTCTTCGTGTGATTGAATCGTGAAGTGCCGATACAGTTGACCTTTTATCCACGCATAATCAGGGTATTTTTCTGGTTGCAATTTTATTTCTTCGATTCGTTTACGAATCCATGAACATGGTATTTCTTCTTCCGTAATGTTGTTGGGAGTCTGCTGTGATGTTGTAGCCAGTTGGCAATCTTCTACGGGTTGGCGTGAAAGAGCGTCAGCGACTACGTTTTGACTCCCTTTGCGGTATTCGACATTAAAGTTGAATTGTTGGAGTTCTAACGCCCACCTAGCTAGGCGGCCAGAAGGGTTGTCCAGTGCATTCAGCCACTTAAGCGAAAGATGGTCGGTTAACACAACAAATTTATAATCTTCTAAGTACGGGCGCATTTTTCTAATGCCCCATATAATTGCCAAACACTCCTTCTCAGTAGTACTATAATTTTTTTCAGCCTGGTTCAAATGGCGGCTTGCGTATGCAATCACCCGCTCATTTCCATCGATCTCTTGGGTAAGCACCGCACCAAGGCCTACTTCACTGGCGTCAGTTTGTAACACAAAAGTACGGGAGAAATCAGGACAAGTCAAAACCGGAGCTTCTGTCAGTTTTCGTTTCAATGTTTCGAACGCTGTTTGTTGAGCCTCTGACCATGACCAATGTTTGCCCTTTTTTAACAGAGCAGTTAAGGGCTGGGAAATATTTGCAAAGTCTGGTACGAATCGGCGGTACCACGATGTCGTTCCCAAAAATCTACGTAGCTCTCTGACATTTTGTGGAGGCTTCATATTTATAATCGAGCTAATTTTGTCTGGATCTGTTTTGATGCCTTCATTGGTCACGATGTGACCTAAATATCGTACTTCACTTTTGAAGAATTCGCATATGGCGGTATTTATTTTAAGATTGGCCACCCGCAGCCGTCGTAGAACTTCGCTAAGATTTTCCATATGCTCGTGCAGGGTTTTACCGATAACTCCGATGTCGTCCAAATAGGCAAAGGCAAAATGTTCTAGATCAGGACCTATCACTGTGTCTAGTACTCGCTGAAACGTGGCTGGCGCTGAGGGAAGCCCAAATGGCATCACTTTCCATTGGAACAAGCCACGTCCGGACACCGTAAAAGCAGTGTATTATAGACTACCCTCTGCTACAGGAATTTGCCAATATCCATTCTCCTGATCCAGGCTGCTGATATACTTGGCTTCCTTTAACCTATCAAGGATATGTGTAATGCGCGGCAAAGGATATGCGTCGGGTTCTGTCCTTTTGTTGAGTTGACGGTAATCCATACACAGCCTCCATCTGCTATCTTTCCTATGTACCAATGTTATTGGAAAGCTATATGGGCTACTGGAGGGCTCAATGCATCCTTTCTGGAGTAATTTATCTACCTCCTCGTTTATGACTTTCTGCATTGCCGGATTCCGCGACTGGTAACGAATCTTAACGGGACGATCGTCGATCATCTTGATACGGTGTTCGTCAATATGGGTAAGGCCGGTTACATTTTGAAATTTAGCCAGCTCCACCTCCAAGAATTCTCTTATCAAGAAATCTTCTTTGGTTGTACTCGCGTCTGGGCTGTCTTTCGAGGTGTTAGGGTGGGCTTTACCTTGTTGATTCATTGGATATACGGCTCGGTACCTTCTTTGTTTCTTTTCGGTATTTTCCAGGTTCCTCGTCTGAGCTTTGAGATTACTTCTAGAGGGCTTTTTGGGTGATCTTGATGACTTTTCAGGCTCGGGTATACTTCGATTGGGTATGAACGGGTTATCCCGGTTCTCATTCCTCGTAGGTGACTGTCGTGGCATAGGTTGGGAATTCATCGTTACCATTATATTTTTATTCTTGAGTGTAGCGGCAAAAGTGGGACTCTCGCTCGAGTTTAACGTCCGAGCAGATTTATTTTCCCTAATTTCATTGCGTTCAGTTGCTGGTGGGGTTAGGTTGGTAAATGTTGGTGGGGTATAACTGGCTAGAGTTATTTTCTTGGCAAGGCCAGGCGCTCGCCGTGACTCCAACGCGACTAGGCCGCGTTCAGCTGTAGTGCATGGCTGGTCAAAATGAATTGTTATTCCTGCACAGGAAAGTGTTGCTTTGAAAATCGCTAGAAAACCGAATCCTAGGATGACATTTTCACATGTTCCGGGCATAATTCGAAACTCGACGTCCCGACTGGTGTCACCGAGTCGGACATTGCATGTAAGTGCTTGTGATATCCGGCGACGCGAGCCGTCCGCCAGAGTTATATCGATAGCAATACTTTCACGTATGGCGTTAGCACCAAGTTGATAAGCGTACGACTGGCTGAGGAAACAGCATGTCGCCCTAGTGTCGACCAGAGCTGTGACTTTTATGCCGTTTAGTAATACTGTAGCGGTGAGTCGATCCTCAGTACATTTAAAGATCGTGTTGTTGATATCGGATTCTTTAAGGTATGCGGACAACTCCTCCTTACGTAGGGGATACGTAGTGCGAAATGGTTAAGAATTTTTTTCTTTATAATACGACCCAAATAATATGAATAATCAGGTTAGGGCAACAAAACAACAAAAAAAAACTTTGGTTGTGGCCAGGTGAATTTGTTATTCGATTATCTAAAGTAATAAAAAAAAGTCACGTCTAGCTATAGGGTGTCTCAGTTAATGCTTGCGTATAAAAATCCCAAAGACAAAATCAACTTATAAAATTTAGTGTTAAGCCCTTAGAATTTATTGGTTGGCCACCTCTGGCTTCTGCTTTATATAAATTGTCTTTTATTAATACAACGGTTTCTACAGTTATGCGCCAAAGTGATGCGCACTCACAAATTACTTAATGCGTTTATAATTACCGTTAAACTTTTATATACATATATACGGTTACACCAATATATATGTTCCTAGGTATACTTAAATTTAGTATAGTTTTAATGCCTTAGTGTTTTTTATGCACATACGGTTACACCCATATGTACATATGCTTGATCACTTTATAACACGTATTATATAATATTATTTATACGGTTACACCCATATACTAGTTCGCTTTTAGAGGAAATATGTTGGACTTGTATATACGGTTACACCAGTATATTCGAATGCAAATTCAAAGTTTTATTTTAAATTTCTGACTACCGTTATGCACATATATATACGGTTACTCCTATATATATATGTTCATATACATAACTTTAAATTTTCCTCTTTTAAATCTTTGTAGCTACCGTTTTGTGAATGTATATATACATATATACAGTTCCACCAGTATATATATATATATATATATAGATAAGACTTGCCGGCGTAATTTTTATATATATAGTACATATAAGATATGTACTAATTTAATTTCTTTATAGAAAAGCTTACCTTACCCCTTTTTTTTTTTTAAACTATGTATCATTTACATATATATATATATATTTATAAATATATGCATATGGTTACACCGATATACATACATATAACAGGTATATATACAGAATTAAAATTTTGTTTTTTTTTTTTAATATATATTTACCTAGTTCAAAGTGTGGTTACCTTGATTCTTGCCCTTCGATTGTCCTTATATCTTGACTAAGAATTATTCTTATTTTTTTTTTTTACAACACAGATAGATTTTGTACCTTAAATTTTTTTTTTTCCAATTTTTTTTAAGTCACTACGCAATTCAAATTGATTGTCACATTCGTATACACAATATAATTTGTTGCAATTTGTTTCCTTAGCTTATTTGTGTTTTTTTTTTTCTAAGCCACTACGCAACTGTTACTCAATTCTCACAATTTGTTGTAATATTTTTTTTGGTTTTGTACTTTCAATAAGTTAACTATACACTTAATACAATTTTCTTTTCCATTGTATACTTTTTTTTTTGCACTGTCCACAAAAGGGTTTTAATTATCTTTTTTTTTTTTTTTTTTAAACTGAGTTAAATTCACTATGTTAGTATTTCCTTTTTTTTTTAAAGAATGTTCTTGCATGCGACCACTTTCCTTCAACTCTCATTTACAAATCCTTATCTTCTACTTTGCTTAAAGAGTTTAACTAGCAGAAGTGTAACGGTGTTTCCCTTGTATATAAATTTTTTAGTTACCGTTTAATGATCACACGATTTTCAAGTGTTCTTTCACAGTTAGGTATGATCCAGCTACGAATATTATAGTTATATAAATTGCGTGGTAGATTTGTGACTTTGACTTGATTTTGTTAACAGGACGAGTGTCACTGCTTCCTTGGATATATATATATGTTTTAAGGATTCTTATGGTTCTTTTGAACAGGACGAGCGTCCCTGCTCGGGCGCCAATGTAAAGAGATTTTCTCCACTAGGCCGGGGATAAGCCGTCGGCGTAGGGTATCTCGTCCATTAATTTATAAATGAAGACGCTCGCTAATTCACTTATATAGCGACTTAGATTTATTTATTCATTTACACTTGCGTACATTGTGACTTAATTTAATAAGCGTGGTCACTTCACTCACATCACTCCAACAGGCCTTGCGCCCTGTGTCTTATGGCTATGATTTTATTAATACGATTCTGCCAGGATTACTCCCTGCGTCTTAATACTACATTTGTTGAACTTAGGAAAACTTCCTCTGATGAACTTAGAAAAACTACCTTTGATGAACTTAGAAAACCACCTTTGATGAACTTAGAGAAAAGTATTTTTATTGAGCTTAGAGAAACACGCTGCCTAAGATAAGTTGTGATGTTGACTCCTTGAAGGTTGGTATCAGAAGAGCACGATCCTTTGTCGATCATTATCGACAAAGCCTCGTTTTGGTCAAGCATATTGGAACATTGGAAATATTCCAATATGCTTGATGACGTGGCGGTGAGTGAAGTTACCACTTAAATAAAATTAATAATAAAGTTACCTAATTCTACTTATACTATTAACATGTCGTTTCTGCATCTTAGGGGGAGAGGAAAACGAGTGGATAACGACTTTTCTCGTTTGAGACATGTCCGTCTGTGAGTCCGAAAAAATTATATCTTTAAAAAATTATATATCGCACAATACTATGCCTATCAAGTTGAAATTTTGTATAAATATAGGTGGTACCGTTATCCAACATTGTGATAAAAATAGGCGTGATTGAATAACACAAACGTTTATAATTTAAAAAAAACACTATTTGGTTAAGTACTTGAAATAGTCATATACATAAATATGGCAATAGGAACTTATTTTTTAGAGGATTATAAAAGGTGGAGGGTATTTAAGCTTCAGTCTTAACCGAAATTCTCTATTTTGTTAAACAACAAATAGGGTTTTTTTATACCCTCCACCTCAGTGATGAGGGTATACTAAGTTTGTTCTTCCGTTTGCAACACCCAGAAGGAGGCGTCAGAGACCCTACAAATTATATATATTCTTTATCAGCGTCAAATACTGAGTCGATTTAGTCATCTATGTCCGTGTGTCCTTCAGCCCGTGTGCCTGTCTGTTTTTGGCATTCTCAAGAGCGTAAATTTTGAGATATTAAGCTGAAATTTTGTACAGAAACTTTTAGTTTTTGCACGCAGAACGCTATTTAAAATGGACTAAATCGGTCAAGAGCCACGCACACAATCAACAAAAATCTATTTATCTGCCACAAAAATTGAGCTATAAACTTGAAATTTGGTACGTACGGTAGTGGTCTCTTATCTGCGTAATTTAGGTCCAGTCTAGTGATGATAGCGTCAAAGTTTAAGACGGTGTTAAAAGCAGACAGGACATTATTCGCAGGTCCCGTAATTTTATTTCTAAGTAAGGCCATTGCCACGAAATAGTTTTCCGATCCCTCCAGATAGTAACCCATAGCTATATACGCTGCATCTCGCCATGCGGGATAGCCTTGAACATTGCCTTTAAATTCGGGCAACGATTTTTAAGCTGCAATGTAGGCAATCCATTGGGCACATCGGGATTTATTGCTACTTGATGGAAGCATGGGCCTGGTTCAGGCGTCAGACTGTGCAGTTTTTCAAACAGAGTTCTTAATTGTTCCGTAAGTTTGCCCGTTAAGGCGTCAACGGCTGCACCTACTAATTTAATGATTTCGTCCCCATTCATGTTACAATGTTGTGTCGTCTATCTAGGGTTTATAACAATCGCACTATTAATATTTAGAAAATTTCAGTCTCATTTTTGCAATTATTTACTTCAACGATCGCAATCGTCATAGTTATTACGATAAAGCCCGCTGAGAGTTAATTCACTGGCTTTTTATAACCAGTGAAAGAACTCATCAAAACATTGCACGAGACCTTGACCTGATTAAAACAATGCTTATATAAAAAGGTATCGTACACTATTTTGGCCTAATTAAAAATAAACCTTAAGCAAAAAAAAATATCGAAAAATATTTAACCTACTGAAATAATGCTTAAGTAAAGAATATTTGACAATATTTGCCCTACTTGAATAATGCTTACATAAAATAGTAATAATGGAAAAAATGTTACCGCGATGTTCAACAACGGTCGGTGGGCTCATTTAGGCTGTGCATAACTTGTATAAATTTTCTTTCGTATATTTTTCGTATCACATTTTTCCTTACTGTCCCCTACACATTCTATTTTATATATTTCGTTGTTTTGTTGTTTTAGATTTTACTTTGGTGAAAATAGTACTGATCGGTAAGTGTGATTTGTACGCCATGTCATGTTTTTTATTGCTATTGTCATGATTGTTTAATATATTTTCTGTAAGGGTGGGTATATATGGAACAGTAAGATATCTTATGTCAGTTGTCTGGTTTTTATACCCTCCACCTCAGTGATGAGGGTATACTAAGTTTGTTCTTTCGTTTGCAACACCCAAAAGGAGGCGTCAGAGACCCTACAAAGTATATATATTCTTGATCAGCGTCTAAAACTGATTTTTCACATCTTCAAATACATCACTACTTCAAATATAATGTCCGTATGAAATATTTATTTCAAAAACACATAAAACATAGATATATTGTTACAGCGAAAAAACTCACTAATATATATATATATATATATATATATATACTACGCATTAGAAAGACCCAAAAAGGCGATCTGTTGCTACAGTTGAACAAAGGTAGCGGCAAAACCACGGAGGTGAGAAACATGGTAAGCGATTCTCTAGGGGACCGTGTACCCGTGAAATCACTAACGGATCGACATATAATAGAAATCAAGGATATTGATGAAATTACCACTAAGGAGGACGTTGATGCAGCTATAACATCTCACTTTGGTGGCAGCGAAAATATTACCTGGGAAGTACTTTCACTGAGGCGAGCATACGGCAATACACAGATTGCTACTGTAAGAGCACCGAGAGATACAGCAAAAGCCTTACTAGAGAAGGCAAAAATCAGAATTGGCTGGGTAATATGTCGCATAAGAGAACAGAAAAGCCCAATAAAATGCTTTAAATGCCTGGAATTTGGGCATTTCTCAAAGAACTGTAAAAACAAAATCGACCGTTCTAATTTGTGTCGTAGGTGTGGTGAAGAGGGCCATTTTTCTAAGGTGTGCCTAAAAGATCCATTGTGTATGCTCTGTAAAAAAAAGCCTGAAGTGGACGCCAAACACATTGCTGGAAGTGGGCAGTGTCCTCTCTTCAAAAAGGCTGTGACAGAAAACCGCAAACGTTTAACAAACTAACTACATAGTTTTATTTCACATATAAACTAACGCAGGTAAACTATGAGATTGATCCAGCTAAATGTCAATCACTGCGAAGCAGCCCAAGATTTGCTCCTACAAATGGCACGGGAGCTAAATGCCGACGCAGTCCTGGTAAGTGAGCCATTCAGAAGGTGGGTGGTTCTCCGATACAGGAAACTATGCGGCAATATGGTAGTCAGGAGATTTGCCCGCATTGCATATGGAATGTATTTGCGAAGGTATTGTGGACTTAAAAGCTAACAATACATATCTATATAGTTGTTACCTTCCACCTAGACTAACATTGGTACAGTTTGAGTCTGCCATTTCCACACTCATAACACACGCGAGTGGTAAAAACCGAGTACTTATCGCTGGGGACTTTAATGCTTGTGCAACAGAATGGGGTTCCATAAGGACCAATGACAGAGGGCGAGTCTTACTCGAGTCCATGGCGCAGCTGGACGTAGTACTGCTCAATGAGGGGAACCGTGCAACCTTTGAGAGGAATGGTCGCAGCTCTATCATTGATATCACATTTGTGAGTAGTGTACTAGCCACAAGCTCGCGTTGGCATCTCTCCGACGGATTCACATACAGTGATCACAAGGCGGTTATCATTGATTTGCAGACAGCACCTACAGGTAACCACCAAACACAGAGAGATAGCTGGCCGGCATGGAAAATAACTACCTTCGATGAAGCAGCCTTTAAAGTATTTTTTAGCGATGTGTGTGTACAAAGAGATGTCGAAGAGATGGCGAAGCAACTGTCGAACCATCTAGCGAGTGCGTGTGATGTTGCAATGTGTAGGAAAAGGCAATGTAATAAGCGCAAACCGGTTTACTGGTGGAATGAGGAGATAGCTCAGCTCCGCGCCGATTGTAACAATGCCAGGAGGCTGTACACGCGGACAATGGGCCAAAATATAAATGATATGCACTGGACAACCATTAAAAGGAAAAAGAAACTTTTAAAAATCGCTATACGTAGGAGTAAACGCAGTTGCTTCAACAATCTCCTGGAAGAGCTAGACCAAAATCCATGGGGCATAGGTTACAAGTTAGTATTAAAAAAACTAAAGTGTTTTTCTGAGATGCCACCAACAGATCCGGAAATATTGGGAAGTATAGTCCTAAACCTATTTCCACGGCAGCCCTTAATCGTGGCGAGCCTGTTGATTCAGCAAATACTGTTGACCCGCAGGACATCACAGAGAGCAAAATAGTGGCTGCTGTTAAGTCTTTCAGAAATACAAAAGCGCCGGGGCCTGATGGTATACCAAACAGTGTCCTAAAAGTGGCGGTAAAGAGAAAACCTGATTTGTTTATTAGGGTTTTTAACAGCTGTCTCCAAGAAGGGATATTTCCAACTATTTGGAAAATACAAAAACTGGTGTTGATCCCTAAAAGGGTCAACCCGGGAAATGACCCGGCTGGCTACTGCCCTATCTGTATGATTGAGTCAGTAGGCAAATTGCTCGAAAAGCTGATCAAAAACAGGTTATCATCGGAAATAGAAGCGTTAGGAGGCATCTCCGATAACCAGTTTAGTTTTAGAACGGGCAAATCTACTACCGATGCAATCGGCACGGTGATTAAATTGGCTGCCAACGCCATTGAAGGTAGAAGGTGGAAACACGGGCAAAAGAAATACTGTCTGGTAGTTACATTAGATATCAAGAATGCATTCAACACGGCGCGATGAGATATGATAGTAGAGGCCCTACGGAGAATAAATGTACCTCTCTATTTGTTAAAAATAGTTACTAGCTACCTAAGCCACAGACTCCTAGTGTATGGCACCATAGAAGGTAAACGAACCTACCAAGTCACAGGAGGAGTCCCACAAGGCTCTGTTCTAGGGCCATTGCTATGGAATGTGATGTATGATGGTATTCTCCGACTCAACGTCCCAGAAACTGCTAGAATAATAGGCTTTGCGGACGACGTAGCAATAGCCATTATAGCCAAACACATTAGTGAAATCGAAGGAGTGGCGAATACAGCTATTACCATGGTGCAGGGGTGGATTGAAACGATGGGTCTTAGCCTGGCAAATCATAAGACTGAGGCCGTTCTCGAACTCTGGCTAAACAGGAGGTACGGCGAGGTAAATTTCTACCTCACACAAATGCTTAGCGGGCATGGTTGCTTCAAAGCGTATCTCCACCGCTTTGGGCATGAGGATGACCCTTATTGTCCGACATGTGATGGACACTTAGAAAATGCCGAATACGTATTCTTCACATGCCCACGGTTTATAAGGGAGCGTAGAACAGCAGAGGCACTATCTAACAGTTCCATAACGGTAGCCAATATAAGTGAAATAATGCTTGCATCCCCGGAAAACTGGGACATCGTAAGCCGTTGGATAACCTTCGTCATGAGTAGGCTTAGAATGCTAGAAAGAGATAGGCGTGCAAACCGCAGCGCTCAGTGAGCCATTCATGCCCTGCGAAGTAATACTGAGTGGTGGTACCGCAGGGCAATGGATTTGTGGAGGGGTTTTAGTGGGTATGTCGCCATATGGTGATGACTCCCACATAACCATGTTCAGCATTCGTACCCATAAAGGGTTTCCCCTTCCGTCTTCGTAGGAAAAAAAAAAATACTACGCATGGACCCGGCGAGAACTTATGTAGAGAAAAACCAACATCAACAAAAAATAGAGCTAACAGTATTCAAACATAAGCTCGGGCTACTTCAAGCGACAAACCAAAAAATTTGACAAGTAGTTAGATTTGATACGGGTAACCATCCTTTCACTATATATAATAAAACGAAGCTTAATTTGTAAAATGGTGTAGAGGTTGTGATGTTAAAAAGTGAATTATTAATATAAACCATTTGCGCATGAATTTGCAAGAGTGGATTTGGCTCAACTGGTAAAGTGCCTACTGATGAAAACTCGGTCCGATAACAGACAGGCTCACAATCAATAAATATTTTTATATCTGTCACAAAAGTTGACCTAGGAACTTGAAATTTTGTAGGAACTTGAAATTTGGTTATTGCATTTATTATTGTGCCAAAAATGGGCGTAGTCAAATAATAAACACGCCCACAATTTACAAAAAACCATATTCACCATATAACTAGACTTCCAACATACAGACATACATTATTGGAGCAATATATATATATTTGCTTTTTTTATTTTGGAGTAAATCGAATTTAGTTTTCTTACTTGTTAAAAATATTTTAATGAAATTTGGTCCAAAGGAATATTTTTACCCAAAAACTAAACCTATTAAAAATGGACCCAATTGGACCACGTTTAAAACCCCTTCTCATATAACGAAATTTCATAAAGTGACTTATACGACAAATACTCTGAGTTTACTGATACAACTTATTACATAATTCTTTGGAAATAAGTAATGCCCTAATTAAATTATTTGGCATAACTACTTATGTAACAGTGTTTTTTTAGACTTTCCTTAAGTAAAAGTCTTTCCATTCATTTAATCATTTATTGTAGAAAATATTTTTCACACATCACTTAACGTCAGTTAATTGGCGTTTTTTATACCCTCCATCTTTGGGAAGAGGGTATATTCATTTCGATCATCCGTTTGCAATACATCGAAGGAAGCCTCAGAGACCCCACAAACCATATATATTCTTAATCAGCATGAAAAGAGAAATCGTTTGAAACATGTCCGTCCGTATGACCGTCTGTTTTTGGCACTCTCACGGTCGTAATTTTTGAGATATCAAATTTAAACTTTGCATTTAGTTCAATTACGCTGTTCCGTATTGAAATTGGGCAAAATTGGTTAAGAGAAACGCCCACAATAAACGAAAGTCTCAACATATCTCGAAAAAATTAGCTATTAGATGGATTGTATGAAAATAGGAAAAGGTCAAAATATACACACATAATGATAACTCGTAAACGCAATAACAGTAACGATGACCAATAACTTTACTTTTTATACCCTCCACCTCAGTGATGAGGGTATACTAATTTTGTTCTTCCGTTTGCAACACCCAGAAGGAGGCGTCAGAGACCCTACAAAGTATATATATTCTTGATCAGCGTCAAAAACTGAGTCGATTTAGACACGTATGTCCGTGTGTCCGTCTGTTGTTGGCACTCTCACGAGCGTAAATTTTGAGATATTGAGTTGAAATTTTGTACAGTCACTTTTAGTTTATGCACGCAGATCGCTATTTAAAATGGGCAAATTCGGTAAAGAGCCACGCCTACAATCAACAAAAATCTATCTATCTGCCACAAAAATTAAGCTATAAACTTGAAATTTAGTATGTAAATATTAGTTTCATCGATGTGCCGAAAATGGGCGTGGTCCGATAACATACACGCCCACAATCAATATAAATCTTTATATTTGCCACAAAAGTTGATCTACGAAGTTGAAATTTAGTGTGCAAATACATAGTTATGCCATCCATTGACGTGCCTAAAATGGGCGTGGTCGGTTAACATACGCGCCCACAATAAACATAAACCTTTATATCTACCACAAAAATTAACCTATGACCCTGAAATTTGGTACACCTATTTATAGAAATCCCATCCATCAATGTGCTGAAAATGGGCGTAGTCCGATAACATACACGCCCACAATCAATATTAATCTTTATATCTGCCACAAAAGTTGATCTACGAAGTTGAAATTTGGTATGCAAATACATAGTTATCCCATCCATTGATGTGCCTAAAATGGGCGTGGTCGTTTAACAGACGCGCCCACAATAAACATAAACCTTTATATCTACCACAAAAATTAACCTATGACCCTGAAATTTGGTACACCTATTTATAGAAATCCCATCCATCAATGTGCCGAAAATGGGCGTAGTCCAATTATATACACGCCCACAATCAATATAAATCTTTATATTTGCCACAAAAGTTGATCTACGAAGTTGAAATTTGGTGTGCAAATATATAATTATGCCATCCATTGATGTGACTAAAATGGGCGTGGTCGGTTAACATACGCGCTTACAATAAACATAAACCTTTATAACTACCACAAAAATTAACCTATGACCATGAAATTTGGTACACCTATTTATAGAAATCCCATCCATCAATGTGCCGAAAATGGGCGTGGTCCGATAACATACACGCCCACAATCAATATAAATCTTTATATTTGCCACAAAAGTTGATCTACGAAGTTGAAATTTGTTATGCAAATACATAGTTATCCCATCCATTGATGTGCCTAAAATGGGCGTGGTCGTTTAACAGACGCGCCCACAATAAACATAAACCTTTATATCTACCACAAAAATTAACCTATGACCCTGAAATTTGGTACACCTATTTATAGAAATCCCATCCATCAATGTGCCGAAAATGGGCGTAGTCCGATAATATACACGCCCACAATCAATATAAATCTTTATATTTGCCACAAAAGTTGATCTACGAAGTTGAAATTTGGTGTGCAAATATATAGTTATGCCATCCATTGACGTGCCTAAAATGGGCATGGTCGGTTAACATACGCGCCCACAATAAACATAAACCTTTATATCTACCACAAAAATTAACCTATGACCCTGAAATTTGGTACACCTATTTATAGAAATCCCATCCATCAATGTGCCGAAAATGGGCGTAGTCCGATAATATACACGCGCACAATCAATATAAATCTTTATATTTGCCACAAAAGTTGATCTACGAAGTTGAAATTTGTTATGCAAATACATAGTTATCCCATCCATTGATGTGCCTAAAATGGGCGTGGCCGTTTAACAGACGCGCCCACAATAAACATAAACCTTTATATCTACCACAAAAATTAACCTATGACCCTGAAATTTGGTACACCTATTTATAGAAATCCCATCCATCAATGTGCCGAAAATGGGCGTAGTCCGATAATATACACGCCCACAATCAATATAAATCTTTATATTTGCCACAAAAGTTGATCTACGAAGTTGAAATTTGGTGTGCAAATATATAGTTATGCCATCCATTGACGTGCCTATAATGGGCATGGTCGGTTAACATACGCGCCCACAATAAACATAAACCTTTATATCTACCACAAAAATTAACCTATGACCCTGAAATTTGGTACACCTATTTATAGAAATCCCATCCATCAATGTGCCGAAAATGGGCGTAGACCGATAACATACACGCCCACAATCAATATAAATCTTTATATTTGCCACAAAAGTTGATCTACGAAGTTGAAATTTGGTATGCAAATACATAGTTATCCCATCCATTGATGTGCCTAAAATGGGCGTGGCCGTTTAACAGACGCGCCCACAATAAACATAAACCTTTATATCTACCACAAAAATTAACCTATGACCCTGAAATTTGGTACACCTATTTATAGAAATCCCATCCATCAATGTGCCGAAAATGGGCGTAGTCCGATAACATACACGCCCACAATCAATATAAATCTTTATATTTGCCACAAAAGTTGATCTACGAAGTTGAAATTTGGTGTGCAAATATATAGTTATGCCATCCATTGACGTGCCTAAAATGGGCATGGTCGGTTAACATACGCGCCCACAATAAACATAAACATTTATATCTAACACAAAAATTAACCTATGACCCTGAAATTTGGTACACCTATTTATAGAAATCCCATCCATCAATGTGCCGAAAATGGGCGTAGTCCGATAATATACACGCCCACAATCAATATAAATCTTTATATTTGCCACAAAAGTTGATCTACGAAGTTGAAATTTGGTGTGCAAATATATAGTTATGCCATCCATTGACGTGCCTAAAATGGGCATGGTCGGTTAACATACGCGCCCACAATAAACATAAACCTTTATATCTACCACAAAAATTAACCTATGACCCTGAAATTTGGTACACCTATTTATAGAAATCCCATCCATCAATGTGCCGAAAATGGGCGTAGTCCGATAATATACACGCGCACAATCAATATAAATCTTTATATTTGCCACAAAAGTTGATCTACGAAGGTGAAATTTGTTACGCAAATACATAGTTATCCCATCCATTGATGTGCCTAAAATGGGCGTGGCCGTTTAACAGACGCGCCCACAATAAACATAAACCTTTATATCTACCACAAAAATTAACCTATGACCCTGAAATTTGGTACACCTATTTATAGAAATCCCATCCATCAATGTGCCGAAAATGGGCGTAGTCCGATAATATACACGCGCACAATCAATATAAATCTTTATATTTGCCACAAAGGTTGATCTACGAAGTTGAAATTTGGTATGCAAATACATAGTTATCCCATCCATCAATGTGCCAAAAATGGGCGTAGTCGTTTAACAGACGCGCCCACAATAAACATAAACCTTTATATCTACCACAAAAATTAACCTATTACCCTGAAATTTGGTACACCTATTTATAGAAATCCCATCCATCAATGTGCCGAAAATGGGCGTGGTCCGATAACATACACGCCCACAATCAATATAAATCTTTATATTTGCCACAAAAGTTGATCTACGAAGTTGAAATTTGGTGTGCAAATATATAGTTATACCATCCATTGACGTGCCTAAAATGGGCATGGTCGGTTAACGTACGCGCCCACAATAAACATAAACCTTTATATCTACCACAAAAATTAACCTATGACCCTGAAATTTGGTACACCTATTTATAGAAATCCCATCCATCAATGTGCCGAAAATGGGCGTGGTCCGATAACATACACGCCCACAATCAATATAAATCTTTATATTTGCCACAAAAGTTGATCTACGAAGTTGAAATTTGGTGTGCAAATATATAGTTATACCATCCATTGATGTGCCTAAAATGGGCGTGGTCGTTTAACAGACGCGCCCACAATAAACATAAACCTTTATATCTACCACAAAAATTAACCTATGACCCTGAAATTTGGTACACCTATTTATAGAAATCCCATCCATCAATGTGCCGAAAATGGGCGTGGTCCGATAACATACACGCCCACAATCAATATAAATATTTATATTTGCCACAAAAGTTGATCTACGAAGTTGAAATTTGGTGTGCAAATATATAGTTATGCCATCCATTGACGTGCCTAAAATGGGCATGGTCGGTTAACATACGCGCCCACAATAAACATAAACATTTATATCTAACACAAAAATTAACCTATGACCCTGAAATTTGGTACACCTATTTATAGAAATCCCATCCATCAATGTGCCGAAAATGGGCGTAGTCCGATAATATACACGCCCACAATCAATATAAATCTTTATATTTGCCACAAAAGTTGATCTACGAAGTTGAAATTTGGTGTGCAAATATATAGTTATGCCATCCATTGACGTGCCTAAAATGGGCATGGTCGGTTAACATACGCGCCCACAATAAACATAAACCTTTATATCTACCACAAAAATTAACCTATGACCCTGAAATTTGGTACACCTATTTATAGAAATCCCATCCATCAATGTGCCGAAAATGGGCGTAGTCCGATAATATACACGCGCACAATCAATATAAATCTTTATATTTGCCACAAAAGTTGATCTACGAAGTTGAAATTTGGTGTGCAAATATATAGTTATACCATCCATTGATGTGCCTAAAATGGGCGTGGTCGTTTAACAGACGCGCCCACAATAAACATAAACCTTTATATCTACCACAAAAATTAACCTATGACCCTGAAATTTGGTACACCTATTTATAGAAATCCCATCCATCAATGTGCCGAAAATGGGTGTAGTCCAATAATATACACGCCCACAATCAATATAAATCTTTATATTTGCCACAAAAGTTGATCTACGAAGTTGAAATTTGGTGTGCAAATATATAGTTATGCCATCCATTGACGTGCCTAAAATGGGCATGGTCGGTTAACATACGCGCCCACAATAAACATAAACCTTTATATCTACCACAAAAATTAACCTATGACCCTGAAATTTGGTACACCTATTTATAGAAATCCCATCCATCAATGTGCCGAAAATGGGCGTGGTCCGATAACATACACGCCCACAATCAATATAAATCTTTATATTTGCCACAAAAGTTGATCTACGAAGTTGAAATTTGGTGTGCAAATATATAGTTATACCATCCATTGATGTGCCTAAAATGGGCGTGGTCGTTTAACAGACGCGCCCACAATAAACATAAACCTTTATATCTACCACAAAAATTAACCTATGACCCTGAAATTTGGTACACCTATTTATAGAAATCTCATCCATCAATGTGCCGAAAATGGGCGTAGTCCGATAATATACACGCCCACAATCAATATAAATCTTTATATTTGCCACAAAAGTTGATCTACGAAGTTGAAATTTGGTGTGCAAATATATAGTTATGCCATCCATTGACGTGCCTAAAATGGGCATGGTCGGTTAACATACGCGCCCACAATAAACATAAACCTTTATATCTACCACAAAAATTAACCTATGACCCTGAAAATTGGTACACCTATTTATAGAAATCCCATCCATCAATGTGCCGAAAATGGGCGTAGTCCGATAATATACACGCGCACAATCAATATAAATCTTTATATTTGCCACAAAAGTTGATCTACGAAGGTGAAATTTGTTACGCAAATACATAGTTATCCCATCCATTGATGTGCCTAAAATGGGCGTGGCCGTTTAACAGACGCGCCCACAATAAACATAAACCTTTATATCTACCACAAAAATTAACCTATGACCCTGAAATTTGGTACACCTATTTATAGAAATCCCATCCATCAATGTGCCGAAAATGGGCGTAGTCCGATAACATACACGCCCACAATCAATATAAATCTTTATATTTGCCACAAAAGTTGATCTACGAAGTTGAAATTTGGTGTGCAAATATATAGTTATGCCATCCATTGACGTGCCTAAAATGGGCATGGTCGGTTAACATACGCGCCCACAATAAACATAAACCTTTATATCTACCACAAAAATTAACCTATGACCATGAAATTTGGTATACCTATTTATAGAAATCCCATCCATCAATGTGCCGAAAATGGGCGTGGTCCGATAACATACACGCCCACAATCAATATAAATCTTTATATTTGCCACAAAAGTTGATCTACGAAGTTGAAATTTGGTATGCAAATACATAGTTATCCCATCCATCAATGTGCCTAAAATGGGCGTGGACGTTTAACAGACGCGCCCACAATAAACATAAACCTTTATATCTACCACAAAAATTAACCTATGACCCTGAAATTTGGTACACCTATTTATAGAAATCCCATCCATCAATGTGCCGAAAATGGGCGTGGTCCGATAACATACACGCCCACAATCAATATAAATCTTTATATTTGCCACAAAAGTTGATCTACGAAGTTGAAATTTGGTGTGCAAATATATAGTTATGCCATCCATTGACGTGCCTAAAATGGGCATGGTCGGTTAACATACGCGCCCACAATAAACATAAACATTTATATCTACCACAAAAATTAACCTATGACCCTGAAATTTGGTACACCTATTTATAGAAATCCCATCCATCAATGTGCCGAAAATGGGCTTGGTCCGATAACATACACGCCCACAATCAATATAAATCTTTATATTTGCCACAAAAGTTGATCTACGAAGTTGAAATTTGGTGTGCAAATATATAGTTATACCATCCATTGATGTGCCTAAAATGGGCATGGTCGGTTAACATACGCGCCCACAATAAACATAAACCTTTATAACTACCACAAAAATTAACCTATGACCATGAAATTTGGTACACCTATTTATAGAAATCCCATCCATCAATGTGCCGAAAATAGGCGTGGTCCGATAACATACACGCCCACAATCAATATAAATCTTTATATTTGCCACAAAAGTTGATCTACGAAGTTGAAATTTGGTGTGCAAATATATAGTTATGCCATCCATTGACGTGCCTAAAATGGGCATGGTCGGTTAACATACGCGCCCACAATAAACATAAACCTTTATATCTACCACAAAAATTAACCTATGACCATGAAATTTGGTACACCTATTTATAGAAATCCCATCCATCAATGTGCCGAAAATGGGCGTGGTCCGATAACATACACGCCCACAATCAATATAAATCTTTATATTTGCCACAAAAGTTGATCTACGAAGTTGAAATTTGTTACGCAAATACATAGTTATCCCATCCATTGATGTGCCTAAAATGGGCGTGGCCGTTTAACAGACGCGCCCACAATAAACATAAACCTTTATATCTACCACAAAAATTAACCTATGACCCTGAAATTTGGTACACCTATTTATAGAAATCCCATCCATCAATGTGCCGAAAATGGGCGTAGTCCGATAATATACACGCGCACAATCAATATAAATCTTTATATTTGCCACAAAGGTTGATCTACGAAGTTGAAATTTGGTATGCAAATACATAGTTATCCCATCCATCAATGTGCCAAAAATGGGCGTAGTCGTTTAACAGACGCGCCCACAATAAACATAAACCTTTATATCTACCACAAAAATTAACCTATTACCCTGAAATTTGGTACACCTATTTATAGAAATCCCATCCATCAATGTGCCGAAAATGGGCGTGGTCCGATAACATACACGCCCACAATCAATATAAATCTTTATATTTGCCACAAAAGTTGATCTACGAAGTTGAAATTTGGTGTGCAAATATATAGTTATACCATCCATTGACGTGCCTAAAATGGGCATGGTCGGTTAACGTACGCGCCCACAATAAACATAAACCTTTATATCTACCACAAAAATTAACCTATGACCCTGAAATTTGGTACACCTATTTATAGAAATCCCATCCATCAATGTGCCGAAAATGGGCGTGGTCCGATAACATACACGCCCACAATCAATATAAATCTTTATATTTGCCACAAAAGTTGATCTACGAAGTTGAAATTTGGTGTGCAAATATATAGTTATACCATCCATTGATGTGCCTAAAATGGGCGTGGTCGTTTAACAGACGCGCCCACAATAAACATAAACCTTTATATCTACCACAAAAATTAACCTATGACCCTGAAATTTGGTACACCTATTTATAGAAATCCCATCCATCAATGTGCCGAAAATGGGCGTAGTCCGATAACATACACGCCCACAATCAATATAAATCTTTATATTTGCCACAAAAGTTGATCTACGAAGTTGAAATTTGGTGTGCAAATGTATATTTATGCCATCCATTGACGTGCTTAAAATGGGCATGGTCGGTTAACATACGCGCCCACAATAAACATAAACATTTATATCTACCACAAAAATTAACCTATGACCCTGAAATTTGGTACACCTATTTATAGAAATCCCATCCATCAATGTGCCGAAAATGGGCGTGGTCCGATAACATACACGCCCACAATCAATATAAATCTTTATATTTGCCACAAAAGTTGATCTACGAAGTTGAAATTTGGTATGCAAATATATAGTTATGCCATCCATTGACGTGCCTAAAATGGGCATGGTCGGTTAACATACGCGCCCACAATAAACATAAACATTTATATCTAACACAAAAATTAACCTATGACCCTGAAATTTGGTACACCTATTTATAGAAATCCCATCCATCAATGTGCCGAAAATGGGCGTGGTCCGATAACATACACGCCCACAATCAATATAAATCTTTATATTTGCCACAAAAGTTGATCTACGAAGTTGAAATTTGGTGTGCAAATACATAGTTATGCCATCCATTGATGTGCCTAAAATGGGCGTGGTCGTTTAACAGACGCGCCCACAATAAACATAAACCTTTATAACTACCACAAAAATTAACCTATGACCATGAAATTTGGTACACCTATTTATAGAAATCCCATCCATCAATGTGCCGAAAATGGGCGTAGTCCGATAATATACACGCCCACAATCAATATAAATCTTTATATTTGCCACAAAAGTTGATCTACGAAGTTGAAATTTGGTATGCAAATACATAGTTATCCCATCCATTGATGTGCCTAAAATGGGCGTGGTCGTTTAACAGACGCGCCCACAATAAACATAAACCTTTATATCTACCACAAAAATTAACCTATGACCCTGAAATTTGGTACACCTATTTATAGAAATCCCATCCATCAATGTGCCGAAAATGGGCGTGGTCCGATAACATACACGCCCACAATCAATATAAATCTTTATATTTGCCACAAAAGTTGATCTACGAAGTTGAAATTTGGTGTGCAATTATATAGTTATACCATCCATTGACGTGCCTAAAATGGGCATGATCGGTTAACATACGCGCCCACAATAAACATAAACCTTTATATCTACCACAAAAATTAACCTATGACCCTGAAATTTGGTACACCTATTTATAGAAATCCCATCCATCAATGTGCCGAAAATGGGCGTGGTCCGATAACATACACGCCCACAATCAATATAAATCTTTATATTTGCCACAAAAGTTGATCTACGAAGTTGAAATTTGGTGTGCAAATATATAGTTATACCATCCATTGATGTGCCTAAAATGGGCGTGGTCGGTTAACATACGCGCCCACAATAAACATAAACCTTTATAACTACCACAAAAATTAACCTATGACCATGAAATTTGGTACACCTATTTATAGAAATCCCATCCATCAATGTGCCGAAAATGGGCGTAGTCCGATAACATACACGCCCACAATCAATATAAATCTTTATATTTGCCACAAAAGTTGATCTACGAAGTTGAAATTTGGTGTGCAAATATATAGTTATGCCATCCATTGACGTGCTTAAAATGGGCATGGTCGGTTAACATACGCGCCCACAATAAACATAAACATTTATATCTACCACAAAAATTAACCTATGACCCTGAAATTTGGTACTTCTATTTATAGAAATCCCATCCATCAATGTGCCGAAAATGGGCGTGGTCCGATAACATACACGCCCACAATCAAATTAAATCTTTATATTTGCCACAAAAGTTGATCTACGAAGTTGAAATTTGGTGTGCAAATATATAGTTATGCCATCCATTGACGTGCTTAAAATGGGCATGGTCGGTTAACATACGCGCCCACAATAAACATAAACCTTTATAACTACCACAAAAATTAACCTATGACCATGAAATTTGGTACACCTATTTATAGAAATCCCATCCATCAATGTGCCGAAAATGGGCGTAGTCCGATAACATACACGCCCACAATCAATATAAATCTTTATATTTGCCACAAAAGTTGATCTACGAAGTTGAAATTTGGTGTGCAAATATATAGTTATACCATCCATTGATGTGCCTAAAATGGGCGTGGTCGGTTAACATACGCGCCCACAATAAACATAAACATTTATAACTACCACAAAAATTAACCTATGACCATGAAATTTGGTACACCTATTTATAGAAATCCCATCCATCAATGTGCCGAAAATGGGCGTAGTCCGATAACATACACGCCCACAATCAATATAAATCTTTATATTTGCCACAAAAGTTGATCTACGAAGTTGAAATTTGGTGTGCAAATATATAGTTATACCATCCATTGATGTGCCTAAAATGGGCGTGGTCGGTTAACATACGCGCCCACAATAAACATAAACCTTTATATCTACCACAAAAATTAACCTATGACCCTGAAATTTGGTACACCTATTTATAGAAATCCCATCCATCAATGTGCCGAAAATGAGCGTGGTCCGATAACATACACGCCCACAATCAATATAAATCTTTATATTTGCCACAAAAGTTGATCTACGAAGTTGAAACTTGGTGTGCAAATATATAGTTATGCCATCCATTGACGTGCCTAAAATGGGCATGGTCGGTTAACATACGCGCCCACAATAAACATAAACATTTATATCTACCACAAAAATTAACCTATGACCCTGAAATTTGGTACACCTATTAATAAAAATCCCATCCATCAATGTGCCGAAAATGGGCGTGGTCCGATAACATACACGCCCACAATCAATATAAATCTTTATATTTGCCACAAAAGTTGATCTACGAAGTTGAAATTTGGTGTGCAAATACATAGTTATGCCATCCATTGATGTGCCTAAAATGGGCGTGGTCGGTTAACATACGCGCCCACAATAAACATAAACCTTTATATCTACCACAAAAATTAACCTATGACCCTGAAATTTGGTACACCTATTTATAGAAATCCCATCCATCAATGTGCCGAAAATGGGCGTAGTCCGATAATATACACGCCCACAATCAATATAAATCTTTATATTTGCCACAAAAGTTGATCTACGAAGTTGAAATTTGGTATGCAAATACATAGTTATCCCATCCATTGATGTGCCTAAAATGGGCGTGGTCGTTTAACAGACGCGCCCACAATAAACATAAACCTTTATATCTACCACAAAAATTAACCTATGACCCTGAAATTTGGTACACCTATTTATAGAAATCCCATCCATCAATGTGCCGAAAATGGGCGTGGTCCGATAACATACACGCCCACAATCAATATAAATCTTTATATTTGCCACAAAAGTTGATCTACGAAGTTGAAATTTGGTGTGCAAATATATAGTTATGCCATCCATTGATGTGCCTAAAATGGGCGTGTTCGGTTAACATACGCGCCCACAATAAACATAAACCTTTATAACTACCACAAAAATTAACCTATGACCATGAAATTTGGTACACCTATTTATAGAAATCCCATCCATCAATGTGCCGAAAATGGGCGTAGTCCGATAATATATACGCCCACAATCAATATAAATCTTTATATTTGCCACAAAAGTTGATCTACGAAGTTGAAATTTGGTATGCAAATACATAGTTATCCCATCCATCAATGTGCCTAAAATGGGCGTGGTCGTTTAACAGACGCGCCCACAATAAACATAAACCTTTATATCTACCACAAAAATTAACCTATGACCCTGAAATTTGGTACACCTATTTATAGAAATCCCATCCATCAATGTGCCGAAAATGGGCGTAGTCCGATAACATACACGCCCACAATCAATATAAATCTTTATATTTGCCACAAAAGTTGATCTACGAAGTTGAAATTTGGTGTGCAAATATATAGTTATGCCATCCATTGATGTGCCTAAAATGGGCGTGTTCGGTTAACATACGCGCCCACAATAAACATAAACCTTTATAACTACCACAAAAATTAACCTATGACCCTGAAATTTGGTACACCTATTTATAGAAATCCCATCCATCAATGTGCCGAAAATGGGCGTGGTCCGATAACATACACGCCCACAATCAATATAAATCTTTATATTTGCCACAAAAGTTGATCTACGAAGTTGAAATTTGGTGTGCAAATATATAGTTATACCATCCATTGATGTGCCTAAAATGGGCGTGGTCGGTTAACATACGCGCCCACAATAAACATAAACCTTTATAACTACCACAAAAATTAACCTATGACCATGAAATTTGGTACACCTATTTATAGAAATCCCATCCATCAATGTGCCGAAAATGGGCGTAGTCCGATAACATACACGCCCACAATCAATATAAATCTTTATATTTGCCACAAAAGTTGATCTACGAAGTTGAAATTTGGTGTGCAAATATATATTTATGCCATCCATTGACGTGCTTAAAATGGGCATGGTCGGTTAACATACGCGCCCACAATAAACATAAACATTTATATCTACCACAAAAATTAACCTATGACCCTGAAATTTGGTACACCTATTTATAGAAATCCCATCCATCAATGTGCCGAAAATGGGCGTGGTCCGATAACATACACGCCCACAATCAATATAAATCTTTATATTTGCCACAAAAGTTGATCTACGAAGTTGAAATTTGGTATGCAAATATATAGTTATGCCATCCATTGACGTGCCTAAAATGGGCATGGTCGGTTAACATACGCGCCCACAATAAACATAAACATTTATATCTAACACAAAAATTTACCTATGACCCTGAAATTTGGTACACCTATTTATAGAAATCCCATCCATCAATGTGCCGAAAATGGGCGTGGTCCGATAACATACACGCCCACAATCAATATAAATCTTTATATTTGCCACAAAAGTTGATCTACGAAGTTGAAATTTGGTGTGCAAATACATAGTTATGCCATCCATTGATGTGCCTAAAATGGGCGTGGTCGTTTAACAGACGCGCCCACAATAAACATAAACCTTTATAACTACCACAAAAATTAACCTATGACCATGAAATTTGGTACACCTATTTATAGAAATCCCATCCATCAATGTGCCGAAAATGGGCGTAGTCCGATAATATACACGCCCACAATCAATATAAATCTTTATATTTGCCACAAAAGTTGATCTACGAAGTTGAAATTTGGTATGCAAATACATAGTTATCCCATCCATTGATGTGCCTAAAATGGGCGTGGTCGTTTAACAGACGCGCCCACAATAAACATAAACCTTTATATCTACCACAAAAATTAACCTATGACCCTGAAATTTGGTACACCTATTTATAGAAATCCCATCCATCAATGTGCCGAAAATGGGCGTGGTCCGATAACATACACGCCCACAATCAATATAAATCTTTATATTTGCCACAAAAGTTGATCTACGAAGTTGAAATTTGGTGTGCAAATATATAGTTATACCATCCATTGACGTGCCTAAAATGGGCATGATCGGTTAACATACGCGCCCACAATAAACATAAACCTTTATATCTACCACAAAAATTAACCTATGACCCTGAAATTTGGTACACCTATTTATAGAAATCCCATCCATCAATGTGCCGAAAATGGGCGTGGTCCGATAACATACACGCCCACAATCAATATAAATCTTTATATTTGCCACAAAAGTTGATCTACGAAGTTGAAATTTGGTGTGCAAATATATAGTTATACCATCCATTGATGTGCCTAAAATGGGCGTGGTCGGTTAACATACGCGCCCACAATAAACATAAACCTTTATAACTACCACAAAAATTAACCTATGACCATGAAATTTGGTACACCTATTTATAGAAATCCCATCCATCAATGTGCCGAAAATGGGCGTAGTCCGATAACATACACGCCCACAATCAATATAAATCTTTATATTTGCCACAAAAGTTGATCTACGAAGTTGAAATTTGGTGTGCAAATATATAGTTATGCCATCCATTGACGTGCTTAAAATGGGCATGGTCGGTTAACATACGCGCCCACAATAAACATAAACATTTATATCTACCACAAAAATTAACCTATGACCCTGAAATTTGGTACACCTATTTATAGAAATCCCATCCATCAATGTGCCGAAAATGGGCGTGGTCCGATAACATACACGCCCACAATCAAATTAAATCTTTATATTTGCCACAAAAGTTGATCTACGAAGTTGAAATTTGGTGTGCAAATATATAGTTATACCATCCATTGATGTGCCTAAAATGGGCGTGGTCGGTTAACATACGCGCCCACAATAAACATAAACCTTTATAACTACCACAAAAATTAACCTATGACCATGAAATTTGGTACACCTATTTATAGAAATCCCATCCATCAATGTGCCGAAAATGGGCGTAGTCCGATAACATACACGCCCACAATCAATATAAATCTTTATATTTGCCACAAAAGTTGATCTACGAAGTTGAAATTTGGTGTGCAAATATATAGTTATACCATCCATTGATGTGCCTAAAATGGGCGTGGTCGGTTAACATACGCGCCCACAATAAACATAAACCTTTATAACTACCACAAAAATTAACCTATGACCATGAAATTTGGTACACCTATTTATAGAAATCCCATCCATCAATGTGCCGAAAATGGGCGTGGTCCGATAACATACACGCCCACAATCAATATAAATCTTTATATTTGCCACAAAAGTTGATCTACGAAGTTGAAATTTGATGTGCAAATATATAGTTATACCATCCATTGACGTGCCTAAAATGGGCATGATCGGTTAACATACGCGCCCACAATAAACATAAACCTTTATATCTACCACAAAAATTAACCTATGACCCTGAAATTTGGTACACCTATTTATAGAAATCCCATCCATCAATGTGCCGAAAATGAGCGTGGTCCGATAACATACACGCCCACAATCAATATAAATCTTTATATTTGCCACAAAAGTTGATCTACGAAGTTGAAACTTGGTGTGCAAATATATAGTTATGCCATCCATTGACGTGCCTAAAATGGGCATGGTCGGTTAACATACGCGCCCACAATAAACATAAACATTTATATCTACCACAAAAATTAACCTATGACCCTGAAATTTGGTACACCTATTAATAAAAATCCCATCCATCAATGTGCCGAAAATGGGCGTGGTCCGATAACATACACGCCCACAATCAATATAAATCTTTATATTTGCCACAAAAGTTGACCTACGAAGTTGAAATTTGGTGTGCAAATACATAGTTATGCCATCCATTGATGTGCCTAAAATGGGCGTGGTCGGTTAACATATGCGCCCACAATAAACATAAACCTTTATATCTACCACAAAAATTAACCTATGACCCTGAAATTTGGTACACCTATTTATAGAAATCCCATCCATCAATGTGCCGAAAATGGGCGTAGTCCGATAATATACACGCCCACAATCAATATAAATCTTTATATTTGCCACAAAAGTTGATCTACGAAGTTGAAATTTGGTATGCAAATACATAGTTATCCCATCCATTGATGTGCCTAAAATGGGCGTGGTCGTTTAACAGACGCGCCCACAATAAACATAAACCTTTATATCTACCACAAAAATTAACCTATGACCCTGAAATTTGGTACACCTATTTATAGAAATCCCATACATCAATGTGCCGAAAATGGGCGTGGTCCGATAACATACACGCCCACAATCAATATAAATCTTTATATTTGCCACAAAAGTTGATCTACGAAGTTGAAATTTGGTATGCAAATATATAGTTATACCATCCATTGATGTGCCTAAAATGGGCGTGGTCGGTTAACATACGCGCCCACAATAAACATAAACCTTTATAACTACCACAAAAATTAACCTATGACCATGAAATTTGGTACACCTATTTATAGAAATCCCATCCATCAATGTGCCGAAAATGGGCGTAGTCCAATTATATACACGCCCACAATCAATATAAATCTTTATATTTGCCACAAAAGTTGATCTACGAAGTTGAAATTTGGTGTGCAAATACATAGTTATGCCATCCATTGACGTGCCTAAAATGGGCATGGTCGGTTAACATACGCGCCCACAATAAACATAAACCTTTATATCTACCACAAAAATTAACCTATGACCCTGAAATTTGGTACACCTATTTATAGAAATCCCATCCATCAATGTGCCGAAAATGGGCGTAGTCCGATAATATACACGCCCACAATCAATATAAATCTTTATATTTGCCACAAAAGTTGATCTACGAAGTTGAAATTTGGTATGCAAATACATAGTTATCCCATCCATTGATGTGCCTAAAATGGGCGTGGTCGTTTAACAGACGCGCCCACAATAAACATAAACCTTTATATCTACCACAAAAATTAACCTATGACCCTGAAATTTGGTACACCTATTTATAGAAATCCCATCCATCAATGTGCCGAAAATGGGCGTAGTCCAATTATATACACGCCCACAATCAATATAAATCTTTATATTTGCCACAAAAGTTGATCTACGAAGTTGAAATTTGGTATGCAAATACATATAGTTATCCTATCCATTGATGTGCCTAAAATGGGCGTGGTCGGTAACCATACGCGCCCATAATAAACATAAACCTTTATATCTACCACAAAAACTAACCTTTGACCCTGAAATTTGGTACACCTATTTATAGAAATACCATCCATCAATGTGCCGAAAATGGGCGTAGTCCAATAATATACACGCCCACAATCAATATAAATATTTATATTTGCCACAAAAGTTGATCTACGAAGTTGAAATTTGGTATGCAAATACATAGTTATCCCATCCATTGATGTGCCTAAAATGGGCGTGGTCGTTTAACAGACGCGCCCACAATAAACATAAACCTTTATATCTACCACAAAAATTAACCTATGACCCTGAAATTTGGTACACCTATTTATAGAAATCCCATCCATCAATGTGCCGAAAATGGGCGTAGTCCAATTATATACACGCCCACAATCAATATAAATCTTTATATTTGCCACAAAAGTTGATCTACGAAGTTGAAATTTGGTATGCAAATACATATAGTTATCCTATCCATTGATGTGCCTAAAATGGGCGTGGTCGGTAACCATACGCGCCCATAATAAACATAAACCTTTATATCTACCACAAAAACTAACCTTTGACCCTGAAATTTGGTACACCTATTTATAGAAATCCCATCCATCAATGTGCCGAAAATGGGCGTAGTCCGATAACATACACGCCCACAATCAATATAAATCTTTATATTTGCCACAAAAGTTGATCTACGAAGTTGAAATTTGGTGTGCAAATATATAGTTATGCCATCCATTGACGTGCCTAAAATGGGCATGGTCGGTTAACATACGCGCCCACAATAAACATAAACATTTATATCTACCACAAAAATTAACCTATGACCCTGAAATTTGGTACACCTATTTATAGAAATCCCATCCATCAATGTGCCGAAAATGGGCGTGGTCCGATAACATACACGCCCACAATCAATATAAATCTTTATATTTGCCACAAAAGTTGATCTACGAAGTTGAAATTTGGTATGCAAATATATAGTTATACCATCCATTGATGTGCCTAAAATGGGCGTGGTCGGTTAACATACGCGCCCACAATAAACATAAACCTTTATAACTACCACAAAAATTAACCTATGACCATGAAATTTGGTACACCTATTTATAGAAATCCCATCCATGAATGTGCCGAAAATGGGCGTAGTCCAATTATATACACGCCCACAATCAATATAAATCTTTATATTTGCCACAAAAGTTGATCTACGAAGTTGAAATTTGGTATGCAAATACATATAGTTATCCTATCCATTGATGTGCCTAAAATGGGCGTGGTCGGTAACTATACGCGCCCATAATAAACATAAACCTTTATATCTACCACAAAAACTAACCTTTGACCCTGAAATTTGGTACACCTATTTATAGAAATCCCATCCATCAATGTGCCGAAAATGGGCGTAGTCCGATAACATACACGCCCACAATCAATATAAATCTTTATATTTGCCACAAAAGTTGATCTACGAAGTTGAAATTTGGTGTGCAAATATATAGTTATGCCATCCATTGACGTGCCTAAAATGGGCATGGTCGGTTAACATACGCGCCCACAATAAACATAAACATTTATATCTACCACAAAAATTAACCTATGACCCTGAAATTTGGTACACCTATTTATAGAAATCCCATCCATCAATGTGCCGAAAATGGGCGTGGTCCGATAACATACACGCCCACAATCAATATAAATCTTTATATTTGCCACAAAAGTTTATCTACGAAGTTGAAATTTGGTGTGCAAATATATAGTTATGCCATCCATTGACGTGCCTAAAATGGGCGTGGTCGGTTAACATACGCGCCCACAATAAACATAAACCTTTATAACTACACAAAAATTAACCTTTGACCCTGAAATTTGGTACACCTATTTATAGAAATCCCATCCATCAATGTGCCGAAAATGGGCGTAGTCCGATAATATACACGCCCACAATCAATATAAATCTTTATATTTGCCACAAAAGTTGATCTACGAAGTTGAAATTTGGTGTGCAAATATATAGTTATCCCATCGATTGATGTGCCTAAAATGGGCATGGTCGGTTAACATACGCGCCCACAATAAACATAAACCTTTATATCTACCACAAAAATTAACCTATGACCCTGAAATTTGGTACACCTATTTATAGAAATCCCATCCATCAATGTGCCGAAAATGGGCGTAGTCCGATAATATACACGCCCACAATCAATATAAATCTTTATATTTGCCACAAAAGTTGATCTACGAAGTTGAAATTTGGTGTGCAAATATATAGTTATACCATCCATTGATGTGCCTAAAATGGGCGTGGTCGGTTAACATACGCGCCCACAATAAACATAAACCTTTATAACTACCACAAAAATTAACCTATGACCATGAAATTTGGTACATCTATTTATAGAAATCCCATCCATCAATGTGCCGAAAATGGGCGTAGTCCGATAATATACACGCCCACAATCAATATAAATCTTTATATTTGCCACAAAAGTTGATCTACGAAGTTGAAATTTGGTATGCAAATACATATAGTTATCCTATCCATTGATGTGCCTAAAATGGGCGTGGCCGTTTAACAGACGCGCCCACAATAAACATAAACCTTTATATCTACCACAAAAATTAACCTATGACCCTGAAATTTGATACACCTATTTATAGAAATCCCATCCATCAATGTGCCGAAAATGGGCGTAGACCGATAATATACACGCCCACAATCAATATAAATCTTTATATTTGCCACAAAAGTTGATCTACGAAGTTGAAATTTGGTGTGCAAATACATAGTTATGCCATCCATTGACGTGCCTAAAATGGGCATGGTCGGTTAACATACGCGCCCACAATAAACATAAACATTTATATCTAACACAAAAATTAACCTATGACCATGAAATTTGGTACACCTATTTATAGAAATCCCATCCATCAATGTGCCGAAAATGGGCGTAGTCCGATAATATACACGCCCACAATCAATATAAATCTTTATATTTGCCACAAAAGTTGATCTACGAAGTTGAAATTTGGTGTGCAAATACATAGTTATGCCATCCATTGACGTGCCTAAAATGGGCATGGTCGGTTAACATACGCGCCCACAATAAACATAAACATTTATATCTAACACAAAAATTAACCTATGACCCTGAAATTTGGTACACCTATTTATAGAAATCCCATCCATCAATGTGCCGAAAATGGGCGTAGTCCGATAATATACACGCCCACAATCAATATAAATCTTTATATTTGCCACAAAAGTTGATCTACGAAGTTGAAATTTGTTATGCAAATACATAGTTATCCCATCCATTGATGTGCCTAAAATGAGCGTGGCCGTTTAACAGACGCGCCCACAATAAACATAAACCTTTATATCTACCACAAAAATTAACCTATGACCCTGAAATTTGATACACCTATTTATAGAAATCCCATCCATCAATGTGCCGAAAATGGGCGTAGTCCGATAATATACACGCCCACAATCAATATAAATCTTTATATTTGCCACAAAAGTTGATCTACGAAGTTGAAATTTGGTGTGCAAATATATAGTTATACCATCCATTGACGTGCCTAAAATGGGCATGGTCGGTTAACGTACGCGCCCACAATAAACATAAACCTTTATATCTACCACAAAAATTAACCTATGACCCTGAAATTTGGTACACCTATTTATAGAAATCCCATCCATCAATGTGCCGAAAATGGGCGTGGTCCGATAACATACACGCCCACAATCAATATAAATCTTTATATTTGCCACAAAAGTTGATCTACGAAGTTGAAATTTGGTGTGCAAATATATAGTTATACCATCCATTGACGTGCCTAAAATGGGCATGGTCGGTTAACGTACGCGCCCACAATAAACATAAACCTTTATATCTACCACAAAAATTAACCTATGACCCTGAAATTTGGTACACCTATTTATAGAAATCCCATCCATCAATGTGCCGAAAATGGGCGTAGTCCGATAATATACACGCCCACAATCAATATAAATCTTTATATTTGCCACAAAAGTTGATCTACGAAGTTGAAATTTGGTATGCAAATACATAGTTATCCCATCCATTGATGTGCCTAAAATGGGCGTGGTCGTTTAACAGACGCGCCCACAATAAACATAAACCTTTATATCTACCACAAAAATTAACCTATGACCCTGAAATTTGGTACACCTATTTATAGAAATCCCATCCATCAATGTGCCGAAAATGGGCGTAGTCCGATAACATACACACCCACAATCAATATAAATCTTTATATTTGCCACAAAAGTTGATCTACGAAGTTGAAATTTGGTGTGCAAATATATAGTTATGCCATCCATTGACGTGCCTAAAATGGGCATGGTCGGTTAACATACGCGCCCACAATAAACATAAACATTTATATCTACCACAAAAATTAACCTATGACCCTGAAATTTGGTACACCTATTTATAGAAATCCCATCCATCAATGTGCCGAAAATGGGCGTAGTCCGATAATATACACGCCCACAATCAATATAAATCTTTATATTTGCCACAAAAGTTGATCTACGAAGTTGAAATTTGGTGTGCAAATATATAGTTATGCCATCCATTGACGTGCCTAAAATGGGCATGGTCGGTTAACATACGCGCCCACAATAAACATAAACCTTTATATCTACCACAAAAATTAACCTATGACCCTGAAATTTGGTACACCTATTTATAGAAATCCCATCCATCAATGTGCCGAAAATGGGCGTAGTCCGATAATATACACGCGCACAATCAATATAAATCTTTATATTTGCCACAAAAGTTGATCTACGAAGTTGAAATTTGGTGTGCAAATATATAGTTATGCCATCCATTGACGTGCTTAAAATGGGCATGGTCGGTTAACATACGCGCCCACAATAAACATAAACATTTATATCTAACACAAAAATTAACCTATGACCCTGAAATTTGGTACTCCTATTTATAGAAATCCCATCCATCAATGTGCCGAAAATGGGCGTAGTCCGATAATATACACGCCCACAATCAATATAAATCTTTATATTTGCCACAAAAGTTGATCTACGAAGTTGAAATTTGGTGTGCAAATATATAGTTATGCCATCCATTGACGTGCCTAAAATGGGCATGGTCGGTTAACATACGCGCCCACAATAAACATAAACCTTTATATCTACCACAAAAATTAACCTATGACCCTGAAATTTGGTACACCTATTTATAGAAATCCCATCCATCAATGTGCCGAAAATGGGCGTAGTCCGATAATATACACGCCCACAATCAATATAAATCTTTATATTTGCCACAAAAGTTGATCTACGAAGTTGAAATTTGTTATGCAAATACATAGTTATCCCATCCATTGATGTGCCTAAAATGGGCGTGGTCGTTTAACAGACGCGCCCACAATAAACATAAACCTTTATATCTACCACAAAAATTAACCTATGACCCTGAAATTTGGTACACCTATTTATAGAAATCCCATCCATCAATGTGCCGAAAATGGGCGTGGTCCGATAACATACACGCCCACAATCAATATAAATCTTTATATTTGCCACAAAAGTTGATCTACGAAGTTGAAATTTGGTGTGCAAATATATAGTTATACCATCCATTGACGTGCCTAAAATGGGCATGGTCGGTTAACGTACGCACCCACAATAAACATAAACCTTTATATCTACCACAAAAATTAACCTATGACCCTGAAATTTGGTACACCTATTTATAGAAATCCCATCCATCAATGTGCCGAAAATGGGCGTAGTCCGATAATATACACGCCCACAATCAATATAAATCTTTATATTTGCCACAAAAGTTGATCTACGAAGTTGAAATTTGGTGTGCAAATATATAGTTATACCATCCATTGACGTGCCTAAAATGGGCATGGTCGGTTAACGTACGCGCCCACAATAAACATAAACCTTTATATCTACCACAAAAATTAACCTATGACCCTGAAATTTGGTACACCTATTTATAGAAATCCCATACATCAATGTGCCGAAAATGGGCGTGGTCCGATAACATACACGCCCACAATCAATATAAATCTTTATATTTGCCACAAAAGTTGATCTACGAAGTTGAAATTTGGTGTGCAAATATATAGTTATACCATCCATTGATGTGCCTAAAATGGGCGTGGTCGGTTAACATACGCGCCCACAATAAACATAAACCTTTATAACTACCACAAAAATTAACCTATGACCATGAAATTTGGTACACCTATTTATAGAAATCCCATCCATCAATGTGCCGAAAATGGGCGTAGTCCGATAATATATACGCCCACAATCAATATAAATCTTTATATTTGCCACAAAAGTTGATCTACGAAGTTGAAATTTGGTGTGCAAATATATAGTTATGCCATCCATTGACGTGCCTAAAATGGGCATGGTCGGTTAACAGACGCGCCCACAATAAACATAAACATTTATATCTACCACAAAAATTAACCTATGACCCTGAAATTTGGTACACCTATTTATAGAAATCCCATCCATCAATGTGCCGAAAATGGGCGTGGTCCGATAACATACACGCCCACAATCAATATAAATCTTTATATTTGCCACAAAAGTTGATCTACGAAGTTGAAATTTGGTGTGCAAATATATAGTTATGCCATCCATTGACGTGCCTAAAATGGGCATGGTCGGTTAACATACGCGCCCACAATAAACATAAACCTTTATATCCCACACAAAAATTAACCTATGACCCTGAAATTTGATACACCTATTTATAGAAATCCCATCCATCAATGTGCCGAAAATGGGCGTAGTCCGATAACATACACGCCCACAATCAATATAAATCTTTATATTTGCCACAAAAGTTGATCTACGAAGTTGAAATTTGGTGTGCAAATATATAGTTATGCCATCCATTGACGTGCCTAAAATGGGCATGGTCGGTTAACATACGCGCCCACAATAAACATAAACATTTATATCTACCACAAAAATTAACCTATGACCCTGAAATTTGGTACACCTATTAATAAAAATCCCATCCATCAATGTGCCGAAAATAGGCGTGGTCCGATAACATACACGCCCACAATCAATATAAATCTTTATATTTGCCACAAAAGTTGATCTACGAAGGTGAAATTTGTTACGCAAATACATAGTTATCCCATCCATTGACGTGCCTAAAATGGGCATGGTCGGTTAACATACGCGCCCACAATAAACATAAACCTTTATATCTACCACAAAAATTAACCTATGACCCTGAAATTTGGTACACCTATTTATAGAAATCCCATCCATCAATGTGCCGAAAATGGGCGTGGTCCGATAATATACACGCCCACAATCAATATAAATCTTTATATTTGCCACAAAAGTTGATCTACGAAGTTGAAATTTGGTATGCAAATACATAGTTATGCCATCCATTGATGTGCCTAAAATGGGCGTGGTCGTTTAACAGACGCGCCCACAATAAACATAAACCTTTATATCTACCACAAAAATTAACCTATGACCCTGAAATTTGGTACACCTATTTATAGAAATCCCATCCATCAATGTGCCGAAAATGGGCATGGTCCGATAACATACACGCCCACAATCAATATAAATCTTTATATTTGCCACAAAAGTTGATCTACGAAGTTGAAATTTGGTGTGCAAATATATAGTTATGCCATCCATTGACGTGCCTAAAATGGGCATGGTCGGTTAACATACGCGCCCACAATAAACATAAACATTTATATCTACCACAAAAATTAACCTATGATCCTGAAATTTGGTACACCTATTTATAAAAATCCCATCCATCAATGTGCCGAAAATGGGCGTGGTCCGATAACATACACGCCCACAATCAATATAAATCTTTATATTTGCCACAAAAGTTGATCTACGAAGTTGAAATTTGGTGTGCAAATACATAGTTATGCCATCCATTGATGTGCCTAAAATGGGCGTGGTCGTTTAACAGACGCGCCCACAATAAACATAAACCTTTATAACTACCACAAAAATTAACCTATGACCATGAAATTTGGTACACCTATTTATAGAAATCCCATCCATCAATGTGCCGAAAATGGGCGTAGTCCAATAATATACACGCCCACAATCAATATAAATCTTTATATTTGCCGCAAAAGTTGATCTACGAAGTTGAAATTTGGTATGCAAATACATAGTTATCCCATCCATTGATGTGCCTAAAATGGGCGTGGTCGTTTAACAGACGCGCCCACAATAAACATAAACCTTTATATCTACCACAAAAATTAACCTATGACCCTGAAATTTGGTACACCTATTTATAGAAATCCCATCCATCAATGTGCCGAAAATGGGCGTAGTCCGATAATATACACGCCCACAATCAATATAAATCTTTATATTAGCCACAAAAGTTGATCTACGAAGTTGAAATTTGGTATGCAAATACATAGTTATGCCATCTATTGATGTGCCTAAAATGGGCGTGGTCGTTTAACAGACGCGTCCACAATAAACATAAACCTTTATATCTACCACAAAAAATAACCTAAGACCCTGAAATTTGGTACACCTATTTATAGAAATCCCATGCATCAATGTGCCGAAAATGGGCGTAGTCCGATAATATACACGCCAACAATCAATATAAATCTTTATATTTGCCACAAAAGTTGATCTACGACGTTGAAATTTGGTATGCAAATACATAGTTATGCCATCTATTGATGTGCCTAAAATGGGCGTGGTCGTTTAACAGACGCGCCCACAATAAACATAAACCTTTATATCTACCACAAAAATTAACCTATGACCCTGAAATTTGGTACACCTATTTATAGAAATCCCATCCATCAATGTGCCGAAAATGGGCGTGGTCCGATAACATACACGCCCACAATCAATATAAATCTTTATATTTGCCACAAAAGTTGATCTACGAAGTTGAAATTTGGTGTGCAAATATATAGTTATACCATCCATTGACGTGCCTAAAATGGGCATGGTCGGTTAACGTACGCACCCACAATAAACATAAACCTTTATATCTACCACAAAAATTAACCTATGACCCTGAAATTTGGTACACCTATTTATAGAAATCCCATCCATCAATGTGCCGAAAATGGGCGTGGTCCGATAACATACACGCCCACAATCAATATAAATCTTTATATTTGCCACAAAAGTTGATCTACGAAGTTGAAATTTGGTGTGCAAATACATAGTTATGCCATCCATTGATGTGCCTAAAATGGGCGTGTTCGGTTAACATACGCGCCCACAATAAACATAAACCTTTATAACTACCACAAAAATTAACCTATGACCATGAAATTTGGTACACCTATTTATAGAAATCCCATCCATCAATGTGCCGAAAATGGGCGTAGTCCGATAATATACACGCCCACAATTAATATAAATCTTTATATTTGCCACAAAAGTTGATCTACGAAGTTGAAATTTGGTATGCAAATACATAGTTATCCCATCCATTGATGTGCCTAAAATGGGCGTGGTCGGTTAACATACGCGCCCACAATAAACATAAACCTTTATAACTACCACAAAAATTAACCTATGACCCTGAAATTTGATACACCTATTTATAGAAATCCCATCCATCAATGTGCCGAAAATAGGCGTGGTCCGATAACATACACGCCCACAATCAATATAAATCTTTATATTTGCCACAAAAGTTGATCTACGAAGTTGAAATTTGGTGTGCAAATACATAGTTATGCCATCCATTGATGTGCCTAAAATGGGCGTGGTCGTTTAACAGACGCGCCCACAATAAACATAAACCTTTATATCTACCACAAAAATTAACCTATGACCCTGAAATTTGGTACACCTATTTATAGAAATCCCATCCATCAATGTGCCGAAAATGGACGTGGTCCGATAACATACACGCCCACAATCAATATAAATCTTTATATTTGCCACAAAAGTTGATCTACGAAGTTGAAATTTGGTGTGCAAATATATAGTTATGCCATCCATTGACGTGCCTAAAATGGGCATGGTCGGTTAACATACGCGCCCACAATAAACATAAACATTTATATCTACCACAAAAATTAACCTATGACCCTGAAATTTGGTACACCTATTTATAGAAATCCCATCCATCAATGTGCCGAAAATGGGCTTGGTCCGATAACATACACGCCCACAATCAATATAAATCTTTATATTTGCCACAAAAGTTGATCTACGAAGTTGAAATTTGGTATGCAAATACATAGTTATCCCATCCATTGATGTGCCTAAAATGGGCGTGGTCGTTTAACAGACGCGCCCACAATAAACATAAACCTTTATATCTACCACAAAAATTAACCTATGACCCTGAAATTTGGTACACCTATTTATAGAAATCCCATCCATCAATGTGCCGAAAATAGGCGTGGTCCGATAACATACACGCCCACAATCAATATAAATCTTTATATTTGCCACAAAAGTTGATCTACGAAGTTGAAATTTGGTGTGCAAATACATAGTTATGCCATCCATTGATGTGCCTAAAATGGGCGTGTTCGGTTAACATACGCGCCCACAATAAACATAAACCTTTATAACTACCACAAAAATTAACCTATGACCATGAAATTTGGTACACCTATTTATAGAAATCCCATCCATCAATGTGCCGAAAATGGGCGTAGTCCGATAATATACACGCCCACAATCAATATAAATCTTTATATTTGCCACAAAAGTTGATCTACGAAGTTGAAATTTGGTATGCAAATACATAGTTATCCCATCCATTGATGTGCCTAAAATGGGCGTGGTCGTTTAACAGACGCGCCCACAATAAACATAAACCTTTATATCTACCACAAAAATTAACCTATGACCCTGAAATTTGGTACACCTATTTATAGAAATCCCATCCATCAATGTGCCGAAAATAGGCGTGGTCCGATAACATACACGCCCACAATCAATATAAATCTTTATATTTGCCACAAAAGTTGATCTACGAAGTTGAAATTTGGTATGCAAATACATAGTTATCCCATCCATTGATGTGCCTAAAATGGGCGTGGTCGTTTAACAGACGCGCCCACAATAAACATAAACCTTTATATCTACCACAAAAATTAACCTATGACCCTGAAATTTGGTACACCTATTTATAGAAATCCCATCCATCAATGTGCCGAAAATGGGCGTGGTCCGATAACATACACGCCCACAATCAATATAAATCTTTATATTTGCCACAAAAGTTGATCTACGAAGTTGAAATTTGGTGTGCAAATATATAGTTATGCCATCCATTGACGTGCCTAAAATGGGCATGGTCGGTTAACATACGCGCCCACAATAAACATAAACATTTATATCTACCACAAAAATTAACCTATGACCCTGAAATTTGGTACACCTATTTATAAAAATCCCATCCATCAATGTGCCGAAAATGGGCGTGGTCCGATAACATACACGCCCACAATCAATATAAATCTTTATATTTGCCACAAAAGTTGATCTACGAAGTTGAAATTTGGTGTGCAAATACATAGTTATGCCATCCATTGATGTGCCTAAAATGGGCGTGTTCGGTTAACATACGCGCCCACAATAAACATAAACCTTTATAACTACCACAAAAATTAACCTATGACCATGAAATTTGGTACACCTATTTATAGAAATCCCATCCATCAATGTGCCGAAAATGGGCGTAGTCCGATAATATACACGCCCACAATCAATATAAATCTTTATATTTGCCACAAAAGTTGATCTACGAAGTTGAAATTTGGTATGCAAATACATAGTTATCCCATCCATTGATGTGCCTAAAATGGGCGTGGTCGTTTAACAGACGCGCCCACAATAAACATAAACCTTTATATCTACCACAAAAATTAACCTATGACCCTGAAATTTGGTACACCTATTTATAGAAATCCCATCCATCAATGTGCCGAAAATAGGCGTGGTCCGATAACATACACGCCCACAATCAATATAAATCTTTATATTTTCCACAAAAGTTGATCTACGAAGTTGAAATTTGGTGTGCAAATACATAGTTATGCCATCCATTGATGTGCTTAAAATGGGCGTGGTCGGTAACCATACGCGCCCAAAATAAACATAAACCTTTATATCTACCACAAAAACTAACCTTTGACCCTGAAATTTGGTACACCTATTTATAGAAATCCCATCCATCAATGTGCCGAAAATGGGCGTAGTCCGATAACATACACGCCCACAATCAATATAAATCTTTATATTTGCCACAAAAGTTGATCTACGAAGTTGAAATTTGGTATGCAAATACATAGTTATCCCATCCATCAATGTGCCTTAAATGGGCCTGGTCGGTTAACATACGCGCCCACAATAAACATAAACCTTTATATCTACCACAAAAATTAACCTATGACCCTGAAATTTGGTACACCTATTTATAGAAATCCCATCCATCAATGTGCCGAAAATGGGCGTGGTCCGATAACATACACGCCCACAATCAATATAAATCTTTATATTTGCCACAAAAGTTGATCTACGAAGTTGAAATTTGGTATGCAAATACATAGTTATCCCATCCATCAATGTGCCTTAAATGGGCCTGGTCGGTTAACATACGCGCCCACAATAAACATAAACCTTTATATCTACCACAAAAATTAACCTATGACCCTGAAATTTGGTACACCTATTTATAGAAATCCCATCCATCAATGTGCCGAAAATGGGCGTGGTCCGATAACATACACGCCCACAATCAATATAAATCTTTATATTTGCCACAAAAGTTGATCTACGAAGTTGAAATTTGGTGTGCAAATATATAGTTATGCCATCCATTGACGTGCCTAAAATGGGCATGGTCGGTTAACATACGCGCCCACAATAAACATAAACATTTATATCTACCACAAAAATTAACCTATGACCCTGAAATTTGGTACACCTATTTATAGAAATCCCATCCATCAATGTGCCGAAAATGGGCGTAGTCCGATAATATACACGCCCACAATCAATATAAATCTTTATATTTGCCAGAAAAGTTGATCTACGAAGTTGAAATTTGGTATGCAAATACATAGTTATCCCATCCATCAATGTGCCTTAAATGGGCCTGGTCGGTTAACATACGCGCCCACAATAAACATAAACCTTTATATCTACCACAAAAATTAACCTATGACCCTGAAATTTGGTACACCTATTTATAGAAATCCCATCCATCAATGTGCCGAAAATGGGCGTGGTCCGATAACATACACGCCCACAATCAATATAAATCTTTATATTTGCCACAAAAGTTGATCTACGAAGTTGAAATTTGGTGTGCAAATATATAGTTATGCCATCCATTGACGTGCCTAAAATGGGCATGGTCGGTTAACATACGCGCCCACAATAAACATAAACCTTTATATCTACCACAAAAATTAACCTATGACCATGAAATTTGGTACACCTATTTATAGAAATCCCATCCATCAATGTGCCGAAAATGGGCGTAGTCCGATAATATACACGCCCACAATCAATATAAATCTTTATATTTGCCACAAAAGTTGATCTACGAAGTTGAAACTTGTTATGCAAATACATAGTTATCCCATCCATTGATGTGCCTAAAATGGGCATGGTCGGTTAACATACGCGCCCACAATAAACATAAACCTTTATATCTACCACAAAAATTAACCTATGACCCTGAAATTTGGTACACCTATTTATAGAAATCCCATCCATCAATGTGCCGAAAATGGGCGTGGTCCGATAACATACACGCCCACAATCAATATAAATCTTTATATTTGCCACAAAAGTTGATCTACGAAGTTGAAATTTGGTGTGCAAATATATAGTTATGCCATCCATTGACGTGCCTAAAATGGGCATGGTCGGTTAACATACGCGCCCACAATAAACGTAAACATTTATATCTACCACAAAAATTAACCTATGACCCTGAAATTTGGTACACCTATTTATAAAAAACCCATCCATCAATGTGCCGAAAATGGGCGTGGTCCGATAACATACACGCCCACAATCAATATAAATCTTTATATTTGCCACAAAAGTTGATCTACGAAGTTGAAATTTGGTGTGCAAATATATAGTTATGCCATCCATTGACGTGCCTAAAATGGGCATGGTCGGTTAACATACGCGCCCACAATAAACATAAACCTTTATATCTACCACAAAAATTAACCTATGACCATGAAATTTGGTACACCTATTTATAGAAATCCCATCCATCAATGTGCCGAAAATGGGCGTAGTCCGATAATATACACGCCCACAATCAATATAAATCTTTATATTTGCCACAAAAGTTGATCTACGAAGTTGAAATTTGGTGTGCAAATATATAGTTATGCCATCCATTGACGTGCCTAAAATGGGCATGGTCGGTTAACATACGCGCCCACAATAAACATAAACCTTTATATCTACCACAAAAATTAACCTATGACCCTGAAATTTGGTACACCTATTTATAGAAATCCCATCCATCAATGTGCCGAAAATGGGCGTGGTCCGATAACATACACGCCCACAATCAATATAAATCTTTATATTTGCCACAAAAGTTGATCTACGAAGTTGAAATTTGGTGTGCAAATATATAGTTATGCCATCCATTGACGTGCCTAAAATGGGCGTGGTCGTTTAACAGACGCGCCCACAATAAACATAAACCTTTATATCTACCACAAAAATTAACCTATGACCCTGAAATTTGGTACACCTATTTATAGAAATCCCATCCATCAATGTGCCGAAAATGGGCGTGGTCCGATAACATACACGCCCACAATCAATATAAATCTTTATATTTGCCACAAAAGTTGATCTACGAAGTTGAAATTTGGTGTGCAAATATATAGTTATACCATCCATTGATGTGCCTAAAATGGGCGTGGTCGGTTAACATACGCGCCCACAATAAACATAAACCTTTATAACTACCACAAAAATTAACCTATGACCATGAAATTTGGTACACCTATTTATAGAAATCCCATCCATCAATGTGCCGAAAATGGGCGTAGTCCAATTATATACACGCCCACAATCAATATAAATCTTTATATTTGCCACAAAAGTTGATCTACGAAGTTGAAATTTGGTGTGCAAATATATAGTTATACCATCCATTGACGTGCCTAAAATGGGTGTGGTCGTTTAACAGACGCGCCCACAATAAACATAAACCTTTATATCTACCACAAAAATTAACCTATGACCCTGAAATTTGGTACACCTATTTATAGAAATCCCATCCATCAATGTGCCGAAAATGGGCGTGGTCCGATAACATACACGCCCACAATCAATATAAATCTTTATATTTGCCACAAAAGTTGATCTACGAAGTGAAATTTGGTGTGCAAATATATAGTTATACCATCCATTGACGTGCCTAAAATGGGCATGGTCGGTTAACGTACGCGCCCACAATAAACATAAACCTTTATATCTACCACAAAAATTAACCTATGACCCTGAAATTTGGTACACCTATTTATAGAAATCCCATCCATCAATGTGCCGAAAATGGGCGTGGTCCGATAACATACACGCCCACAATCAATATAAATCTTTATATTTGCCACAAAAGTTGATCTACGAAGTTGAAATTTGGTGTGCAAATATATAGTTATGCCATCCATTGACGTGCCTAAAATGGGCATGGTCGGTTAACATACGCGCCCACAATAAACATAAACATTTATATCTACCACAAAAATTAACCTATGACCCTGAAATTTGGTACACCTATTTATAGAAATCCCATCCATCAATGTGCCGAAAATGGGCGTGGTCCGATAACATACACGCCCACAATCAATATAAATCTTTATATTTGCCACAAAAGTTGATCTACGAAGTTGAAATTTGGTGTGCAAATATATAGTTATACCATCCATTGACGTGCCTAAAATGGGCATGGTCGGTTAACGTACGCGCCCACAATAAACATAAACCTTTTATATCTACCACAAAAATTAACCTATGACCATGAAATTTGGTACACCTATTTATAGAAATCCCATCCATCAATGTGCCGAAAATGGGCGTGGTCCGATAACATACACGCCCACAATCAATATAAATCTTTATATTTGCCACAAAAGTTGATCTACGAAGTTGAAATTTGGTGTGCAAATATATAGTTATGCCATCCATTGACGTGCCTAAAATGGGCATGGTCGGTTAACATACGCGCCCACAATAAACATAAACATTTATATCTACCACAAAAATTAACCTATGACCCTGAAATTTGGTACACCTATTAATAAAAATCCCATCCATCAATGTGCCGAAAATGGGCGTGGTCCGATAACATACACGCCCACAATCAATATAAATCTTTATATTTGCCACAAAAGTTGATCTACGAAGTTGAAATTTGGTATGCAAATACATAGTTATCCCATCCATTGATGTGCCTAAAATGGGCGTGGTCGTTTAACAGACGCGCCCACAATAAACATAAACCTTTATATCTACCACAAAAATTAACCTATGACCCTGAAATTTGGTACACCTATTTATAGAAATCCCATACATCAATGTGCCGAAAATGGGCGTGGTCCGATAACATACACGCCCACAATCAATATAAATCTTTATATTTGCCACAAAAGTTGATCTACGAAGTTGAAATTTGGTATGCAAATACATATAGTTATCCTAACCATTGATGTGCCTAAAATGGGCGTGGTCGTTTAACAGAAGCGCCCACAATAAACATAAACCTTTATATCTACCACAAAAATTAACCTATGACCCTGAAATTTGGTACACCTATTTATAGAAATCCCATCCATCAATGTGCCGAAAATGGGCGTAGTCCGATAACATACACGCCCACAATCAATATAAATCTTTATATTTGCCACAAAAGTTGATCTACGAAGTTGAAATTTGGTATGCAAATACATATAGTTATGCCATCCATTGACGTGCCTAAAATGGGCGTGGTCGTTTAACAGACGCGCCCACAATAAACATAAACCTTTATATCTACCACAAAAATTAACCTATGACCCTGAAATTTGGTACACCTATTTATAGAAATCCCATCCATCAATGTGCCGAAAATGGGCGTGGTCCGATAACATACACGCCCACAATCAATATAAATCTTTATATTTGCCACAAAAGTTGATCTACGAAGTTGAAATTTGGTGTGCAAATATATAGTTATACCATCCATTGATGTGCCTAAAATGGGCGTGGTCGGTTAACATACGCGCCCACAATAAACATAAACCTTTATAACTACCACAAAAATTAACCTATGACCATGAAATTTGGTACACCTATTTATAGAAATCCCATCCATCAATGTGCCGAAAATGGGCGTAGTCCAATTATATACACGCCCACAATCAATATAAATCTTTATATTTGCCACAAAAGTTGATCTACGAAGTTGAAATTTGGTGTGCAAATATATAGTTATACCATCCATTGACGTGCCTAAAATGGGTGTGGTCGTTTAACAGACGCGCCCACAATAAACATAAACCTTTATATCTACCACAAAAATTAACCTATGACCCTGAAATTTGGTACACCTATTTATAGAAATCCCATCCATCAATGTGCCGAAAATGGGCGTGGTCCGATAACATACACGCCCACAATCAATATAAATCTTTATATTTGCCACAAAAGTTGATCTACGAAGTGAAATTTGGTGTGCAAATATATAGTTATACCATCCATTGACGTGCCTAAAATGGGCATGGTCGGTTAACGTACGCGCCCACAATAAACATAAACCTTTATATCTACCACAAAAATTAACCTATGACCCTGAAATTTGGTACACCTATTTATAGAAATCCCATCCATCAATGTGCCGAAAATGGGCGTGGTCCGATAACATACACGCCCACAATCAATATAAATCTTTATATTTGCCACAAAAGTTGATCTACGAAGTTGAAATTTGGTGTGCAAATATATAGTTATACCATCCATTGATGTGCCTAAAATGGGCGTGGTCGGTTAACAGACGCGCCCACAATAAACATAAACCTTTATATCTACCACAAAAATTAACCTATGACCCTGAAATTTGGTACACCTATTTATAGAAATCCCATCCATCAATGTGCCGAAAATGGGCGTGGTCCGATAACATACACGCCCACAATCAATATAAATCTTTATATTTGCCACAAAAGTTGATCTACGAAGTTGAAATTTGGTGTGCAAATATATAGTTATACCATCCATTGACGTGCCTAAAATGGGCATGGTCGGTTAACGTACGCGCCCACAATAAACATAAACCTTTTATATCTACCACAAAAATTAACCTATGACCATGAAATTTGGTACACCTATTTATAGAAATCCCATCCATCAATGTGTCGAAAATGGGCGTGGTCCGATAACATACACGCCCACAATCAATATAAATCTTTATATTTGCCACAAAAGTTGATCTACGAAGTTGAAATTTGGTGTGCAAATATATAGTTATGCCATCCATTGACGTGCCTAAAATGGGCATGGTCGGTTAACATACGCGCCCACAATAAACATAAACATTTATATCTACCACAAAAATTAACCTATGACCCTGAAATTTGGTACACCTATTAATAAAAATCCCATCCATCAATGTGCCGAAAATGGGCGTGGTCCGATAACATACACGCCCACAATCAATATAAATCTTTATATTTGCCACAAAAGTTGATCTACGAAGTTGAAATTTGGTATGCAAATACATAGTTATCCCATCCATTGATGTGCCTAAAATGGGCGTGGTCGTTTAACAGACGCGCCCACAATAAACATAAACCTTTATATCTACCACAAAAATTAACCTATGACCCTGAAATTTGGTACACCTATTTATAGAAATCCCATACATCAATGTGCCGAAAATGGGCGTGGTCCGATAACATACACGCCCACAATCAATATAAATCTTTATATTTGCCACAAAAGTTGATCTACGAAGTTGAAATTTGGTATGCAAATACATATAGTTATCCTATCCATTGATGTGCCTAAAATGGGCGTGGTCGTTTAACAGAAGCGCCCACAATAAACATAAACCTTTATATCTACCACAAAAATTAACCTATGACCCTGAAATTTGGTACACCTATTTATAGAAATCCCATCCATCAATGTGCCGAAAATGGGCGTAGTCCGATAACATACACGCCCACAATCAATATAAATCTTTATATTTGCCACAAAAGTTGATCTACGAAGTTGAAATTTGGTATGCAAATACATATAGTTATCCTATCCATTGATGTGCCTAAAATGGGCGTGGTCGTTTAACAGAAGCGCCCACAATAAACATAAACCTTTATATCTACCACAAAAATTAACCTATGACCCTGAAATTTGGTACACCTATTTATAGAAATCCCATCCATCAATGTGCCGAAAATGGGCGTAGTCCGATAATATACACGCCCACAATCAATATAAATCTTTATATTTGCCACAAAAGTTGATCTACGAAGTTGAAATTTGGTATGCAAATATATAGTTATACCATCCATTGATGTGCCTAAAATGGGCGTGGTCGGTTAACATACCCGCCCACAATAAACATAAACCTTTATAACTACCACAAAAATTAACCTATGACCATGAAATTTGGTACACCTATTTATAGAAATCCCATCCATCAATGTGCCGAAAATGGGCGTAGTCCAATTATATACACGCCCACAATCAATATAAATCTTTATATTTGCCACAAAAGTTGATCTACGAAGTTGAAATTTGGTATGCAAATACATATAGTTATCCTATCCATTGATGTGCCTAAAATGGGCGTGGTCGGTAACCATACGCGCCCACAATAAACATAAACCTTTATATCTACCACAAAAACTAACCTTTGACCATGAAATTTGGTACACCTATTTATAGAAATCCCATCCATCAATGTGCCGAAAATGGGCGTAGTCCGATAACATACACGCCCACAATCAATATAAATCTTTATATTTGCCACAAAAGTTGATCTACGAAGTTGAAATTTGGTATGCAAATATATAGTTATACCATCCATTGATGTGCCTAAAATGGGCGTGGTCGGTTAACATACCCGCCCACAATAAACATAAACCTTTATAACTACCACAAAAATTAACCTATGACCATGAAATTTGGTACACCTATTTATAGAAATCCCATCCATCAATGTGCCGAAAATGGGCGTAGTCCAATTATATACACGCCCACAATCAATATAAATCTTTATATTTGCCACAAAAGTTGATCTACGAAGTTGAAATTTGGTATGCAAATACATATAGTTATCCTATCCATTGATGTGCCTAAAATGGGCGTGGTCGGTAACCATACGCGCCCACAATAAACATAAACCTTTATATCTACCACAAAAACTAACCTTTGACCATGAAATTTGGTACACCTATTTATAGAAATCCCATCCATCAATGTGCCGAAAATGGGCGTAGTCCGATAACATACACGCCCACAATCAATATAAATCTTTATATTTGCCACAAAAGTTGATCTACGAAGTTGAAATTTGGTGTGCAAATATATAGTTATGCCATCCATTGACGTGCCTAAAATGGGCATGGTCGGTTAACATACGCGCCCACAATAAACATAAACATTTATATCTACCACAAAAATTAACCTATGACCCTGAAATTTGGTACACCTATTTATAGAAATCCCATCCATCAATGTGCCGAAAATGGGCGTGGTCCGATAACATACACGCCCACAATCAATATAAATCTTTATATTTGCCACAAAAGTTGATCTACGAAGTTGAAATTTGGTGTGCAAATATATAGTTATGCCATCCATTGACGTGCCTAAAATGGGCATGGTCGGTTAACATACGCGCCCACAATAAACATAAACCTTTATAACTACACAAAAATTAACCTTTGACCCTGAAATTTGGTACACCTATTTATAGAAATCCCATCCATCAATGTGCCGAAAATGGGCGTGGTCCGATAACATACACGCCCACAATCAATATAAATCTTTATATTTGCCACAAAAGTTGATCTACGAAGTTGAAATTTGGTGTGCAAATATATAGTTATGCCATCCATTGACGTGCCTAAAATGGGCATGGTCGGTTAACATACGCGCCCACAATAAACATAAACCTTTATATCTACCACAAAAATTAACCTATGACCCTGAAATTTGGTACACCTATTTATAGAAATCCCATCCATCAATGTGCCGAAAATGGGCGTAGTCCGATAACATACACGCCCACAATCAATATAAATCTTTATATTTGCCACAAAAGTTGATCTACGAAGTTGAAATTTGGTATGCAAATACATATAGTTATCCTATCCATTGATGTGCCTAAAAAGGGCGTGGTCGTTTAACAGAAGCGCCCACAATAAACATAAACCTTTATATCTACCACAAAAATTAACCTATGACCCTGAAATTTGGTACACCTATTTATAGAAATCCCATCCATCAATGTGCCGAAAATGGTGGTAGTCCGATAACATACACGCCCACAATCAATATAAATCTTTATATTTGCCACAAAAGTTGATCTACGAAGTTGAAATTTGGTATGCAAATACATATAGTTATCCTATCCATTGATGTGCCTAAAATGGGCATGGTCGGTTAACATACGCGCCCACAATAAACATAAACCTTTATATCTACCACAAAAATTAACCTATGACCCTGAAATTTGGTACACCTATTTATAGAAATCCCATCCATCAATGTGCCGAAAATGGGCGTGGTCCGATAACATACACGCCCACAATCAATATAAATCTTTATATTTGCCACAAAAGTTGATCTACGAAGTTGAAATTTGGTGTGCAAATATATAGTTATACCATCCATTGACGTGCCTAAAATGGGCATGGTCGGTTAACGTACGCACCCACAATAAACATAAACCTTTATATCTACCACAAAAATTAACCTATGACCCTGAAATTTGGTACACCTATTAATAAAAATCCCATCCATCAATGTGCCGAAAATGGGCGTGGTCCGATAACATACACGCCCACAATCAATATAAATCTTTATATTTGCCACAAAAGTTGATCTACGAAGTTGAAATTTGGTATGCAAATACATAGTTATCCCATCCATTGATGTGCCTAAAATGGGCGTGGTCGGTAACCATACGCGCCCACAATAAACATAAACCTTTATATCTACCACAAAAATTAACCTATGACCCTGAAATTTGGTACACCTATTTATAGAAATCCCATCCATCAATGTGCCGAAAATGGGCGTAGTCCGATAACATACACGCCCACAATCAATATAAATCTTTATATTTGCCACAAAAGTTGATCTACGAAGTTGAAATTTGGTATGCAAATACATATAGTTATCCTATCCATTGATGTGCCTAAAATGGGCGTGGTCGTTTAACAGAAGCGCCCACAATAAACATAAACCTTTATATCTACCACAAAAATTAACCTATGACCCTGAAATTTGGTACACCTCTTTATAGAAATCCCATCCATCAATGTGCCGAAAATGGGCGTAGTCCGATAACATACACGCCCACAATCAATATAAATCTTTATATTTGCCACAAAAGTTGATCTACGAAGTTGAAATTTGGTATGCAAATACATATAGTTATCCTATCCATTGATGTGCCTAAAATGGGCGTGGTCGTTTAACAGACGCGCCCACAATAAACATAAACCTTTATATCTACCACAAAAATTAACCTATGACCCTGAAATTTGGTACACCTATTTATAGAAATCCCATACATCAATGTGCCGAAAATGGGCGTGGTCCGATAACATACACGCCCACAATCAATATAAATCTTTATATTTGCCACAAAAGTTGATCTACGAAGTTGAAATTTGGTATGCAAATACATATAGTTATCCTATCCATTGATGTGCCTAAAATGGGCGTGGTCGTTAAACAGAAGCGCCCACAATAAACATAAACCTTTATATCTACCACAAAAATTAACCTATGACCCTGAAATTTGGTACACCTATTTATAGAAATCCCATCCATCAATGTGCCGAAAATGGGCGTAGTCCGATAACATACACGCCCACAATCAATATAAATCTTTATATTTGCCACAAAAGTTGATCTACGAAGTTGAAATTTGGTATGCAAATACATATAGTTATCCTATCCATTGATGTGCCTAAAAAGGGCGTGGTCGTTTAACAGAAGCGCCCACAATAAACATAAACCTTTATATCTACCACAAAAATTAACCTATGACCCTGAAATTTGGTACACCTATTTATAGAAATCCCATCCATCAATGTGCCGAAAATGGTGGTAGTCCGATAACATACACGCCCACAATCAATATAAATCTTTATATTTGCCACAAAAGTTGATCTACGAAGTTGAAATTTGGTATGCAAATACATATAGTTATCCTATCCATTGATGTGCCTAAAATGGGCATGGTCGGTTAACATACGCGCCCACAATAAACATAAACCTTTATATCTACCACAAAAATTAACCTATGACCCTGAAATTTGGTACACCTATTTATAGAAATCCCATCCATCAATGTGCCGAAAATGGGCGTAGTCCAATTATATACACGCCCACAATCAATATAAATCTTTATATTTGCCACAAAAGTTGATCTACGAAGTTGAAATTTGGTATGCAAATACATATAGTTATCCTATCCATTGATGTGCCTAAAATGGGCGTGGTCGGTAACCATACGCGCCCACAATAAACATAAACCTTTATATCTACCACAAAAACTAACCTTTGACCATGAAATTTGGTACACCTATTTATAGAAATCCCATCCATCAATGTGCCGAAAATGGGCGTAGTCCGATAACATACACGCCCACAATCAATATAAATCTTTATATTTGCCACAAAAGTTGATCTACGAAGTTGAAATTTGGTATGCAAATATATAGTTATACCATCCATTGATGTGCCTAAAATGGGCGTGGTCGGTTAACATACCCGCCCACAATAAACATAAACCTTTATAACTACCACAAAAATTAACCTATGACCATGAAATTTGGTACACCTATTTATAGAAATCCCATCCATCAATGTGCCGAAAATGGGCGTAGTCCAATTATATACACGCCCACAATCAATATAAATCTTTATATTTGCCACAAAAGTTGATCTACGAAGTTGAAATTTGGTATGCAAATACATATAGTTATCCTATCCATTGATGTGCCTAAAATGGGCGTGGTCGGTAACCATACGCGCCCACAATAAACATAAACCTTTATATCTACCACAAAAACTAACCTTTGACCATGAAATTTGGTACACCTATTTATAGAAATCCCATCCATCAATGTGCCGAAAATGGGCGTAGTCCGATAACATACACGCCCACAATCAATATAAATCTTTATATTTGCCACAAAAGTTGATCTACGAAGTTGAAATTTGGTGTGCAAATATATAGTTATGCCATCCATTGACGTGCCTAAAATGGGCATGGTCGGTTAACATACGCGCCCACAATAAACATAAACATTTATATCTACCACAAAAATTAACCTATGACCCTGAAATTTGGTACACCTATTTATAGAAATCCCATCCATCAATGTGCCGAAAATGGGCGTGGTCCGATAACATACACGCCCACAATCAATATAAATCTTTATATTTGCCACAAAAGTTGATCTACGAAGTTGAAATTTGGTGTGCAAATATATAGTTATGCCATCCATTGACGTGCCTAAAATGGGCATGGTCGGTTAACATACGCGCCCACAATAAACATAAACCTTTATAACTACACAAAAATTAACCTTTGACCCTGAAATTTGGTACACCTATTTATAGAAATCCCATCCATCAATGTGCCGAAAATGGGCGTGGTCCGATAACATACACGCCCACAATCAATATAAATCTTTATATTTGCCACAAAAGTTGATCTACGAAGTTGAAATTTGGTGTGCAAATATATAGTTATGCCATCCATTGACGTGCCTAAAATGGGCATGGTCGGTTAACATACGCGCCCACAATAAACATAAACCTTTATATCTACCACAAAAATTAACCTATGACCCTGAAATTTGGTACACCTATTTATAGAAATCCCATCCATCAATGTGCCGAAAATGGTGGTAGTCCGATAACATACACGCCCACAATCAATATAAATCTTTATATTTGCCACAAAAGTTGATCTACGAAGTTGAAATTTGGTATGCAAATACATATAGTTATCCTATCCATTGATGTGCCTAAAATGGGCATGGTCGGTTAACATACGCGCCCACAATAAACATAAACCTTTATATCTACCACAAAAATTAACCTATGACCCTGAAATTTGGTACACCTATTTATAGAAATCCCATCCATCAATGTGCCGAAAATGGGCGTGGTCCGATAACATACACGCCCACAATCAATATAAATCTTTATATTTGCCACAAAAGTTGATCTACGAAGTTGAAATTTGGTGTGCAAATATATAGTTATACCATCCATTGACGTGCCTAAAATGGGCATGGTCGGTTAACGTACGCACCCACAATAAACATAAACCTTTATATCTACCACAAAAATTAACCTATGACCCTGAAATTTGGTACACCTATTAATAAAAATCCCATCCATCAATGTGCCGAAAATGGGCGTGGTCCGATAACATACACGCCCACAATCAATATAAATCTTTATATTTGCCACAAAAGTTGATCTACGAAGTTGAAATTTGGTATGCAAATACATAGTTATCCCATCCATTGATGTGCCTAAAATGGGCGTGGTCGGTAACCATACGCGCCCACAATAAACATAAACCTTTATATCTACCACAAAAATTAACCTATGACCCTGAAATTTGGTACACCTATTTATAGAAATCCCATACATCAATGTGCCGAAAATTGGCGTGGTCCGATAACATACACGCCCACAATCAATATAAATCTTTATATTTGCCACAAAAGTTGATCTACGAAGTTGAAATTTGGTATGCAAATACATATAGTTATCCTATCCATTGATGTGCCTAAAATGGGCGTGGTCGTTTAACAGAAGCGCCCACAATAAACATAAACCTTTATATCTACCACAAAAATTAACCTATGACCCTGAAATTTGGTACACCTATTTATAGAAATCCCATCCATCAATGTGCCGAAAATGGGCGTAGTCCGATAACATACACGCCCACAATCAATATAAATCTTTATATTTGCCACAAAAGTTGATCTACGAAGTTGAAATTTGGTATGCAAATACATATAGTTATCCTATCCATTGATGTGCCTAAAATGGGCGTGGTCGTTTAACAGAAGCGCCCACAATAAACATAAACCTTTATATCTACCACAAAAATTAACCTATGACCCTGAAATTTGGTACACCTATTTATAGAAATCCCATCCATCAATGTGCCGAAAATGGGCGTAGTCCGATAATATACACGCCCACAATCAATATAAATCTTTATATTTGCCACAAAAGTTGATCTACGAAGTTGAAATTTGGTATGCAAATACATATAGTTATCCTATCCATTGATGTGCCTAAAATGGGCGTGGTCGGTTAACATACCCGCCCACAATAAACATAAACCTTTATAACTACCACAAAAATTAACCTATGACCATGAAATTTGGTACACCTATTTATAGAAATCCCATCCATCAATGTGCCGAAAATGGGCGTAGTCCAATTATATACACGCCCACAATCAATATAAATCTTTATATTTGCCACAAAAGTTGATCTACGAAGTTGAAATTTGGTATGCAAATACATATAGTTATCCTATCCATTGATGTGCCTAAAATGGGCGTGGTCGGTAACCATACGCGCCCACAATAAACATAAACCTTTATATCTACCACAAAAACTAACCTTTGACCATGAAATTTGGTACACCTATTTATAGAAATCCCATCCATCAATGTGCCGAAAATGGGCGTAGTCCGATAACATACACGCCCACAATCAATATAAATCTTTATATTTGCCACAAAAGTTGATCTACGAAGTTGAAATTTGGTGTGCAAATATATAGTTATGCCATCCATTGACGTGCCTAAAATGGGCATGGTCGGTTAACATACGCGCCCACAATAAACATAAACATTTATATCTACCACAAAAATTAACCTATGACCCTGAAATTTGGTACACCTATTTATAGAAATCCCATCCATCAATGTGCCGAAAATGGGCGTGGTCCGATAACATACACGCCCACAATCAATATAAATCTTTATATTTGCCACAAAAGTTGATCTACGAAGTTGAAATTTGGTGTGCAAATATATAGTTATGCCATCCATTGACGTGCCTAAAATGGGCATGGTCGGTTAACATACGCGCCCACAATAAACATAAACCTTTATAACTACACAAAAATTAACCTTTGACCCTGAAATTTGGTACACCTATTTATAGAAATCCCATCCATCAATGTGCCGAAAATGGGCGTGGTCCGATAACATACACGCCCACAATCAATATAAATCTTTATATTTGCCACAAAAGTTGATCTACGAAGTTGAAATTTGGTATGCAAATACATATAGTTATCCTATCCATTGATGTGCCTAAAATGGGCATGGTCGGTTAACATACGCGCCCACAATAAACGTAAACATTTATATCTACCACAAAAATTAACCTATGACCCTGAAATTTGGTACACCTATTTATAAAAATCCCATCCATCAATGTGCCGAAAATGGGCGCGGTCCGATAACATACACGCCCACAATCAATATAAATCTTTATATTTGCCACAAAAGTTGATCTACGAAGTTGAAATTTGGTGTGCAAATATATAGTTATGCCATCCATTGACGTGCCTAAAATGGGCATGGTCGGTTAACATACGCGCCCACAATAAACATAAACCTTTATATCTACCACAAAAACTAACCTTTGACCATGAAATTTGGTACACCTATTTATAGAAATCCCATCCATCAATGTGCCGAAAATGGGCGTAGTCCGATAACATACACGCCCACAATCAATATAAATCTTTATATTTGCCACAAAAGTTGATCTACGAAGTTGAAATTTGGTATGCAAATATATAGTTATACCATCCATTGATGTGCCTAAAATGGGCGTGGTCGGTTAACATACCCGCCCACAATAAACATAAACCTTTATAACTACCACAAAAATTAACCTATGACCATGAAATTTGGTACACCTATTTATAGAAATCCCATCCATCAATGTGCCGAAAATGGGCGTAGTCCAATTATATACACGCCCACAATCAATATAAATCTTTATATTTGCCACAAAAGTTGATCTACGAAGTTGAAATTTGGTATGCAAATACATATAGTTATCCTATCCATTGATGTGCCTAAAATGGGCGTGGTCGGTAACCATACGCGCCCACAATAAACATAAACCTTTATATCTACCACAAAAACTAACCTTTGACCATGAAATTTGGTACACCTATTTATAGAAATCCCATCCATCAATGTGCCGAAAATGGGCGTAGTCCGATAACATACACGCCCACAATCAATATAAATCTTTATATTTGCCACAAAAGTTGATCTACGAAGTTGAAATTTGGTGTGCAAATATATAGTTATGCCATCCATTGACGTGCCTAAAATGGGCATGGTCGGTTAACATACGCGCCCACAATAAACATAAACATTTATATCTACCACAAAAATTAACCTATGACCCTGAAATTTGGTACACCTATTTATAGAAATCCCATCCATCAATGTGCCGAAAATGGGCGTGGTCCGATAACATACACGCCCACAATCAATATAAATCTTTATATTTGCCACAAAAGTTGATCTACGAAGTTGAAATTTGGTGTGCAAATATATAGTTATGCCATCCATTGACGTGCCTAAAATGGGCATGGTCGGTTAACATACGCGCCCACAATAAACATAAACCTTTATAACTACACAAAAATTAACCTTTGACCCTGAAATTTGGTACACCTATTTATAGAAATCCCATCCATCAATGTGCCGAAAATGGGCGTGGTCCGATAACATACACGCCCACAATCAATATAAATCTTTATATTTGCCACAAAAGTTGATCTACGAAGTTGAAATTTGGTGTGCAAATATATAGTTATGCCATCCATTGACGTGCCTAAAATGGGCATGGTCGGTTAACATACGCGCCCACAATAAACATAAACCTTTATATCTACCACAAAAATTAACCTATGACCCTGAAATTTGGTACACCTATTTATAGAAATCCCATCCATCAATGTGCCGAAAATGGTGGTAGTCCGATAACATACACGCCCACAATCAATATAAATCTTTATATTTGCCACAAAAGTTGATCTACGAAGTTGAAATTTGGTATGCAAATACATATAGTTATCCTATCCATTGATGTGCCTAAAATGGGCATGGTCGGTTAACATACGCGCCCACAATAAACATAAACCTTTATATCTACCACAAAAATTAACCTATGACCCTGAAATTTGGTACACCTATTTATAGAAATCCCATCCATCAATGTGCCGAAAATGGGCGTGGTCCGATAACATACACGCCCACAATCAATATAAATCTTTATATTTGCCACAAAAGTTGATCTACGAAGTTGAAATTTGGTGTGCAAATATATAGTTATACCATCCATTGACGTGCCTAAAATGGGCATGGTCGGTTAACGTACGCACCCACAATAAACATAAACCTTTATATCTACCACAAAAATTAACCTATGACCCTGAAATTTGGTACACCTATTAATAAAAATCCCATCCATCAATGTGCCGAAAATGGGCGTGGTCCGATAACATACACGCCCACAATCAATATAAATCTTTATATTTGCCACAAAAGTTGATCTACGAAGTTGAAATTTGGTATGCAAATACATAGTTATCCCATCCATTGATGTGCCTAAAATGGGCGTGGTCGGTAACCATACGCGCCCACAATAAACATAAACCTTTATATCTACCACAAAAATTAACCTATGACCCTGAAATTTGGTACACCTATTTATAGAAATCCCATACATCAATGTGCCGAAAATTGGCGTGGTCCGATAACATACACGCCCACAATCAATATAAATCTTTATATTTGCCACAAAAGTTGATCTACGAAGTTGAAATTTGGTATGCAAATACATATAGTTATCCTATCCATTGATGTGCCTAAAATGGGCGTGGTCGTTTAACAGAAGCGCCCACAATAAACATAAACCTTTATATCTACCACAAAAATTAACCTATGACCCTGAAATTTGGTACACCTATTTATAGAAATCCCATCCATCAATGTGCCGAAAATGGGCGTAGTCCGATAACATACACGCCCACAATCAATATAAATCTTTATATTTGCCACAAAAGTTGATCTACGAAGTTGAAATTTGGTATGCAAATACATATAGTTATCCTATCCATTGATGTGCCTAAAATGGGCGTGGTCGTTTAACAGAAGCGCCCACAATAAACATAAACCTTTATATCTACCACAAAAATTAACCTATGACCCTGAAATTTGGTACACCTATTTATAGAAATCCCATCCATCAATGTGCCGAAAATGGGCGTAGTCCGATAATATACACGCCCACAATCAATATAAATCTTTATATTTGCCACAAAAGTTGATCTACGAAGTTGAAATTTGGTATGCAAATACATATAGTTATCCTATCCATTGATGTGCCTAAAATGGGCGTGGTCGGTTAACATACCCGCCCACAATAAACATAAACCTTTATAACTACCACAAAAATTAACCTATGACCATGAAATTTGGTACACCTATTTATAGAAATCCCATCCATCAATGTGCCGAAAATGGGCGTAGTCCAATTATATACACGCCCACAATCAATATAAATCTTTATATTTGCCACAAAAGTTGATCTACGAAGTTGAAATTTGGTATGCAAATACATATAGTTATCCTATCCATTGATGTGCCTAAAATGGGCGTGGTCGGTAACCATACGCGCCCACAATAAACATAAACCTTTATATCTACCACAAAAACTAACCTTTGACCATGAAATTTGGTACACCTATTTATAGAAATCCCATCCATCAATGTGCCGAAAATGGGCGTAGTCCGATAACATACACGCCCACAATCAATATAAATCTTTATATTTGCCACAAAAGTTGATCTACGAAGTTGAAATTTGGTGTGCAAATATATAGTTATGCCATCCATTGACGTGCCTAAAATGGGCATGGTCGGTTAACATACGCGCCCACAATAAACATAAACATTTATATCTACCACAAAAATTAACCTATGACCCTGAAATTTGGTACACCTATTTATAGAAATCCCATCCATCAATGTGCCGAAAATGGGCGTGGTCCGATAACATACACGCCCACAATCAATATAAATCTTTATATTTGCCACAAAAGTTGATCTACGAAGTTGAAATTTGGTGTGCAAATATATAGTTATGCCATCCATTGACGTGCCTAAAATGGGCATGGTCGGTTAACATACGCGCCCACAATAAACATAAACCTTTATAACTACACAAAAATTAACCTTTGACCCTGAAATTTGGTACACCTATTTATAGAAATCCCATCCATCAATGTGCCGAAAATGGGCGTGGTCCGATAACATACACGCCCACAATCAATATAAATCTTTATATTTGCCACAAAAGTTGATCTACGAAGTTGAAATTTGGTATGCAAATACATATAGTTATCCTATCCATTGATGTGCCTAAAATGGGCATGGTCGGTTAACATACGCGCCCACAATAAACGTAAACATTTATATCTACCACAAAAATTAACCTATGACCCTGAAATTTGGTACACCTATTTATAAAAATCCCATCCATCAATGTGCCGAAAATGGGCGTGGTCCGATAACATACACGCCCACAATCAATATAAATCTTTATATTTGCCACAAAAGTTGATCTACGAAGTTGAAATTTGGTATGCAAATACATATAGTTATCCTATCCATTGATGTGCCTAAAATGGGCATGGTCGGTTAACATACGCGCCCACAATAAACATAAACCTTTATATCTACCACAAAAATTAACCTATGACCCTGAAATTTGGTACACCTATTTATAGAAATCCCATCCATCAATGTGCCGAAAATGGGCGTAGTCCGATAACATACACGCCCACAATCAATATAAATCTTTATATTTGCAACAAAAGTTGATCTACGAAGTTGAAATTTGGTGTGCAAATACATAGTTATCCCATCTATTGATGTGCCTAAAATGGGCGTGGTCGTTTAACAGAAGCGCCCACAATAAACATAAACCTTTATATCTACCACAAAAATTAACCTATGACCCTGAAATTTGGTACACCTATTTATAGAAATCCCATCCATCAATGTGCCGAAAATGGGCGTGGTCCGATAACATACACGCCCACAATCAATATAAATCTTTATATTTGCCACAAAAGTTGATCTACGAAGTTGAAATTTGGTATGCAAATACATATAGTTATCCTATCCATTGATGTGCCTAAAATGGGCGTGGTCGGTAACCATACGCGCCCACAATAAACATAAACCTTTATATCTACCACAAAAATTAACCTATGACCCTGAAATTTGGTACACCTATTTATAGAAATCCCATCCATCAATGTGCCGAAAATGGGCGTAGTCCGATAACATACACGCCCACAATCAATATAAATCTTTATATTTGCCACAAAAGTTGATCTACGAAGTTGAAATTTGGTGTGCAAATATATAGTTATGCCATCCATTGACGTTCCTAAAATGGGCATGGTCGGTTAACATACGCGCCCACAATAAACATAAACATTTATATCTACCACAAAAATTAACCTATGACCCTGAAATTTGGTACACCTATTTATAGAAATCCCATCCATCAATGTGCCGAAAATGGGCGTAGTCCGATAACATACACGCCCACAATCAATATAAATCATTATATTTGCCACAAAAGTTGATCTACGAAGTTGAAATTTGGTATGCAAATATATAGTTATACCATCCATTGATGTGCCTAAAATGGGCGTGGTCGGTTAACATACCCGCCCACAATAAACATAAACCTTTATAACTACCACAAAAATTAACCTATGACCATGAAATTTGGTACACCTATTTATAGAAATCCCATCCATCAATGTGCCGAAAATGGGCGTAGTCCAATTATATACACGCCCACAATCAATATAAATCTTTATATTTGCCACAAAAGTTGATCTACGAAGTTGAAATTTGGTATGCAAATACATATAGTTATCCTATCCATTGATGTGCCTAAAATGGGCGTGGTCGGTAACCATACGCGCCCACAATAAACATAAACCTTTATATCTACCACAAAAACTAACCTTTGACCATGAAATTTGGTACACCTATTTATAGAAATCCCATCCATCAATGTGCCGAAAATGGGCGTAGTCCGATAACATACACGCCCACAATCAATATAAATCTTTATATTTGCCACAAAAGTTGATCTACGAAGTTGAAATTTGGTGTGCAAATATATAGTTATGCCATCCATTGACGTGCCTAAAATGGGCATGGTCGGTTAACATACGCGCCCACAATAAACATAAACATTTATATCTACCACAAAAATTAACCTATGACCCTGAAATTTGGTACACCTATTTATAGAAATCCCATCCATCAATGTGCCGAAAATGGGCGTGGTCCGATAACATACACGCCCACAATCAATATAAATCTTTATATTTGCCGCAAAAGTTGATCTACGAAGTTGAAATTTGGTGTGCAAATATATAGTTATACCATCCATTGACGTGCCTAAAATGGGCATGGTCGGTTAACGTACGCACCCACAATAAACATAAACCTTTATATCTACCACAAAAATTAACCTATGACCCTGAAATTTGGTACACCTATTAATAAAAATCCCATCCATCAATGTGCCGAAAATGGGCGTGGTCCGATAACATACACGCCCACAATCAATATAAATCTTTATATTTGCCACAAAAGTTGATCTACGAAGTTGAAATTTGGTATGCAAATACATAGTTATCCCATCCATTGATGTGCCTAAAATGGGCGTGGTCGGTAACCATACGCGCCCACAATAAACATAAACCTTTATATCTACCACAAAAATTAACCTATGACCCTGAAATTTGGTACACCTATTTATAGAAATCCCATACATCAATGTGCCGAAAATTGGCGTGGTCCGATAACATACACGCCCACAATCAATATAAATCTTTATATTTGCCACAAAGGTTGATCTACGAAGTTGAAATTTGGTATGCAAATACATATAGTTATCCTATCCATTGATGTGCCTAAAATGGGCGTGGTCGTTTAACAGAAGCGCCCACAATAAACATAAACCTTTATATCTACCACAAAAATTAACCTATGACCCTGAAATTTGGTACACCTATTTATAGAAATCCCATCCATCAATGTGCCGAAAATGGGCGTAGTCCGATAACATACACGCCCACAATCAATATAAATCTTTATATTTGCCACAAAAGTTGATCTACGAAGTTGAAATTTGGTATGCAAATACATATAGTTATCCTATCCATTGATGTGCCTAAAATGGGCGTGGTCGTTTAACAGAAGCGCCCACAATAAACATAAACCTTTATATCTACCACAAAAATTAACCTATGACCCTGAAATTTGGTACACCTATTTATAGAAATCCCATCCATCAATGTGCCGAAAATGGGCGTAGTCCGATAATATACACGCCCACAATCAATATAAATCTTTATATTTGCCACAAAAGTTGATCTACGAAGTTGAAATTTGGTATGCAAATACATATAGTTATCCTATCCATTGATGTGCCTAAAATGGGCGTGGTCGGTTAACATACCCGCCCACAATAAACATAAACCTTTATAACTACCACAAAAATTAACCTATGACCATGAAATTTGGTACACCTATTTATAGAAATCCCATCCATCAATGTGCCGAAAATGGGCGTAGTCCAATTATATACACGCCCACAATCAATATAAATCTTTATATTTGCCACAAAAGTTGATCTACGAAGTTGAAATTTGGTATGCAAATACATATAGTTATCCTATCCATTGATGTGCCTAAAATGGGCGTGGTCGGTAACCATACGCGCCCACAATAAACATAAACCTTTATATCTACCACAAAAACTAACCTTTGACCATGAAATTTGGTACACCTATTTATAGAAATCCCATCCATCAATGTGCCGAAAATGGGCGTAGTCCGATAATATACACGCCCACAATCAATATAAATCTTTATATTTGCCACAAAAGTTGATCTACGAAGTTGAAATTTGGTATGCAAATACATATAGTTATCCTATCCATTGATGTGCCTAAAATGGGCATGGTCGGTTAACATACGCGCCCACAATAAACATAAACCTTTATATCTACCACAAAAATTAACCTATGACCCTGAAATTTGGTACACCTATTTATAGAAATCCCATCCATCAATGTGCCGAAAATGGGCGTAGTCCAATTATATACACGCCCACAATCAATATAAATCTTTATATTTGCCACAAAAGTTGATCTACGAAGTTGAAATTTGGTATGCAAATACATATAGTTATCCTATCCATTGATGTGCCTAAAATGGGCGTGGTCGGTAACCATACGCGCCCACAATAAACATAAACCTTTATATCTACCACAAAAACTAACCTTTGACCATGAAATTTGGTACACCTATTTATAGAAATCCCATCCATCAATGTGCCGAAAATGGGCGTAGTCCGATAACATACACGCCCACAATCAATATAAATCTTTATATTTGCCACAAAAGTTGATCTACGAAGTTGAAATTTGGTGTGCAAATATATAGTTATGCCATCCATTGACGTGCCTAAAATGGGCATGGTCGGTTAACATACGCGCCCACAATAAACATAAACATTTATATCTACCACAAAAATTAACCTATGACCCTGAAATTTGGTACACCTATTTATAGAAATCCCATCCATCAATGTGCCGAAAATGGGCGTGGTCCGATAACATACACGCCCACAATCAATATAAATCTTTATATTTGCCACAAAAGTTGATCTACGAAGTTGAAATTTGGTGTGCAAATATATAGTTATGCCATCCATTGACGTGCCTAAAATGGGCATGGTCGGTTAACATACGCGCCCACAATAAACATAAACCTTTATAACTACACAAAAATTAACCTTTGACCCTGAAATTTGGTACACCTATTTATAGAAATCCCATCCATCAATGTGCCGAAAATGGGCGTGGTCCGATAACATACACGCCCACAATCAATATAAATCTTTATATTTGCCACAAAAGTTGATCTACGAAGTTGAAATTTGGTGTGCAAATATATAGTTATGCCATCCATTGACGTGCCTAAAATGGGCATGGTCGGTTAACATACGCGCCCACAATAAACATAAACCTTTATATCTACCACAAAAATTAACCTATGACCCTGAAATTTGGTACACCTATTTATAGAAATCCCATCCATCAATGTGCCGAAAATGGTGGTAGTCCGATAACATACACGCCCACAATCAATATAAATCTTTATATTTGCCGCAAAAGTTGATCTACGAAGTTGAAATTTGGTATGCAAATACATATAGTTATCCTATCCATTGATGTGCCTAAAATGGGCATGGTCGGTTAACATACGCGCCCACAATAAACATAAACCTTTATATCTACCACAAAAATTAACCTATGACCCTGAAATTTGGTACACCTATTTATAGAAATCCCATCCATCAATGTGCCGAAAATGGGCGTGGTCCGATAACATACACGCCCACAATCAATATAAATCTTTATATTTGCCACAAAAGTTGATCTACGAAGTTGAAATTTGGTGTGCAAATATATAGTTATACCATCCATTGACGTGCCTAAAATGGGCATGGTCGGTTAACGTACGCACCCACAATAAACATAAACCTTTATATCTACCACAAAAATTAACCTATGACCCTGAAATTTGGTACACCTATTAATAAAAATCCCATCCATCAATGTGCCGAAAATGGGCGTGGTCCGATAACATACACGCCCACAATCAATATAAATCTTTATATTTGCCACAAAAGTTGATCTACGAAGTTGAAATTTGGTATGCAAATACATAGTTATCCCATCCATTGATGTGCCTAAAATGGGCGTGGTCGGTAACCATACGCGCCCACAATAAACATAAACCTTTATATCTACCACAAAAATTAACCTATGACCCTGAAATTTGGTACACCTATTTATAGAAATCCCATACATCAATGTGCCGAAAATTGGCGTGGTCCGATAACATACACGCCCACAATCAATATAAATCTTTATATTTGCCACAAAAGTTGATCTACGAAGTTGAAATTTGGTATGCAAATACATATAGTTATCCTATCCATTGATGTGCCTAAAATGGGCGTGGTCGTTTAACAGAAGCGCCCACAATAAACATAAACCTTTATATCTACCACAAAAATTAACCTATGACCCTGAAATTTGGTACACCTATTTATAGAAATCCCATCCATCAATGTGCCGAAAATGGGCGTAGTCCGATAACATACACGCCCACAATCAATATAAATCTTTATATTTGCCACAAAAGTTGATCTACGAAGTTGAAATTTGGTATGCAAATACATATAGTTATCCTATCCATTGATGTGCCTAAAATGGGCGTGGTCGTTTAACAGAAGCGCCCACAATAAACATAAACCTTTATATCTACCACAAAAATTAACCTATGACCCTGAAATTTGGTACACCTATTTATAGAAATCCCATCCATCAATGTGCCGAAAATGGGCGTAGTCCGATAATATACACGCCCACAATCAATATAAATCTTTATATTTGCCACAAAAGTTGATCTACGAAGTTGAAATTTGGTATGCAAATACATATAGTTATCCTATCCATTGATGTGCCTAAAATGGGCGTGGTCGGTTAACATACCCGCCCACAATAAACATAAACCTTTATAACTACCACAAAAATTAACCTATGACCATGAAATTTGGTACACCTATTTATAGAAATCCCATCCATCAATGTGCCGAAAATGGGCGTAGTCCAATTATATACACGCCCACAATCAATATAAATCTTTATATTTGCCACAAAAGTTGATCTACGAAGTTGAAATTTGGTATGCAAATACATATAGTTATCCTATCCATTGATGTGCCTAAAATGGGCGTGGTCGGTAACCATACGCGCCCACAATAAACATAAACCTTTATATCTACCACAAAAACTAACCTTTGACCATGAAATTTGGTACACCTATTTATAGAAATCCCATCCATCAATGTGCCGAAAATGGGCGTAGTCCGATAACATACACGCCCACAATCAATATAAATCTTTATATTTGCCACAAAAGTTGATCTACGAAGTTGAAATTTGGTGTGCAAATATATAGTTATGCCATCCATTGACGTGCCTAAAATGGGCATGGTCGGTTAACATACGCGCCCACAATAAACATAAACATTTATATCTACCACAAAAATTAACCTATGACCCTGAAATTTGGTACACCTATTTATAGAAATCCCATCCATCAATGTGCCGAAAATGGGCGTGGTCCGATAACATACACGCCCACAATCAATATAAATCTTTATATTTGCCACAAAAGTTGATCTACGAAGTTGAAATTTGGTGTGCAAATATATAGTTATGCCATCCATTGACGTGCCTAAAATGGGCATGGTCGGTTAACATACGCGCCCACAATAAACATAAACCTTTATAACTACACAAAAATTAACCTTTGACCCTGAAATTTGGTACACCTATTTATAGAAATCCCATCCATCAATGTGCCGAAAATGGGCGTGGTCCGATAACATACACGCCCACAATCAATATAAATCTTTATATTTGCCACAAAAGTTGATCTACGAAGTTGAAATTTGGTATGCAAATACATATAGTTATCCTATCCATTGATGTGCCTAAAATGGGCGTGGTCGTTTAACAGAAGCGCCCACAATAAACATAAACCTTTATATCTACCACAAAAATTAACCTATGACCCTGAAATTTGGTACACCTATTTATAAAAATCCCATCCATCAATGTGCCGAAAATGGGCGTGGTCCGATAACATACACGCCCACAATCAATATAAATCTTTATATTTGCCACAAAAGTTGATCTACGAAGTTGAAATTTGGTGTGCAAATATATAGTTATGCCATCCATTGACGTGCCTAAAATGGGCATGGTCGGTTAACATACGCGCCCACAATAAACATAAACCTTTATATCTACCACAAAAATTAACCTATGACCCTGAAATTTGGTACACCTATTTATAGAAATCCCATCCATCAATGTGCCGAAAATGGGCGTAGTCCGATAACATACACGCCCACAATCAATATAAATCTTTATATTTGCCACAAAAGTTGATCTACGAAGTTGAAATTTGGTATGCAAATACATATAGTTATCCTATCCATTGATGTGCCTAAAAAGGGCGTGGTCGTTTAACAGAAGCGCCCACAATAAACATAAACCTTTATATCTACCACAAAAATTAACCTATGACCCTGAAATTTGGTACACCTATTTATAGAAATCCCATCCATCAATGTGCCGAAAATGGTGGTAGTCCGATAACATACACGCCCACAATCAATATAAATCTTTATATTTGCCACAAAAGTTGATCTACGAAGTTGAAATTTGGTATGCAAATACATATAGTTATCCTATCCATTGACGTTCCTAAAATGGGCATGGTCGGTTAACATACGCGCCCACAATAAACATAAACATTTATATCTACCACAAAAATTAACCTATGACCCTGAAATTTGGTACACCTATTTATAGAAATCCCATCCATCAATGTGCCGAAAATGGGCGTAGTCCGATAACATACACGCCCACAATCAATATAAATCTTTATATTTGCCACAAAAGTTGATCTACGAAGTTGAAATTTGTTATGCAAATACATAGTTATCCCATCCATTGATGTGCCTAAAATGGGCGTGGTCGGTAACCATACGCGCCCACAATAAACATAAACCTTTATATCTACCACAAAAATTAACCTATGACCCTGAAATTTGGTACACCTATTTATAGAAATCCCATCCATCAATGTGCCGAAAATGGGCGTAGTCCGATAATATACACGCCCACAATCAATATAAATCTTTATATTTGCCACAAAAGTTGATCTACGAAGTTGAAATTTGGTGTGCAAATATATAGTTATGCCATCCATTGACGTGCCTAAAATGGGCATGGTCGGTTAACATACGCGCCCACAATAAACATAAACCTTTATATCTACCACAAAAATTAACCTATGACCCTGAAATTTGGTACACCTATTTATAGAAATCCCATCCATCAATGTGCCGAAAATGGGCGTAGTCCGATAATATACACGCGCACAATCAATATAAATCTTTATATTTGCCACAAAAGTTGATCTACGAAGTTGAAATTTGATGTGCAAATATATAGTTATGCCATCCATTGATGTGCCTAAAATGGGCGTGGTCGGTAACCATACGCGCCCACAATAAACATAAACCTTTATAACTACACAAAAATTAACCTTTGACCCTGAAATTTGGTACACCTATTTATAGAAATCCCATCCATCAATGTGCCGAAAATGGGCGTAGTCCGATAATATACACGCCCACAATCAATATAAATCTTTATATTTGCAACAAAAGTTGATCTACGAAGTTGAAATTTGGTGTGCAAATACATAGTTATCCCATCTATTGATGTGCCTAAAATGGGCGTGGTCGTTTAACAGAAGCGCCCACAATAAACATAAACCTTTATATCTACCACAAAAATTAACCTATGACCCTGAAATTTGGTACACCTATTTATAGAAATCCCATCCATCAATGTGCCGAAAATGGGCGTAGTCCGATAATATACACGCGCACAATCAATATAAATCTTTATATTTGCCACAAAAGTTGATCTACGAAGTTGAAATTTGGTATGCAAATACATATAGTTATCCTATCCATTGATGTGCCTAAAATGGGCGTGGTCGGTAACCATACGCGCCCACAATAAACATAAACCTTTATATCTACCACAAAAACTAACCTTTGACCCTGAAATTTGGTACACCTATTTATAGAAATCCCATCCATCAATGTGCCGAAAATGGGCGTAGTCCGATAACATACACACCCACAATCAATATAAATCTTTATATTTGCCACAAAAGTTGATCTACGAAGTTGAAATTTGGTGTGCAAATATATAGTTATGCCATCCATTGACGTGCCTAAAATGGGCATGGTCGGTTAACATACGCGCCCACAATAAACATAAACATTTATATCTACCACAAAAATTAACCTATGACCCTGAAATTTGGTACACCTATTTATAGAAATCCCATCCATCAATGTGCCGAAAATGGGCGTAGTCCGATAACATACACGCCCACAATCAATATAAATCTTTATATTTGCCACAAAAGTTGATCTACGAAGTTGAAATTTGGTATGCAAATACATATAGTTATCCTATCCATTGATGTGCCTAAAATGGGCGTGGTCGGTAACCATACGCGCCCACAATAAACATAAACATTTATAACTACACAAAAATTAACCTTTGACCCTGAAATTTGGTACACCTATTTATAGAAATCCCATCCATCAATGTGCCGAAAATGGGCGTAGTCCGATAATATACACGCCCACAATCAATATAAATCTTTATATTTGCAACAAAAGTTGATCTACGAAGTTGAAATTTGGTGTGCAAATACATAGTTATCCCATCTATTGATGTGCCTAAAATGGGCGTGGTCGTTTAACAGAAGCGCCCACAATAAACATAAACCTTTATATCTACCACAAAAATTAACCTATGACCCTGAAATTTGGTACACCTATTTATAGAAATCCCATCCATCAATGTGCCGAAAATGGGCGTAGTCCGATAATATACACGCGCACAATCAATATAAATCTTTATATTTGCCACAAAAGTTGATCTACGAAGTTGAAATTTGGTATGCAAATACATATAGTTATCCTATCCATTGATGTGCCTAAAATGGGCGCGGTCGGTAACCATACGCGCCCACAATAAACATAAACATTTATATCTACCACAAAAATTAACCTATGACCCTGAAATTTGGTACACCTATTTATAGAAATCCCATCCATCAATGTGCCGAAAATGGGCGTAGTCCGATAATATACACGCCCACAATCAATATAAATCTTTATATTTGCCACAAAAGTTGATCTACGAAGTTGAAATTTGGTGTGCAAATATATAGTTATGCCATCCATTGACGTGCCTAAAATGGGCATGGTCGGTTAACATACGCGCCCACAATAAACATAAACCTTTATATCTACCACAAAAATTAACCTATGACCCTGAAATTTGGTACACCTATTTATAGAAATCCCATCCATCAATGTGCCGAAAATGGGCGTAGTCCGATAATATACACGCGCACAATCAATATAAATCTTTATATTTGCCACAAAAGTTGATCTACGAAGTTGAAATTTGTTATGCAAATACATAGTTATCCCATCCATTGATGTGCCTAAAATGGGCGTGGTCGTTTAACAGACGCGCCCACAATAAACATAAACCTTTATATCTACCACAAAAATTAACCTATGACCCTGAAATTTGGTACACCTATTTATAGAAATCCCATCCATCAATGTGCCGAAAATGGGCGTAGTCCGATAATATACACGCCCACAATCAATATAAATCTTTATATTTGCCACAAAAGTTGATCTACGAAGTTGAAATTTGGTATGCAAATACATAGTTATGCCATCCATTGATGTGCCTAAAATGGGCGTGGTCGGTAACCATACGCGCCCACAATAAACATAAACCTTTATATCTACCACAAAAATTAACCTATGACCCTGAAATTTGGTACACCTATTTATAGAAATCCCATTCATCAATGTGCCGAAAATGGGCGTAGTCCGATAACATACACGCCCACAATCAATATAAATCTTTATATTTGCCACAAAAGTTGATCTACGAAGTTGAAATTTGGTGTGCAAATATATAGTTATGCCATCCATTGACGTTCCTAAAATGGGCATGGTCGGTTAACATACGCGCCCACAATAAACATAAACATTTATATCTACCACAAAAATTAACCTATGACCCTGAAATTTGGTACACCTATTTATAGAAATCCCATCCATCAATGTGCCGAAAATGGGCGTAGTCCGATAATATACACGCGCACAATCAATATAAATCTTTATATTTGCCACAAAAGTTGATCTACGAAGTTGAAATTTGTTATGCAAATACATAGTTATCCCATCCATTGATGTGCCTAAAATGGGCGTGGTCGTTTAACAGACGCGCCCACAATAAACATAAACCTTTATATCTACCACAAAAATTAACCTATGACCCTGAAATTTGGTACACCTATTTATAGAAATCCCATCCATCAATGTGCCGAAAATGGGCGTAGTCCGATAACATACACGCCCACAATCAATATAAATCTTTATATTTGCCACAAAAGTTGATCTACGAAGTTGAAATTTGGTATGCAAATACATAGTTATGCCATCCATTGATGTGCCTAAAATGGGCGTGGTCGGTTAACATACGCGCCCACAATAAACATAAACCTTTATATCTACCACAAAAATTAACCTATGACCCTGAAATTTGGTACACCTATTTATAGAAATCCCATCCATCAATGTGCCGAAAATGGGCGTAGTCCGATAACATACACGCCCACAATCAATATAAATCTTTATATTTGCCACAAAAGTTGATCTACGAAGTTGAAATTTGTTATGCAAATACATAGTTATCCCATCCATTGATGTGCCTAAAATGGGCGTGGTCGTTTAACAGACGCGCCCATAATAAACATAAACCTTTATATCTACCACAAAAATTAACCTATGACCCTGAAATTTGGTACACCTATTTATAGAAATCCCATCCATCAATGTGCCGAAAATGGGCGTAGTCCGATAACATACACGCCCACAATCAATATAAATCTTTATATTTGCCACAAAAGTTGATCTACGAAGTTGAAATTTGGTGTGCAAATACATAGTTATGCCATCCATTGATGTGCTTAAAATGGGCGTGGTCGGTAACCATACGCGCCCAAAATAAACATAAACCTTTATATCTACCACAAAAACTAACCTTTGACCCTGAAATTTGGTACACCTATTTATAGAAATCCCATCCATCAATGTGCCGAAAATGGGCGTAGTCCGATAATATACACGCCCACAATCAATATAAATCTTTATATTTGCAACAAAAGTTGATCTACGAAGTTGAAATTTGGTGTGCAAATACATAGTTATCCCATCTATTGATGTGCCTAAAATGGGCGTGGTCGTTTAACAGACGCGCCCACAATAAACATAAACCTTTATATCTACCACAAAAATTAACCTATGACCCTGAAATTTGGTACACCTATTTATAGAAATCCCATCCATCAATGTGCCGAAAATGGGCGTAGTCCGATAACATACACGCCCACAATCAATATAAATCTTTATATTTGCCACAAAAGTTGATCTACGAAGTTGAAATTTGGTATGCAAATACATAGTTATGCCATCCATTGATGTGCCTAAAATGGGCGTGGTCGGTTAACATACGCGCCCACAATAAACATAAACCTTTATATCTACCACAAAAATTAACCTATGACCCTGAAATTTGGTACACCTATTTATAGAAATCCCATCCATCAATGTGCCGAAAATGGGCGTAGTCCGATAACATACACGCCCACAATCAATATAAATCTTTATATTTGCCACAAAAGTTGATCTACGAAGTTGAAATTTGATGTGCAAATATATAGTTATGCCATCCATTGACGTGCCTAAAATGGGCATGGTCGGTTAACATACGCGCCCACAATAAACATAAACATTTATATCTACCACAAAAACTAACCTTTGACCCTGAAATTTGGTACACCTATTTATAGAAATCCCATCCATCAATGTGCCGAAAATGGGCGTAGTCCGATAACATACACGCCCACAATCAATATAAATCTTTATATTTGCCACAAAAGTTGATCTACGAAGTTGAAATTTGATGTGCAAATATATAGTTATGCCATCCATTGATGTGCTTAAAATGGGCGTGGTCGGTAACCATACGCGCCCAAAATAAACATAAACCTTTATATCTACCACAAAAACTAACCTTTGACCCTGAAATTTGGTACACCTATTTATAGAAATCCCATCCATCAATGTGCCGAAAATGGGCGTAGTCCGATAACATACACGCCCACAATCAATATAAATCTTTATATTTGCCACAAAAGTTGATCTACGAAGTTGAAATTTGATGTGCAAATATATAGTTATGCCATCCATTGACGTGCCTAAAATGGGCATGGTCGGTTAACATACGCGCCCACAATAAACATAAACATTTATATCTACCACAAAAATTAACCTATGACCCTGAAATTTGGTACACCTATTTATAGAAATCCCATCCATCAATGTGCCGAAAATGGGCGTAGTCCGATAACATACACGCCCACAATCAATATAAATCTTTATATTTGCCACAAAAGTTGATCTACGAAGTTGAAATTTGTTATGCAAATACATAGTTATCCCATCCATTGATGTGCCTAAAATGGGCGTGGTCGTTTAACAGACGCGCCCATAATAAACATAAACCTTTATATCTACCACAAAAATTAACCTATGACCCTGAAATTTGGTACACCTATTTATAGAAATCCCATCCATCAATGTGCCGAAAATGGGCGTAGTCCGATAACATACACGCCCACAATCAATATAAATCTTTATATTTGCCACAAAAGTTGATCTACGAAGTTGAAATTTGGTATGCAAATACATAGTTATCCCATCCATTGATGTGCCTAAAATGGGCGTGGTCGTTTAACAGACGCGCCCACAATAAACATAAACCTTTATATCTACCACAAAAATTAACCTATGACCCTGAAATTTGGTACACCTATTTATAGAAATCCCATCCATCAATGTGCCGAAAATGGGCGTAGTCCGATAACATACACGCCCACAATCAATATAAATCTTTATATTTGCCACAAAAGTTGATCTACGAAGTTGAAATTTGATGTGCAAATATATAGTTATGCCATCCATTGACGTGCCTAAAATGGGCATGGTCGGTTAACATACGCGCCCACAATAAACATAAACATTTATATCTACCACAAAAACTAACCTTTGACCCTGAAATTTGGTACACCTATTTATAGAAATCCCATCCATCAATGTGCCGAAAATGGGCGTAGTCCGATAACATACACGCCCACAATCAATATAAATCTTTATATTTGCCACAAAAGTTGATCTACGAAGTTGAAATTTGATGTGCAAATATATAGTTATGCCATCCATTGATGTGCTTAAAATGGGCGTGGTCGGTAACCATACGCGCCCAAAATAAACATAAACCTTTATATCTACCACAAAAACTAACCTTTGACCCTGAAATTTGGTACACCTATTTATAGAAATCCCATCCATCAATGTGCCGAAAATGGGCGTAGTCCGATAACATACACGCCCACAATCAATATAAATCTTTATATTTGCCACAAAAGTTGATCTACGAAGTTGAAATTTGATGTGCAAATATATAGTTATGCCATCCATTGACGTGCCTAAAATGGGCATGGTCGGTTAACATACGCGCCCACAATAAACATAAACATTTATATCTACCACAAAAATTAACCTATGACCCTGAAATTTGGTACACCTATTTATAGAAATCCCATCCATCAATGTGCCGAAAATGGGCGTAGTCCGATAATATACACGCCCACAATCAATATAAATCTTTATATTTGCCACAAAAGTTGATCTACGAAGTTGAAATTTGTTATGCAAATACATAGTTATCCCATCCATTGATGTGCCTAAAATGGGCGTGGTCGTTTAACAGACGCGCCCACAATAAACATAAACCTTTATATCTACCACAAAAATTAACCTATGACCCTGAAATTTGGTACACCTATTTATAGAAATCCCATCCATCAATGTGCCGAAAATGGGCGTAGTCCCATTATATACACGCCCACAATCAATATAAATCTTTATATTTGCCACAAAAGTTGATCTACGAAGTTGAAATTTGGTATGCAAATACATATAGTTATCCTATCCATTGATGTGCCTAAAATGGGCGTGGTCGGTAACCATACGCGCCCACAATAAACATAAACCTTTATATCTACCACAAAAACTAACCTTTGACCCTGAAATTTGGTACACCTATTTATAGAAATCCCATCCATCAATGTGCCGAAAATGGGCGTAGTCCGATAACATACACACCCACAATCAATATAAATCTTTATATTTGCCACAAAAGTTGATCTACGAAGTTGAAATTTGGTGTGCAAATATATAGTTATGCCATCCATTGACGTGCCTAAAATGGGCATGGTCGGTTAACATACGCGCCCACAATAAACATAAACATTTATATCTACCACAAAAATTAACCTATGACCCTGAAATTTGGTACACCTATTTATAGAAATCCCATCCATCAATGTGCCGAAAATGGGCGTAGTCCGATAACATACACGCCCACAATCAATATAAATCTTTATATTTGCCACAAAAGTTGATCTACGAAGTTGAAATTTGGTATGCAAATACATATAGTTATTCTATCCATTGATGTGCCTAAAATGGGCGTGGTCGGTAACCATACGCGCCCACAATAAACATAAACCTTTATAACTACACAAAAATTAACCTTTGACCCTGAAATTTGGTACACCTATTTATAGAAATCCCATCCATCAATGTGCCGAAAATGGGCGTAGTCCGATAATATACACGCCCACAATCAATATAAATCTTTATATTTGCCACAAAAGTTGATCTACGAAGTTGAAATTTGGTGTGCAAATACATAGTTATCCCATCTATTGATGTGCCTAAAATGGGCGTGGTCGTTTAACAGAAGCGCCCACAATAAACATAAACCTTTATATCTACCACAAAAATTAACCTATGACCCTGAAATTTGGTACACCTATTTATAGAAATCCCATCCATCAATGTGCCGAAAATGGGCGTAGTCCGATAATATACACGCGCACAATCAATATAAATCTTTATATTTGCCACAAAAGTTGATCTACGAAGTTGAAATTTGGTACGCAAATACATATAGTTATCCTATCCATTGATGTGCCTAAAATGGGCGCGGTCGGTAACCATACGCGCCCACAATAAACATAAACCTTTATATCTACCACAAAAATTAACCTATGACCCTGAAATTTGGTACACCTATTTATAGAAATCCCATCCATCAATGTGCCGAAAATGGGCGTAGTCCGATAACATACACGCCCACAATCAATATAAATCTTTATATTTGCCACAAAAGTTGATCTACGAAGTTGAAATTTGGTATGCAAATACATATAGTTATCCTATCCATTGATGTGCCTAAAATGGGCGTGGTCGGTAACCATACGCGCCCACAATAAACATAAACCTTTATAACTACACAAAAATTAACCTTTGACCCTGAAATTTGGTACACCTATTTATAGAAATCCCATCCATCAATGTGCCGAAAATGGGCGTAGTCCGATAATATACACGCCCACAATCAATATAAATCTTTATATTTGCAACAAAAGTTGATCTACGAAGTTGAAATTTGGTGTGCAAATACATAGTTATCCCATCTATTGATGTGCCTAAAATGGGCGTGGTCGTTTAACAGAAGCGCCCACAATAAACATAAACCTTTATATCTACCACAAAAATTAACCTATGACCCTGAAATTTGGTACACCTATTTATAGAAATCCCATCCATCAATGTGCCGAAAATGGGCGTAGTCCGATAACATACACGCCCACAATCAATATAAATCTTTATATTTGCCACAAAAGTTGATCTACGAAGTTGAAATTTGGTATGCAAATATATATAGTTATCCTATCCATTGATGTGCCTAAAATGGGCGCGGTCGGTAACCATACGCGCCCACAATAAACATAAACCTTTATATCTACCACAAAAATTAACCTATGACCCTGAAATTTGGTACACCTATTTATAGAAATCCCATCCATCAATGTGCCGAAAATGGGCGTAGTCCGATAACATACACGCCCACAATCAATATAAATCTTTATATTTGCCACAAAAGTTGATCTACGAAGTTGAAATTTGTTATGCAAATATATAGTTATGCCATCCATTGACGTTACTAAAATGGGCATGGTCGGTTAACATACGCGCCCACAATAAACATAAACATTTATATCTACCACAAAAATTAACCTATGACCCTGAAATTTGGTACACCTATTTATAGAAATCCCATCCATCAATGTGCCGAAAATGGGCGTAGTCCGATAATATACACGCCCACAATCAATATAAATCTTTATATTTGCCACAAAAGTTGATCTACGAAGTTGAAATTTGGTGTGCAAATATATAGTTATGCCATCCATTGACGTGCCTAAAATGGGCATGGTCGGTTAACATACGCGCCCACAATAAACATAAACCTTTATATCTACCACAAAAATTAACCTATGACCCTGAAATTTGGTACACCTATTTATAGAAATCCCATCCATCAATGTGCCGAAAATGGGCGTAGTCCGATAATATACACGCGCACAATCAATATAAATCTTTATATTTGCCACAAAAGTTGATCTACGAAGTTGAAATTTGTTATGCAAATACATAGTTATCCCATCCATTGATGTGCCTAAAATGGGCGTGGTCGTTTAACAGACGCGCCCACAATAAACATAAACCTTTATATCTACCACAAAAATTAACCTATGACCCTGAAATTTGGTACACCTATTTATAGAAATCCCATCCATCAATGTGCCGAAAATGGGCGTAGTCCGATAATATACACGCCCACAATCAATATAAATCATTATATTTGCCACAAAAGTTGATCTACGAAGTTGAAATTTGTTATGCAAATACATAGTTATCCCATCCATTGATGTGCCTAAAATGGGCGTGGTCGGTAACCATACGCGCCCACAATAAACATAAACCTTTATATCTACCACAAAAACTAACCTATGATCATGAAATTTGGTACACCTATTTATAGAAATCCCATCCATCAATGTGCCGAAAATGGGCGTAGTCCGATAATATACACGCCCACAATCAATATAAATCTTTATATTTGCCACAAAAGTTGATCTACGAAGTTGAAATTTGGTGTGCAAATATATAGTTATGCCATCCATTGACGTGCCTAAAATGGGCATGGTCGGTTAACATACGCGCCCACAATAAACATAAACCTTTATATCTACCACAAAAATTAACCTATGACCCTGAAATTTGGTACACCTATTTATAGAAATCCCATCCATCAATGTGCCGAAAATGGGCGTAGTCCGATAATATACACGCGCACAATCAATATAAATCTTTATATTTGCCACAAAAGTTGATCTACGAAGTTGAAATTTGTTATGCAAATACATAGTTATCCCATCCATTGATGTGCCTAAAATGGGCGTGGTCGTTTAACAGACGCGCCCACAATAAACATAAACCTTTATATCTACCACAAAAATTAACCTATGACCCTGAAATTTGGTACACCTATTTATAGAAATCCCATCCATCAATGTGCCGAAAATGGGCGTAGTCCGATAACATACACGCCCACAATCAATATAAATCTTTATATTTGCCACAAAAGTTGATCTACGAAGTTGAAATTTGGTGTGCAAATATATAGTTATCCCATCTATTGATGTGCCTAAAATGGGCGTGGTCGTTTAACAGACGCGCCCACAATAAACATAAACCTTTATATTCACCACAAAAATTAACCTATGACCCTGAAATTTGGTACACCTATTTATAGAAATCCCATCCATCAATGTGCCGAAAATGGGCGTAGTCCGATAATATACACGCGCACAATCAATATAAATCTTTATATTTGCCACAAAAGTTGATCTACGAAGTTGAAATATGGTATGCAAATACATAGTTATCCCATCCATCAATGTGCCTTAAATGGGCCTGGTCGGTTAACATACGCGCCCACAATAAACATAAACCTTTATATCTACCACAAAAATTAACCTATGACCCTGAAATTTGGTACACCTATTTATAGAAATCCCATCCATCAATGTGCCGAAAATGGGCGTAGTCCGATAATATACACGCGCACAATCAATATAAATCTTTATATTTGCCACAAAAGTTGATCTACGAAGTTGAAATTTGGTGTGCAAATATATAGTTATGCCATCCATTGATGTGCCTAAAATGGGCGTGGTCGGTTAACATACGTGCCCACAATAAACATAAACCTTTATAACTACCACAAAAATTAACCTATGACCCTGAAATTTGGTACACCTATTTATAGAAATCCCATCCATCAATGTGCCGAAAATGGGCGTAGTCCGATAATATACACGCCCACAATCAATATAAATCTTTATATTTGCCACAAAAGTTGATCTACGAAGTTGAAATTTGGTATGCAAATACATAGTTATCCCATCCATTGATGTGCCTAAAATGGGCGTGGTCGTTTAACAGACGCGCCCACAATAAACATAAACCTTTATATCCACCACAAAAATTAACCTATGACCCTGAAATTTGGTACACCCATTTATAGAAATCCCATCCATCAATGTGCCGAAAATGGGCGTAGTCCGATAATATACACGCGCACAATCAATATAAATCTTTATATTTGCCACAAAAGTTGATCTACGAAGTTGAAATTTGGTGTGCAAATATATAGTTATACCATCCATTGACGTGCCTAAAATGGGCATGGTCGGTTAACATACGCGCCCACAATAAACATAAACCTTTATATCTACCACAAAAATTAACCTATGACCCTGAAATTTGGTACACCTATTTATAGAAATCCCATCCATCACTGTGCCGAAAATGGGCGTAGTCCGATAACATACACGCCCACAATCAATATAAATCTTTATATTTGCCACAAAAGTTGATCTACGAAGTTGAAATTTGGTGTGCAAATATATAGTTATGCCATCCATTGACGTGCTTAAAATGGGCATGGTCGGTTAACATACGCGCCCACAATAAACATAAACATTTATATCTACCACAAAAATTAACCTATGACCCTGAAATTTGGTACACCTATTTATAGAAATCCCATCCATCACTGTGCCGAAAATGGGCGTAGTCCGATAACATACACGCCCACAATCAATATAAATCTTTATATTTGCCACAAAAGTTGATCTACGAAGTTGAAATTTGGTGTGCAAATATATAGTTATGCCATCCATTGACGTGCCTAAAATGGGCATGGTCGGTTAACATACGCGCCCACAATAAACATAAACATTTATATCTACCACAAAAATTAACCTATGACACTGAAATTTGGTACACCTATTTATAGAAATCCCATCCATCAATGTGCCGAAAATGGGCGTGGTCCGATAACATACACGCCCACAATCAATATAAATCTTTATATTTGCCACAAAAGTTGATCTACGAAGTTGAAATTTGGTGTGCAAATATATAATTATGCCATCCATTGATGTGCCTAAAATGGGCGTGGTCGGTTAACATACGCGCTTACAATAAACATAAACCTTTATAACTACCACAAAAATTAACCTATGACCATGAAATTTGGTACACCTATTTATAGAAATCCCATCCATCAATGTGCCGAAAATGGGCTTAGTCCAATTATATACACGCCCACAATCAATATAAATCTTTATATTTGCCACAAAAGTTGATCTACGAAGTTGAAATTTGGTGTGCAAATATATAGTTATGCCATCCATTGATGTGCCTAAAATGGGCGTGGTCGGTTAACATACGCGCTTACAATAAACATAAACCTTTATAACTACCACAAAAATTAACCTATGACCATGAAATTTGGTACACCTATTTATAGAAATCCCATCCATCAATGTGCCGAAAATGGGCTTAGTCCAATTATATACACGCCCACAATCAATATAAATCTTTATATTTGCCACAAAAGTTGATCTACGAAGTTGAAATTTGGTGTGCAAATATATAGTTATGCCATCCATTGATGTGCCTAAAATGGGCGTGGTCGGTTAACATACGCGCTTACAATAAACATAAACCTTTATAACTACCACAAAAATTAACCTATGACCATGAAATTTGGTACACCTATTTATAGAAATCCCATCCATCAATGTGCCGAAAATGGGCTTAGTCCAATTATATACACGCCCACAATCAATATAAATCTTTATATTTGCCACAAAAGTTGATCTACGAAGTTGAAATTTGGTGTGCAAATATATAGTTATGCCATCCATTGATGTGCCTAAAATGGGCATGGTCGTTTAACAGACGCGCCCACAATAAACATAAACCTTTATATCTACCACAAAAATTAACCTATGACCCTGAAATTTGGTACACCTATTTATAGAAATCCCATCCATCAATGTGCCGAAAATAGGCGTGGTCAGATAACATACACGCCCACAATCAATATAAATCTTTATATTTGCCACAAAAGTTGATCTACGAAGTTGAAATTTGGTGTGCAAATACATAGTTATGCCATTCATTGATGTGCCTAAAATGGGCGTGGTCGGTTAACATACGCGCTTACAATAAACATAAACCTTTATAACTACCACAAAAATTAACCTATGACCATGAAATTTGGTGCACCTATTTATAGAAATCCCATCCATCAATGTGCCGAAAATGGGCTTAGTCCAATTATATACACGCCCACAATCAATATAAATCTTTATATTTGCCACAAAAGTTGATCTACGAAGTTGAAATTTGGTGTGCAAATATATAGTTATGCCATCCATTGATGTGCCTAAAATGGGCGTGGTCGGTTAACATACGCGCCCACAATAAACATAAACCTTTATAACTACCACAAAAATTAACCTATGACCCTGAAATTTGGTACACCTATTTATAGAAATCCCATCCATCAATGTGCCGAAAATGGGCGTAGTCCGATAATATACACGCCCACAATCAATATAAATCTTTATATTTGCCACAAAAGTTGATCTACGAAGTTGAAATTTGGTGTGCAAATATATCGTTATGCCATCCATTGACGTGCCTAAAATGGGCATTGTCGGTTAACATACGCGCCCACAATAAACATAAACCTTTATAACTACCACAAAAATTAACCTATGACCCTGAAATTTGGTACACCTATTTATAGAATTCCCATCCATCAATGTGCCGAAAATGGGCGTAGTCCGATAATATACACGCCCACAATCAATATAAATCTTTATATTTGCCACAAAAGTTGATCTACGAAGTTGAAATTTGGTGTGCAAATATATAGTTATGCCATCCATTGATGTGCCTAAAATGGGCGTGGTCGGTTAACATACGCGCCCACAATAAACATAAACCTTTATAACTACCACAAAAATTAACCTATGACCATGAAATTTGGTGCACCTATTTATAGAAATCCCATCCATCAATGTGCCGAAAATGGGATTAGTCCAATTATATACACGCCCACAATCAATATAAATCTTTATATTTGCCACAAAAGTTGATCTACGAAGTTGAAATTTGGTGTGCAAATATATAGTTATGCCATCCATTGATGTGCCTAAAATGGGCGTGGTCGGTTAACATACGCGCCCACAATAAACATAAACCTTTATATCTACCACAAAAATTAACCTATGACCCTGAAATTTGGTACACCTATTTATAGAAATCCCATCCATCAATGTGCCGAAAATGGGCGTAGTCCGATAATATACACGCCCACAATCAATATAAATCTTTATATTTGCCACAAAAGTTGATCTACGAAGTTGAAATTTGGTGTGCAAATATATAGTTATGCCATCCATTGATGTGCCTAAAATGGGCGTGGTCGGTTAACATACGCGCCCACAATAAACATAAACCTTTATAACTACCACAAAAATTAACCTATGACCCTGAAATTTGGTACACCTATTTATAGAAATCCCATCCATCAATGTGCCGAAAATGGGCGTAGTCCGATAATATACACGCCCACAATCAATATAAATCTTTATATTTGCCACAAAAGTTGATCTACGAAGTTGAAATTTGGTGTGCAAATATATAGTTATGCCATCCATTGATGTGCCTAAAATGGGCGTGGTCGGTTAACATACGCGCCCACAATAAACATAAACCTTTATAACTACCACAAAAATTAACCTATGACCATGAAATTTGGTGCACCTATTTATAGAAATCCCATCCATCAATGTGCCGAAAATGGGCTTAGTCCAATTATATACACGCCCACAATCAATATAAATCTTTATATTTGCCACAAAAGTTGATCTACGAAGTTGAAATTTGGTGTGCAAATATATAGTTATGCCATCCATTGATGTGCCTAAAATGGGCGTGGTCGGTTAACATACGCGCCCACAATAAACATAAACCTTTATAACTACCACAAAAATTAACCTATGACCCTGAAATTTGGTACACCTATTTATAGAAATCCCATCCATCAATGTGCCGAAAATGGGCGTAGTCCGATAATATACACGCCCACAATCAATATAAATCTTTATATTTGCCACAAAAGTTGATCTACGAAGTTGAAATTTGGTATGCAAATACATAGTTATCCCATCCATCAATGTGCCTTAAATGGGCGTGGTCGGTTACTAAGTCCACCCACAATAAACAAAAATCTACTTATCTGCCACAAAAATTAAGCTATAAACTTGAAATTTAGTATGTAGATCTATAAATATTAGCTTCATAGATGTGAAAAAATGAGCGTGTTATAATTTTTAAAATTTATAAAACGTCAATTTCATCATCATCAAGTCAAAAAATTTAAAAAGATCCATAAATATTTAGGCGTTACATGTAAGAGCAATTGTACATAACCAAATAAAAATACATACATATGCATAAACAATAAAAATTTTATAGACAAGGCATCGTGTTTACCGCTTTATATATCTCAGTTTTAAAATTTAGAAAATTTAGAATATCAAATAAATGACTTAAAATTTTTAATGAAAAATACTTAAAATAAAGTAACATGATGCACGATCAGGTACATATACTTATAGTTTGCAAGTACAGGCTACAGCCTTGTTAGAAATCAGGTACATAAATGACTATTAGGTAAAGTAGCCCATGCGAAAGCAGGTAAAATAGTACAATATATAAGTCTTCAACACGAAATATAGACCTCAGAAGTACAACAATAATTGAACTGTTGAGTTCACATTGAAGTGCAAAAAATATTATATTTACAAACATTATTTCAATATGCCCTTATTACGTATTACATCATCTCGACAAAGACGTCTGAGAAATATACAATCTGTGAGGAGGTTTCGCGAGCAAAGTTTGGAGAGAGACAGAATTGAAAATTCTCAGCGTATATTAGCAAGAAGAAGTGATCCTGAATATCGCGAAGAGGAAAGGCGAAGAGACCAAAGCGCACATATTGTTAGAAGAAGAAGTTCAAGGTATCGCAATATGGAACAACAAAGGAATACTGTACAACACATAAACCGTCGCGGCAATGAAAGTTATCGAGTGCTTGAACGTCGGAGAAATGCCTTAACACAAAGGATTAGGAGGGAAGATAATGGAAGACGCAATAGAGAACAACAAGTTAATACTGCCCAGCATAGGCGCCACCGAGAAAACGAAGTCTTTAGAAGGAGCGAAAGGCTGAGAAATGCATTAACACAAAGAAATAGGAGGGAGGATGATGGAACCCGCGCTAGAGAACAACAAATTAATACTGCCCAGCATAGGCGCCACCGCGAAAACGAAGTCTTTAGAAGGAGTGAAAGGTTGAGAAATGCATTAACACAAATAAATAGGAGGGAGGATGATAAAACCCGCGCTAGAGAACAACAAATTAATACTGCCCAGCATAGGCGCCATCGCGAACATGAAGTATTTAGGACAATTGAAAGGCTGAGAAATGCCTTAACACAAAGGATACGGAGAGAAGATGAGAGTCGACGCGCTAGAGAACAAAAATTTAGTTTATTAGTTTAGTAAAAAAGGATTCATAAAAAATTAACTAATCAAAATTTTAAATAAAGTGCATATATAATTTTTTTCTAAACATAATAATTATATTTGTGTGTTTCTTTTAAAACTGAAGTAGATGAATATGGAAAATATGAAATTTCATTTGTGAAATTAATAGAAAGCCTTATTAGTTCTTGATTTCTTCAGTGCTTATAATAAGGTGGAGGGTATTTAAAATTCGGCCAAAGCCGAATTTAGTTTTTCTACTTGTTAATATATATACTTTATTTATACTTTATATGAAAAATTAACAGGAAATCAAGTTTACGTGCTGATCATTTTTACAATACACATGTTTATACTGCTTATCAGTGTTATCAGTGAAATGTGATAATTCAACAATTTTTTTTTGTTTTCATTAATACATCTCAGCTAATTTATGTTAGTTGCTGTTTGAAGATTAATTGAAAGTTTATGTGGCTTAGGCCACATCTTAAATACCCTCCACATCTGCAAACTAATGCCCATTAGGGCGTGACAGGTACGTGATTACACCCTCTAATGGTGTATGTATCACGTATCAGCGTGAAAGTCGATTTTGACCTGGAGTATAGTTTTTTGTAAATTATACATATATATATATATATAAAAAAGTAGTTATACAAAATTTCAGTTGAATGGTGTAATGTAATGGCATGAGTCTAAACATAAAAAAATGCAAATCAATATCCTTCAGTAGAGTTATACCTATGAGTGTCGCATATGTCATTTATATTTCATATTTATTAACATCTAATTCAAGCCGAACATGTAAATAAATAAATAGTTAAATTTAAAATGTATTAATAATTACACAAAAACTTAAACTAGAATACAAAGAAATTCAAATTAAATTAAATTATAGTAATTACATTTGTAGTGTACTATACAATTTTAATGTAGCAAAACAATTTTAGAAAATTTAAATAAGATTTTAGCAAATTTAAAAAAGACACCAAATAGACCTTACAAGAAAGAGACACTAGAATCAAAGCTAGACAAAATAAATAAATTAAAGCAAAAGTTAATATTTCTGGGGCAACTTTTAGAAGGATCTTCAGACTGGCTCAATATTAAAATTAGATTTGATAAAACTTATAAAGATTTACAGGACTCGTTATCAGAATTATTGGAGTCTACCTTATTAAATCAAACAGATACAATGGCTTTTATTTTCGAATTAGCATTAAACCCGCTTTTTACAGGGAAATACAAGGAAGTCGATAACTTCTGTAAAATAATCTAACTCCTTGGTAAAAACCTGAATGACGATGGAAAAAATAGCTATTGTAACCAGCCTATCACATAAAATTATCACAAAATATTAAAACAGCAATTGATTCGATACAAAGCTCAAGTACTGTAGAGGAATTGATAAATAAACTAAAATCGACTTATAAGAATCCACACACAATTACTAATTTACAGACTACCTTAAACAACACCCGACAATTAGGGAGCGTTTAAATTTTGTAGATAAGTTACTAGATTTAACAAGTCAGATAAATGAATTACAAATTAACCAAGTAGGTAGCAATGCTTCTGCCGAAACTAAAAATGTCTTAACGAGAATAAATGAGAACTATATTTATAAACGGTTTAAGTGAACAATATAAACAAACCATATATGTAGCACAACCACAAACATTAAACCAAGCTGCAAATATTGCTTTAGAACTTGAGAAGGACCAAAACTTCCAAGCAAACTCTAAAATTTTTCACACCAAAATTCAATATCGAACGTACAACCAAAGGAAAAATAATAATTGTTGTAATATAAATAATAATAGCAATTGTAGAAATAATTTCAGGCAAAATAGGAATTATAATTATGATTATCAAATTAACCCAAACAATAACTATAGAAGCAAAAATTATAAAAACAAGTTCAGACAAAACCAAAATAATGTAAGACAAAATGACAATAACAGACGTCAAATTAATCCAAACAATAACTATAGACAAAACTAAAATAATACCACTAACAACAACCCAAATTTAAGACAAAATAATAATAACAGGCGTCTGAATGTCAACATGATACACAAACAGGGAAACGAGTCACCGCTGGTGATGATGGATACCATCATAAGGAATACAAAATTTTAAATGTATCCAATCAGCACACACACACTTCATTGTTCTGAAATTGGAAACCAATCAAAATATCAAATTTCTCGTCGATACCGGAGCAGAAATTTCGCTGTTAAAGTTTAATACATTAAAAAACATTACACCAAAAATAACGAACAGTACTTGTAAACTGAGTGGAATATCTTCGGAAACACCTTTTTAGTTGTATATGTCGGACGGACAAAATTTAACCATACGTTTCATATAGTAAACAATTCTTTCCCAATAACGACTGACGGAATAATAGGAATAGATTTTCTACAACGATTTCTTTGTAAAATATATTATGAGACAATGACACTATTTCTCATCGTAGAAAGGGAAACTATTACTTGAATGGATGGAAGTCTGTGCAAGTGATAGAAGTATTCTTACATAAACCATGTTTTAACCATGTTTTTGAATGGATGGAAGTCTGTGCAAGTGATAAAATTATTCTTACATAAACCATGTATTAAGTTTTTGAATGGATGGAAGACTGTGCAAGTGATAGAAGTATTCTTACATAAACCATGTTTTAAGTAGTTTTTGAATGAATGGAAGTCTGTGCAAGTGATAGAAGTATTCTTACATATACCATGTATGAAGTTTTTGAATGGATGGAAGTCTGTGCAAGTGATAGAAGTATTCTTACATAAACCATGTATTAAGTTTTTGAATGGATGGAAGTCTGTGCAAGTGATAGAAGTATTCTTACATAAACCATGTATTAAGTTTTTGAATGGATGGAAGTCTGTGCAAGTGATAGAAGTATTCTTACATAAACCATGTATTAAGTAGTTTTTGAATGAATGGAAGTCTGTGCAAGTGATAGAAGTATTCTTACATATACCATGTATGAAGTTTTTGAATGGATGGAAGTCTGTGCAAGTGATAGAAGTATTCTTACATAAACCATGTATTAAGTTTTTGAATGGATGGAAGTCTGTGCAAGTGATAGAAGTATTCTTACATAAACCATGTATTAAGTTTTTGAATGGATGGAAGTCTGTGCAAGTGATAGAAGTATTCTTACATAAACCATGTTTTAAGTTTTTAAATGGATGGAAGTCTGTGCAAGTGATAGAAGTATTCTTACATAAACCATGTATTAAGTTTTTGAATGGATGGAAGTCTGTGCAAGTGATAGAAGTATTCTTACATATACCATGTATTAAGTTTTTGAATGGATGGAAGTCTGTGCAAGTGATAGAAGTATTCTTACATAAACCATGTTATAAGTTTTTAAATGGATGGAAGTCTGTGCAAGTGATAGAAGTATTCTTACATAAACCATGTATTAAGTTTTTAAATGGATGGAAGTCTGTGCAAGTGATAGAAGTATTCTTACATAAACCATGTATTAAGTTTTTGAATGGATGGAAGTCTGTGCAAGTGATAGAAGTATTCTTACATATACCATGTATTAAGTTTTTGAATGGATGGAAGTCTGTGCAAGTGATAGAAGTATTCTTACATATACCATGTATTAAGTTTTTGAATGGATGGAAGTCTGTGCAAGTGATAGAAGTACTCTTACATAAACCATGTATTAAGTTTTTGAATGGATGGAAGTCTGTGCAAGTGATAGAATTATTCTTACATATACCATGTATTAAGTTTTTGAATGGATGGAAGCCTGTGCAAGTGATAGAAGTATTCTTACATATACCACGTATTAAGTTTTTGAATGGATGGAAGTCTGTGCAAGTGATAGAAGTATTCTTACATAAACCATGTTATAAGTTTTTAAATGGATGGAAGTCTGTGCAAGTGATAGAAGTATTCTTACATAAACCATGTATTAAGTTTTTGAATGGATGGAAGTCTGTGCAAGTAATAGAAGTATTCTTACATATACCATGTATTAAGTTTTTAAATGGATGGAAGTCTGTGCAAGTGATAGAAGTATTCTTACTTATACCATGTATTAAGTTTTTGAATGGATGGAAGTCTGTGCAAGTGATAGAAGTATTCTTACATATACCATGTATTCTTACATATACCATGTATTAAGTTTTTGAATGGATGGAAGTCTGTGCAAGTGATAGAAGTACTCTTACATAAACCATGTATTAAGTTTTTAAATGGATGGAAGTCTGTGCAAGTGATAGAAGTATTCTTACATATACCATGTATTAAGTTTTTGAATGGATGGAAGCCTGTGCAAGTGATAGAAGTATTCTTACATATACCACGTATTAAGTTTTTGAATGGATGGAAGTCTGTGCAAGTGATAGAAGTATTCTTACATAAACCATGTTATAAGTTTTTAAATGGATGGAAGTCTGTGCAAGTGATAGAAGTATTCTTACATAAACCATGTATTAAGTTTTTGAATGGATGGAAGTCTGTGCAAGTAATAGAAGTATTCTTACATATACCATGTATTAAGTTTTTAAATGGATGGAAGTCTGTGCAAGTGATAGAAGTATTCTTACTTATACCATGTATTAAGTTTTTGAATGGATGGAAGTCTGTGCAAGTGATAGAAGTATTCTTACATATACCATGTATTCTTACATATACCATGTATTAAGTTTTTAAATGGATGGAAGTCTGTGCAAGTGATAGAAGTATTCTTACATAAACCATGTATTAAGTTTTTGAATGGATGGAAGTCTGTGCAAGTGATAGAAGTATTCTTACATATACCATGTATTAAGTTTTTGAATGGATGGAAGTCTGTGCAAGTGATAGAAGTATTCTTACATAAACCATGTTATAAGTTTTTAAATGGATGGAAGTCTGTGCAAGTGATAGAAGTACTCTTACATAAACCATGTTATAAGTTTTTAAATGGATTGAAGTCTGTGCAAGTGATAGAAGTATTCTTACATAAACCATGTATTAAGTTTTTGAATGGATGGAAGTCTGTGCAAGTGATAGAAGTATTCTTACATATACCATGTATTAAGTTTTTGAATGGATGGAAGTCTGGGCAAGTGGTAGAAGTATTCTTACAAATACCATGTATTAAGTTTTTGAATGGATGGAAGTCTGTGCAAGTGATAGAAGTATTCTTACATATACCATGTATTAAGTTTTTGAATGGATGGAAGTCTGTGCAAGTGATAGAAGTATTCTTACATATACCATGTATGAAGTTTTTGAATGGATGGAAGTCTGTGCAAGTGATAGAAGTATTCTTACATATACCATGTTATAAGTTTTTAAATGGATGAAAGTCTGTGCAAGTGATAGAAATATTCTTACATAAACCATGTATTAAGTTTTTGAATGGATGGAAGTCTGTGCAAGTGATAGAAGTATTCTTACATAAACCATGTATTAAAATTTTAAATGGATGGAAGTCTGTGCAAGTGATAGAAGTATTCTTACATAAACCATGTATTAAGTTTTTGAATGGATGGAAGTCTGTGTAAGTGATAGAAGTATTCTTACATATACCATGTATTAAGTTTTTGAATGGATGGAAGTCTGTGCAAGTGATAGAAGTATTTTTACATATACAATGTATTAAGTTTTTAAATGGATGGAAGTCTGTGCAAGTGATAGAAGTATTCTTACATAAACCATGTATTAAGTTTTTGAATGGATGGAAGTCTGTGCAAGTGATAGAAGTATTCTTACAAATACCATGTATTAAGTTTTTGAATGGATGGAAGTCTGTGCAAGTGATAGAAGTATTCTTACATATACCATGTATTAAGTTTTTGAATGGATGGAAGTCTGTGCAAGTGATAGAAGTATTCTTACATAAACCATGTATTAAGTTTTTAAATGGATGGAAGTCTGTGCAAGTGATAGAAGTATTCTTACATAAACCATGTATTAAGTTTTTGAATGGATGGAAGTCTGTGCAAGTGATAGAAGTATTCTTACATATACCATGTATTAAGTTTTTGAATGGATGGAAGTCTGTGCAAGTGATAGAAGTATTCTTACATAAACCATGTATTAAGTTTTTGAATGGATGGAAGTCTGTGCAAGTGATAGAAGTATTCTTACATATACCATGTATGAAGTTTTTGAATGGATGGAAGTCTGTGCAAGTGATAGAAGTATTCTTACATATACCATGTATGAAGTTTCTGAATGGATGGAAGTCTGTGCAAGTGATAGAAGTATTCTTACATGTACCATGTATTAAGTTTTTAAATGGATGGAAGTCTGTGCAAGTGATAGAAGTATTCTTACATATACCATGTATTAAGTTTTTGAATGGATGGAAGTCTGTGCAAGTGATAGAAGTATTCTTACATATACCATGTATTAAGTTTTTGAATGGATGGAAGTCTGTGCAAGTGATAGAAGTATTCTTACATATACCATGTATTAAGTTTTTGAATGGATGGAAGTCTGTGCAAGTGATAGAAGTATTCTTACATATACCATGTATTAAGTTTTTGAATGGATGGAAGTCTGTGCAAGTGATAGAAGTATTCTTACATAAACCATGTATTAAGTTTTTAAATGGATGGAAGTCTGTGCAAGTGATAGAAGTATTCTTACATAAACCATGTATTAAGTTTTTGAATGGATGGAAGTCTGTGCAAGTGATAGAAGTATTCTTACAAATACCATGTATTAAGTTTTTGAATGGATGGAAGTCTGTGCAAGTGATAGAAGTATTCTTACATATACCATGTATGAAGTTTTTGAATGGATGGAAGTCTGTGCAAGTGATAGAAGTATTCTTACATAAACCATGTATTAAGTTTTTGAATGGATGGAAGTCTGTGCAAGTGATAGAAGTATTCTTACATATACCATGTATTAAGTTTTTCAATGGATGGAAGTCTGTGCAAGTGATAGAAGTATTCTTACATATACCATGTATTAAGTTTTTGAATGGATGGAAGTCTGTGCAAGTGATAGAAGTATTCTTACATATACCATGTATTAAGTTTTTGAATGGATGGAAGTCTGTGCAAGTGATAGAAGTATTCTTACATAAACCATGTATTAAGTTTTTAAATGGATGGAAGTCTGTGCAAGTGATAGAAGTATTCTTACATATACCATGTATTAAGTTTTTAAATGGATGGAAGTCTGTGCAAGTGATAGAAGTATTCTTACATAAACCATGTAGTAAGTTTTTGAATGGATGGAAGTCTGTGCAAGTGATAGAAGTATTCTTACATATACCATGTATTAAGTTTTTGAATGGATGGAAGTCTGTGCAAGTGATAGAAGTATTCTTACATAAACCATGTGTAAGGCGCAAAGTCACTACTGTTCGTTTTGCGCCACACATTATGTCCCAACACATATGTCTCACCGAACAGACCAAATATTTCCGTCACTTTTTTACAATTAAAAGGGAAAAGACCTATTGTCAAATACATACTCTGTGTCATTTACTTAAAATTGAATGCGTAGTTATAATACCGTTGATCACTTAGTAAGCATATACGAATTCTAGCACTGATGTTATTATATATGTACTCTTGCTTTATTATTGTTGATACCTAGTAAGCATATACTTTTACGAATCTTTGCATTGTTGTTATTTCTAAGTACCGTTGATATCCAGTGAACATATATGAATTCTTACATTGTTGTTATTTCAAATTCTCGAAGCATAAGCATATATGAATTCTTACATTGTTGTTATTTTTAATTCTCGAAGCATAAGCATATATGAATTCTTGCATTGTTGTTATTTTTATTTTTAAAAGCATAATACCGTTGATCTTTGTTATTTAGTTAGCATATATAAATTCCTGCGTTATTGTTGCTAGTTCTATACCGTTGATCTTTTGTAAATATTAGTTTAATTTTATATAATTGTGAGCCCTGCCTTGCTATAAAAGGCGAAGCAAATTTTATGAAATGAGGCAGTGTGGCTGGAGCCGTCAAGCTAGTAAGGTGAGCACAAGAATTATTATTAATAAAGCAAACATAATGAATTAATCGATTGTTTCCTTGCAAGCATAGCGTTGGTCAGGTTCTCGCACCTAGATATCCAGCAATATTTTTATATTGTATGCGCCTAGGTCGCGACATCGTCGCTTAGTTAATCTCTCAGTCCTCGCGCCTAGATATCCTGCAATATATTTATATATTGTATGCGCCTAGGCCGCGCTATCGTTGTTACTACGCAGTTTCTCTGTCGCCGCGCCTAGATATCCTGCAATATTTCTATATTGCATGCGCCTAGGCCGCGCCATCGTCGTTACGTCACAGTCTCTCAGTCCTCGCGCCTAGATATCCTGCAATATATTTATATATTGTATGCGCCTAGGCCGCGCCATCGTTGTTACTACGCAGTTTCTCTGTCGCCGCGCCTAGATATCCTACAATATTTATATATTGTATGCGCCTAGGCCGCGCCATCGTTGTCACTACGTCGCAGTCTCTCAGTCCCCGCGCCTAGATATCCTACAATATTTACATATTGTATGCGCCTAGGCCGCGCCATCGTTGTCACGTCGCAGTTTTGGTATCGCGCCTAGATATCCTACAATATTTGTATATTGTATGCGCCTAGGCCGCGCCGTCGTAATACAACGTCGCAGTTCCTTTGTTCCCCGCGCCTAGATATCCTGCAATATTTATATTGCAAGCGCCTAGGTCGCGCCGCCGTCGTGGTCACAATAACCACTGCCGTGTCCTGCAGCGCTCACCGCTCCGCATCTACCGCTTGCTGTTCGAACTCAGCAACACTCTCGTATCCTACAGCGCACACCGCTCCGCATCTTGCACCACTCATCGATTTGCGACGCTCATCGCTCTGTACCGTATACCGCTTTGCAGCTCTCGTCATTTGTATCCTGTACCGCTTGCCGATTAAACCCAGTAACGTTCTCGTATCCTGCAGCGCACACCGTTCCGCATCTTGCACCGCTCATCGATCTGCAACGCTCATCGCTCTGTATCGTACGCCGCTCTGCAGCTCTCGCCGCTTGTATTCTGTACCGCTTGCCGTTTAAACCCAGAACGTTCTCGTGTCCTGCAGCGCTCACCGCTCTGTATCCAACCGCTCATCGACCAGTACCGCACGTCGCTTTTTGTACAGCTCACCACTCTGTACCACTCACCACACAAACCCGCTCGCACACCGATTTGCAGTAACGCCGTGCCCCGCACCACAAGCCGTTACCGCGTTAAAAAACGTCGAATAGAGAAGGCGAATCTAAGAATAAGAGACAAGAAACAGCTCGTCATACAAATTTCTTTGTAAAGGAACCTTGGACTCGCTGAGTCATACCCCAGCTACTACAAAACTTCTTTACACATGTAGTAAGTTTTTGAATGGATAGAAGTCTGTGCAAGTGATAGAAGTATTCTTACATATACCATGTATTAAGTTTTTAAATGGATGGAAGTCTGTGCAAGTGATAGAAGTATTCTTACATAAACCATGTTATAAGTTTTTAAATGGATGGAAGTCTGTGCAAGTGATAGAAGTATTCTTACATATACCATGTATTAAGTTTTTGAATGGATGGAAGTCTGCGCAAGTGATAGAAGTATTCTTACATATACCATGTATTAAGTTTTTGAATGGATGAATGTCTGTGCAAGTGATAGAAGTATTCTTACATATACCATGTTATAAGTTTTTAAATGGATGAAAGTCTGTGCAAGTGATAGAAATATTCTTACATAAACCATGTATTAAGTTTTTGAATGGATGGAAGTCTGTGCAAGTGATAGAAGTATTCTTACATAAACCATGTAGTAAGTTTTTGAATGGATGGAAGTCTGTGCAAGTGATAGAAGTATTCTTACATATACCATGTATTAAGTTTTTGAATGGATGGAAGTCTGTGCAAGTGATAGAAGTATTCTTACATAAACCATGTTATAAGTTTTTAAATGGATGGAAGTCTGTGCAAGTGATAGAAGTACTCTTACATAAACCATGTTATAAGTTTTTAAATGGATTGAAGTCTGTGCAAGTGATAGAAGTATTCTTACATAAACCATGTATTAAGTTTTTGAATGGATGGAAGTCTGTGCAAGTGATAGAAGTATTCTTACATATACCACGTATTAAATTTTTGAATGGATGGAAGTCTGTGCAAGTGATAGAAGTATTCTTACATATACCATGTATAAATTTTTTGAATGGATGGAAGTCTCTGCAAGTGATAGAAGTATTCTTACATAAACCATGTTATAAGTTTTTAAATGGATGGAAGTCTGTGCAAGTGATAGAAGTATTCTTACATATACCATGTATTAAGTTTTTGAATGGATGGAAGTCTGTGCAAGTGATAGAAGTATTCTTACATATACCATGTTATAAGTTTTTAAATGGATGGAAGTCTGTGCAAGTGATAGAAGTATTCTTACATAAACCATGTTATAAGTTTTTGAATGGATGGAAGTCTGTGCAAGTAATAGAAGTATTCTTACATATACCATGTTATAAGTTTTTAAATGGATGGAAGTCTGTGCAAGTGATAGAAGTATTCTTACATATACCATGTATTAAGTTTTTGAATGGATGGAAGTCTGCGCAAGTGATAGAAGTATTCTTACATATACCATGTATTAAGTTTTTGAATGGATGGAAGTCTGTGCAAGTAATAGAAGTATTCTTACATATACCATGTATTAAGTTTTTGAATGGATGGAAGTCTGTGTAAGTGATAGAAGTATTCTTACATATACCATGTATTAAGTTTTTGAATGGATGGAAGTCTGTGCAAGTGATAGAAGTATTCTTACATATACCATGTTATAAGTTTTTAAATGGATGAAAGTCTGTGCAAGTGATAGAAATATTCTTACATAAACCATGTATTTAGTTTTTGAATGGATGGAAGTCTGTGCAAGTAATAGAAGTATTCTTACATATACCATGTATTAAGTTTTTGAATGGATGGAAGTCTGTGCAAGTGATAGAAGTATTTTTACATATACCATGTATTAAGTTTTTGAATGGATGGAAGTCTGTGCAAGTGATAGAAGTATTCTTACATATACCATGTATTAAGTTTTTGAATGGATGGAAGTCTGTGCAAGTGATAGAAGTATTCTTACATAAACCATGTTATAAGTTTTTAAATGGATGGAAGTCTGTGCAAGTGATAGAAGTACTCTTACATAAACCATGTTATAAGTTTTTAAATGGATTGAAGTCTGTGCAAGTGATAGAAGTATTCTTACATAAACCATGTATTAAGTTTTTGAATGGATGGAAGTCTGTGCAAGTAATAGAAGTATTCTTACATATACCATGTATTAAGTTTTTGAATGGATGGAAGTCTGTGCAAGTGATAGAAGTATTCTTACATATACCATGTATTAAGTTTTTGAATGGATGGAAGTCTGTGCAAGTGATAGAAGTATTCTTACATAAACCATGTTATAAGTTTTTAAATGGATGGAAGTCTGTGCAAGTGTTAGAAGTATTCTTACATATACCATGTATTAAATTTTTGAATAAATGGAAGTCTGTGCAAGTGATAGAAGTATTCTTACATATACCATGTTATAAGTTTTTAAATGGATGGAAGTCTGTGCAAGTGATAGAAGTATTCTTACATAAACCATGTTATAAGTTTTTGAATGGATGGAAGTCTGTGCAAGTGATAGAAGTATTCTTACATATACCATGTATTAAGTTTTTGAATGGATGGAAGTCTGTGCAAGTGATAGAAGTATTCTTACATAAGCCATGTTATAAGTTTTTAAATGGATGGAAGTCTGTGCAAGTGATAGAAGTATTCTTACATATACCATGTATTAAGTATTCTCCTTATGTCGGACGTCTCCCGGATGACGAAGTCTTGGAGTTGGGGTGGCACCGATTGCCAATGGAAAAGGGCGTACTGCGGACTCGGCCAGAGCAACGACACACAAAAAGTTTTTGTCCATCGTTGGTGATTTCCGAACGCCCTTCCCCAAGACTCCGTAACCTCGAATTCACCGCAGCCATAACGTTTCGTCGTCTCGGACAACAGAGTGCTGGTGCCGGAACTGGTGGACGGATCGGACGGTTGACGGCATTCAAGCTCTAGCTCCTGTTCCTGGGGGTCTTCACCTATCGTAAACGTCTGGTCACAGAAGGCCGGATCGTAAATTCCGCCTGAAGAACCGGGCATATGTGGGAGCTGATTATAACCTGTGTCTCCTACTTCAAAGCTGGCAGCGCCTTCAAACGTCTCATCATCGGAACCTTGGAGGTAGGAGGCTCATTTGCAGGTATTTCCGGCGATGATAGGTGGGACGCAGTCGTCACGAATGAGTCATCTATGTTGCTGGTTTGTTCCGACTCTGAGCTGGATAGAATTATCACCGGTTCGGGTGTCGGGCTTGCGATCCTGGCTTGATAACTTCGCTCGCCTCGGTTTGCGTATGCTTGCCCTCTAGATCTACGGGCCCTTGAAGCATTTCCACGCGTTTGAGAATATCCCGCCTGGTTGAAATCGGATTGGGAAGATCCGCGTCGTACCTCTGACCGCCACTGGCGAACTCGTTCCTAATTGTCACTCATTACGTAACAGTAAACACGCAGACTTCTGAAATAAAAACAAGAATATTATGGATAGAGAAATAATATGAACTAATGAGCACCAAGGGATTTACGCCTCAACATAGGGCTTCAAATATTGGACATGGCATGTACGACATTGGCCAGCCCGTTGCACAGAAACAATGACATTGGAAACATGACTCGCAACCTCGTAAGGCTCTTCATATCGTGGAGCCAACTTGGCTGCATAACCGTCAGCTGCTTTAGACAGGACTTGCTGTTTAACCCATACCTTGTCCCCGATCTTTGGCTTCCAGGGACGTCGCCTCAGGTTATAATTCCTGCCTTGATTTTGCGCTACTTTACTTAGATTCACCTTGACTAGCTTCCATGCTTCATGAAGACGTTGTACCAACGCTCTCGGAGATTTCACCTGTGCACCTGTACCTGTCGTCACGTCATCGTAGTAGGCGTTGGGGAGTCTGGGCTCATGACCTTGAGTTAGATAAGCTGGGATGTACCCGGTAGAATCAGCAACGCTCGTATTGACCGCCAGCATTATCTCCGGCAAATACTCGTCCCACCTACGATGATCATCGTTCGCCAGCTGAGAAATCATCGTCTTCACCGTACGGTTGGCACGTTCCGTCGGGTTTTCGTGCGGAGTGTAGGGAGCTGTGAACCGATGTTTTATGCCAATCGCCTCTACATACTTTCGAAACACTTTGCTTGTGAACTGTGTACCGTTGTCTGAGATCAGACCATATCTGGCCACGATATTCTCCCGCAGAGTTTGAATAAGACTTTCTGAGGTAGCTTTCCGTAGTGGAGTCAATTCGATCCACTTCGAGAACTTATCCACTACCACCAGAAGCATCGTGTAACCATGACGAGAACGCGGCAGGGGACCCACAAAGTCCGCACAGATAACTGACCACGGTTCGTCTGGGATGTGGGACAGCATCTTCCCTGCCGGTTTCTGTTGACTCGCCTTATATTTCTGGCACGACTCACACTGTAGAACATAACGCTTGATATCACGATACATCCCCGGCCAATAGTACCGTTTGCCAATGCGTAGCACGGTTTTCCTAATGCCAAGGTGTCCTGCGGCTGGTTGGTCATGATTATCGTGCAAGACCTGTTTACGTTTATTTGTGGGCACACACAACTTCCAGGAAGCTTCGTCTTCGTCGTGTGCGTGGGCATTCACATGTCGATAGAGTTGTCCACCCACCCAACTGTAGTCAGCGTACTTTTGTGGATTCGTCGCCATGTCCGCCACACGTTTGCGGATCCATGGGCATATAATGTCTGGAAGGTCCTTTGGTAAGGACTCGGATGTAGCAAGATGACAGGTTTCGACGGGCTGTCGTGACAGAGCGTCGGCCACTACGTTTTGTCCATCGCGTCGGTACTGCACAGTAAACTGATATTGTTGCAGCTCCAGCGCCCATCGAGCCAAGCGCCCAGAAGGATTATCAATGGAGTTTAGCCACTTTAAGGAAAGGTGGTCGGTGACCACTATGAAACGATATCCTTCAAGGTATGGCCTCATCTTCCGTACCCCCCAAATGACTGCAAGGCACTCTTTCTCGATAGTGCTATAGTTTTTCTCCGCCTTGTTTAAATGCCTGCTTGCGTACGCGATCACGTGTTCACTGCCGTCGATCTCCTGTGTTAATACCACGCCTAGACCAATATCACTCGCATCAGTTTGTAGTGTAAAGGTTTTAGTAAAGTCAGGGCATGCTAATACTGGCGCCTCAGGTAACCTTGTTTTGAGGTCCTCGAACGCCTGCTGCTGCTCGTCGCCCCATTTCCAGCGTTTGCCTTTCTTCAGCAAAGACGTCAGCGGCTGGGAAATTACGGCAAAGTCCGGCACAAATCTCCGGTACCACGACGTTGTGCCTAAATAGCGTCTCAACTCTCGCACATTGCCTGGGGGTTTCATTTGGGCTATCGCCGCCACCTTTTCCGGATCAGTCTTGATACCTGGTCTGTCACAATATGGCCTAAATATTTTACCTCTCGTTTAAAGAACTCGCACTTGCTAGCGTTAATCTTCAGGTTCGCCGCGCGTAATCGTTGGAAGACTTCCCGAAGATTGGACATATGCTGCTGCAAGGATTTACCTGTGACTATGATGTCGTCGAGGTACGCGAAAGCGTACGGTTCTAAATCTGGGCCAATCACCAAATCTAAAATTCTTTGGAATGTGGCAGGAGCAGAATGTAAGCCGAATGGCATCACTTTCCACTGATACAACCCACGCCCAGATACAGTGCTATCGTCCGCCATTGGTACCTGCCAATAGCCATTTTCTAGGTCAAGACTACTGATATACCTCGCCTATCGTAAACTATCTAGGATGTGCGAGATGCGCGGTAGCGGGTACGCGTCCGGTTCAGAATGTTTATTTAGCTGGCGGAAATCCATACAGACGCGCCATGCCCCATTTTTCTTCTTGAGTAAAGTTACTGGAAAGCTATAGGGACTGCAGGAGGGTTCAATGCATCCTTTCTCCAGCAATTGGTCCACTTCTGCATTGATGATCGCTTGCATGGAGGGATTCCGAGTTTGATATCGGATCTTTATCGGATGGTCGTGTAACATGCGTATGTGATGTTCGCCAATATTGGTTTTACCCGACACATGCTAAAATTTCGCCAATTCTTGGTCGAGAAATGCCGTTATTGACCGTTCTTCGTCTTCGCCGTACGAAGCTTTCGGCACCGCCCCTGTTAAACCTAAGTTGTCGGTGGCCACCGCTGAGTGATCAACCCGAAATTCCTTAGCATTAGGATCTAATGTTGAGCCGATCGGTGGCTTGGACGGGATGTGACTAAGTATTACCGTTTGGTTGGACCGATTACGCCTCGATGCCATTGTAAACGATTCCGGTCCTCCGACCGCATTCTTGTGGTCTAAGCCACGGGTTGCCAATGGGTGTGCCAACTCTTGCGGTGATGGATCACTAGCCTGCTGAGCTGCGCTGACTTGTACATGATTGCTGTGGTCGTTTACATGGTCGACTTGGTTCTGCTGGGATTGTTCACGCCGGGCCACGTTGTGCTGAACTGGTCTGCGATTATCTAGTTGACTCTTCTTTGATATGCCTGGCCTCGGTTGACTCGCCTTCGGGAAAACAGGCTTAGATTAGCCCTGCTTTCCGCTAACTGGCTTAGAATTACCACGTGTTACGCTGACATTACAGTGATTCGGCGGTGGAGTAACTTGATGTGCATCGGCGGTTGTGCCGGCTTGATTGATTTCGTCGCTTGTGCTGACTGGTTATGCGTCGTTGATTGAACTCGTTGGTTGTTCTTAGATGGTTTCTCTACATTGTTGAACTTAGGTGGTTGTACCGGGGTATAGTGCGTTGATGTTGGTACTGACCGATTGCGTGTCGATGTTGGTTCGGGCTGGTTATGTGTCAATGTCGGGGCTGTTGCTTCACTTTTTGAGTTATCTCGTATAGTCGGGGTTTTACACAATTGGCAGGCGGCAATAAATCCTGCGCAACTTATCGTGGCGTTAAAAGCCTGAAGGAATGTTAGACCTAATATCACTTCCTGCTTCATATTGGGCATTACTAGAAATCGTAACGTGCGCGTAAAATCGCCAAACTGGACCGGGCTGAACGCCACTAAAGTCACGGCCCGTTTAGAGTTGTCCGCAAGTGATACCTCAAAGCATACGCTTTCCCATGAGGTGGTACCATTCAAACGATTAGAAAACGCCTCGCTAATGAAACAGCTTGTCGTGCCGGTATCTATGATGGCTGTAACCGCCTGGCAACCAACGAGGAGTGTAGCTACAAGTTTGTCATTCTGGCAGGTAATTGCTGACGAAAACGGCTGTGCGTGTTGTCGGGGACTTATAGTGTGGACCCGGTCGCCCCTTGTCGGACTCGGGCCCCTCTCGTATTTCCCGACGGGTTATTTCGGCAACAGTCTATTATTCGTACATCCAGACGGCCACACTTCCAACAGAAAAGCTTCACCGATTTTCTGCAACCCCTTGCTATATATGGCACTCGTTGCGTGGATCTGTGGCAGGGTGATTCATAATACGATGTGTCTCACGTCGCGGCGGCGGTCGTGGAGTCTCGCTGGGAATACTCTCGTAGTCGCCGGCTAAATCCAAAAGTTGGTTGAGATCGCGAAAATCTGAGCGTCGGATGTAAAGCAGATATTCAGGACGGGCGTTGTGGAAGATTCTCAGAAGCTTTTCATTTTCGGTCATGCATGTATATCGCATTTTATTTTGCAGCTCCAGTGCGTAATCCCTGAAGCGCTCGTTGGGCCTCTGCCGCCTCGTGCGTATCTCGTCTTCAATGTTTTCCATGTGTCGAGGTGGCAGGAAAAATTTCAGTAAGTCGCGCTTGAACCATTTCCACGCCTCCCAGTGGGCGTTGTTGTTTCGGAACCAAGTAAGAGCCTGATCCCGAAGAAACTGTGGCATAGTACAAGGCAGACTATTCAAGTCGATCTCGTATGTCTCCGCCATCTCTTCAAGGCGTTCAAGAAATGAGAATGGGTCCCCGGTACCATTGTAGGTAATTCCCCATTTCCGGATCACGTCCTTGATGGCTCGTCTATCCATTTTATTCGTAGATGGTGGTAACGCCTGCCTTTCGGGAACCTTGAGCGTAACGCCCATCGCACCCTCTTCGGCTTCTTCATAACCTGCTGAGGACTCCAGGCTGGAGGCCGCTCGCATAGACGGGAGCCTACCCGACGTCAGCTGACCCTGAATACTCAGTAGCCTGTCAATCACCGACTTATCGCCTGTATTCTGTATAAACGTCCTGAAACGCTGGCGCAACTCCTGCGCCGTACCCTTTGATTCCAGTCCAAACTCGTCCAGGTATGCGACCAAAGTTTCCTTGTTGACCTGGCATACCCAGGATGTGCGTAGATTGGTATTAGACATTCTTTATTTTGTTTTATTTTTTTCTATTACTCGCTAATCGATAGATTTATTTTAATTGTTACTACCGGCAGATTCGCAAAACGAATTTATTTTTTTTTTTTGGTAATACTGGAAACCCCCAAATAATTATCGAAAATCCCCAAATAAATTTATTTAAATTGTTGATGCTTGAAAATCCCGAAATAAATTTAGTTTATTTATTAACTGGGCAATTTTGTTAATACGCCGCACAAATTTTTTTTTTTTTTGTTTGGTTTCACGTTATTGCTCTTAGGCTATTTATAATTGTGGACATACGCTTGACGATGAAACAGCTATGCTTTCTGTTAAATCTCCTTGCCTACACACACACACAACAGTATCGCTGATGCTCGCTTTGCTTGATCTCTTTGCCACCGAGAATTTTATGTTAACATACGCATACACGCACGGCAGTATATTTGATGCTCGCTTTGCTTGGTCTCTTTGCCACCGAGAATTCTATGTTAACATACGCGCACACGCACGACAGTGTGGCGTAATGTTCTCTTACTTTACTTATCTCAATATCTTCTCTTAATTTAATATGCTCTGCCTATGTGCACGCATGCACTTACAACAATATGAGATAATATTATTTTGAGATGTAAGAATGCATATACGAGTACATGTGAGCTAGGTACGTGGCGTGATGTTCTTTCTCTATATATTGTTGTTGTTTTGTTTTTTGTATAACAATATAAACGTGCACAGTTAAATGAAATTCCTATGCTTCGAAGATCAACGCTCTTATGATTAGCGGTAAAAGCAACGCTATAAATTAACGGTAGCAAATTCTTCACTTGATAAAATTTTGCGTTTCCAGCACTTTTAAGAAATTTTAAATAAGCAACAACAAAACTACTACTATGACCACCGTCACGTTGAAGATTTGTGGCGTACGCCAACCGTTTGAAACGCTGTTGTAACCCACTTGACCGTCACTTATGGGGCTTGCGCCATCTTCTACCCGTGTAAATTCCTAAGTTCGTTTTCTAGGGCTTTCGCTGACTTTTTTTTGTACCCACTTGTCCGTCTCTTATGGGGCTTGCGCCATCCGCTACCCGTGTAAATTCCTAACTGAGTTTTCCGGGGCTTTCGCCAACCTTGGAAACTCCGTTGTCCGTTTTTTTTTTATTTAACGCTGTCCTCTAGTAGTGTCACCACAAAGAAAAAAAGAGAAAAGGAACAACTTACTTGAATAAAAGAAATCACGATCTGTTGATTAAGTTGTGTCCCTGCTCGGGCGCCAGAATATAAAGTAACTTTTACTTGCTCGGATGAAGCCGTCGGTCACCAAGGATCATAAAATATTTTATAAGTGTTTTCCTTTTAAATTCACTTTTATTTTTTTTAAATTTTTAACAACTTAGCTTTTAAAATTTGGCAAAAGTTTTATTTTTATATTCAAGTTTTATAAAAAAAAATGCACTAAAGCATGAAAATCAAAAAAAAGCATAAGTACCAGGTCACGCACATTACTTTATTTGCACACGATTCTGTATTTTTCCTGGACGATCTCTTCATTACTACTGCTCACACTTGACTCAACTACACTTCTTAGAATATCGGGCACTCGGCTCGTTTTCACCACTCACAGTTGACGGCCCTGCTTTCGACGAGTTGTCGTGGTGAAAACGCTACAGCTGTAGGGGGAAAAAGGCTGTGCATTTTTCTTCCTTACAAGGTGGCACATTATAAACCTGAATTCCAAATTGATTTTCCAGCATAAACAAAATAGCGGAAGATTTTAGGGACTTCTCATTATCCATGACAATAACCTTAGGAACACCGAATGCTATGATAATCTCCCTCAAAGGTTCTTTAATATACTCTACAGCTCTTGATCGAACAACTAACTTGAATATACTTAGAAAGCTTGTCAATTGCCGTCAGAACCAAATTGCGCTCTGTAATGTATAGGTCAATGTGAACAATCTGCCCAGGATATTCTGGAATAGGTGTTTATTTCGTTTCTATTTGAATGTCTATCATATTGTTCTATGACCTGCTTGATTTTTTATTTCATTAAGAGAAAATAAAATTTTTGCAAAATTTGTTCCATGTTCTCTTGTATTCCCCTATGAGCACGATTATGTTCCCTCGTGATTATTTCTACCCTTTCTGTTTCAGACGGAACTTCTTTGACTATGGTTTGAGTAAATTTTATTTTATAACTCTGAAAATGTATCGGATAAATCTGTTGAACTTTTCCCATGATTGTTTCGGTGGTGTGCAATCCATTCACAAGGTTTGGGTCTAGTACTTTTTTCAAGATAGAAGGTAGATTTGTCTCGTCAAAAAAAGGTCGTTGCACTATGTGCCTATGGTAAGTAGGAAATGGTAATTCGAAAAGAATCAGATACAGTTCTGAAAAACATTCAGCGGGCATTCAACTGTTGGAATTAAGTTGTGACCCGAGCTACTGTCGCTATGGATTGTGGGTGTTAGTGAATTAATTTGATTTCTAGACAATGCATCTGCCACTACATTACATTTCCCAGGTTTGTAAATCAGTTGATAGTCATATTCTTCTAGTATAGATTTCCATCTCTTCATTTTGGTATTAGTGTTCTTATTGCTTAGGGCATAAGTTAAAGGCTGATGATGAGTAAAAATCTTAATTCTTGCCCTGCCGTACAAATAATTTCAAAAGGAATTCAAAGCCCAAATAATTGCCAGAACTTCTTTTTCGTTTGTTGCAAAATTTTCTTCTGATTTTGAAAGAGTACGAGATATAAAAGAAATTGGCCTGCCTTCCTGCTCCAATACAGCTCCAATTGCAAAGTCCGATGCGTCCGTTGTTAAGTGGAAGTCTTTAGAGTAGTCGGGATATGTCAAAAGAATGTCCTGAGATGCTAAGGTAGTTTTGAGCTCATTAAAGGCATCCAGTTCCCGTTTGCCTAGCTCAATGGCCTTCAATGCAGAAATTTTAGAGGACGAATGTTCATCACCCCCTTTCAAAAGATTCGTAAGGGCATAATCCCGAACGAATCGCCTGTAGTAACCTGTAAGTCCCAGAAAAGATCTTAATTCCTTCAGCGTTCTTGGTACAGGGAAATTCACCATAGCTTCTATTTTCTTTGGATTGGTTTTTAAGCCATCCTGTGACACTATAAAGCCTAAAAATTCTATTTCTGTCTTTAGAAACTCAGTTTTATCGAGTTGGACTTTCATGTTTGCTAATTGCAGTGTATTAAAAACTGCATTTATGTTTTCTAAGTGTGTTTCTTCGTCCTTCCCGAAAATTATTATGTCGTCAACATAGACATAACACTTTTTCCCTATATGGTCGCGAAGTATGTCGTCTACGGCTCTTTGAAATATAGCCGGAGCATTTTTCAACCCAAACGGCAGTCTCGTAAACTCGTATTTGCCGTTGTTCACAGAGAACGCTGTTTTCTAGATATCATCCTCTCGTAATGGTATTTGATGGAAACCACTTTTAAGGTCAACTACAGTAAAATATTTATTATTTCCTAAATTGGCCAAAACCTCTCCTATTTCCGGAATTGGGTACTTGTCTGCGATGGTGATCGAATTCAGTTTCCTGTAATCCACAACGACCCTAAATTTCTTTATCCCTGATGCGTCCTCTTTCTTTGGAACAACCCAAATGGGTGAGTTATAAGGCGACTTTGATGGTCTTATTATGCCATCCTCTAATAATTTCCCAATTTGTTGGTCTACTTCGTCCTTAAGGGACATTGGGTAAGGATAACTTCTAGAATAAACAGGTTCGTCAGTCGTTGTACGTATTTCCCCTTTAATCCCAGTTGTATAAGTCAATTTTTCGTTGGGCTCAGAAAAAAGATACGGATGTTTCTGCGCGATCTCATAGATTCTTTTTCTTTGGTCATCAGTCAAATGGTCTGCTCGGATATTAATAGCGTTCACTCATTGTACCTGCCAATGTTTGATTTTAATTCTTTTTCCTTTTTCTATAGTCATGTAGTCATTGTTAGTATGGATAACAGCATTCATGTCCCTAAGAGTGTCCATCCCCAAGATAGCATCAAAAGATTTGAGCGTTGGCAACAAGAAAAATTTAGCCTCTTTATCCCTAATATTAAACAAATTAGCTTTTTTATGGTGTGTGATTTCCACTACACCTCCTATAGAATTTGCAAAAAATGCCTGTTCATTGGAAATAGGTCGATCTACCAAATTTGGTTTAATATAATTTTTATTGGATCCTGTGTCTATCAATATGCGTAAAATTTTCCCACTCCCCGTCTTAGCTTCAAAATAAGGTAGCGAGGAGTTCTTTAGCCTAAAAAATGAATATCTGATAAATCTTGTTCTTCTGTAGGTTCGTTTTCGTCTCCTAAGTCCAGAGATTGCACGTATTCACGCACTCTCTCCTCATAGTCCTCGTATCTTTCCCCAATTGTGTCCTGGTAGGTCTGCATAGGGCATTCATCGTCCTGTTGTTCCCTTTTACCTGGGTCGTCCGAAGTGATGTGAAAGTTCCTCTGCTGTTTGTTAGGTATGTACGTCGGTTGCGTCAATGGTCTTTTCATTGCGAATTGTCTGTCCAAGTTATTAGCGTAATCTACTTGTCGTGTCTGTATGCTTGGATCAATGTCCATTGGTTTCGGTGGTCGAGGTGGTGCTTGGTATGGAGGTCTCTGCTGATGGAAAACTCCCTGCGAATTCATTGGTCTTTGTTGATGGAAAATTCCTTGCGAATTCATTGGTCCTTGTTGGTAGTTCTGTCTCTGTGAATAAATAGGTCTTTGTTGATACAATGGTCTCTGTGGCTGTGGTACAAAAGCTAATTGTGGATAAAATGGCATTTGATTAGTCCGTTTTGGCGGAGCTGGTTTATTTAAAAAATTATTAAAAGGTACTTCATGTGTGACATGTCCATGAGCCTTATTAGCATACAAAGTCCTATAATTCTGATTTTCTAATTTCAGGCACAAATGCAAAGCCTGCGGCAAATCAGCCGGCTCTCGCATAGCCAACAATCTCGGTAAATCTCCTCTGAGACCCCTAATGAAAGTATCCAATGCTTTGTCCCTATATGTTTGTATCAAAAGTGTAGATGATTCCCTATTTAATTCAATAAAATAGGTTTTATTCAATATTAAGGACAAATGTTTATAAACTTTCTGGTAAAATTCCTGAACAGTTCCCTGTATTAATGTGGACATTTGATATTCTAATGTTGGAATATCACGTTTATCTCCATAATGGAGTGTTAGACAGCGACAGATCGCTCGCCAGTTTAACGGGGTGTTATAAGGTTCCAGGGCGCTATCAGCATTGCCCACTATCTTATTCCTGACCACGCTAAGTATACCGTAATACTTAGCCGTACCAACTAAAGGTTGGTAAATTTCCAAGACACGCTCCACACTTTTTTCCAAGAGCTAAACTCCCCGGGATTCCCTGAGAATTCTCTAAAACACCTTACCACGTCTGGGATCTTGTCTTAGTTCTCTAACCTATTTCTGTGTTCAGGTCTTATATCTTGGTCGTCCATTGCCCCAAAGTCAGTCACGGGATTCATTATGCCCCTAATCATCTGTCTTCCCTGCTCACTCAAAATTCTAGTGACAATATCTATCACCATAGGCTCCAACTGAACATTTATGGGATACGGATGTTGAAGCAGAAGGAGCAGAAGTACCGTTCTATACGGGCGCTCTTAAAATATTTTGTGGGTTTGACATTTTTTTTTTATGCTTCAATGCTTCTTTCAAAATAAAAAAAATTATTATTAGTGAGTGTTTTTGGTGCAATAATATGTATAAGTTTTTGAAATGAGTATTTCATATGGACTTTATATTGATGGTAGTGACGATGTATATTTGAAAAACGTGAAAAATTAACATCTGGCGACTGGAGGGGTTGAACCCAGACCGGTTTCGAACTCGCCCTCATCGAGTTCTCATCAGTAGGTGCTTTTTGGATTTGGATTTGGCTGAACTGGCTGAACAAAAAATACTCAAAAAAAATTATTTTTCAAATCTTCAAAGAAGTTAAATCAATTTAAAAGTTAATTTTCGTTGAAATTACTTTGCGATTAGATAGGATTAACCTAAAAATTATTTCTTAAATTTTGTGTAATTATTTTCTAATTTTTTTCTAAAAGTTTCTTCTATCCCTTTTTTGTTCTTTCTCTTTAATAACTTCTGTAGGAAAGGATATTATATTCAACTTTAATTCTTAAATGCATTTTTTTTTTATAATAATCTTTGGTAATAATAGAAAAAATGTATAACATTTCTTTTTTAATTTAAATAGATACTTTTCCTTTTTCAAGAATTTTTCATAACATTATTTTCTTCTTTCTTTTTTCAAAATTTTCATAATATTTTTTTCTTTTAAATTCAGATAAATACTTTTTATTTTTTCAAAAAATTTTAATAACATTATATTTTGATAATTTAAATAGATACCTTTTCTTTTTTCAAAAAAATTTTTTATAATATTTTTTTAAATGTTCACTTTTCTTCTTTTTTTTTTTTTCTTTTAACGTATTAAATTAATATGGCCAAGTGACTAAGACTCATATAGGCAGAGTAAGTCGCACTGACAAAGACGCCAACAGCCTTCACTGCCAGGATCACATCAGATTTAGATAAAACACAAGCACAAAATCGTGCAAAAGAAAGAGTCCCGTTATTTTATATAAAATGAGTGCGCGCAGTCCCCAGTCATAGGTCCGTCGAGTTCAGAAGTCACGCGCGCACTTTTCTTCTTCCAATAGATTTTTTCTAATTTTTTTGATTATTTCTACTCACATGGTGACACGTTTCGCCAGCAACAGCAGTTGTTGTAGTTTCATAATTATTGTCAGTAAACGCTGCAAAAGATTGTTGAACTGCAAACGATTATGATATTACAAGATATTGATTTTCCTTAGATTTCAATGATTTTGGTACACGTTTCACAGCATTCAACAACAGTTTAAGTGAAAATATCGTTATCTTACGTATATTGGTTGAAAAATTTTCAGTTCACTTAAGACAAGGCTGCCTTTTTCCTTCTTTTATCCATTTTTAACTTTAATATAACTTGTTTAAATTTAAATTTTCTTTATGTTGTCCTTCTTTAATTTAGTTTAATTTCATTTTATTTTAATTTTAATATAATTTGATTCAATTCAATTTCTTTACGTTGTCTTTCTTTAATTTAAGTTAATTATATTTTATTTCGTTCCATTTTATTTTCTTTATTTTTAATTATAAGTAACATTTTCTTTCTTTTGATTTAATTTTAATTTTCTTTACTTTCAATTATTAGCAACATTGTTTGCTTAATTTAGTTTAATTTTGTTTTGTTCATCTATACTAATATTATAAAGAGGAAAGATTTGTATTTCTGTATATTTATATTTTTGTATTTTTGTATTTTTGTATGTAACGAGTAAACTCAAAAACTACTGAACCGATTTCAAAAATATTTTCGCTATTAGAAAGCTACATTATCATTGAGTAACATAGGCTATATTTATTGCCAAAAAATTTTGGGGATCCCTGGACATTCCTACTATTACTAACTCAAGGTGTAAAAAAATTAGTCATAAAATATCTTTCATCGAATACGCTGCGGAAAGTATTGATGTTAAAACAAAAAAATGTTCTACAATATTATAGAACATATCAATATCTACAAAAAAATTTCCGAGACCATATGTCCAACTATTGTACTTATGTCACTATAACCCCTTTTTGTACCCACCATTGATAGTAATATTGCCATACAAACATTGCATTCACATGTACCCAGACAATTAAGAAATTAAGTATTCACAATAAGTATTTCACAATATTTAAATAGTAGGAAAATCTGACAACGGCATGTGTGAATACCACTCCTGATGCATCACTAGGTTTTGGAGAGGATTTTTGGCCAATAATGGATTTTTGGATCATTTTTTTAATGAATTTGGAATAAAAGAAACATTTATATGGAACTCTGAAAACATATTGTTACGGACTACCCTGTAATTGCAAGTGACGGCAAGGTACCCTGTTTTTCTTTTTTACTAGAGAACGAGAGAGTGAATTGTGGCAACATCGCGTTTTGTTTTGTTTCTGGCTTTTTTTTGGTTTTTTATCTTTTTTTGGTAGATTTTTAATAATCAGAATAAAATTTAAAACTTGAACAAAATACAATCAAATGTTTTAAGCCGCAACCATCAAAACATTTGTTATAAAAATAAAAACCACTACATTTGGTGTCAGGTGTGGGGTAAATTAATTCCCCAACAGGAAAAAAAAAAATAAATACATATGCCAAAAAATAGAAAGAAACAACAGAGCAGAGAAATTTCCGGAATTATAGAGCAGCGTTTGGCAGAGCGGCTGGAGGCGTTTGAGGAGAATTTGGTGGCGAAGTTGGCCCGGATTCGCAATCAAACGGGAGGCGCGACATTTGAGTCGCTGTTGCTGGAGAGCCGAGATTTCTCTAGCACGCGTAAGTACGCATGCGGCGATGACGCGGCGGGGCGTGTTATGACGCCTCAATGGCGTCACACTAATGTAAATGTAGCTGCAGCATCCGCTGCCACTACGACTCAGCCGTCTCATTTGAATTTACCAGCCGTAGCATGTGGCAATTTACCTGCAGCACCCGCAGCCACCATGCCGCAATCATCAAATATTCATTTACCAACCGCAGCATGTTTCGCCTGGCCTGCAGCACCCGCAGCCACTATGCCTCAGTCATCCAATTTAAATTTAGCTGCAGCATCCGCTGCCACCACGACTCAGCCGTCTCCTATTAATTTATCGGCTGCGGCATGTGTCGCTTCACCTGCAGCACCCGCAGCCATCATGCCGCAGACATCCAATGACCATTTACCGGCAGCGGCATGTGTCACTTGGCCTGCAGCATACGCAGCCACTATGCCGCAATTTAATTCATCAGTCGCAGGTACTGCCGCTCCGTATTCGGGGAGCACAACCACACCTAACATACACGCTAAATCGTTTTCCGCTCGGCCCACTGAGCGTGTAATCACGTTTCCACCATCCTCAACCGTTAATCCATCAAATACATCGCTGTTTACCGCCGCATCTGTGCAACCAACTTTATATCCCACCGTAAATGTGAATCCGCCGACAACTGCCAATGAAGGGCGTATATTTAACCAAAGTTTCATCACCGTATTTGACGGATCCACTCCATGGGTGGAATATGAGCGCCTTCTAGAGGAAACCGCACGATTTTATAGATGGAATGAGGAGGAGAAAAGAATGGCGTTGATTTCAAATTTACGTGGGGGCCCATTATAATTGTACGGCACCTTACCTTTCAATCCAATCCCGTCGTATGCTGAAATATGCAGCCTCATGCGCAACCGGTATGCTCTAGATCCCAGGGCCTCCTATCAACAATTTCGTAATCGAGTTCAAGGTCAAAATGAATCTTTGTCAGACTTTGCAGTGGATCTAGAACGCTATGCCATTGGTGCATTTAGTGGAGTGCCGTGTACTATATTTAGTGACATGGTAAAAAATCAGTTTATTGATGGTATAAGGGACACATATCTGCAAAAATTTTTGGTGGCAAGTAAGCCTAAGAATATTCATGAGTCATTGCAAATGACTCTTGAACTCGAAACTCGTTCCAAAAATCGAGCCAAACATGTCTTTGAAATCGAGCCGGAGCCCTTTGGGACAAGGCGACGAAGTGGAAGAAGGGGCCGGCGCGCTAACACGGAGCAGGGAAACTAGTAACCGTCGGTCTAGGGGAGCAGAGGCCGATGGAAAGACATCCAGCTCCAACACAACAACAGTCACGACGGCAAACACGTCATCAACAACAGCAATTACAAACACATCATGAACATCAACAAACACATCCACGGCAACTGCATCAAGCACAACAACAACAAACACATCCACAGCAACCACACCAAACACAAGAACAACAACAAATCCATCATCAACAACAGCAATTACAAACACATCATCAACAACAACAAACACATCCACGGCAACCGCATCAAGCACAACAACAACAAACACATCCACAGCAACCACACCAAACACAAGAACAACAACAAATCCATCATCAACAACAGCAATTACAAACACATCATCAACAACAACAACAAACACATCCACAGCAACCACACCAAGCACAACAACAACAAAAAATCCATCATCAACAACAGCAATTACAAACACATCGTCAACAACAACAACAACAAATACACCCACAGCAACCACACCAAGCATAACAACAACAACAACAAACACGTCATCAGCAACAACAAACACATCTACAGCAACCACGTCAGGCGCAACAACAACTACAGCCTCAGAGGGTGAACAATTGGAACCAGGTAACTGATCGCGTTGAATTATCTGATGATGCGCCTTCCGGTGGCGCGTCTGATCCTCTCTATGTAGGTGCGGTCGGTGAACGCAGCCTAAGTTGTTACGTTAAATTTGGAAGGAGGAAAGAAAAATTTGTAGTTGATTAATTAATCGTCAGCAGTTGCCGCAGAATGCTGAATTAAGAAAGTGCGCTGTGAGCCTTCAAGGTCCATCGAATGAGGTGTTCAATGCGGATTATGCAACCACACTCCATTTTGGCATTGGAAAATCTAAATTCACTCATAAGTTTTTAGTAGCGGATCGACAAACTCCATCTATTCTCGGACTCGATTTCTTGCGAACGCAAAACGCTATCATAGATTTAGAGAAATTGGAGTTAACTTTGCAAGTGAGTTCAGTACCTTTAGTGCTGCCTGGCCTGGAAGAATCTAACTTAGTATTTCTGGTTGACAACGTGGAACTATCGCCTCACACTGATACGTTAATTAATTCGTGAGATGCCAATTTCCAAAACTGGGCGCAGACATTATAATTGAAAAGACACTCGATTCTACATTGCCCAATGGCATTTTCGTTGGACGTGCTGTAGTGAATGCTCAGGGTGAATTAATTCCGATTCGCTTTTTAAATATGACCGACCAAGCGGTTAAAATTTCTGCGAATTCAGTGGTTGGTCAGGCAGCGGAGGTTGAGGCGTATGGGGACATCCCACTTGATGTGGCCACTATGACTACTGGAAAGTCGTCACAGCCGTCACAGCCAAGTTGTTGCTTGGGCTCAGAGCTTCTATTGCATCCCGAAATCACTTCCGATCAAAAGGATCGCTTTTTTGCCTTGATGGATGAATTTTGTGATGTGTTCTCTACGAGTGCCCTGGACTTTGGTAGAACATCTTTGGTCAAACATAAGATAGATACAGGCACGGCCAAGCCCCTTAAACAACCTCTCCGCCGCGTGCCTTTTGCCAAAAAAACCGAAGTAGATAGTTTGGTGCAAGACATGGCACAACGAGGTGTGATAGAGCCTTCTGAGAGCCCGTGGTCGTCGCCGATTGTGCTTGTGAGGAAAAAAGACGGTTCATCTCGCTTTTGTGTCGATTACCGGCGTCTAAATGACCTAACAAAAAAGGATTCGTATCCGCTGCCTAGAATGGATAAAATTCTTGCCACTCTCTATGGATCGAAATGGTTCTCGACTTTAGACCTTCAGAGCGGTTATTGGCAGGTAGAAATGGACCCGGAGTCGAAGGAGAAAACCGCCTTTAGTTGCGACTCAGGTCTGTGGCAATTCAATGTTATGCCCTTTGGCTTGGCCAATGCTCCTGCCACCTTTGAACGCCTTATGGATGGTTTGTTCCGTGATTTAGCTTGGAGGACTACTCTCATATATTTGGACGACATCATTGTTCATTCTTCTACGGTGGAAGAGCATATAAGTCACCTTCAAGAAGTTTTTAGCCGCTTGAAAAGCGCAGGATTGAAGTTGAGTCCAAATAAATGTGATTTCTTCAAACCTCAGGTGCGTTTTCTCGGCCATCTAGTGGGACGTGCCGGTCTTGAAGTGGATCCAAGGAAAACCGAGGCGGTGGTAGGGTGGAAGAGGCCGACAAATAAAAAAGACGTTATGGCTTTTCTTGGCTTATGCTCTTATTACAGAAAATTCATATGTCAATTTTCAACGTTAGCGCGGCCGTTAACTGTACTTACCGAATCGAGGCGGAAATTCGAGTGGGATGCCACGGCCGAAGAATCTTTTATTACGCTCAAGGCGAAACTAACAACTGCGCCGATCCTATCTTTCCCAAATGCAAATGATTTGTTCATTATGGACACCGATGCGTCCCACTGTGGTATTGGTGCGGTGCTAAGCCAAAACCAAAATGGAGTAGAAAAAGTGATCGAGTACTACAGCAAAGCATTGTCGAAAGCAGAGAGAAACTATTGTGTTACTCGAAAAGAGCTGCTGGCCGTGGTTAGGGCAGTGAAACATTTCCATCCCTATTTGTTTGGTAGGCCGTTTCTATTACGTACTGACCACGCATCACTTAAATGGTTGTATAATTTTCGAGAGCCGGAAGGACAGTTGGCACGATGGATTGAACGGTTGCAACAATATGATTTTGAAATTCAACATAGGCCTGGCCTCAAGCATGCTAATGCCGACGCGCTGTCAAGACGACCATGCGATCAATGTGACTACTGCTTAAGTGCCCAACTTAAATTTGGGCGTGACGTTTTAACTGTTGCCAGTGTACCAACCGATTTGAGGGAGGAACAGTTAAAGGATAGTGTGTTGAAAGTGGTGCACAAATGGGCTGCTGAAGGCGTTCGACCTCCTAAAGAGCACACGTTGAAAGAAGAACCTTCTCTGAAAGCCTACTGGCATTTGTACGCTCGTTTGGCAATTAAAGAAGGTGTCTTATGCTACAGGTTCTCGGACACGGGTGGCGAGCGCGATTTACCGGTTATACCGACGCAACTCAAACCGACTATATTGGGGCAGTTACATTATTCAATTTCTGGTGGCCATCTAGGTAGGCGTAAAACTCTAAAAAAGGTGCGTGCCCGTTATTTTTGGATAGGCCGCAATACTGATGTAATGCTATGGTGTAAACGATGTGAGATATGCGCCGCCCGTAAGGGCCCCGCTCGTCGTACGGTTGGCAAATTAAAACCAAGCTTTATAGGTGCTCCGTTTGAACGGGTTGCAATGGACATACTGGGTCCTTTACCTAGAACCGATCGGGGCAACCGTTTTATTTTAGTAGCTATGGATTATTTCACTAAGTGGCCCGAGTGCATTACCATTCCTGATCAGTCGGCCGTCACAGTGGCGCACGCTCTGGTTACTTCCATCGTAAGTCGTTTTGGCGTCCCTTTTATTATTCACTCCGACCAGGGACACAATTTCGAATCTGAAATATTCAAAAAGGTTTTAGAGCTACTCGGCGCTGAAAAAACACGGACTACGCTTCTGCATCCCCAGTCCGATGGTATGGTGGAAAGGTTCAATAGAACTCTCCTGGACCTATTGGCAAAATTTGTGGGGAGCAACCAAGGTAGTTGGGATGAGTCGCTGCCTTTAGTTCTGTTAGCGTACCGCAGCGCGGTTCATGAAGCTACCGGGTTTTCTCCAGCTATGATGTCATTTGGTCGCGAACTTCACCTTCCTGTGGACCTATTGGTTGGCTCCGCTCCTGGGCCCACTCCACAGGAGCCAGTTGATTACGTGCTGAAGGTGAAAAACACTTTGGTGGAGGTACATCAAGTGGCTCGAGACCACTTGACCTTCAGTGCCGAATCGATGAAAACCCGCTACGATCTGCGGTCACATCCGATGCAGTTTCAGGTGGGTCAGCTGGTATGGATCTATTCGCCAAGGCGTAGCAAAGGCCAGTGTCCCAAGCTTCAGTCCGATTGGATAGGTCCGTGAATGTATCACAGACCTCATATATAAAGTCAGGGTGAAGTCCCGTGCTGTGGACAGGGTAGTCCACGTGAACCGTCTAGCGCCTTTCCATGAGCTCGGCCAGGGGTCGCGAGTCTAAGGGAGGGGTAATGTTACGGACTACCCTGTAATTGCAAGTGACGTCAAGGTACCCTGTTTTTCTTTTTTACTAGAGAACGAGAGAGTGAATTGTGGCAACATCGCGTTTTGTTTTGTTTCTGGCTTTTTTTTTGGTTTTTTATCTTTTTTTGGTAGATTTTTAATAATCAGAATAAAATTTAAAACTTGAACAAAATACAATCAAATGTTTTAAGCCGCAACCATCAAAACATTTGTTATAAAAATAAAAACCACTACAATATGTTATGGGTCCCACTCCAAATGCACCACCACATTCTGGAGAGGATTTTTGGCCAATATTGGATTTTAGGACCATTTTTTTAATGAATTTCGAATAAAAGAAGCATTTATATGGAATTCTAAGAGCATATGTTACGTTTCCCATTCCAGACGTACCACCAGGTTCTGGAGAGGATTTTTGGCCAATACTGGATTTGCGGACCATTTTTTAATGAATTTGGAATAGAAGCAACATTCATATGGAATTTGAAGAACATATGCACCACCAGGTTCTGGAGAGGATTTTTGGCAAATACTGGATTTTCGGACCATTTTTTAATGAATTTGGAATAGAAGCAATATTCATATGGAATTCGAAGAACATATGCACCACCAGGTTCTGGAGAGGAGCAACATTTATATGGAATTCCCGCTTGCAACATTCGGAAGGAAGCGTCGAAGACAACACAAACTTTATATTGTAAAGAAGTTCTGAAAGGTGCTGGGGTAAGCCCAGAGCCCGTCCAGAGTTCAATTCAAAGACTTGATTGTTAACGGAATGACAAGTTTCTTTATTTCGGTCTATGCAATAATTTGGTATATAAGGAACAATAGATATGAATTGCTTAACAAAATATCTTAGCTAATTGATAACCTGGATGGTGTCTTATTATAAGCCTAGTGCCTTAGAAAGTACCTTCGGAAAATAACTATGCTCAAGAATCCTAATAGAGGAGATATAAACGATCCTCTCCTAACTGTAATAATAACTATGCTCAGAGATCCTAGTAGAGGAGATATAATCGATCCTCTCCTTACTATAATAATAACTATGTTCAATAATCCTAGTAGAGGGGATATAATCGACCCTCTCCTAACTATGATAATAATAACTACGCTCAGGAATAACTAGTAGAGGAGATATAATCGACCCTCTGCTAATTATAATACCTAACTAGTACCCTGCCTGCCTAACACTAGCTCAGAAATCCTAGTAGAGGAGATATAATCGACCCTCTGCTAATTATAATAATAACTATGCTCAGGGAATAATTAGTAGAGGACATATAATCGACCCTCTGCTAATTATAATAATAACTATGCTCAGGGAATAATTAGTAGAGGAGATATAATCGACCCTCTGCCAATTATAATAATAACTATGCTCAAGGAATAATTAGTAGAGGAGATATAATCGACCCTCTGCTAATTATAATAATAACTATGCTCAGGGAATAATTAGTAGAGGAGATATAATCGACCCTCTGCTAATTATAATACTAACTATGCTCAAGGAATAATTAGTAGAGGAGATATAATCGACCCTCTGCTAATTATAATACCTACCTAGTACCCTGCCTACCTAACACTAGCTCAGAAATCCTAGTAGAGGAGATATAATCGACCCTCTGCTAATTATAATAATAACTATGCTCAAGGAATAATTAGTAGAGGAGATATAATCGACCCTCTCCTAACTATGATAATAACTATGCTCAAGGAATAATTAGTACAGGAGATATAATCGACCCTCTGCTAATTATAATACTAACTATGCTCAAGGAATAATTAGTAGAGGAGATATAATCGACCCTCTGCTAATTATAATACCTACCTAGTACCCTGCCTGCCTAACACTAGCTACTTTGCTATGCGATGGTCGCCTTTTTATAGGCCGGTGGCTAAGCTTTTTGTGTTGTTTGTCTGAGCTTTATGTTTCATCGCTACAGCTGAGTTGGTGCCATATGTTATTTACTAAGTCAGGGTCATATTCTACAGCTTAGCTTTCTACATGTGTTTTTTCATTAATACAGAGTTATATTCTACAGCTGATCGTGTGGCTAATCTTATAAAGTAACTTAGTAAATAAACAAATATATTCAAGCGTAATAATATGAATTCAATTTATAATATTTACAAGGAGGAAATTTTGATATTTATGATAGCAATATAAGTTCAAAAAAAAGAATACATGTTAAGTTCAATGAGGCGTAAAAAAAAAGATTTTAATTCATGGGAAAAAAAAACAAAAACGGATTGTAGCATTTCATGGTGTGATGGAAATTTTGCTTCCTTAAAATTTCCTCATCACACTACCCCTCCCTTTGGAGATTCGTCAGTCCGGATCCAAACTTCACCGTTCTTCTTTATTGGGGCCCTGTACCTTTTCCCTTGTATGATGAACGAGCGTTACGTTCGTGCACGTGTTGGAATCCGCGCCAGTAGTTCGAGAAGGTACGACTCCAGTCGCTGCGGATCTCAAGAGGCACGGGAGTCTCGTAGTTCAGGTTTCTTGTGTGGGCGTCCGGCTGTTGGCTGGTGGAAGCCGCCTTTGACTCATACATCGACATCCGGAAAGGCCGAGGTGGACTAAGCGGCGGTGGTGGGTGGTGTGAGGTTTGCTCGTTATGTTGGGAGTGCGCGTCAGCGGGACTTGCTAATAGTGACTTGGGCTGCCTCCTCATGCATCCTGGCGGTGTCCACATCTTGGCTATCGCCCCCCGATACTGCTGGCGAGGGCTAGGCTTCCTAGATGGTTGACGGCCGCGTTGTTTACTTGTACCCGTGGAGCTGGTGACGGGTTCTGGCTGGGTAGGCCGTGGTGGTTCGGGTGACTTGGAGCTTGTGGAACTTGCACTCCATGGACTTGGGAGGATGCCTCGGATTGGTGCTTCGGTCCTAGGCAGCAGTGGGCTGAAGGTGTCCTGGCTTGTAGCATGTGAGCGGAGCGACGGCGGAGTGGTGTCAATGGTTGATCGGACGGTGGATGGATCTCCTCTTGCGGTGACGTCAGATGGCCGGGTTAGGGTCCCTATTTCTCGTGCATTGGGGTGTGCTGCTTGGTATTCCCCTGCTGGGCCCATTAGCTCGTCAATTCGGTCAAGTAGGTGTGACAGATCTTCCGGACTGGACAGCTGGTGGAAGGTTTGAGTCGCCTCATCTCGCGTTGGTATGGGCACTGTTTCTCGGACTTCTTCTCGGACTTCTTCGGACAATCGCGGCAATATCATGTGATTCGGAGAAAAAAGGTGTACTGGCTTGAAGATTTTGGAGATGGTATATGACCGTTGTATTCGTAACGAATCGCCGAGGACAATATCGATTTTGTTCGACACATGAAAGTCGTACATCTCCTGACGGCGTGGTGGTGTAGGCATACTGCCTTGTTTATGTCCCTCAGTATGGCTATGTTGGGGTGGCGGCACATTCCAGGTATCACCGTCATTTGAGTCACTGCTAATAGTCCATATTGATGAATCATCCCCAATTTCGATCGTGTCGGGAAAGTTTGGACGCTCGTCGTTGACTGGGTCGGCAGATGCCTCTGTTGACAATGGGCGTTGCTGCAAACATTCAGGATCTGCCTCCTCTTCTGTATTTGGAACTCTTTGACTATTGGGATCTTTCGGGTCGGGAACCGTTTCTTCAGACCTCTCGTGTGCGTCGGTCGAAGTGTTCACTAGGACGTCGGGTGGACCGAATAGCTCGCCCCAGGCGAGAGACTCCTCGGATAAATATAAGTCTTCGATGACGTTGGTCTCCTTGCTCAGAACGTGCTCACCGCTTGTTTTTGGGGATTCTACAGCCATCGTGTCTTCTGGTGCTTGTGCCCTGGATGGGGAAACTACGCGCACTGTTGCGCATCTTTGGGGTGGTATCGGTGATGAGTGGATGAATTTTGCACCTGGTTTCCGGGGAGTTGCCATCATAAATTTGGTGCGACCACGTTTGCGTGCAGTTGGATCATTGTTTGGTAAACCGCTCCTGCTTCTGGTGCGTCTGGCATTAACTTTGCGTTTCCGGGTTTGACCGCTTCGACAACCGCGTGAGGTTGTGGGAGGACTATTTAGGAAAATAGCGTGACGTCGTTGGTTAATTTTCGCCATCAGCTCTTCCTTGCATCGGTTGCTTGTGCGCTGGAATTTGTCGTCCATGTTATTCAGATTCAATACTTGTTCGGTGATTCTAAATGGTGTTGTTGACTTTTATTTTCTAAATAGGAAAAAAGAAAGAAAGATTAATTCAGTATTATCTTGGTCGCTGGGGCCTTCTTCGGAATTTTTAGCGTTGGAATGCAAATATGGCTTGAGGTCTTTTACGTGAACCGTTCTACGTTGCCCGTAACCTTCTACTTCAGCGATTACGGCTGAGAGAAACCCTGTTACTGAGAATGGACCAACAAATTTTGGCGCCAGCTTTGCTGAGAAATATTCATTTGCTTTAGACAGAGGGTGTTGGCGAACCAATACTTGGTCCCCAACTTTTGGCTTCCACGAGCGTTTTCTCAAGTTATAATGCCGGCCTTGATCTTTGGATGCTTTAGCCAGGTTGCTGCGCACTAATTCCCATATATCATTTAGAACGTTGGGCTTGTCTTTGGTGCTGATGGGTTGTGTGCCTGTGCCAGTGGTTACTTCATCGTATAGGGCGCCTGGAAGGCGTGGTTCGCGTCCGTATAAAATGTAAGCTGGTGATAGACTTGTGGAATCGGAGACACTAGAGTTTAAGGCCAGAATTATTTCGGGTAAGTTGTCATCCCATCTTCGGTGGTCGTTATCCGTGAGCTGAGCCATCATTGTTTTTAAAGTGCGATTAACCCTCTCGGTAGGGTTCTCATGCGAGGAGTATGGTGCTGTGGTTTGGTGCTTAACTCCGATTTTCTCCAGGTAACGTTTCATTGTTTTGCTAGTAAATTGGGTACCTTTATCAGATATGAGAATTTTGGGTGCCCCAAATCGCGCAATGATATTTGTTCGGATGGCTTTAATGACTCCGTCGGCAGTTGCTTTTTTCATGGGGTATAATTCGACCCATTTTGAAAATTTGTCTACCATCACAAGTAGCATGGTGTTGCCATGTGTTGATCTGGGTAGTGGACCTATGAAGTCGGTGCATAGTATTAACCATGGTTCCTCTGGTATCTTCGTCAACATTCGTCCTGCTGGTTGCTGCTGGCTCACCTTATATCTTTGGCAGACGTCACACTGGAGGACGTGCTTTCGTATGTCTCTAAACATGCCAGGCCAATAATAAAGTGCGGTGATACGGGCGGTTGTCTTCCGTATTCCGAGGTGACCTGCTGTGGGGTCATCGTGATTTTCTCTAAGCACTCGTTTTCTAAGTGGTGTGGGCACACACAATTTCCAGGTGTTTCCCTCGGCCCCGTTATGCTGTGTTGGGATGTGTCGGTATAATTGGTCATTAGTAATTGTGTAATCAGGGTATTTTTCTGAGTTAGTTTGTACTTCTGCTCTTCGCCTTCGTAGCCATGAACAGGGTTTTCCAGTGCTGGGGAGGCTAAGGATATCTGTAGTAATGGCGCAAATTTCTTCCGGCTGTCGGGATAAGGTGTCCGCGACTACGTTTCTTTTCCCTTTACGATAGGTTACCTCATAGTTATATTGTTGTAATTCCAGGGCCCATCTAGCTAATCTTCCGGTGGGGCTATCAATAGTATTTAGCCATTTCAATGATAGATGATCGGTGAGCACTGTGAATTTATATCCCTCCAGGTAGGGACGCATTTTCCGGATTCCCCACACAATTGCTAAGCATTCTCGTTCGGTAACACTATAGTTCCTTTCGGCTTTATTTAAATGTCTGCTTGCGTAGGCTATAACCCTTTCCCTTTCAGCTGTTTGTTGGGTTAACATGGCGCCAAGGCCGACGTTGCTGGCATCTGTTTGTAAGACGAATGGCTTACTGAAGTCCGGGCATGTAAGTACCGGTGCCTCAGTCAGTTTCCTTTTCAACGCTTCGAATGCTGTTTGCTGGGCGTCTGTCCACTTCCAGTGTCTCCCCTTCTTTAGCAAGGCCCTCAATGGTTGTGAGATGTCTGCGAAGTTTTGTACGAAACGCCTATACCACGACGTGATGCCTAGGAAACTTCTCAATTCTCGTATGTTTCTTGGTGGCTTGAGATTCGATATTGCTGCAACCTTGTCTGGGTCGGTTTTGATCCCACGATCAGTGACAATGTGCCCTAAATATTTTAGTTCTTTTTTAGAAAACTCGCACTTTTCAGTGTTAATTCTCAGATTTGCGTTTCTTAGCCGTCGGAACACCTCACGCAGATTCTCCATGTGTTCTTCAAGGGTACGACCAATTACTATTATGTCATCTAGGTAGGCGAATGCTCTAGGTTCTAAGTCGGGGCCTATGATTTGGTCAAGCAGTCGCTGGAAGGTTGCCGGTGCCGTGTGGAGGCCAAATGACATCACCTTCCATTGATATAAGCCTTTGCCAGGAATGGTAAACGCGGTGTATTTTCGACTGTCACTGTCCATGGGGACTTGCCAATACCCGTTCTCCAAATCGAGGCTGGTGATGAAGTTAGCTTCCCTCAATAGGTCAAGAATTCGTGAGATCTTGGGCATAGGGTAGGCATCTTGCTCGGCTCGTTTATTTAGTTGGCGGTAGTCAATACAGAGCCTCCACGTTCCATTATTTTTCCTTACTGGCACCGCCGGAAATGAGTATGCACTGTGAGATGGCTCAATTAGATCTTTCGTTAGCAGCTTGTCGACTTCGGAGTGAATGATTGATTGCATGGCTGGGTTGCGTTGTTGGTAGCGTATTTTGATTGGTCGATCGTCCGTCATGTGAATTTTGTGTGTTATGAGATGCGTTATACCTGTTGTTACTTTGAATTTGGCCAGCTCTTCCTCCAAGAATCTGGCAATCTTGGTTTGTTCGATATCTTTCGTTCGGGGCACTTCATTAACCGGTCGTTCCTCGGAAGTATTAGTTTCTCGTTCAATGCTTGTCCGGCCCACTTCAAGTGTTAAAGTACATGTTGTTTGAACTTGTTGTATTATGGGACAATAAGTAATGTTGGTTACCTTGTGGTTTGTTTGGCGGATCATATTGATGATACTTTCGCGTGGGCTGTTGTTGACATCCGGTGGTTGCTCTTCGCATTGTAGGGTGGTCCCAGCACATGTTAATGAGGCGTTGAATACTGACAAGAATTTCATACCCAGGATGACCTCCTCAATGGAGTTAGGCATGACTAAAAATGGGAGTTCCTTTTGCTGATTTCCAAATTGGACCAGACAATACATGGTTTCACTAATCCTTTTTGCAGAGCCGTCGGCCATAAGGACACTTAAATTAGTATGTTCGCGTCGACCGATTATGTTCATCCTGGTAATGAATAACTGGCTGATAATGCAGCTCGATGTCCCCGTATCGATCATGGCTTTTACTGGCGTTCCACTGATTAATATGCTGGCCGAAATCTTGCTGTCGCTGTATGATAATATAGGACACGATAGTGGGTTTACCTGGTGTTGTAGCCCGCACCCTCGCTCTTGTGGAGCTTGTCGGCGTTGTTGCTGCGCGGCCTGGGATGTCGTTGGTTGTTGTCTGCAGCAGCCACGCGTCCTAGTCCCGACTGTACCACATACCCAGCAGAATAGACGGCTCGCATTCTGACATGATGCGAATGTGTGGCCTTGGTTCCCACATTTTCGGCAGGCGGTATTTGGGTTCTGGATCTTGTTGACTGGCGGACCAGTATTTCGGTTTACCTGGCTATTTGCTGATCTTCCCTTAGAGGTGTGTCCGATACTCTCCATGTCATTGGCCAGTTCGATTAATTCTGGAAGAGTAGTGAAATCCCGTCTGCGAATATACCACCGATAATCTGGTAATGCGTTGTTGTAGATTCTAGTGAGCTTTTCCTCGTTTGTCATGGCCGAGTGTCGCATTAATTCTTGCAATGTTAGGGAATAATCCTGGAATGATTCATTTGTGCGTTGGGTACGGGCGCGTATTTCGTCGTTGAGGGTTTCAAAGAACCTTGCCGGGAGGAAGTACTTCAAGAAATCTTCCTTGAACGATTTCCAAGTGCTCCAGTGCTGGTTATTATTTCGATACCACACCAAAGCCTTATTTTTCAGGAATTTGGGCATTGTGGTGGGTAATGAATCTAGTGGTACATCGTATGTGAAAGCCATTTCTTCGATGTTTTCTATAAACTGGAAAGTATCTGTCCCCCCTTCGTAGAGGATATCCCACTTGTGGATAACACTCATGACAGCTTTTTTGTCGCCTGTGAACGCCTTGTTAGGTTCTTCTGCATGTACTCGTTCGGTCGTACTTGGCTGTTGGGCAACCGTTAACTTCTTCTGGATTTCTTCTATAAGATTTGTTAGTTCTTCCTTACTCACTTGCACCCTGTCTGCCGGTTGCGGTGACGGCCCCCTGCTGCTAACTTCTTGTGGTGGTAGTAAACTTTGCGCCTTTGCCTCATATTGCTCTTGGTAATATAGTATTTTATTAATTTCATCACTCTTGTTATCTGTTGATATATGTTGGGCTAAGGAGCGTCGTAACTCGTCGACGGTGCCGGATGTATCCAAACCGAAGTCTGCCATTACGGCCATCAGTTCTTCCCTTCGTAGTGTGCGAATCCAGCCAATTCGTACCTGCGGCATTTTTTTTTTTTTCAAAGTGTCTTTGTAGGTCGAATAATTTTAATCTTGTTTTGTTCAATTGAATGTTTGCTCTGATAGCTGGTAGCTGGTGGCTGATAGCTGATAGCTGATAGCTACTTATATATATATATGTTTTTGAGTTAGTAGTAATTTTCCTAGCACGATAATGGTTTCTTTTTTTTCCAAGGTTCTTATGCCTAGTGGAATTTTCAACGTTCTGTGCCTGGCACGAGGAAAATATTTTAGTAAAAAAAAATGTTTTTAAAAGCGTAAATTTTTTTTGTATGTGCACATTATGTGCGTCCCTGCTCGGGCGCCACTTTGTAAAGAAGTTCTGAAAGGTGCTGGGGTAAGCCCAGAGCCCGTCCAGAGTTCAATTCAAAGACTTGATTGTTAACGGAATGACAAGTTTCTTTATTTCGGTCTATGCAACAATTTGGTATATAAGGAACAATAGATATGAATTGCTTAACAAAATATCTTAGCTAATTGATAACCTGGATGGTGTCTTATTATAAGCCTAGTGCCTTAGAAAGTACCTTCGGAAAATAACTATGCTCAAGAATCCTAATAGAGGAGATATAAACGATCCTCTCCTAACTGTAATAATAACTATGCTCAGAGATCCTAGTAGAGGAGATATAATCGATCCTCTCCTTACTATAATAATAACTATGTTCAATAATCCTAGTAGAGGGTATATAAACGATCCTCTCCTAACTATGATAATAATAACTACGCTCAGGAATAACTAGTAGAGGAGATATAATCGACCCTCTGCTAATTATAATACCTAACTAGTACCCTGCCTGCCTAACACTAGCTCAGAAATCCTAGTAGAGGAGATATAATCGACCCTCTGCTAATTATAATAATAACTATGCTCAGGGAATAATTAGTAGAGGAGATATAATCGACCCTCTGCTAATTATAATAATAACTATGCTCAGGGAATAATTAGTAGAGGAGATATAATCGACCCTCTGCCAATTATAATAATAACTATGCTCAAGGAATAATTAGTAGAGGAGATATAATCGACCCTCTGCTAATTATAATACTAACTATGCTCAAGGAATAATTAGTAGAGGAGATATAATCGACCCTCTGCTAATTATAATACCTACCCAGTACCCTGCCTACCTAACACTAGCTCAGAAATCCTAGTAGAGGAGATATAATCGACCCTCTGCTAATTATAATAATAACTATGCTCAAGGAATAATTAGTAGAGGAGATATAATCGACCCTCTCCTAACTATGATAATAACTATGCTCAAGGAATAATTAGTACAGGAGATATAATCGACCCTCTGCTAATTATAATACTAACTATGCTCAAGGAATAATTAGTAGAGGAGATATAATCGACCCTCTGCTAATTATAATACCTACCTAGTACCCTGCCTGCCTAACACTAGCTACTTTGCTATGCGATGGTCGCCTTTTTATAGGCCGGTGGCTAAGCTTTTTGTGTTGTTTGTCTGAGCTTTATGTTTCATCGCTACAGCTGAGTTGGTGCCATATGTTATTTACTAAGTCAGGGTCATATTCTACAGCTTAGCTTTCTACATGTGTTTTTTTCATTAATACAGAGTTATATTCTACAGCTGATCGTGTGGCTAATCTTATAAAGTAACTTAGTAAATAAACAAATATATTCAAGCGTAATAATATGAATTCAATTTATAATATTTACAAGGAGGAAATTTTGATATTTATGATAGCAATATAAGTTCGAAAAAAAAGAATACATGTTAAGTTCAATGAGGCGTAAAAAAAAAAGATTTTAATTCATGGGAAAAAAAAAACAAAAACGGATTGTAGCATTTCATGGTGTCATGGAAATTTTGTTTCCTTAAAATTTCCTCATCACAATATATTCTTGCTCAAGATCAAAAACTGAATCAATTTAAACAATGTCCGTCCGCGTGTCCATGTGTTTGACTGTTCCTGACACTCTCACGGCCGTAATTTTTGATATATTGAGCTGAAATTTGATCCACATGTGTTAGGTGTCTACAGGCAGGTTGTAAGTAAAATCGGGCATTATCGGTTTAAAAAATTTCAGAACCTAGGGAAGGGCATAGGCAACGTTTCATCCCGCGAGATAACCGAATTCCACGCGGGTGAAACCGCGGGCAACAGCTAGTTTAATATAATTTTGTTTCATTATTTTTTTTTAAATATTTATCTTTAATTTAATATCATTTAAGTTGTTCAAATTTTTTGTTTAATTAATTATTTTTATTTCATATTTCCCTTTTTTTAATATAATTTAAATTGTTCAGGTTTTTTTGTTTAATATTTTTACATATTAATTTTTAATTTCACAAATTATTATTATTGCCAGGCGCCCCACGTTGGGCGCCAATTAAAATTATTTTTTTTTTTTTGGGTTTTATTTTTAAAAAAATATTTTTTATTTATTATTGTACTTATTCTACAACTTAACATTAAAGAATGATCGTACCATTCTTTTTACCTTTATTTATAACAGCGTACAAAGCTCAGTCAAAGTGCCGAGCTTGCATTTCAGACACGCGCAAGTACTGCGGGAAACACCTACACAGCAGTTTGCACGGTCATTTGATATCGGACACCAAACTTTACTTCAAGCGCTGTTTAAACTATCCCACGACCACCGCTAATTAAACCGTTTCATAACTTATATATATTAATGGTAAAATGAAGTATTTTTTATATACTGCGCACGAACATTAACAGCAAGAAAAAGTATTGTTTAAAATTCCTGCGTCTTCTTATTTTCTTGAACCGATTAAAAGTGTTATTGGGAGTAAATTAACTAAAGTAGACGACTACTCTGGTGAGATGATAAAGACTTCTGTAACTTGGCTGTAACTTTGTAGTGTATAGTACTATATGTCGCGCAACGCGCAACGTTTGGATCCAGCAGAAACGCTTGGTATCTAGTACTGTAGACAACGACAATGAGACCAGCTCGATATGAGTTTTTATTCTGCTTACTGAATCAAATTTTACTTCTTATATACTAAAATTACTACAATAAATTTACAACAAAATTACATAAACTTAAACTAGGTTATTCTTATTGCTTACTTGACATAAATTCTATTTTTGCATTGATTACTAAGCATAAACTTTGTAAAGAATCTGAAGGGTGCTGGGGTAGACCCAGGGCCAGCCAGAGTTCAATCTAAAGAAATTTTTATATTTTTAAAATAAAAAAGTTGATAATTTTATTTAATTATTTCTTTGTGTTATAATATATGTGTACATAACAAAGAGTTTCGACGTTTCGCTTACGTTTGTATTAATAACTAGCTGTTGCCCGCGGCTTCACCCGTGTGGAATTCGGTTATCTCGAGGGATGAAACGTTACCTATGCCCTTCCCTAGGGTCTGAAATTTTTGAAACCGATATTGCCCGATTTTACTTACAACCTTCCTGCAGACACCTTACACATGTGTACCAAATTTCAGCTCGATATCTCAAAAATTACGACCGTGAGAGTGTCAGGAACAGTCAAACACACGGACATTGTTTAAATCGATTCAGTTTTTGATCTTGAGCAAGAATATATATAGTTTGTGGAGTCTCCGAAGCTTCCTTCTGAATGTTGCAAGCGGAATGACAAATTTAATATACCATCTTTCAAAGGTTAAAGGTATAAAAATATGCCGAAAGTCTCCAACGAAAACAAAAGTTACGCCCCCGTCTTATTGTCTGAGTTTCTGATGTCTTTTAATGTGCGGTCCACTGCTTTTTATACCCTCCACCTTTGGGAATAGGGTGTAATAGGGTGTATCCTCCCAAAAGGAGGCGTCGGAGACCCCTCAAACCATATACGTATACGAAATAGGCTGAGATTGAAATTGAGTACATATGTGTCTGGCGGAGACCATACACATGTGCACCCAATTTAAACTTTAAACGTCAATTTTAGTGACTATGAGAGATTTTTGTTAATTGTGGGCGTGGCAGAGGACGGATATTGCCCGATTTTACATACGACCTGCTGGCATAGACCAGACACATGTGTACCAAATTTCAGCTCAATATCTCAAAAATTACGACCGTGAGTTTGCCAGCAACAGACAGACACACAGCCACACGGATACACGGACGGACATTGTTTAAATCAATTCAGTTTTTGATGCTGAGCAAAAATAAGTACGCCCACAATCAACAAAAATCTGTCAGCCACAAAAAAAAAAATAACGTACAAAATTCAAATTTGGTGTATTGCTTTGTAATTGAATAATACATTTGTGTATCAAAAATGGGAGGGATTAAATATGAGACACGCTCACAATTTACAAAAAAACGTTTTTGACTTAAAATTTACATACGTCGTAGTATGATTTGTACAGCTTACTAACGATTAATTAGTATTTCGCCACACCATATGGTTGAGGGTATTTAAAATTCGACTTAAGCCGAATTTAATTTTTCTTGCTAGTTTATATATCAAGAAAGGTTTATTCCATATACTTCACTTATATGCCATTATAATGGACTTCAAAATCATTAATATCCAATAAATTAAATATTGTAATTTTTAATATAGGGAACGAAAAATATGAAGTTAAGTGATATATATATTTAATTAAATTGTGGGCGTTTGGATGTTCCGAGATAACTAATTTTCAATATTACTGTTTAGGCACACGTATAAATTATATGTATCAAATTTAAATTTAACATCCTAATTTTTGTAGCCATAAGAGCCCTAAAAACAAAATTTTCAACTTTGGCACTACTTTAAACGTAGTATTTATAGCGCGCAGTTTTTGAGATATTGAACTGAAACTTAAAAAATCCTCTCACGAACCTAGGAGGGCATATGGGATAAGATCCTTAACATATTTTATCAGAACTCGATATAAATGTTATATCAAATTCATTTAAAAAAATGGTCCGAAAAACCAATATTGGTCAAAAATCCTCTCCAGAACCTGGTGGTGCTACTGAAGTGGAATCCATAACATATGTTCATAGAATTCCATATAAATGTTTCTTTTATTCCAAATTCATTAAAAAAATGGTCCAAAATCCAGTATTGGCCAAAAATCCTCTCCACAACCTGATGGTGCACCTGGAGTGGGATCCATAACATATGTTCTCAGAGTTCCATATAAATGTTTTTTTTATTCCAAATTCATTAAAAAATGGTCCAAAAATCCAGTACTGGCCAAAAACCCTCTCCAGAACCTGGTGGTGCATCTGGAGTGGGACCCTTAGCATATTTTCTTAGAATTCCTTATAAATGTTGCTTTTATTCCAAATTCATTAAAAAATGGTCCGAAAATCCATTATTATTTTTTTTGGTTTCTCAATATTGGGAAAAGCAAAATTTTTATTAGCATTTATATAACAAATTGTACTTAAAATATTTTCAATTTTTATAGAAACAAGATAGAAAAGTTCGGTTAAGACCGAAGCTTAAATACCCTCCACCTTTTGTAATTCTCTAAAAAATAAGCTCCTATTGCCATATTTATGTATTTCATGTACTTACGCAAATAGTGTTTTTTTTAAATTATAGGCGTTTGCGTTATTCAATCACGCCTATTTTTGGCACAGTGTTGGATAACGGTACCACTTATATATACACCAAATTTTAACTTGATAGGCATAGTATTGTGCGATATATAATTTTTTAAAGATACAATTTTTTCGAGGTATGATGAGATTTTCGTTTATTGTGGGCGTGTCTCTTAACCTATTTTGCCCAATTTCAATACGGAACAGCGAAATTGAACTAAGAATACGTATGCAAAGTTTCAATTTGATATCTCAAAAATTACGACCGTGAGAGTGCCAACAACAGACGGACACACGGACACACGGACGGACATGTCTCAAACGATTTCTCTTTTCATGCTGATTAAGAATATATATGGTTTGTGGGGTCTCCGACGCTTCCTTCGATGTGTTGTAAACGGATGATCAAAATGAATATACCCTCTTCCCTAAGGTGGAGGATATAAAAATATAGCTATCGTTTTATAATAAAATAAATTAAAAGAAAACAAGATAGAAAAGTTCGGTTAACACCGAAGCTTAAATACCCTCCACCTTTTGTAATTCTCTAAAAAATAAGCTCCTATTGCCATATTTATGTATTTCATGTACTTACGCAAATACTGTTTTTTTAAATTGTAGGCGTTTGCGTTATTCAATCACGCCCATTTTTGGCACAGTGTTGGATAATGGTACCACTTATATTTATACCAAATTTCAACTTGATAGGCATAGTATTGTGCGATATATAATTTTTTAAAGATACAATTTTTTCGAGGTATGATGAGATTTTCGTTTATTGTGGGCGTGTCTCTTAGCCGATTTTGCCCAATTTCAATACGGAACAGCGAAATTGAACTAAGAATACGTATGCAAAGTTTCAATTTGATATCTCAAAAATGACGACCGTGAGAGTGCCAACAACAGACGGGCACACTGACACACGGACACACGGACGGACATGTCTCAAACGATTTCTCTTTTCATGCTGATTAAGAATATATATGGTTTGTGGGGTCTCCGACGCTTCCTTCGATGTGTTGTAAACGGATGATCAAAATGAATATACCCTCTTCCCTAAGGTGGAGGGTATAATAAAAAAAAAGGAAAAGATAAAATTAAAAGAGGTAAGTAATACATTACTAAATTGTGAAGAAATTAATTAAGAATTGTAATTTCTAGGAAAAATGCATAGAAATATTTTTTTAACATGTAATTAAAAATTTATTACTTTCGATCTACATATCTATAATATGTATATATTTTACTATTTTCTATTTAGATTTACAGAAAAATTTTTAGAAAGTCAGTGGTGTGGACCACAAAGTAATACTTGGCTTCTCGGTAAATTACAAAATATTTCAACAAAAAATATTTCTTCTAAATAAAAATAATGTATATATGAGAAATTTATACTCTAATTGCCTTTGTACAGGTGCTCACGATACAACTCTCTGTCTTTGTTTACTAAAATAAACGCCATATGATAAATTCTGTCATTCACAATGAATAATAACACGACGATGAGAGTGATGGTCTTATATGAATGAAACTGAAACTATTATCGACTACCATCATCGCAACAACGACAATAGTTTCAAAAGTTACATGATTACCCCCCTGCTAACTACTTTAATATGATTGTATGAGTAACCATCCAAAAATCAATGTGGTTAAGAACACAACCCTCTCAACCGCAATCACCTCGTCAGTGTAAACGTAGTGTAAGTGATAAAGTTTGGTTTTGGCGCTAAGAGTTGTAAAAGTCTGACAGATTTTTTTATGAATATAGAAAGTTTTTGGAAAGAGAAAGATCGCTTGCACAATGACGCATAAATGTGATGTTTCTTTACATTGATCGAACAGTATTATCTTTTAATGGGTTGCAAAATTTTACACCGACCAAGCAGACAACAAGCATGAGTTAAAACTACTTTAATCAAATTTGTTGTGAGCTGCATTTTAATTAAATTACATTGATCGAACCAAAATATTGCAAATTATATTTCGAGTACTTTAACTTACTTACTTCTTATATGCCATGGTACCTAAATTATCAACCGAATGGAAATGCTGTGAGGTTTGACAGATAAGAATTTATACATTTTGCTGATAATAACTTTCATTAAATCTTACAAAATTTATAAATCAAAATATTACCCAATAGCAATAAAAAGTGATAAATTATACAGAAAAAAAAATAAAGAAATAAAATTGATTGATTACATTATTAAACATTATAAAAGAAAAAAACTCAGCTAGGATTCATTTTAAAGAAACAAAAATAAATTTTTTCCTAAAAAAATAATGAATGTTAAGAAAAATCTTAAAAATATAACAATTATCAAGGTTTAATTTGAAACGGTTAAAGACGGACTGTGTTTGTGAACATAGCAATATGTCCTGTCCCGATTATGAGCAAAGTATTCTACATCACAGTTTTCTTTTGGTATTATTACGTGGTGTTGGCCCCGCTAAGCCACGTTCCCTGCAGAAAGCTTTCGACAAAGTGCGTCGAGTGAATAATGTAAAAATTACAGGTTCGTTGTATAGGAAGTATTTTTATGTAAAAAATACACAATTATTTTATTCGGTTTTATTTTAGATTCCAATGGCATATTGCGGGATATTTGGGTACGTTACGTGAATGATTATCCTGTAGAGAATAATGATTGGGGTGATTTTCAAACGCATCGACGTGTTTTAGGTTTAGTGACTATAGGTAAATTTGAAACTCAGACTGAATTAAATGAATTGTGTCGTCAGCATGAATCTTTAAAAGTACGTTATGGTAGTACTTTGTATGATACAAGGGCAATCTTTTTTGGTCCTACACTAAATGATAAGCAAGCACCAACTTCCTCCATATCAACAACAACCAATTCATTTAATACAGAACTTGGAAAACATTATGTCTTACAACAACAACAATCGAAACCATTACAAGACTTATATACCACACCATCCAATTTCAAAGCACAAGCATTTTTCTATCGTGAAGAGGATTTATACCAAGATTTAGAAAATCATATAATTGATTTTGTGAATGCTTTATTTTGGGTATTGGAATCACGTCGCTTGGAGAGATCCCGAGAAAAACCGGAAAAATGCTATTTACTAACAGCGCCATTTGAAAAAAGAGAGGTAGTGGGTTTAGACAGAGAATCACGTAACAGCAAGAAACGTATAACGGGTAGAATATTGAAAAATTTAGCTGATTTATCACTACAATCGGGTCTGGCCGAGGATGCTCTCAGCTTATATCATAATGCTTGTGATATTTTAAAGGCTACCATTGATTTTTTGTGGGAGGGAGCAGCCGAAGAGGGCCTTTGCGCGGCCTCAGCCGTTTTACTTTATCCGCATTTGAGAATTGAGGAACATCGCAAAGCATCACTGCAAGAAAGTTCATCGCCATTGAAAAATAATCCAGAAAAATGGCGTGCTAGTGATCCAACCAAACAAGTTAATGTTAATAATAAAGTGACACATGGAATGCCCGCTACCCTGTTCACATTGCTAACACCACCACAATCGGCTTCCGCATCGTCCATGGCATCGATATTAAACAATTCCACATTATCGCAAATATCTCCTGGCAGTACTAGTAGCAGTGCATCATCATCATCGACAACTTCTCCATCCACATTATCGGCAGCTCAATACCGGGGACGGCAGCAGCAGCAGCATGAACGCCAATCTGTTACATTACCTGGTAATATATTGAAACCGGAAGAGATTCCCCTTTACTTCCACAAAGCTATTATAAATTATAGCAAATATCGTAACGCAGCCATTGTCGAGATAGAAACATCATTCAAAGCGGCCCGTATATCGGTTGAACAAAATCGCCCATTGGACGTGGCCATGGTGTTCCAAAATATGTTGTGCATCAATCACAGTTTAAATGAGATGGAACGTATTAAAATGTTTAAAATGATGACGGCTGTATATCAACAGATTGGTTATGTAAGGAAGGCGGCATTCTTTCAGCGTTTGGCGGCCTTGAAGTATGTTCAAGGTGGTGGCCAACAATCTGATTGGATTCAAATGTATCATCATATGTTGGCCACTTTTCCTGGTTATATGCTATCGTTAGATCCGTTGGAAGTATTGGAATCTAATTCCGGCTGGCCTTACATACAAATTGATTTGATACAGAATTTAATAACGGCTGCTAAACGATTGGGCCAATTGACCTTGGCTTCCCGTCATATGACGTTTTTATTACAAACCCTATGGAATCATATGACCGAAGATGAACAAAAAGATATGGCTGAGAAATTGCAGGTAAATAAATTGTATTGTTATACTCTACACATGAGATGGAGTAGTGTATTAAGTGTGTCCTTTGAAAGATCAGCACTCGGGAGACGTCTCCTATAAAAGCTAGGCCTATCATGCCGGTCTTACCTCTCAATAAAGAAAAATTTTTAAAAAACATCCCATTACTGTATCACCGCATACGGGGGTACGACTGTTGTGGATATTGAACCCACGATCCTCTGCATTACCGCTAAGTGTTATGCCTCCAGTCTATTGCGAAAGGCATTTACCGTTTAGAAGTTACAAACCTCCGTAAAAACTTAATATAGCACAAAAAATTGTCAAATTTCTTTTACAGAGCTTAAGCGAACAATGTGAAGGTTCACCTCTGCCATTGGTATTAGAGAATGGCACTGTTATACCGCCAGCCAATTTAACCGATTTGCCCTATTGCACGGAACTGACGGTGAAGAACTTGTCCGCCCATTTAAGACCGCAACGTTTAAAAATTGATAAAACCGAAAGTGGGCCCTTCCTATTTACGCCTCTGCAACTCAACTCGTTGGATTGTCGAGACAAACAAAATGAAAAGCATAAACTTGGTAAGTGCATTTACCCATAACAGTATTAACGGTATTTAGAAATTAAATGAAAATTATAATTTAACTACTTTTAGCCTTCTGTTGGGTACAAAATAATTTATGTGAAGTTCAAATCCGTTTAATCAACCCGTTGCCGTTCGAGTTGGCCATACGCGATATGCGTTTACTAACAAATGGTATAGTATTCCGGTCTCTACCCTATGCACTCGCTTTACTGCAGCCCCAACAGCCTACCTATATACCGCTATACGGTACGCCCATCGAAGTGGGCGAATTGAAGATACAAGGCTACAGCACGCACACCTTGGGTGTTAAATCCAATTGTAGTCTGAAACATATGAAAGGGAGAAAATTTCCGCCAAATTATTTAGTTAATGTTATACCAGAACTGCCCAACATTACAGTGAAAACCTCATTACCCCAAACGGCCACATTCTGTGGTAATATGTTGAGCAAAGATAATCATATCGTCATCACTTCGGCCAGCCTTACTCTTTACAATGGCGAAGCTTCGTCGTTTGTGGTGACAGTAACCAATAATACTACAGTGCCTGTAGAATATTTTGAAGTAATTGTTATTTCCAATGTCGAAGCTGATGTACAAAATAGAATTTTCCTTATCAACAATCATGAAATACAAGTAAGCAGCAACAGCCACAACAACAATAACAACAAAGTTTTTAATTTGAATTTTATTAATTTTTCATGAAATTTTTCTAGTCAAAGTTGCCAATCGCTGCTGACTGCAGCATCGATTTTATAGTGAACATATTTGCTGAAGCAGATTTTATTTTTCCAGAAGCTTTTATCGGCGGTAGGATTTTATCTTCTCAACAATCGTCAAAGAATTTGCAACCACATTATTCATCATCTTATGACCATACCGGCTCTGCTTATAGTAGTTTACCCGTAACTATGTCCAACCATCCTCATTATCAAAAACAACAGAAACGTCACGATATTGATAGTTACAGTAGTTTTCGTTCGAGTACAAAGATACAATTGCGCTCAAATTTAGGTGGCGTTAGTTTGCCAACAACAACAACAACTGGTATAATGCCATTGGAAAGAGTCGGCAGTCCAGTAAAACAAGTGGAAGCACAATTTCGTTTAAAATACTCAGGTGGCGAGGCCATGAAAGAAGGCTACTGCCGTCAATGTGGATTGAATTTTAATTTAGAATGTTTACCGAGTGTTCAAATCACCAGTTGGGATGTGCTCCCTGCTGAAATGTAAGTACAATCCCTTTCCAAAAAAAAAACCGAAAATTTATTGTGTCCATAAACTAATAATTAATCCTATAAGGGCAGCTTTTTATACCTTCCACCTCAGTGATGAGGTTATAGTAAGATTGTTCTTCTGTTTACAACACCCTTAAGAAGGCGTCGGAGACTCTACAAATTATATAATCTTCATAAGCATCAAAAACAGTTTTAGATGTTTTTTTTTTTTTTTTTTTTTTTTTAACGAGGAGGAAAGCATTGAAAGCTGCAGGTCAGTGTGGGGCCTTCACCCACTAAAACCTCCTCGAACGTCCGACGGTGCATCTCCCGGGACCACCGTTAAGTATTACGCGTAGGGAGAGCCGTCTGAGCCTAAGCTCAAATCGTCAGTGATGTGGTCTCTGTCCTATGTCGTTGTCGGGCACGCTCTTCCATTCTGAGGCGGCTCATAACAGACGCACAGACATTATTGACGCATTGGAATACCTCAGCGGAGTTACTCATGCACCAGCACAATCTGTTTGGACTGATTTCTTCACCTGTTACTTCTTCAATCAGTTGCCGTTCGACACTGAATCTAGGGCATTTCAGGAGTACATGTGCAGCGTTTTCTTCCTCATTATTGCACGTTGGGCACCAGGGTTCCGTATCATGCTTAAAGCGATATAAGTAAGCCCGAAAGCATCCGTGACCACTAAATATTTGTGTCGAGTAGTAGTCCATGCAACCTTGCTGCCTGTTCAGCCATAATCCTATGCTGGGTAAGAGCTCGTATGTCCATCGGCCTCGTGGGGAAGCATTCCACTTCATTTGCCATTCATTATAGCTGCTCTGGAGTATGGCGTTTTTCTCGGCGAGCGTAAGCTTTCTGCCTAACTCCTTCCTTCTGTCATGCATCCTAGTGTGCTGTAGCGCCATTATGTCTGGAGGTGCTATACCAGCCAATATAAGTACCGCGTCTAGAGATATGGTACGAAAACCACAGCATACTCTTAGGGCTGTAGCACGCCATAGTTTATTCAGGCTTTTCGCATAGCTTGGATACTTCTGAATACGGTTACTCCAAATCTGTGCGGCTTAGAGAGCTACTGAGAAAATCACTTTGGCTAATAGTAACCTTCTTATTTGGCTAGGGCCGCCAATGTTTGCCATTATACGTGCGAGTGCTGTATATATGCGGGATGCTTTTTCGCACACTGTATTCAAGTGTGGTAAAAACGATAGCCTTGCATCGAGTGTGACTCCTAGGTATTTGATTGCGTCCATAGTGGTCATCTCATATCCGCCAATATCTAGCTGCAGGGTTTCTCTCTTCTTTCGGCTAGTGACTAGTATCGCCTCCGTCTTTTGCGGCGCAAGCTCTAATTTACGATCCTTAAGCCAGGTTGTGAGTAAGCCTATAGTAGTTCTGCAATCGGATTGTATATCTGCGAGTTCCTTGGCAACGATGGTAATTGCTATATCGTCAGCATAGCCAATGATACTCACACCTGTTGGCACTGGTAACCTTAGGACTTCATCGTATAATATATTCCAAAGCAGGGGTCCAAGTATTGAGCCTTGTGGGACGCCCGCTGTTATATTATAGTTACACAAGCCTGCGTCAGATTCATAGAGCAGGACCCGCTGTGACAGGTAGTTTCTTATGATGTGCGCCAAATATAGTGGTACGTGTTTTTTCCACAGCGCCTCGATAATATGGGGCCAACTAGCAGAGTTGAATGCATTTTTTACATCAAGCGTTACTATTGCACAGTACTTTTTAGTTCCGTTTTTCCACCGTGTTCCTTCGATAGCCTTTTCAGCGATGTTTTTAACATGCATTATTGCATCGATTGTGGATCGCCCTTTACGGAAGCCATATTGGTTATTAGAGAGGCCGCACGTACTTTCAATGTGATGTACAAGTCTGTCGTATATAATTTTCTCAAGCAGCTTACCAAGTGTGTCTATCATGCATAGGGGACGGTAGGACCCAGGTTCTCCTTCAGGTTTATTCGGCTTTGGGAGCAGGACCAATCTTTGCCTTTTCCATATGCTTGGAAATAAACCGCAGCTTAGGCAGTTATTGTATACGTGCAGAAACAAGTTGGGGTTATGCTCTGCAGCGATTTTAGCGGCCTCATTGGGTATGCCGTCAGGGCCAGGGGCTTTATTGTTGTCGAGCTTTTCAACTGCTCTTCGCAACTCATTAGTTGTTATACGCCATGTACAAGTGCTCGTGGGTACTCCAAGTGCCCTATTAGAGTCAGTACTGTCAGACCAGGCGGGCAATGTCGTAAGGAGTCTACCGGGTATTGCCTCATGCTTTGGGAAAAGCGTTTCAACCACCTTTTTCATGAATTCGGCGTCTGTGGGTACGTTCCTTTTGTAACATTTAACCTTGGCCATTACGGTTTTGTAAGCTCCGCCCCAGATATCAGAGTCTGCTAGGTTGCAAAGCTCTTTAAAGCATCTGCTCTTGCTGGCCGCTATTACTTTCTTAAGCCGCTTACGCGCTTCAGTATATCTGTTTCTATAGGTTGCATATTCTGTGGAGTGAAAAAAACGCTGTGCTCTGCGTCTGGCAGCTAAGCACTGTCGCCTCGCATTATCGATCTCGCTATTCCACCAATATACTGGTTTACGATTGGGGAGATTCGATCGTCTGACCATAGAAGCGTCGCACGCTGCAGTAACGTGCTGCGCCAGCTTTTTTGCTTGTTCTTCCACTTCTAATGGTAGTGTTACATCATCCGCAATCATAACTTTGAACACATTCGGGTCCAGAGTCATTTTAGATATGTATGTCCGTATGTTCGTCTATTGTTGGCACTATCAAGGTCACACGCGGTAACACACGCGTCAACAAACCCTTACACAAAAATTTACTTATGAACTTGAAACTTGATACACATATTTATGGTTATCCCATCCATCTATATGCCAAAAATGGGCATGGTCGTATAACAGACACGCACACAATTTAAAAAAACCATATTCACCATAAAAGTAGACTTGCAAGCTGATTTGTAATATAAACACTATTAGAGGACGCAATATATATAAATTTGCCATGCCCACCGTTGTGGTAGTTGGCCGAAGCCAAATTTAGTTTTTTTTTAAATATCATATCCTGCACCACCCTGTGGTAAAGGATATATTAACTTTGCGCGGATGTTTGTAACTCCTTAATGGCAAATGCCACACCCACCTTCAATTATACCGATCGATTCAGAATTAAAATCTGAATCGATTTAATCATGTCCGTCTGTCTGTCCATGTAAATTTGTGCGCAAACTACAGGTCGCATTTTTTGAGATATTTTGATGAAATTTGGAACAAAAACATGTATTGGCCCAAAGGGGACCCTATAGAAAATGGACCGTATTGGACCATTTTTAGAACCCCATTCCATATGAGGTTCTATTATTTTTTGAGAAATTTGAAATTTGGTAGATCTTGTAGATATGTATTAGCCCAAAAATAAGCCCTTTTGAAAATGGATACGTTAAAGTTAAAATTTGGTTTACATATTTATAATAACCCTATAAATCAATAAGTCGAAAATACGCATAGTCCGATTATAGAGACGCCTACAATATACAAAAAAATCGTATTCAAAGTAAAACTTTTAAGCTAAGGGATTAATTATGTACCTACCACGTCCACTGTTTTTTTTAAGAAGCGGAGGGTATAAGACAAATTTTAGTTTTCTTACTTGTTTTTTTTTTTTTCTTTCCTTTTTGCAGTTCTTCACAATTCTATTTGGTATTGGATATAACCAATTTAACAGCTCAAGAAATGTCACTTAATTATACTAGTAATAAAAATATTTTAATTGAAGCCAAAGAAAGTTGTCGTGTTCCCATAGCCGTAGATCGTTGTACGCTCGAACAAGTGGCAGCAGCCAAAGAGGCTGAAATTGCTGAAAATTTAGAAAAAGGTTTATTTTTAATACTCAAAAATTTATATAAAATTTATATCTATTTATATAAAAATAATCGAATTGAATTGAGTTGAATTTTTTTTGCGTACAGAATTGTGTTTCCGTTCAAATACAAACGATGCTGTTGGCAAACTGTGCTCTAAACATATAGCGGATAGAGTACAAATGAAATGGTTATTAACTGGCACCAGTATACAAGGTATAGCATGTTTAAGAGGTATCACTTTAACGCAAACTATGCTCGATTTATGTACAGTATCACCGTTACAATGGAGTAAGTTTTAGTTTTTTGATTTTGAAAATATCAACTCAGTGACCAATTTTTAATGTTCAATGTTTTTTGTATTGTATGCAGATGTATCGTTTAAAGGTCAACCAGTACAACCGCAATCGGAAGTTATTTGTATAGCTGGGGAGAGTTCTCTCTTAGCCATAACTGTACATAATCAGTCGTTGCAAGCAATCAAAAATTTACTACTTACCATAAAATTCTATCAGGATTATTTAAATGGCATAGAAAATTATAATCTAGATGCTAGAGTTGCTATAACGGGTCCCAATAGGTTAGTTAGCCCATAACTATCACTCTACCCACCACATAAGGTATACTAAGTTCGTCCAAAACCCTACAAAGTATATAAATTCTTGATCAGCATTAAAACTGAATCGATCTAAACATGAATGTCCGCCTTTTTTTTTGGCTCTCTCATGAACGTAAATTTTCATATATTAAGATGAAACTTTGTAGAAACACTTAGAGTGTCTATACGCAGAGTGCTACTTAAATTTTTAGCAAAGTCGATCGAAAGTCATGCCCACAATCGGCAAAAATCTATTTATTTGGAACAAAATTGAGCTACAAAATTGAAATTTGGTATATATATATATAATTACTACATTCATCGATAAACCAAATAGAGATTGGGACGTATAACAAACACGCCCACAATTGACAAAAATCTTTTTATTTACACAAAAATTAACCTATGAAGTTGAAATTTTAAATGCATATTTATAATTACACCCCGTCCTTCGATGTGGTAAAAATAAAAAAAGTGCTTGCATAATAGATACACCCACACTTTACAAAATATTTAGCTTAAAACTGTACTCTTTAGTTGAAATGTAGAACATATTATTAGAAGGCGTAATCCCATACGTGCCACGACCCCTATTTGTATATATGTAAATATGAAGGTTATTTAAAATTTGGCGGAAGCCAAATTTATTTTTTTTTTCTTTTATGTACTTATTTTTATACTAAATTTTACAATAATTTATTGAATCTTTTTAGAATATGCATACCCATCCTGCGGAGAGGTGAGAATGCTCATCATGAGTGTACAATATTATTTTTAACACCAGGTCGCTTTAAAGCTAATATAGAATGTCATGCCAAACCATTGAATTTATTATCCCGTTCATGTCCACCCGTCAATAATAATATTATTCAAGCACAAGAACAACAGCCGCAACAAGCTCATAGTTATTATGAACAAGAACAAGAGCATATATGGAAATTTATACCACCCATTGAGGTGACTGTTGTAGAATCGCAATAAAACCAATCTACATATACATATACACTTTTGGAATTGCGATCTACGAATTTGTGTTTTCCTTTTATTTTAACAGCAATTGCCTTGTAAATGTTTTGTAAATGTAAATATAAGTGTAATAAGTTGTTATTCGTTTTCCTGTATATTATAGTTAAACTTAATGAAATGCCATTTTATCTTATTTGATATATATACATATGAATGTTGAAAATACTTCAGTTTGATTTATAGAGTTGGAAACTGGCAGAAATTTATAAAGATATAAAAATTAAACAAACAAAAAAACTCATATAAACTTTTTTTTACAAAAAGTAGGAAACCTAATACTTGTGTTGAAAGCCCAGAGCAAACTAAAAAATTGTTAGCAAATACATTAAAAAACAAGTGAAAATATTATAATCGGTTAAGCCCGACCATCAAATACCCTACACCACTTAATATATTATTCAATTTAATTTTTTTCTTTGAAAAATGAAAAATTTTATTTTTCTATACCTACTTGTATTTTCAAAACATTTCAAAATGACAGAAAATTTTTTTTATTATGCACCACCCCTTGGAAAAGGGTATATTAAGATTGTGCGGATGTTTGTAACTTCTACACGGCAAATGCCACACCCACCTTGAGTTATACCGATCGATTCAGAATCAAAATCTGGATTGATTTAACCATGTCCGTCTGTCCTCCTGTCTGTTCATCTAAATTTGTGCGCAAGGTACAGATCGTATTTTTTGAGATATTTTGATGAAATTTAGTATAGGACATGTATTGGCCCAAAGGGGAAATCTATTGAAAATGGACCAGATTGGACCATTTTTAGAACCCCTCCCTATATGTTATCCTATTATTTTTTGAGATATTTCGATGAAATTTGGTGCAAGAACACGTAACAAGGGAAAACCGTTTTAAAAATGAACCGGATCGGACCATTTTTAGTACCAATCCCACAAAAAAAGTAAGAAAATTAAATTTCGCTTAAGCCAAATCTTAAGTATCATCTAGAATAGTGGGCATGGCAGGTATATGATTACGCCCTCTAATAGTGTATGTATTACGCATGAGCTTGCAAGTGCAGTTTTATGGTAAATATTGTTTTTGTTAATTATGTGCGTGTCTGTTATACGACCATGCCCATTTTTGGCACATCGATTATTGGGATAACCCTTAATATAGGTATCAAGTTCATAAGTAAATTTTTGTGGCAAATGTAAAGGTTTGTTGGCGCGTGTGTTAACCGACAACGCCCATTTTTGGCATGTATATAGATTTTTGTCTATTGTGACTGTGTCTGTTATCCAACCACGCCCATTTTTGGCATGTCAGTCAATGGGATAACTATGTATATGCGTACCAAATTTCAAGTTCCCAGGTCAACTTTTGCGGTAGATATAAAGATTTTTATTGAATGTGGGCGTGTCTGTAATATGACCACATCCATTTAAAGACATCGATTAGGCTAATATTTATAGATGTACATACCAAATTTCAAGTTTGTAGCTCTATTTTTGTGGCAGATAAATAGATTTTTGTTGATTGTGGGCGTAGCTCTTGACCGATTTTGCTCATTTTAAATAGCGATCTGCGTGCAAAAAGTAAAAGTGCTTGTATTTGCTTGATATTTCAGCTCAATATCTCAAAATTTACGCCCGTGAGAGTGCCAGCAACAGACGGACACACAGACATACATGTCTAAATCGACTCAGTTTTTTACTTTGTAGGGTCTCTAATGCCTCCTTCTGGGTATTGCAAACGGAAGAACAAACTTAGTATACCTTCATCACTGAGGTGCAGGGTATAATAATTGTATAAACTTCTGTATTAATTGTTTATGTTGTAGACCAGTGGATGTGGTTGCACGTGATTTTATTATAATTAATATTTATATACAAAAATAATTTTATTTCATAAAACAAAATTTTGAATATTATTGTGTGTGTAACTAAGTTAGTAGAGAAGAACAAGCCAGCACGCATCACTCACAGAGTTGTATTAAAAATGTATTGTTCACAGTTGCAAATTTTAGGTTTCTACAACATTTCCCCTTCTTATTTATAGAACTGGGGGGTAATCACGTAAGCGATAGTGATGGTACGACAATAATTATTTTCAACTTTTCATTTTCGTAAGCGATAGAAAGCATTATCGTCAAACTATTATCGTATTTTTGTATTTTCGTATGCTTATAAACCGTCATGTAGCATCGCGCAAACAACCGTTATCGTGCGATAGTAAAATAGCTATCATTTTAGAATAAAATAAATTAAAATAAAAAAAAAGGAAAAGATAAAATTAAAATAGGTAAGTAATACATTACTAAATTGTGAAGAAATTAAATAAGAATTTTAATTTCTAGGAAAAATGAATAGAAATATTTTTTTAACATGTAATTAAAAATTTATTACTTTCGATCTACATATCTATAATATGTATATATTTTACTATTTTCTATTTAGATTTACAGAAAAATTTTTAGAAAGTCAGTGGTGTGGACCACAAAGTAATACTCGGCTTCTCGCTAAATTACAAAATATTTCAACATAAAATATTTTTTCTAAACAAAAATAATGTATAAATGAGAAAATTTATACTCTAATTGTCTTTGTACAGGTGCTCACGATACAACTCTCTGTCTTTGTTTACTAAAATAAACGCCATATGGTAAATTCTGTCATTCACAATGTCATTCACACGACGATGAGAGTGATGGTCTTATATGAATGAAACTGAAACTATTATCGACTACCATCATCGCAACAACGACAATAGTTTCAAAAGTTACGTAATTACCCCCCTGGTAATGATGGTGCCAGTATAAATTTTGGAGAGACCTAAAAGATGAATTAAATTCAATTGGACCCCCAATTAAAAGCGTTCCAGAGTGGAAAAAGGTACAAATAAAAATGATATTTATAACAAAGCTTTTTGCCAATCATATTTATAGATGTGGACAGATTTCAAAAGCTGCGTAAGAAAGAAGGTAGGTCACAACAAAAGGGAACAGCAGGCCACAGGTGGCGGTCTTTATGTTCAAAAGCCATTGACCTGTTTGGAGCCGATATTACTTGCTTGAAAAATTGTATTGAAGGTATAGATGGAAATTCGTAAGATTTACACTTGTTTAACTATTTGGGCACAAATCTAATATTTAACTATTTATTTTTACAGTTTCGGCAATCCCCGTAAAAGAAAATTTCATGACACTTAAATTGATTTGAATGACATTAAAAATGATGGTGAAATTAGTCCTCCCCCCCAAAAAAAACAAATGCAATCACAAATGGATTTGTTGAAAAATCAGGTGAATGTACAAAAAGAATTTTTGGACGGTCTTAAAGACTTTTTCCGCACTATAAAAGAAATAACGAACTCCATAAATCAATCATTAAGCGCTTTGGAAGAAGAAACAAAGCGCCATAATCTTGAAATAGAAAAAAATGAAGAGAAAAAATTAGAACTAAAGAAAAATGTTTAAGTTGTTGTTTTTTATGTTTTATTTAAATAAAATTTTGTAAAATTCCGTCTCTTATTGCGTTTGCGTGTCGTGTAAATCTTGGAGATGTGTTAAATCTATTTTTTTGTTGTGTTATTTTAACTTTAAAACTCTTTTTATTAAAAAGAAATAAAAAAGAATTTCTTCTTCTTCTTAAAATGAGGCTTAGCGAACCAACAACAGAAAGGTTCGTCGCGTCAAAGTGGTAAAGGCTCAGGTAGAACGCAGGGTCCCTTTTTAGAGCCTTAGCAAAGTGCAGGAGGGTGATCATGTAACTTTTGAAACTACTGTCGTAGTTGCGATGGTGGTAGTCGATAATAGTTTCAGTTTCATTCATATAAGACCATCACTCTCATCGTCGTGTGAATGACATTGTGAATGACAGAATTTACCATATGGCGTTTATTTTAGTAAACAAAGACAGAGAGTTGTATCGTGAGCACCTGTACAAAGACAATTAGAGTATAAATTTTCTCATTTATACATTATTTTTGTTTAGAAAAAATATTTTATGTTGAAATATTTTGTAATTTAGCGAGAAGCCGAGTATTACTTTGTGGTCCACACCACTGACTTTCTAAAAATTTTTCTGTAAATCTAAATAGAAAATAGTAAAATATATACATATTATAGATATGTAGATCGAAAGTAATAAATTTTTAATTACAGTGTGGTCCGATAACCAAAATTTTTAACAACTGTCAAAAAAAAGGGTACTTTCCTTCTATTTGGAAAAATTGTTCTTTTATTCCAATCTATAAAAATGGTTCTAGAAACTCTATATTGAATTATAGAGGTATTGCCAAACATAGTGTTAAATTATTCGAATGTCTGATTAGCCAAAGACTGATCCCATCTATAAGGTCAATTATTTCTCATTGTCAACATCGTTTTTGCCGTGGTAAATCAACATCAACGAACTTATTAGAATTTTGTAATTACGTTTTTAATGCTTTTTCTCATCATAAATAAACTGATGTCATTTACACAGATTTCTCTAAAGCGTTTGATAAACCCCACCATGATCTTTTACTATTTAAACTGCCACGCATTGGATTTTCTGAAAATATGATCTCCTTGTTTCGTTCCTACTTGATGGGTCGTACTCAACAAGTGTTGTTTAGGTCCACCTATTCTCATCTACTTTCCGTTCCATCAGGTGTTCCTCAGGGTAGCCACTTGGGGCCTTTATTATTTATTCTCTTCTTAAATGACCTTCAAACGACTTAGAAAGAATATCGGACATAGTCAAGAGTATCAGGGAATTTTCGGGAACCAATAACGAATTTTCCTCATGGAGGAAAAGCGTAGAGAGAGTTCTAAAGATGTATGAACCAATTGTTGGATCGTCAAAGTATTTTGGAATCCTCAGCGTAATTAGAAACAAGATAGTGGGAAATGCAGACGCAATCTTGGAATCGTATAATACTCCGCTAAACTGGAAGGCCATGGCGGAGGTTTTAACAAACCATTTTGCAGACAAAAGAGACATAGGTACCCTGGAGTATCAAATGATGAGTTTGATGCAAGGAGGTTTAACAATAAATGACTTTTATAAGAAGATATATTCACATCTTTCGCTTATACTGAATAGACTATCCAGTATGAACTCTAATGGCATTAACAAAAACATATAGGGATAAGGCTTTAGACACGTTTGTCCGTGGTTTACAAGGAGACCTCCCTAGACTGCTGGGAATGAAAGAACCAGTAGATCTTCCCCAGGCACTGCAATTGTGCAATAAAATAGAAAATAAAGTTTATAGAAAAAATCACGCTCGGGAATACGGTGGAGGTAGAATGAATCATACCATGACACAAAAAGGACCAAACACATATTCCAGGGCACCACTTGCTCCTCAAAGGCACAATTTCTTGATCAAATTTTTCCACCAATGAGCAGAAATGAACATTATTACAAGGCACCCTTACAACAGGTTAAACCAAACTTTTCTTATTACAACACTAAACCAAATATACCACCACCAAGACCCAAACCACAACCAAAGCCAGAGCCAATGGAGGTTGACCAGTCCATACGGACACAAAGAATAAATTACATGAATAGACCAGCAAACAGCGACAGATTTAACGGACGTAGACTACCGCCAGCTTCCTTGATGGTTCAACCTGATAAGAGACAGAGAAATTTTCACATAGAACCAATTAATTACAGCGAGGAAGATTGTCAAAAACAAATAGAGAGGTATGACGCAACACAAGAACAGCCACTAGCCGATTACATGGGCGACTGGGAAACAGACAATGAACGAAAGGACGAGTTTGTGGACGTCCATTTTTTAGAGTAAGGAACTCCTCATTGCCATATTTGGAATCCAACTTAAGCAGTGGGGAGATAATTAGAATACTAGTAGATACAGGCTCAAATAAAAATTATATTCAACCATGTTTAGTAAAAAAATCAATCCCTAATGAAATGCCATTCTGCGCTAATTCTATTGGTGGCGAAGTAAAAATTACCCACCATACATTGCTTAATCTTTTTGGTTTAAAGGATGTTGAATTGAAGTTTTTTATTTTGCCAACACTAAAATCATTCGATGCCATATTAGGTAACGACAGTTTAAGAGAGTTATCCTGTAATGCAATTACTTTATTTTAATTTAAGATAATTGTCATGTATCGCGCAACGCGCAACTTCTCGTATCCCGCATACGCAGGTATAGTGACAAATTATCTTTAGAGACAAGAACTCTTTTTGATTTTGAATTAATGTCTGTTTTTATTTTGGAAAATACAAATCTTATATACAAAATTTCTTACAATTAAACTAGGTTACTATGATATATGATACACTATTACAAATATTATTAGAGTTAAGGTTATTGAAATAGGAGTATTAATGACTTTGATTATTTGAGTGTGTTTATGTTACAATTTTTATTTAAGTTAAGGTCGGTAATGAATGAAGAATAATGTGTGATATAATATATGTGAAATTGAACTCTATTAAATTTGTGTCAAGTTTGTATAGTAAAGTATGTTACTGTTTATGTTTAAGTTAAGGTCAATACTAAAGAATGTGCACTTTTTGTATGCACACTACACCCTTATCCTATAGAGAAAAAAAAATTTTTGTATGAAGAAAAAAAAATTTTTTTGTAAAATAAGTATAATAGGTAAAATTTGTTTACAAAATAAATTAAAAGTAATGTTTATACTATAATAATCAACATAATATTTAGTATTAATTTAATTAAAGTATTTAATTAGTTATTCTAAGAAATCTTATTTCTTGAACTTATATATATATTTCATGTCTTATAAGGTTTGAGGATGTTATTGTGAAATGTTTTTAAAGTGTTGTTTATTTTGATGGTGGAATTCACACCATTTCTAGCAATTATTTTGTATGGACCGACATAGGGTTTTTCATTTTTTCGTCTAGTCATGTTTCTTAATAATACATAGTCTCCTACTTTCAAGTTTAAGGTTTGCTTTCTTTAGCGTTATTTTTTAATGTTCTTTTACTTTTTTCATTTTCTAAGAATTCTTTTGCTTTCTGTGTAGAAAATTTTATTCTGGCTTTCAATTCATTGTAATAATTTCCTAAATCTTTATTTGTGTCATACATATCAATATTATCATTTGGCAGATAGGCTATTCTTCCAAATACTAGTTCATAAGGTGTGTATCCTGTTATTATGTGTGGGGTGGTGTTATATGCAAAACAGTAATATGGTACCCATTTATCCCAATTATCATTTTCTGCGAATGACAACATGTATTCATTCATGACACGATGATTTCTTTCAACAGAGCCTAAACTTTGATGATGGTAAGGGGTTGAAAATATTTGTTGAACTTTGAGTAGTTCACATACGTTTCTCAGTAGTTCATTTGTAAATTCAGTTCCTCTGTCTGATTTTAGTATCTTGAAATGACCATATTTTAGTATGCCTTGTTCAACAATTGTTTTAGCTATTGTTTTAGCATCCTTACTCTGTATCGGACATGCTATTATATATTTTGTTAGTTCACATTGCATGGTTAGTATATACCTAAATCCATTGGCTATTCTTAATGGTCCTACTGTGTCAATTTCTACAACTTCAAAGCTTATAGTGGGTGTGCTTGTTATAATGTGAGGTTCTTTTACATGTTTTATTTGTTTATTTATCATACATTCTTTACAATTATTCACGAAATTCTTAATCATTTTATTCATATTTTTCCATAGATACCTTTGTTTAAGTTTTAGGAGCGTTTTTCTAACTCCTAAATGTCCGCCGTGTGGACTATTATGATATTCATTTATTAGTTTAAATTGTATTAATTTATCATTAATCGTTTGAGGGTCTTTATACAATATAATAATCAATTTTTGGGCATCATTATTTATCTTATTTAATTTTTCATTAACTTTTCTTTTAAAATCATTTTCATCTATGATTTTAAATATATCATCATCTTTATTTAACGCTATAGCAATTATATTCTCTTTAATCAATCTTGATGTCAGTTTATCCACAATCGAATCTAAATTCGGTGGATTTTGACTGCATCGCAATAGTATATCTTTTTCATTTATATCTATACTAACTTTCTTCTTTGTTTTGTTTTTGCCCTTGATAAATTCAATTTTTAATTTCTTTAAACCATTTACATCAGACATTGAAGTACAATCCCAAATATGAAGTTGATCAGGCTTCGGTTGGTTAGTACAGTCTGTGGTTTTAATATTATCAGCATTATTTTTACTTTTATCGCTACTTAAACTTCTTTCATTGTTCATCATTTTTAATTTTTGCCCTCTTGTTATTACGTTTATCTTCTTAGGTATCATTTCTTTTAGCATGTCAGTATCTATTTGGATTCGTGATAAAGCATCAGCGTTTGAATTTTTCGAACCTTTTTTGTATATTATTGTAAAGTCATAATCGCATAGTTCCATTCTTATGCGCGTCATTTTGGATGAAGGATTTTTGTGAGTAAAGAGTGATACTAATGGTCGGTGGTCTGTAACGACCATGAATTTGCGTCCATAGAGATATGGTCTGAAGAATTTTATACCCCAATGTATAGCAAGTAGTTCTTTTTCTATTATAGGTTTATTTATATCGTGCTTTGAGAGTGTGGCACTTGCATATGAAATTGGTAAGTCGTGTCCAATTTCTCCTTGCGATAGAACAGCTCCTAAGGCATAATCTGAGGCATCTGTTGTTAAGACAAACGTTTTGTTAAAGTCTGGGTATTGGTGGATTTATAAGTTTATTTGACGTCTGTTATTGTCATTTTGTCTTAAATTATTTTGGTTTTGTCTGAAACTGTTTCTATGTAGTGTCGCTTCTAAGGAAATCTTACAACTTCTAATTTAATTATACACTTAGAATTTAAGGTGCCTACTTTATTTTCTACGTATATTAATACTAAAGAGAAGAGTGAGTGACGAGTGGATGAATGTATAAAATTAAACAAACTTAAGCACTAGAAATCAGAGACGCGCCCCTTACGCTCCCAGTCACCGTAGCGGGTGGGTTCAGGGCCGGAAGGTCCACCAATTTCGCCTGTGTGGGGTTGGTGTTCTTGGGCCAGGGGCTTACGGCAAATGGTATCTTAGTTCTCAGCTTCTTTTGCAATTCAATAAATCGGGTACTTTTGGCCTTCATTTGGCCTTGCACTTGCTGGCACATCGTGGAAGTAGAGAAACAGGCCACTTGTTTGGTCACTCGCGGCATTAGCCATCGGCTTTGTTTAGCAATATTGGCCATTTTATATTATTTTTCAAATTTTTTGTTCTCTATTATGGCAATAAATTAGGCAGTATCGTGATAGGATCGAAAATTTATCAGGATCATAGTTTGCAGGGTCAAAAAAAAATTGTCAGGATCGTGATCGGGAGGATCAAAAATTTTGTTTCAGGTTCATCGTAGTCGGCAGGATCACAAATTTTGATTCAGGATCATGGTCGGCAGGATCAAAAAAATTTTGCTTCAGGATCGTGGTCGGCAGGATCAAAAAATTTTGCTTCAGGATCGTGGTCGGCAGGATCAAAAAATTTTGCTTCAGGATCGTGGTCGGCAGGATCGCCATGTAATGTAATTACTTTATTTTAATTTAAGATAATTGTCATGTATCGCGCAACGCGCAACTTCTCGTATCCCGCATACGCAGGTATAGTGACAAATTATCTTTAGAGACAAGAACTCTTTTTGATTTTGAATTAATGTCTGTTTTTATTTTGGAAAATACAAATCTTATATACAAAATTTCTTACAATTAAACTAGGTTACTATGATATATGATACACTATTACAAATATTATTAGAGTTAAGGTTATTGAAATAGGAGTATTAATGACTTTGATTATTTGAGTGTGTTTATGTTACAATTTTTATTTAAGTTAAGGTCGGTAATGAATGAAGAATAATGTGTGATATAATATATGTGAAATTGAACTCTATTAAATTTGTGTCAAGTTTGTATAGTAAAGTATGTTACTGTTTATGTTTAAGTTAAGGTCAATACTAAAGAATGTGCACTTTTTGTATGCACACTACAATCCGCTGTTATTTATCTTGGAGAAGGTTTTATGACAGTAAAAGATAAAATGAAGGTTAGAATTAAACAATTAAGGTCCGAAGACGTTAATACAATCAAAACATTATTTAACCACATGACTTCAACTCAAAGACAGTTTATGTCCGCTCTGACGAACTCATTTGGAAACTTGTTTGCCGAACCTGACGAAAGATTATCCTACACCACAAAGGTAATAGCCGACATACGCACAAATACAGACGCTCCGATACACTCTAGAGCTTATCCATATCCGATGTCCTTGAAGAGTAAGGTAGAAAAACAAATTGAGATTATGTTGACGGATGGTGTGATACGACCCTCAAGATCACCTTACAATTCACCTGTCTGGACCGTACCAAAGAAAATAGACCATTCTGGAGAAAGAAAATACAGACTTGTCATCGATTACAGAAAACTGAACTCCGTAACCATACCCGACCGTTACCCTATACCCGATATAGATGAGGTTTTGTCTCAATTAGGTAAGAATAAGTTCTTTTCCGTTCTTGACCTGAAGAGTGGTTTCCACCAGATTCCGCTTAAGGAATCCGACATAGAAAAGACAGCATTTTCGGTGAACAACGGAAAGTATGAATTTACCCGTTTACCGTTTGGTCTCAAAAACGCACCCTCCACATTTCAAAGAGCATTGGATGACATTCTGAGAGAACATATTGGTACGAGGTGTTTCGTATATATCGACGATATAATCATATTCAGTAAAAGCGAAGCGAAGCAACTCACTATTTCGATCTGAAAAGAATATTTGATACACTAGAAAAAGCAAATATGAAATTACAAATAGACAAATGTGATTTCTTTAAGTCAGAGGTCGAATACCTTGGATTTGTCATATCCGAGGGTGGAATTAAAACCAACCCTAAAAAAGTAGAAGCAATAAAGAATTTTCCAATGCCAAGGACTTTGAAAGATTTACGATCGTTTTTGGGTCTCACATGTTCTTATAGGAGATTCATTAGGGACTACTCCAAATTAGCCAAACCTTTGACAATTCTTTTAAGAGGAGAAAAGGGTAGAATTTCAAAGAATACGTCTTCCAGGATAACAATATCACTTTCCAACAAGCAAAAGAATCCTTTAATAAATTAAAAAATACATTGGCAACAGAAGACGTTATGCTAATTTATCCAGATTACAGCAAAGAATTTCACCTCACAACAGATGCATCAAATCATGCAATAGGTGCAGTTTTAGCACAGGAAGATAGACCAATAACTTTCATTTCTAGAACCTTGAGGAAAAATGAAGAACACTTCGCTACTAATGAAAAAGAAATGTTAGCGATAATTTGGGCTTTGAACCTGCTAAGAAATTACCTTTACGGTACCTCAAGAGTGAAAATATTTACAGATCACCAACCACTTACTTACGCACTTAGTAACAAACACAATAACATGAAATTAAAACAAGATAGAAAAGTTCGTTTAAGACCGAAGCTTAAATACCCTCCACCTTTTGTAATTCTCTAAAAAATAAGCTCCTATTGCCATATTTATGTATTTCATGTACTTACGCAAATACTGTTTTTTTTAAATTGTAGGCGTTTGCGTTATTCAATCACGCCCATTTTTGGCACAGTGTTGGATAATGGTACCACTTATATTTATACCAAATTTCAACTTGATAGGCATAGTATTGTGCGATATATAATTTTTTAAAGATACAATTTTTTCGAGGTATGATGAGATTTTCGTTTATTGTGGGCGTGTCTCTTAGCCGATTTTGTCCAATTTCAATACGGAACAGCGAAATTGAACTAAGAATACGTATGCAAAGTTTCAATTTGATATCTCAAAAATTACGGCCGTGAGAGTGCCAACAACAGACGGACACACGGACACACGGACGGACATGTCTCAAACGATTTCTCTTTTCATGCTGATTAAGAATATATATGGTTTGTGGGGTCTCCGACGCTTCCTTCGATGTGTTGTAAACGGATGATCAAAGTGAATATACCCTCTTCCCTAAGGTGGAGGGTATAATAACAATTTCTAATTAAAAATGTAAGAATAAAAATATGAAATGATCTTAAATTGCCAACAAACAAAATCTTTTCAGATAGGCAACATAAGAAAGTAAATAACAATAGGTTGTCAATATATTTATGTTTTCAGATAGACAACCTATATTATAACTAAAATAAATATTACCAATGAAAACGAGATACACTGCCAAAATATATCTTTTTAGATAGGCAGATTGTAATAGCAACAAAAACTATTTTAAAATGTTAGAAATTTTTTTATTTCAGAATAATGGTTGCCAAGTGCGCAGCAGAAATTCAAATCTTAAACTACTCAAACGATAAATTTATTGCCATTAAGGAAGGATAAACCAGAATTCAAGAGGGCTCCTTCAAAATAATTCACGAAATAGACTTAAGAAAATTTAAAGATATTATAAAGATAACCGAGCAAGATATTGTGCAGAATATTCCAGAAACTCATCCTTATATACCTATATTGTTAAATCATTTAAAAGAATCTAGGGACATTATCCATAGACTGTCTAAAAATAAAAAAAAAAAGATCATTGGATTTCTTGGGATCCGCTTGGAAGTGGATAGCGGGAACTCCAGATAAATATGATCACGAAATCCTAATAAATAAGATTAATAATGTATTAAAAAATAATAATGACCAATTTATAATAAACAAATTAACAGAGAATAAAATTAACGAGATAAGTAGAATTACTAATAATATGTTAAAAATATTTCTTAATAATCAAACTGTAAAGAATGAACTAGCAATGACGCTGAAATTCAAACTGGAAGTTTTAAATAATGAGTTAAAAAATATTGAATACGCAGTACATTGGTCAAAAGCAAATATTGCTAATTCATTTCTGATGAACCGAGAAGAAATAAAAACGATTGAAAAGTTACTAGATAAAGAAAATCTACCTTACTTAAATGTCGATGAAATGTTAGAATTTGCCGAAATTAAAATTGCCTTTTATAACGATGTAATGATCTATATTATCAGTACCAACTATTAAAAATGAACCCTATACTAAACTTTTGATACTACCAATTAAAAATAAAAACAATGTCTATAAAATCGAATATAAAACAAGATAGAAAAGTTCAGTTAAGACCGAAGCTTAAATATCCTCCACCTTTTGTAATTCTTTAAAAAATAAGCTCCTATTGCCATATTTATGTATTTCATGTACTTACGCAAATAGTGTTTTTTTTTAATTATAGGCGTTTGCGTTATTCAATCACGCCCATTTTTGGCACAGTGTTGGATAACGGTACCCTTTATATATATACCAAATTTCAACTTGATAGGCATAGTATTGTGCGATATATAATTTTTTAAAGATACAATTTTTTCGAGGTATGATGAGATTTTCGTTTATTGTGGGCGTGTCTCTTTACCGATTTTGCCTAATTTCAATACGGAACAGCGAAATTGAACTAAGAATACGTATGCAAAGTTTCAATTTGATATCTCAAAAATTACGACCGTGAGAGTGCCAACAACAGACGGGCACACTGACACACGGACACACGGACGGACATGTCTCAAACGATTTCTCTTTTCATGCTGATTAAGAATATATATGGTTTGTGGGGTCTCCGACGCTTCCTTCGATGTGTTGTAAACGGATGATCAAAGTGAATATACCCTCTTCCCTAAGGTGGAGGGTATAAAAATATTGAAAAGCAAAACGAAAACATATGGAATAATAAATGAATGCGGAGAATGTAACAACTTTATGATATGTAAAGAAAATAATGTATTAGATATAAGTAACACAACATGTATCCCATTATTGTTAAGCAGTAAGTCACACTTCTGTAAAAGCACTAATGCACAACACGTACCTAATGTTGAAGTATATTCTGGCACAGTATTTTTAAATGATTATAAAGGAAAAGTCTGCGTAAGTGTCGATTGCGTCGATCTTGACGGTACATACTTGATAAAATATCAAAACATGTCAATTGATGTGGACGGAAGAATTTTTAAGTTCACACGCGTCACAAATAATCACCCGTTGCCTTCAATTTTTCAGCGATTTGCTAACAGGACTAGAACCGAAGAAGTTTTGTCCTTGTCCATATCTTTAAAGTTTTAGGAAAAGCAAACTCAGCAAACATAAATCAATCACAGAACATAGCTTGGCGGGTATTGCTGCCAATCATATTACACTTACGCATGCTTATAGCATATATATAAATAGCTGTAAGTTAACTTTAAGATTCAGTCCACTTCTGAACTCATTGAATAAAGACGTTTTTTAGCGTAAATTCAAAAGCAAACAAAATTTAAATTTGTTTAATTTATATAGTCTTTAAATACTATAAGAATGAACCAGATCCAGAGTTGCCGCGGCTGTTGTTTTTGTTGTTGTTGATGATGCTGCTCCTGAGTTAATTATACGATATTACATAATTTTTTTAATATTTCAATTAGCTGTTACGTTTAGCTATGATTTTTATAAATATGAATAAATAAATAAATATATTAGTTTCAAAATACGTTTTTGATATTTTTCTGGTATAATTATACGTTCGCCATTAAGTAAACATCCATTCACTAGAGAAAGTGTTTCTTTTCTTTGGAAATATGGAAGCACTGATTCGTCAACGTATTTCTCTTTGTTTGTAACAATGTATAACTTTTTGAAGAGTATCATCTTTTCGAGTAGCTACTTGAATCATATGATAAGTGATAGTTAAGTTTTTTACGTTATAATGTAATATAGATTTTACATTATATTCTAAAGATGCACATGCTACAATTATTTCTTTTTCAGGTTGGTGGTTATTGGGTATTAATTTTGGAAGTAAATCAAGGTTCCCAAATTCTGTTGTTTTACGTAATCTATTTCATAATAATAGGTCATCATTGTTATTGCCCATCTCTGAAGTCTCTGCAAATACCAAAGCAAGTGCTTGTTTTTCTATTTGCGAATAGTTTTTTTTTCCGGCAGCCGCCCTGGGTGCATGCGCAACTACTTTCTCGCCATTTTACTTTCTAACCATTTTACCTTATATGTGCAATTTGTGCTCCTAATCCCTGCATTGATGCGTGCCAAAATAAGATCCGAGGATAGAATTTTTTTTTTAATTTTTGAAATGATTTTTCACAAGATTTTGACCAATGCCATTCACAATTTGCTTGGAGAAGCTTATCTAATGGTGCTCTAAGTGTTCTCATATCTTTTATGAATTTACCATAAAAATTTATGGCGCCCAGAATTGAGCGGAGCTCGCTAATATTTTGTGGTTGTGGTATTTGTTTGATTGCATTCATTTTGTCTGGATTCGGCCTGATACCGTTTGCATCGACAATGTGACCCAAATATTTGATTTGGGTTTTAAGGAAGTCACATTTGTCCCAATTGACTGTAAGATTATATTCTGCAAAACGTTGTAACACTTGCCGTATAGTACGAATATGATCTTTCTACATTTGCTTGCGATGATTATATCATTCAAGTATGCTGCTGTATCTGATACTCCTGATATTACCTTTTCAATGGCTTGTTAAAATGCACCTGGTGCTGATCTGATGCCTGGCACTAATCTATTCTAAGTGTATAAATCCCAACGTGTGTTTATAGTTAATCGTTTAGTTTCATCGTCTACCTCGAATTGTAAATAAGCACCATTAAACTCTAATCGAGAAAAATACTGGGGTTATTCAGCAACGTAAATATATCTTCTGGTAATGGCAATGTATGAAAATGCTGTTCTACATTGTTGTTTAAGCCTGTTGAGTAGTCTGAATATATTCTAATTTTTCCCTTGGGTCGTCTAACTACGAATATGGATGCAGCCCAATTTGAAAAATATCAGGTGTAATAATGTTTGCCTGCTATAGACGATTTAGTTCTTCACCAACTAATTTTACGGTAGAATATGGAACAGGACGCTTACCACAAAATTTTGGTGTTATATTATTTTTAAGAGGCAAATGAATTTTTATTTTAGTACAATGACCCATTTCATTGTTAAATACTGTTTAACTTTTCATGTAGTTCCATCCGCCTGTCTTGATGTTGAAGTCATATTAGGAATTAATTACAGCTGATGCGCTCAAAATTTGTAAGATTAAAGATGAAGTGTCAGAAGTTTTTAGAATCATGTCAATGGACGTTTGTGCTGTTAACGAGGCAAGTAACATTAATATTGAAGAGACAGCTGATAATGATGCTAAGAAAAAAGTGATTCAAATAATACGTGATTATAAACCTGAAAAATGCAAAACAACTAATGTGGAAATGCGTATAATTCTAAACGATAAGAAACCTATATTTTGTAATCCTCGGCGACTACCAATAAAAAAAAGGTGCATTGTCGACAATCAGATAGAAGAGTGGTTGGTCGAAGGCATTATAGAACCGTCAGAATCAGAATTTTGCAGTCCGATTGTTTTAACTAAAAAGAAAGATAATATTCCCAGACTATGTATTGATTTCAGAAGAATTAACAATGTAATTGTTAAAGATCGTTATCCTTTACCTCTTATAGAGGATCAACTCGAGCGTTTGCAGAATGCACTTATTTTTATCACAATTGATTTACGCAATGGATTTCATGTCTCAGTAAACGAAGATAGCCGTAAATACACATCATTTGTCACACATAATGGGCGTTATCAATTCCGAAAAGTGCCATTCGGTCTATCAACTCTCCTGGTGTATTTCAACGGCACATAAACGTAATATTTCGAGGAATAGCTCTACCTTACATACATCGTGAAGGAATAGCTCTACCTTACATAGACGACATCATCATCCCAGCAAAAGATGAAGACGAAGCATTGCGCAATTTAAAACTCGTATTGGATCTTAGTAAAGACTATGGCTTAGACGTAAATATAAAAAAATGCGTATCACCGTCAAGTGAAATGTAGCTGCTTTGATTAATTATCCGTTACCGCAAAATGTTAAGCAATTGGAGAGATTCCTTGGCCTTGCGGGTTACTTCAGGACGTTCATTCCGAATTTCTCAGAAACTTCCAAGTGATAACATGTTACATCCGGTGTACTATATGAGCAAGAAAACTACTGAACAAGAGCGCAAGTTTTCAAGTTATGAGCTACAGATGTTAGCAGTCATTGAAGCTTTAAAGATGTTTAGAGTATATTTGATCGGTTTGCGATTTAAACTGGTAACTGGTAATGCTTTCACGAAAACACTGTGTACGAGAGTCGCCCGATGGATATTATTTTATACTGTATACTGTTACGAGTATACTGTTGAGCATCGTCCTGGAGCTTAAATGCGTTATGTAGATGCCTTAAGTCGACACCCTATTATGATTATAGCTGAGAACACCATTACTTTAAATATTAAACGTTTGCAAAGACGAAGACCTTGTAAATATTAAAGGAATTTTAAAAGACAAACCTACGTACAATGATTATTTCTTGAAAGGAGATATTTTGTATAAGCTTTCAAACGATTATGAATTATTGGTAATTCCGAAAGGTATGCATATTGATATTATAAAGAAGGCACACGAGAAAGGACATTTTTCAGTTAAAAAAACGAAAGAATTAATTGATAAGGAATATTTCATTCCAAAATTGGAAGACAAGATACATAAGCTAATTTCTAATTGCATTCCGTGCATTATCTCAAATAGAAAACGAGGTAAGCAAGAAGGAGAATTACATCCACTATACAAAGATTCTATGCCGTTGCACACATATCACATTGACTACCTTGGTCCTCTTAAATGTACAAGCAAGATGTACAATCATATTTTGCAGTAATTGACTCGTTTACAAAATTTTGCTGGCTGTACCAAACCAAAACAATTGGAATCGCAGAATATCAATTTTGGTAATCCGGTACAAATCATTTCAGATCGAGGTTCTGCTTTTACAAGTGAAGAATTTAAAACTTATTGAGACGAAGAGAGAATAAACCATATTTTTATATTACAACGGGTCTACCTCGCGCAAATGGGTAAATTGAAAGACTTAACGGTATAATTATCGCAGTTTTATCCAAGTTAAGCATAGATGATCCCTCTAAATGGTACAAATTTGTCGGAAGAGTACAACAGGTAATTAACTCAACATACCATAGAAGCATTGGCATCACTCCGTTTGAAATGCTTTTTGATGCTAAAATGAGAACAAACAAGATAGAAAAGTTCGGTTAAGACCGAAGCTTAAATACCCTCCACCTTTTGTAATTCTCTAAAAAATAAGCTCGTATTGCCATATTTATGTATTTCATGTACCTACGCAAATAGTGTTTTTTTTTTTAATTATAGGCGTTTGCGTTATTCAATCACGCCCATTTTTGGCACAGTGTTGGATAACGGTACCCTTTATATATATACCAAATTTCAACTTGATAGGCATAGTATTGTGCGATATACAATTTTTTAAAGATACAATTTTTTCGAGGTATGATGAGATTTTCGTTTATTGTGGGCGTGTCTCTTAACCGATTTTGCCCAATTTCAATACGGAACAGCGAAATTGAACTAAGAATACGTATGCAAAGTTTCAATTTGATATCTCAAAAATTACGACCGTGAGAGTGCCAACAACAGACGGACACACGGACACACGGACGGACATGTCTCAAACGATTTCTCTTTTCATGCTGATTAAGAATATATATGGTTTGTGGGGTCTCCGACGCTTCCTTCGTTGTGTTGTAAACGGATGATCAAAGTGAATATACCCTCTTCCCTAAGGTGGAGGGTATAAAAATGAAATTCAACTTAAACAACTGGTAGAACGAGAATTAGTA